>CAWUFW010009866.1:0-747111 GCA_963921515.1 Calotriton arnoldi
GAGGAGGTGCTTGTAACTATGGTCAGTGCTGTGAGTCCTCCTTCCCACCCAGCCAGATATCCCACCATGGAACGTGCTTCCATTGCAGGGAGTGCAAGTTGTCTTTCAGGATGTCAGTCAGTGGTGTCCTGCTGTTGGTTGTTGCACAGTTCCCAGCAGGGCCTTGTGCTCCCCCAGCAGTACCCAGTGTCAGCCATCTTGTCAGTTGTTTTCCACTCCCTGTGATGTGAGCATGGTTCAGAGTGGTGTTGATGGGCCAATTGTGAGGCTGACCAATATCTGTGCCTACAACTCCCATCATGCTATTGCCTACACCCCCTTCCCAGCATGCCCATACTTCCTTCCCTTTGAGTGGACTTCACTGTGTGTGAGTGTGACAGCAATGGCAAGATGGCTGACAGTGTGGTCCTGTTGTTTGTTGGTGCCCAGTTCCCAGCAGGGCCTTGTGCTCCCCCCAGCAGTACCCAGTGTCAGCCATCTTGTCAGTTGTTTTCCACTCCCTGTGATGTGAGCATGGTTCAAAGTGGTGTTGATGGGCCAATTGTGGGTGTGACCAATATCTGTGACTACCACTCCCATCATGCTATTGGCTACACTGACTTCACCAGCATACACAGAATTCCTTCCTTTCAGTGAGCTTCCCTGTGAGGTGGTGTTCTAGTGGTGGGTAAATATCTGGGAGTGTCTGTTGGTTCTATTTGTGCCACTGCCTTGTTGTATTTGTTGTTAGGTTTGTACATGTCATGACACAGTTACATATCACTATGAGATGGCAGGTATTGTGTTTGTCTGACTAGCATTCACATCTTGGGATGAATATCTTTTGGTTGCTGTGTATTTGCTAAGGGTGCATGGTTTGCCTATCCCTTGACTGTGATGTGTGTGTGTTGTCACACCATATTGTGTATATTAGTTGTGTACTCACCAGGCTCTGGGATGTCTGTTAGTCCGTGTACGCTCACTGGTGGTAGGATGGCCCGCACCTTCTCCTCCCAGGGCCTGAGGTATACTGGTTTTGCAGGAGGGCCACTGCCGGTGTGCTGGCTGAGGAGGTTGTCCTTTTTGAGTAGGTCCCGAACCCTCCTGCGCACATCATACCACCTGTTCTGGATGTCTTCCTTTGTGCGCAAACATGGTGATTGTGCGTTCACCCTGTCGACAATCCTCGCCCACATCTTGGTTTTCTGCGACATGGGGGTCTGTTGTACCAATGTACCAAACAACTGTGGCTCTACCCTGAGGATCTCATCTACCATGACTTCCAATTCACTGTCTAGGAACTTATGATTCTTCTTTGAGGGCATGGTGATGGTTGGTGGTGGTGATTGATGTGTGTGTGCAAGTGGGGGTGTGAGTGTAGGTTTAGCTGGGTGTGTGTGAGGGTGCTATTTGTAGGTGTGGTAATGGTGTGTGGCTTGTGTGATGTATGAGCTGTGAGTGTGTCAGTGGTTGCTGTGTGATGGTGTTCTGTGCTGGCAGGTCAGTGGAATTTGCAAAGGATCATGGTAGGGATTTGTGGCCTTTATGTAGGTGGAGTTGGAGGTGTGTCCTTGTTCCATTTTTTTTCCTCCCTGTATTTATTGGCTTTGTGGTTGCTTGTTTGGCCCTTTTAAAAAAAAAAAATTCCTTGGTGTTTTTGGTGCATGTAAGAGTCGTTCTTGTGTCTGAGTAGGACGCTGCAGTTGTCTGGTGCAATCTTGTCCGACTCGTTCCCGCTGTGTGTCAGCTAGGTTTCATATGCGGCGTACGAGTCGGTCGCGGAGTATTGGGTTTGCTTCAGCTGGGTTTTGTATACGTGTCGGTCGTACGGCTTGTGCTCCGGGCGATTCAGTCGTGTTTTGCACGCACAGCATCGTACTACGCGGGTCAGAGTTCGCGGGTACGTTTCGTTCGGGTTCAATCCGGGTGCGTGTCGGTCGGTTCGTTCGCGTGATTTCCCGGCCGGATGGCTTGTTTGCGTCCGGCTCGGTCGGTCGCTTTGTATTCCGTCCGAGTCGGTCGGATTTCACATGCATTTCATCGTACTACCCGGGTCGTACGGCGCCGGTCAGAGTCGGTCGGACTAAATTCCCGTACCGAGTCGGTCGGTATTTTTTCTGGCCCGAATCGGAATCGGCCCCAGAGAAGAAAGAAACAGCAGCAAAAATACCTTAGAACCAAGAAACAAAAGGGGCAAGATGTGGCGAAAGAGAAAAGAACTGCTTGTAAGAGGACAAAGACATTTCTTAAAATTATAAGTGCTCAATTAGAAAAGGTAGACAATGGAGTTAATACACAAGAATATATAAGACGCACTAAGAAAGGTGAACACATACATGGAAAGAAGAGTTAAAAACCAAAGAGAAAAGGAGACACTTTTACTAGGAGACAGAAGCAATTTAAGGAAATTAGACTTAGAATGTTTCGCAGTAGAGTAATACAAAATGTAAGTAGAAGTCTGAAAAAGTATAAAAGAAGAAGAGAAGCACTGAGACAAAAGGATCATGTTGAGGGTGTAGTCGATAAGGCGTTTGCTCTCAAGAGGAAGCTATTTGTTTTGATACTAAAGAGAATGAAAACACTAGACAAAAAGCTATTGACAATGAAAAGACAAAGCCAAAAGAATAAACATTTGCCCTGTTTTTAATGGTGAATGGATACATACTTCGAGTACTGAGCCTTTCTTTAAAGAAGGAGGCTACTTGCAAGACAACACTTAGTGCAAGCAGTTGATGAATCTGGACGTTGTTATGAAATGAAGAATGTTACTCCTATTCCAAAAGAAGTAATGGTACCTAGAAATGTAGACGAAGTGATTCATGAAGAAGTGCAAGGAAGGCGTAGACAGGTTCCTGTATACAAATGGAATTGTAGTAGTGTTTGCAGTATTTGATATTGCGAAATGTCTTGCGTAACCTTTCAAGGAATAGTCTAAAACAGAAAACTATGGCTTTGCAAGGTTTAGATCCAAGCAAACTTAGGAAGTATACTAATTTACAGGAACACTCACTAGCGTGTCTATCAAAGAAAGTGTGCCAAAGAACCTTCCGCCATTTCAGAATGTTAGGTGTGCACCATTCAAAAATGCAAGCTTTCATTAGGAGGCTTTACTATGTGAAAACTCCTGCACTATGTTCAGGAGAAATGAATAGAGCTCTTTAGCATGGTACTGTAATAGAGGTAGAAAACATTTCTGATGATGTCCAGTACCGTTTCGTTGGACCTCAACAAGAGTGTAGGGAAAATGAAGAGTTGGTAAAAACAGAAGTTACAGAACAGGAGACAAGTATTAGAGTTGGTAATTTTGAAAAAGTGATTACAAACTTTAAAAGAGTGTGTTCTGAGAAGTCAGACAGTATTTGTATATGTTGTTGATGCACCCCCTACAAAAGACAAGCTTGTAATGTTGAATTGTACATTAAAAGTGAAAAAGAGAAGAATGATAAGTGGCACAAATTTGTTGTTTGCTTATTTGTGGAGGAACGGTTTGACTTGTCCACCAGACAAGTTATATGTAAGTACTGTATTGTATTGTATTGTATTGTATATAGCATTTATAGAGCGCAACAAACACCCTACGGGTACCCTGGCGCTAAAGATACATGAATACAGACCAACGTGAAGCGAGAGGGACAGAACCAAAAACATTACTAAAAAGCGACAGGATCAGTTTCTGGGGAACAACCACGTTTTGATCCTTTTCCTGAACAGGGACAGGGTACTGCATTGTCTAATTTCTAGTGGGAGTGCGTTCCAGAGTTTTGCAGCAGCAAAACTAAAAGATCTTCCTCCCAGTCTGACCCTGTTGAACCTGGGTACCTTTGCCAAGTAGGCAAAAGAAGAGCGAAGGGTCCGGGTAGGAGTATACCAAACCAATTTCTTCTGTAGGGGCCCAGGACCGAGTCCATGCAAAGCCCTAAACCCTATACAAAGGGATTTGAAATAAATTCTTTGCTGCACAGGGAGCCAATGTAGCTCCGCTAGGCACATTGAGGCGGAAAAGCCTCGTGGCTTAGACAAGGCCAATTTCGCAGCCGTATTCTGAACACGCTGCAGTCTCTGTATTAGATACTTGGGGGACTCCAACAGCAGAGCATTGCAGTAGTCAAGTCTACTTAGGATAGCGCCTTGAACAGCCAAGGCTCTAACCGAAATTGGGAGCAACAGGAGAATCTTTCTCAGACCCTAATGAGGCCAAAAAAGCACCCCACCATCTTGTTCACTTGTGTCTCTAGTGACAGGTTGGCATTAAACATAACTCCCAAGTTTCGCACCGTCTTAGATGGCACCAAGGCAGTAGATGAATCAAGGGGCCAGAAGTTGTGAGGAAGAGGCAGATGGACCTTCCCAACTGCGCAGTGTACAATTTCGGTCTTATCCGAATTAAATTGTAAAGAGTTATTCCGTAACCACTGCGCAGTATCATGCATACATGCATGAAAATCCTCCAGGGCATTGGGTAGGGCTCCATCAAGAGATAGAATGATCTGAGTGTCATCAGCATAATTTACCAATTTCACATTATGAGCCCGAATGATATTAATCAGTGGGCTCAAATAGATGTTAAATCAAATTGGGCTGATGGCAGATCCTTGTGGGACCCCATGACAGATATTAGTGAAGGCTGACTGGAAAGGGGGAAGAGCCACTGCCTGACACCTGCCAGATAGATAGGATCGAAACCAGTCCAGGGCAGTGCCCACTACCCCCACCTCCTCTAAACGTGTTAGCAAAATGTCATGGTTGACCGTGTCAAAAGCGGCAGACAGGTCAAGCAATATAAGTATTGCTGATTGTCCCCTGTCTGCCAACAGACGCAGATCGTCCAACACGGTCACCAAGGCAGACTCGGATCCGTGTTCTGGACGGAAGCCGAATTGTACATCTGCCAGACAATTGTTACATTCTAGAAAAGCTGACAGAGATTTGCTAACCAAACGTTCAAGGATCTTCACTGGGTAGGGGAGGAGAGAGATGGGCCGATAGTTACCCGGGCAGGTTGGATCAAGAGTGGCCTTCTTCAAGAGTGGCGTAACTGCTATAATACATTAGAGGAAAACAGAATTCCTTCTAGAGTCGTACACAACAACTTAGAAATAGTACCTGTTCCAGAAGTACTTAAAGATTTGAATGTTTATGAATCCATATTATTACAGTCTACACATCCATTTCAAGCTATGGTTCGCATTGAGCCAAAGACAGGGAAATTACCTCCAACTGAGCTCCAGAAAGGTCTCAATGGTAGAGTTGTATACTTGCCATTAGGATTTCAGGAAAATATTGAAACTATAGGGGTACAGAGAAATTTGGAAGAGGAACATGTAATTTTAGTAAATCGCGTCCCGACCAAGAGTAAAAAGAGTTGGCAAGAGTTAGTAGATGTTAGTAAACTTAAAAACGCAACTTCATATCTGGTACAAAATAACATATATTATAAAAATGCAGAAATTCTTCAAGATATCACACATCTGGAGAACAATACGTCATCATCGACTGGTCAGATAGAAAAAGTGGATCAATCCAGAGTAGAAGAAATTTATGAACAATACAGCAGCCATCCCCTACATTCTAATAAATTGTCAGTGATGCTATTGATCTATATCAACTAAAAGAAGCAAAAGAAACTCCCTTAAGTGTATGGGAAAAAAGTTTAGAAGCTCGCTGTTTCCCTCATCTCTTATCTACTGGAGTAGGTGGTAGGTATAGTGATCGGTCTGCACAAATACCTGCAGCCGAGTACAGATGTACTAGACTTGATTCAAAGGACCATAGATTTTGTCAATGTATCCCTTATATGTTTCATCTATTATTTGAAAGTGATTTGTTGGCTTTATCTTATGCCATAAATCACATTTTGAAAACAGGAGTAAATCTGCAAAATCTATCTGCAAGAGAATTTGTTGAGTAAATTCACAGAAAAGATGAACTGCAGGAATACAACTTGATTAATCTCATTGCATGTCAATGTGGGACCAGTGAATATTGGTATAGTTGTCACTGTGAACTAAAATGCATATTGAGAAATATAGGAGCACCTACATGATTTCTAACACTCAGTTGTGCTGAGTATGCATGGGATGACCTGCTTCAATTCTTGCGAGAGACAAATTCAAATATAAAACACATCGATCTAAAGACACCAGGAGAGCTCTGCTCATTGGACCCTGCAAACGTATGCAGATATTTTAACCACAGATTTCAAGCTATGATGGCTTTTATCTACAATAAGAGTATTCCACCTCTCGGTGAAGCGACTGATTTCTTTTGGCACAAAGAATACCAAGTCAGAAGTGCTCCACATATTCACATACTATTATGGGTAAAAGATGCCCCAAAGTTTGGAACATATACTGATGAGTCTGTGTTGTCTTTCATAGAGTGGTATGTGGCTTGCATTATCCCAAAGGAGTGTTGACAAAATGTTAATACAACAAGTTCTAGGATTCCAAAATCATGGGTGTGGAAAATACAGTCGTAGAAAATATAGATCGAAAGGAACATTTTATACAAGATGTAGTTTTGGATTTCCATGACCTGTGATCCCAGAAGGAAGAGTTAACAGATTTTGTCTGTAGTCAGACACTCTCCCTCAGAAATCACCAAGTACACATACAATCTCAGAAGAACAGAAGCTTCAAAATACATCAATGAATACAATCCTGTCATTTTGAAGATGTGGAATGCAGACATGGATCTACAGTTTGTTAGAGATAATTCAATTGCTGTTGCTCGGTATGTCATCTCTTATATAACAAAGTCAGAGAAAACTGAATTGAAGGAGATGTGGGAGGAGAAAAGTCTTACAAAGAAATTGCACAGTTTTAGTTTGAAAATGCTTTATTACAGAGAGATAGGCTCTTATGAATGTGCAGACCGGTTAAGCTCAGCTAGTTGGTTTTCTAAATCTAGAGGAGTTTTATGGGTGAGCTTAGGGCTTGCTAATACTCGTAACAGAGTACTGACGTTTTTTCCTGAAATCCAATATCTTGCGGAATTTGAGTCACACAGTACATATATTCTGAAGACGAACATGCTGGATACGTACTATCCAAGAAGGAGTCCTCATCTAGAAAGGATGTGTATGCATGAAATACTTCAACATTATACATACAGAAATAATGTCAGTGAAAAGATAGAAGAAGGAACATTTTCTGTCGATGGATGTGAAGGATGTTTGGTCAGACATAACAAAGGAAATGTAATCAGCCATCGAAAGCTAAGTTGCCAAACTCCAGAAAAAGTAGAGATTTTCTATTTAGCCCTGTTGCAGTTGTTCAAGCCATGGCGAGCTGAAAGTTAGCTACTTGGAGAATTGGACTGTTATGAAGACTCATTCAACGCTATGAAAGACACCATTGAGTGCTCTGTGTTTCCAGTGTATATTCAAATGTTAAGAGATGAGATTGAACAAGAAGAAGCAGTTGCTGCTAAGATAGCAAGAGAGAGTTCTCAAAGCAATCAAAGTTCAGTACCTGGAAGTCAAGATCCTCTTGGACAGCCAATCTTTCAAAATGAAGCTGCAATAGCCATGAATGAGGTGGAGAATGGAATGCAGCAAGCAAGACAGGAAACTCTGGATCTAAAACAACTAATACAGCAATTGAAAACAGATCAGAAAAACATTTTTGATGAAGTAAAAGGTAAAATGGAACATGAATTTCTGCATGAGAAAAAAGAGTCTACATGTGCCACATATAAACCAGTTCTATTGTATATAAGTGGTCAAGCTGGAACTAGAAAAAGCTTCTTGATTAAAGTACTGACAAGTTATTTATAGAAGGCAACAGATTCCAATTTGGTGTGTGTAGTTACTGTACAAACAGGCTCAGATGCACATAATTTTAAAGGAGTTACCCTTCATCGATTATTAATGCTGCCTCTTGAACACAACAACAAATTATAATACAACAAATTATCTGGTGATGCTTGTCATGAAGTGGCAAGAGTATTAAATAAATTAAAGCTACTAATTACTGATTAAATCAGCACGGTGTCTAACCTAATACTAGCTTTTATACAGTTAAGAATGTAGCAAATATTAAAAACTGACTACAACATGCCTTTTGGAGGAAACCACTTAATAGTATTTCGAGGCCTGCTACAACTAACTCCAGTCAAAGGACAACCTGTATTCAAGACACTACTACTTAATGAAACAAGGAATTCACTAGGAAGCATTGGAAATGTAAACATTTGGGAACATGTTGAATACAAAGAGTTAATCAGAAATATGCGCCAAGCCTCAGTTATGCAATACGGAGATATATTAATGGACATAAGAGTGGGACTCCTCACAAAAGAAGGAAAGAGAACATTAGAAACCCGTCTCATCAAAAATCTGTTTCCAACTAATGTTTCAGCTGCAGAAGTAATGTATAATTTTGTAAAGGAAGAGAAGTCTATTGTTTGTTTGATGCCAACCCTTGAGGAGTGTAGTAAATTCAATGAACAATTACTGCAACTGGAAAAAGAAGAGATCATCGAAATTAGTGCAACTGATCAAATGGAACATCAAGGAGTTACAGTGCTACTAACAGAAAAACTGCAATCCAAAGTGGATAGTATAGAAAAGTCTGTGACAAAAACTGCAGGATTAGAAAAACAGGTACGTATCTGTAAAAATTGTCATGTAATCTTACGTCGCAATTTAAATGTTGAAGAAGGGCTAGTGAATGGCGCAATGGGTAAAGCTATGAAATTTAATATTTATCCAAACAGAAATGACGTGAAATACTTAGCCATAAAATGTGATGATGTTCGTGAAGTTAAGCAGATTGGTAGATGTGTTGTACATTTCCTACTCGTGAAAGACTTGTATGTCCAGCAAAAGCAGTTCCCAGTTTCTTTAATCGCAAGGTTTAAGTGTCGATACAGCTCTTGTTAATATTGGTAGAAGTGTATTGAAAGAAGGAATGTCATATGTAACTTTGTTGCGAATTAGAACATTGTCTGGTTTATTTCTGATTGATTTTGATGAGAAGAAAATAAGTGCTGATGTGAACTGTGTAAGGGAGTAAAATCAGTTAAGAGGTCAATATGCTCCTCATTTAGGCTAGTATCCTGTGTTTGAAAAACCGATAATGTGTCCAAAGTGGAAAATATCAAAGCAGTCTATCGGAGCTGAACAGAAAGATGAACAAACGAAAAACGACAAGGACCTAAGAAAAGAAAACTACAACACAATGAGGAAATGGAAGGCTATCACTTTGATAATAAATCTGGAGTGAACTGTTATGCAAATGCAGTGTTAAATGGACTGACCCATTTGCCTCATTGTACAGATCCTATTAAAGAAAAAGTAGATGAAAGAATGTCTTTGCAACTATGTAGTTTACTTGAAGAATTTAGAAGTGACAAAACTGTTATACATTCTGCTCCTGGAATAAAAAAACTTACAGAGATGTGTACTGGATCAGTAGTGTTTTTCTGAATCTTCAGCAGGATGCTCAAGAATTTTTAAAGGGTAATGCTAGGACTATAAGAGGAAGAAGATGTGAATATCATTGAATTGTTTGGTTTAACTTATAAATGGAACCATGACTGTGAAGATTGTGGATTCACCTCTAGCACTGAAATCAATTCAGAACGATTCCTCTACTTGATGTTACCTATTGTAAAGCTGTGCCCTTTGAAAACGTAACCAAAAATGCCCATCAAGATATGAGCTGTTCAAACTGCAGATCAGAACTTAGGTCTACGATGTTACTGCAAAGGTATTGAAAATATGTCATAGTCTTGCTACAACGGTGCAGAGTGGATGGTACTGAAATAGAAACTGAAATTACAAACTTTGTAGCTGGACAAATTTCTATTTCAAAAAGAACTTTCACAACTATAGCAATCATATTTCATGAAGTAGTTAATATAACCTCTGGACACTACACAAAATATTTAAGATGTCAAACAGGATGGACAGAGTGCAATGACATACATATGACATTCAAATGAAAACTACCTAAAATGTTGTCAAACTCATATCTGCTATTTCTAGAACCGAAGTGCTAAGGACAATTTAGGGTAACAAAATATGGTATTGTGTTAACATGAATATGGATTATGTGTTTCTGAGACAATATTCGGCCTATTAGGGATATTGTCTACACCAAGCTGTTCGAAATGAAAGACTCTTTTTAACTGCGTAAAAGGAATTTATAAAACATTACAGAACTACATTCTGTTAGTATAGATAAAAACTAAATGGATGTACTATAATACCAGCAGCCTTAAGTTGCATCTAAGAGGTCTCTTCACCACTAAACAAATACCCCCTTTTGTTTTTGCATCAGCAACTTCTACGTAGTACTGTGTGCTATGTTTTTCGTACATGAACCAAGAACATTTAGACATAATTTGGCCTAAAATGGACGATGTTTGCAAAACGATTTCCAAAAATGAAGTATGCTTCATAATTGTTGGCCATTTTGTACCAGATATAAGAATATCAGAAACAGTTTTAACATATAGTTGCTTTCATTAAGGTAGTAACTTATCAGCAAGCCACTATTAACAAACTTGTAGCGAGTAGAATGCATTGTATCACAAATGTGTAATGATGTACTGTGCATATTTGTTTTTTTTACATGCCATTGATTGTTTTTTACCCACTGTTTGATGATGATTCTTCACACAGACCACTGTTGAAAGTGAAAAAGTATGAAAGTTGATCTAGTGATGGATTCGTCGAGTTACTACTCATATACTCATCCCATCATCCAGAAACTACACTTGTAGTCATGCAATGACCCAAGTTGAACCCATATACTAAACCAATCACCCACACACACTACCTACGCACTTATCCAAACACACAGGCACTACTAATGTACTCATAAATCATCCAGGAACTACCCATGCTCTCATCCAATAATGCAGACACTACAATTTCACTCATTAATTTACCCAGGCACTACACTTGCACTTATCCACTCACCCAGGCACTGCAATAGCACTCATCAATTCACCCAGGCACTACACTTGCAGTCATCCAATCACCCAGGTGGTATTGATGAAGTAATCCATTCACTCAGTCACCACCCATGCACTCTTGCAATCACCCAAGCACTGCACTTGCACTCATTCATTCACACAAGCACTGTACTTGCACTCATCCATTCTTCCAGGCACTGCACTTACACTCTCACAATCACCCAGGCATTACCCCTGCACTCATCTATTCACCCAGGCACTACCTATGTAGTCATGCTATTACCCAGGCACTGCACTTTCACTCATCCATTCTCCCAGGCACTACATTTGCACTCATCCAATCACCCGGGCACTACACCTGAAGTCATGCATTCACCCAGGCACTACACTAAAACTCATCCACTCACCCAGGCACTGCACTCGCGCTCATCCATTCTCCCAGTCACTACTCAGGCACTCATCTAATCACCCAGGTGGTCCCTATGGAGTTACCCATTCACTCCGGCACTACCCATGCAGTTATGCAAACAACCAGGCACTGCACTTGTACTCATCCATTCACTCAGGCACTACACTTGCAGTCATACAATCACCCAGGCACTACCCATGCACTCATACAATCACCCAGGTACTGCCCATGCACTCATCCAAACACCCAGGCACTACCCTTGCACTCATCCAATCACTCAGACACTACCCATGCACTCATGTATTCACCCAGACACTACCCATGCACTCATCCAATAACCAAGACACTACCCATGCACTCATCCATTCACTGAGGCACTACCCATATACTAATCCATTTACCCAGGCACTACCCAGGCACTCATCCAAACACCCAGACACTACCAATGCAGTAATACAGTTACCCAGGTTCTACCCATGCACGCATGCAGTCACCCAGGTACTACTGAGACACTCATCCAATTACCCAGGCACTACCCATACACTCATCCAATCACCCAGGCACAACCCATGCACTCATGTAATCACCTAGGCACTACCGATACACTCATCCAATCACCCATGCACTACCTATGCATTCATGCAATAACCCAGGCACTACTCATGCACTCATCCAATCACCCAGGCACTACCCATGGATTCATCCAATCTCCTAGGCAGTACCCATGAACTCATACAATCACTCAGGCACTACCCATGCACTCATGCAATCACCCAGGCACTACCCAGGCACTCATTCAATCAACCAGGCACTACCCATGCAGTCATACAATTACCCATGCTCTACCAATGCACACATCCAATCACTCAGACACCACTACTGGCACTCATCCAATCACCCTGGCACTACCCATACACTCATCCAGTCACCCAGGCACTACCCATGCACTCATGCAATCACCCAGGTACTACTCATGCACTCATGCATTCCCCAAGGCACTAACCATACACTCATCCAATCACCCAGGCTCTACCCATGCTCTCATGCAATCAACCAGGCTGTACCCATGCAGTCATCCAGTCACCTAAACTCTACCCATGCACTTATCCAATCACCCTGGCACTACCCACATACTCATACAATTACCCAGGCTCTACCCATGCACACATCCAATCACCCAGACACTACTACTGGCACTCATCCAATCACCCTGGCACTACCCATACACTCATCCAGTCACCCAGGCACTACCCATGCACTCATGCAATCACCCAGGTACTAGTCATGCACTCATGCAATCACCCAGGCTGTACCCATGCAGTCATCCAGTCGCCTAAACTCTACCCATGCACTTATCCAATCACCCTGGCACTACCTACATACTCATCCAATCACCCAGGCAATTCTCATGCACTAGTTCAATTACCCAGGCACTACCCATGCACTCATCCAATCACCCAGGCACTACCCATGCACTCATCTAATAACCCAGACACTACTTTCCAGGCAGTTCCTATGCACTCATCCAATCATCCAGGTACAACCCATGCAGTCATACAATTACCGAGGCATTACCCATGCACTTATAGAATCATCCAAGCACCACTCTTGAATTCATTCTAACATCAACACACCACATATGCACTCATTCAATCATCCATGCACCACTCATGTACTCATTCTAATATCCATGCACCTCTCATGCACTCATTCGTTCTTTCAACATATCTTTTTTTTTAACCAGAAACGGCGGTTCTGAAAAGAACCATTTCTTTTTTCCTTTTTCTGAACTGATTTTGTTTTTTGTTTTTTTGTTTTTCTTTGTTTTTTAATTTTTTTGTATTTCTTTCAAAAATAAAATGGCAACAAAAGCAACATAATTGTGAGCAGTGACTAAAGAATTGTGGTTGAAGTGCTGCAATAAAAAATAAAAAAATATTAATAAGTAGGGCTTTTCACATTCTGCAAAATTACATCCACAGTCTGCTCCCCAGCTGTTACGATGGTTTTACTATCCATGCAGAAGGTAGCAAAATGCTTTAGTTCTGGTGACATTTCACTGTATCTTCTCTCCACTTCTTCTGGAACTTTGACGCCAGGAGCAAGGGTTGGAGGTCTGGAGGCTGATGATTCCTTTCCTTCTCTCTCTTTCTCTCTCTGCAACTTTAAGTTGCTTCTTGTGGTATGTTTTCATGTGGTGCAACATGCTTGTTGTACCACATGAATATTTTTTTGCTGAGCCCCAAGATAATGCCTTCTCACGCACGCTGCACCTCACCTATTTAGCTGTGGTCTTCGATTCACCAGATGGAATAGTGAAAAAATCCCATGCTATGCCTTGTTTCTTCATTGGTGGTTCTTCATCAGAAGACTGTTCATGTGCTGCTGAGTCCTCCTGCTCTTCAACAATTGCAACCAGTTGTAGGTCTTCCTCTGGTTCTTCTGATGCCATTTTATTTTTGTAAAAATAGCCAAAAAAGCAAAAAGCAAAAAACAAGCACAATCTTCAAAATCAATTTGGGACAGCTCCTATAATAAACTAAACAGTACCTGGAAAGTTCAAGAAGGGAGGAATGGGTGTGTACTTCCTTTCATAAAGGAAACTGTGTAAACCAAAGAAATTGCTTTGGTAGTCACATGCTATTCATGAGTACCCACGTAGCCGTGACTTCCGGCCATGAAGACGGAAAATGTGATGTCATCAGTGACGTCATTTGAGATGTCATCAGTGATTTCATCAGTGAGGCCACTGCCCATGTCAAGAGTCATGTAATATATGAGGTCATAAGTAGTGCATTGCGGGGCGTGAGTTATAGTTAGCTCAGGTAACTATAACTGCTGAATTTCTCTGGTTTTGTACGAATGAAATGTCAGCCTAACTATAACATCCCTGTAACCTTTGGTTTTTTTAGTGAATTTCTAAGGTTTGTTTCATTCTATTTCCTAACTATAATGTCTCTGTAACCTTTGGTTTTTCAGTGAAAAAAAAATATATATATATATGTGAAACAAAGTCCCAGAGTAAGACCTCGCCGGGTCGAACAAAAGGGCACAGACTCCAGTAGTAGTGCTCAAGATGTTAGTTTATTGAGCAAGCATGGCAAGATAGACGCGTTTCGACCGCAACCCTTGATTTTTCAGTCAAATGAAAATATACATTCAATCTGTATGCAAAACCAAGGATTATGAAATGAGATTAGACCTGCATACAGATTGAATGTATAAACGACATAGGTCATAACACCATAATAGCGGTGTATTTTGAATTAATTTGTATATAAAAAACTATAATTCAGTGTAATGTAGTGTCCACAAAGATTGAAATTTGTAGGGTCAATATAGTGTGAGATCTAAATAGGCATGAGCACTGACGCAGTATTTGAATCTTGTATTTATGTGCAGGTTGCAATCTATTTAAATAACAGTACTGTCGATCAACATTTGAATGAATTTATTTAAATGATTGCATTTTATTTTGTATACACAAATGAAATGAATGTTGACAAGTGTATACAACTACCAGTCTTTCTTTACTGTTGTCTATCACAGAGTATTGCACATGGTATGAGAAATAGACAAAAGACTGTTTGTTTTGCCGCCTCGGCATTGGTGAGCAAGGCTGTGTACAGCCGAGACGCGTACAATGGTGGCCAGACAATAAAATACAAAGTATCCACACGCGGCGTCGTCATCCTTGTTTCAAGGGAAAAGGTGGAATTGTTACAGACCGGCTCTCCTGAGGTCTGCTGAGGTGACGCGCCCTTTGATCTGAAGTAGCAGTGGCAAATTGCGAGAGAACACAAGGGAGGATTTGGTAAAGCCGCTGTCCCCCACGCTACGCCAGTTGGCAGAAACTGAAGCAGAACCACTGGGTATGTGGAGTACTGCCTGGCGAGTCGGAGGACCCCCGGAAAACGCTGCCACACCCAGGTAAGGCTATGCAATATAGTAGCGGGGAAAAGGGAAAGTCACTGTGAACTTTGGAACCGACGCGATTGAGCCGAGATTAGTGGCGGTTGTGGATACAGAGTACTTACATAAGGAATTTGAATATAGTCATGTCGGCCTCAGAGGTGAAGGAGCGGGAGGAAGAAGCACTAAGATTTTTTTACGATATCATCACAAGTGAGAGAGGAGCTTCTGTTAGCACCAGGAACACAGATCAAACTAATGATATTGCATCCAGGTTAAAGAGACTGGAGAAACTAAAATGAACGGAATTATCCAAGTGGTGGGAATCGAAATCGCTTCAGAGGTATTTGGAGGTAAAACGTATTCCCAGAGGACTGAGAATCCTGGTAGCACCTACTTATGAAGACCCTAACCCAGACATGTTGTGCGAGTGGTCAGACAACAACAGTGAATCGTCCAGAAGGATGCTGACAATTTTGATTAAGTATGCGAACATAGGAAAAAAATCCTTGAAGAGATCGAAAAAATATACACATCACTAAGTAAAGAACCTGATCAAGAGCAAATCAATAAATTCTACGGTGAAATGAAGGAACGTATAAACAAGCTGGAAACATCGATAAAAGAAAGGAAAGCCCACAAGTTTGCCCGTGATAAGCGTGATTATGATAATGGACAAATCTACACTTTCGCGATAAAGTTTGATAGCATACGAAGGCAAAAACTAACAATGAGCAGTAAACCAAATCCTGTGATACATTCTGAGCAAAGCAGCATGTCTGAAGTAGACACCAGTGCGTATGAAGGAACCAGTGGCCAGATGAAAGGCCCAATTCCAATGGTCATTGACGAATTGGATTTTTTAAGTCAAGTTTGGAGATTCAATTTAAGACCCAGACAACAAATACAAAACCTAAAGACTCCAAGAGGAAGAGGCAGAGGAGCAAGAGGAGGAAAGGTACAAAACAAAGAAGAAACAACGGAAAAAAAGAAATGGAACAAGAAATAGAAGATCAGAATATGGCTTATGAAAACACAATTGTCAATTTAAAGAATATTGTTCTATAAGACCAATACAAGACAACCTTGAATTTAGGTTTATCCTTTTGCACGGAGTCAGACATGAATTATGTTCAAGCTCGGATTGATTTGTTCAAATTCACAAGGATGTTAAAACTGAAAAAACATTTTCTGTCTTCACAAAGAGTAAGTGAACCTATAAGGACCGAGGTGGAAACACTACATGAAGGATTGTCAGTAAATGACATGAATCTAATGATGAACTTAAGACAATTGGAACATGAAAATATACATGGAGAAGAAACAACATATGATGCAGAAACACTGGCTGCGGAACAAGGCGTGGATGTCTATGGAGAAGCACCAACAAGTTTTAGACCCAGATCCCGATTTGTGCCAGTAACTGGAAGGGATGCTATTGATATCTATAATGAACTGGTGATCAATGAACTTAAAAATTTGCATACACGTGTGAGCAACAAAAACGATGTGAACTCGCAAAGGCAAAAAGAATACTATGCATTGATTAAAAAGTTATCCAGCAATGATGATTGTATTGTCAGAAATTCGGACAAAGGGGGTAACGTGGTGTTATGGGCGAAAGACAAATATTTAACAGAACCGTATAAACAATTGAACAACAATATAAGCTATGCAAGAATAACTAAGGATGTCATGTCAATGACACATATTAAGTACAATCTAGAGTTGCAAGACTGGCAAGCATATTGCTTGATCAGCCTAGAGGACTACTTGTACCTAAAATCGTAAATCCCATCACACCTGTACCATATCTTATCCCAAAAGTGCACAAAGATATAGTTAATCCACCAGGGCGCCTGATAATTTCTGCTACAGAGAGTGCTTTTGAGCAAACCTCCAAATATGTCGACTCGTTCCTGATTAACCTTACCGTCTTATATCCAAGACACAAGTGACTTCCTAAGGAGAATTTATGATCTTCCCTGGGAAGATGACTTCTTGTTAATCACGATAGATGTTTCCACCCTCTACACGAGCATCAAACATAACGATGGCCTGAGGGCTGTAAAACCTTTTTTAGGCACTAGACCTCTCAGGTTATGGCAGCACACTCAAATGTTGCTACTGATGATAGAGAGATGCCTCAAGAGCAATTACTTTTTGTTCAATGGGGAGCTCTTTCATCAAGTATGCGGAACAGCGATGGGCACCTGCTTCGCCCCCAGCTATGCGAATTTGCATATGGGCTGGTGGGAGGAGCAGGTGGTCCGAAACAATACCATGAAATTTGGGACAATCATGTGATACACTGGTGTTGTTTTATTGATGACCTTTTTCTAGTTTGGAAGGGAACAGAGAGGGAGGCCAGATGTTTTTTAGAACAAATTAAGTGAATGATTTAAACCTGCATTTCCCTAGTAACATCAGTGCTCAGAGTGTCAATTTTCTAGATCTAACAGTATATGTGAAAAATAACAGACACGAGACAAAGCTATATAGAAAACCCACAGCAGGAAACACGGTACTGCATGCAACTAGCTTTCATCCTAGAAATTTGATCATGAGTATTCCGTATGGAGAGAGCCTGAGAGTAAGACGAAACTGTAGTGAGGGTGAAGAAACCAAAAAAGAAATCACGACTCTAAAACATCGATTTAAAGCACAAGGCTATCCTGTAGAATGTATTGATGGGGCAGTAATGAAGGCTAATAAACAGTCTAGAGAACAGCTGCTGTTTAATAAAAGTAACAAAAAAGGCAAATGGAATACTGAAGAGCAAACTAATGCCACACACTTTAGGCTGATTACACCATACAGCAAACAACAAGCAAGTATAAGAGGAATCTTAGGCAAATATTCATACCTAATTAAAAATGATCTCATTTTGGGAAAAGTGGCACCACGAAACCCACAAATTACATTTAGGAGGGCAAAATCAATTAAACAAGCCCTAGTGAGCAACATCATGAAAGATACAAAACACAACCACAAACAACATGGTTGAGCAGGAAACAAGGGTTTTTAAAATGCTCTAAACGCAAAGCTTGCCTTCATGGAAAAAATACTGAGGTATACAAATCATTCCTGTCAAGCAGAATAAAAAAGATAAAAGGGAAATTTACTTGTAAAACTGAATATGCGATTTATGTGCTGCAATGCCCATGCGGCTTAAAGTACGTGGGCAGTACACAAACGCATTTTACAGCACCTACGTGCCAATAAAAATGGGGACAAAACATATCCAGCGACATTTTGAAAAATTTCATAACAAGGATACAAAAGGTCTGACATACTTTGTTATTGATGCAATATCTCCGAGTGTCAGGGGCGGTAACAGAGAAAAAAAGCTAAGGAAGCTATAATCGTGCTATATTATAGAGCTTGATACTAAGGGTCCAGGAGGCCTCAATATTGAAGAATATCTGCATACTCACTTGTAATTCTGGAAAGAAAAGCTTGGTAATTTCTGAATACTAGATATTATAAATTGATGAATCTCCCGTTTGCTTAAAAGTTGATTTTAACCATGTTACATATCACATAGCACGAATACAGAGCACTTTTTTCTCCTTGCTGGAGTTTACAAAAGGAAAAGATGGGTGTACTGTATAAAATTGCCTACTTTGGCTTAATCACAAAACCAAGGAATATGAAATGAGACTAGATCTGCATACAGATTGAATGTATATTCTACATAGGTCATGACACCATAATAGCGGTGTATTTTCAATTAATTTGTAAATAAAACACTATAATTTAGTGTAATGTATTGTCCACAAAGATTGAAATTTGTAGGGTCAATATAGTGTGAGATCTAAATAAGCATGCACACTGACGCGGTATTTGAATCTTGTATTTATGTGCTGGTCACAATCTATTTAAATAACAGTACTGTCGATCAACATTTGAATGAATTTATTTAAACGATTGCGTTTTATTTTGTATACACAAATGAAATGAATGTTGACAACTGTATAAATCTACTAGTCTTTCTTCACTGTTGTATATCACAGAGTACTGCACGCGGTATGAGAAATAGACAAAAGACTATTTGTACTGCCGCCTCGGCATTGGTGAGCAAGGCTTTGTACAGCCGAAACGCGTACAATGGTGGCCAGACAATAAAATACAAAGTATCCACACATGGAGTCGTCATCCTTGTTTCAAGGGAAAAGGTGTAATTGTTACGGACCGGCTCTCGTGAGGTCCCCTGAGGCGACGCGCCCTTTGATCTGTAGTAGCAGTGGCAAATAGCGAGAGAACAAAAGGGATGATATATATATATATATATAATTTTTTTTTTTTTTATTTGACTGAAAAACCAAAGGTTCAATATTACACTTAGGTGGATATTTAAGTGACAAAATTAACGTTTTGAACTAAAAAAAAAAATGAAATTCAAAAGTCATAGTATCCATGGTCTCCGCTTCGTAGATTCCCTGGGTTTGGACGAACGGACTCCTATTATCTCGTGCTGATAAACTTTTATTTTCAACAATCCTCCATGATGCGTTTCGGCCACAGCTGGCCTTCATCACATGATATATATATATATATATATATATATATATATATATATATATATATATATTATATTATCTGGGAAAAAAACAGGGACGTTATAGTTAGGAAATACAATTTTAAAATTCATTGGAAAAACCAAAGGCTACAGGGACATTATAGTTAGGCTCAGGTTTTACACACACAAAACCAGTGAAATTCAGCAGTTATAGTTACCTTAGCTAACTATAACTTACGCACCTTCAATGCACTGCCTATGACCTCACACATTAAATCACTCATGACATGGTCAGCGACATCACTAACGAGATAGGCTGTTTGTCACTGCCAGGACATGCCACACATAAAGGAACATGTCCTACCTTTTACTTAAACAGCACCCTGCCCATAGGGCTACCTAAGGCCTACCTTAGGGTGACCTATGTGTAATAAAAGGGAAGTTTAAGGCTTGGCAAGTCATTTTAAATGCCAAGTTGAAGTCGCAGTACACTGCGCACACAGGCCCTGCAGTGGCAGGCCTGAGACAGGTTAGGAAAGCTACTTGTGTGGGTGGCAGAAGCAGTCCTGCAGGCTCACTAGTAGCATTTACAGGCCCTGGGTATATGGGATACCATTTTACATGGGACTTACAGGTAAATCAAATATGCCAAACAGGTGTAAACCAATCATACCTTGTTTCGAAGAGAGAGCACATGCACTTTAGCACTGATTAGCGGTGTTAAAGTCTCCAGAGTACTGGAGCCAAGAAAAAGATGGTTCTGAAAAATAGCAAAGGAGGGCATAAGGTTTGGGGATAACCCTGTAGAAAGGGCCATGTCCAACAGTCACTGTAATGTCTGATGCCCAGATTCAAACATAAAGGTCTTATCCACCTCCTTCTTGCTATTATGTATGCCGGGCAAAAAAATAGGACATGATATATATTTTCTAATACTTTATTACAAGTTTTGCAGAAGTCATGGTCAGTTAAATTGGGCTCCTACTTGCAGAGAAAACGATTAGTATATAGGTTTTCGATTCTGTATTTGAGAAATAAAGTTCTGGACTGATAAATAGCAATCCCATCTACATATTCAGCTCAAAGGGGGGATTGGGCTTGTTGGCCAGGAATGTATTTATTTGTGATACTATCTTGCTTGATGGTTCCGTGCCACTTTTCTAAAACATACTCCCAATATACAGACTTGATGGTGACACCTGGCACTCCATTAATTGAATGAGGAACATGCCAAAGATGTTCCAGCCCCAATGCTGTTAGCCAAGATTTAACATGCCTCAACTAAGGTATACTGTGGCCCGTTCTAAGCTTCATGACCTCAGAAAGGACATTCATATAAGAGGTAAACTCTGGGGTTGTACATAGTCTAATCCATAAGATTAGGGCATCTCAGTACAGCAATGCCCCTATTCTTTTAAGAGCGGCATATATGTAGAGCAGTAAGCTTGGGGTGCTTTGTGACAAATTCAACAGCGACTTAAGGAAATTTTCTGTACAGATCTTTCATGTTACCCAATCCCCAGATCTTTGCCCCTTATAGAATTGCTCTTTGGGCCTTCGCTTGGTATACCTTGATTGCCGGAGATACGGATCTGGAGGTCATAGCTTTTAACTTCTTGATGAGTGCAGCTGATCTGTGGAGCAGGATTGCACCACACTTCTGAATATGGGGTTTCCATCTCATACAATTCTCATCCCTGACGCCTAGGTAATCAAAATTATCAAGTTCTACAGCTTGGTCCTCCCCATCCTAATGCAGCCCTTAATAGGACTTACGGGGACTAAGGGTCATATATTTTGTTTTTGAGGTGTTTATCTTTAGACCTTGTGAATTGCAGAAGTATAAAAACTTATCCGCTTAATTCTGTAGGCCAAAGGAGTTCTTGAGATGAGGAGTGTGTCATCTGCAAAGAGGAGAGCAGGGATGGAAATGCCCTCCTGTTTGGGACTATCATGGACACACTCTTTAAGAAAGTAAATGGCATGATTCATATGTAATAAAACCAAAGTGGGAGCTAAAATACAATCCTGTCATGCCCCTCTTTCTATGCGAATGCAGTTTGTAAATTCTCCCTGATTGCCCTATTGAACTTGGCCATGATTCTGCTCGCAAAGCCTTACTAAGATATTCAGTATAGACATTGTCCGGGGACATGATCGAATGCTGCCCTCAAGTCAACAAAAGATACACAGAGATGTTCTTTATTGAGCTTTATGTATTTCCATTTAAATAGGGCATGTCAAAAAACTTCATCAACCGTGCTTACGTTTGCCCTAAAGCCCACTTGCAAGGTAGATAGTACCTAAGTCTCGTCAATCCATCCCAACAGTTTGTCCAATACTTGTCAGAAAAACTTTTTGTGAGCTTTCGATCAAGCTAATCAGTCTACATTTTCCTCTTATCAGACCGATCACCCTTTTTCAAAAACAGTATTATATCTACGCCACGCCAGGAGTCTGGAACACAGGCGCCAGAAATTATACTGTTAGAAAGACAATTAATATAAGGTCCCCAAACAGAAACCTCCATTCAACATAAATCCCCCGGACCTTACCAGGGCCATGCTCTTTCCCTGCTTTCATCGTCTCAATCACTTTTATAGAATTAGACATGGAAAAGACAAAAGGGTCTGGGGCATCGGGTTGAGTAGACTTTCTAGGTTGCGATTCAGAGAGTGTTGAAGTGACATAAGTTTTTGCATTAGTATAAAGATTGGCAAATTGATTTTCCCAGGTACAGGATTGAAGAAAATGTTCAGTAGCTGTCTCTTTGTTGTTTGCTGCTTCTAGGAGATCCTGCCAGTTAGCATCCTTCCAATTCTTGCTTACTTTCAACCCATTTTGGTTTGTAAATGTACTACCTTTTGTTATGGTTGAGGTACTGTGTAATTTAATAGCTGTAACCAGTCATTTACTTGTGAATGTATGTGTGGACTTATTGAAATGAGAGTTTGGAGGTATATTAATCGCTGCACAAAGATGTTTCAATTTCTTTAAAAAATGGGGCTAAACACTAAAGAACAAATTATAGATTTGCCTGACAGTGTTACGATTCAGAAGCAGTATGGGCCATTCATTTTACAGATCTTCTGTTGTTCCCTAGGTTTTAAAATTGGTCAGAGAATTCAGTATGGCATGAAAGACTGCTCATGTGTTCTCCCACTGTTAAATGAAGTGCATTATGTTCGACATCTAATCTCAGTATAACCCTGAGATCGACAAGCTCAATAATTTGTAGGGTCAATATAGTGTGTGATAATATAATCTATTCTGCTGTGCCAGTCCCCCCTTGAATACGTGTAGGATCTTTGTCCGTCAGACAGAAAGAGACCACTTCAGGCACATAGGCTGTAAGAAAGAGTAATAGATGTCAGTTCAATAGTGGCAGATGACCATTATTGAATGGGATCCATGTCCCACATGTATGTGAAAGTGCCTCTTTTTGTGTGTTCAACTCCATTTTTGGGGACTGATGCTGCTGTTTTTTGACTGTGTCTAACTGGACTGCTCTTAACATCACTAAAAACCTGAGAATTAGAATATTTTGGGATTTTGCTGCACATGGGTTCTATCCATTTAGTGCACCCAGATTTTTTGCTTTTCGACCTAGTTTTAGTGGGTGAGTCTCACTACCTGAGTCTCAATTCCAGTAATTTCATGGTAAATTGGACTGCGTTTACTACCAGTGTCCGCCTTTTAAGATAAGGTTTCTGCAACACAGCTAGGGTATGGAGCACTAGGCTGATTACACCTGAACGTGTGTGCACGTGTGTGTGTGTGTGTGTGTGCGTGTGTGTGTGTGTGATTGTGTATGTACGGGTGCAGGGTACACATAAGAGACTATAGTGATGTGCAGCCTAGTAGCTGCACATAGGTACCCTGCAGTTTTAAACTACATATTTGGCATGTCAAATTACCCTTTTGACTGGCTGAAACCTTCCTTTAAATATTAATGTCACCCCTATGTAGGCCTTATTGCCCATAAAGGCAGGGGCATGATATGTAAAAGTAGAGCATGTAGAAAGTAATGTTAAACATGTCCCTACAGTGAATTATCCCCCAAAACGTTTTCAGTTTAGCCAGGCTAGCTGATCCCATAGGGAATCATTGGGATACATTTGTGCATTTATTAAATACTAAATTCAGATTGGTAGCAGCAACACAAATCATTTTCCCACTCTTTTGAAATGTAATTTTAAGTACTTTTTAATGTTGAGGTCATATTTTAAGTTTTTACTTTAGAAATGGCACTTTTAGAAAGTTAACATTTTTGTGCTTCAAGTTTCTGGGAATTTCCAACCGCTTGGGCTAGTCATGGCTCTCCCCCTTGGAAATCCATATTGGTGCCAAACAGTGCACAAAATGGCCTGGATATAGAGAGGAGTGATTCGTCCTGACAGGATGACTGAGGAGGAGGTGAGCCCTGCCCTGTTTCCACTTCAAAGGGTCTTTCCCCCAGCACACACAAAGAGACCTGATACCAGCTTTTGTTTCACTAGCTTGGTCTGGAGCCAAACCCAGGAAAGTGGGAAGGTTAGAGAAAAGCAGAATGCCCCACCAACAAGCTGGACTTAGCATAAAAGTGGCACCCCATAACATGAAGTAGAGAAAGACTTTGGCCCTAGACTGTGACAGTGGCACATCATGGAGAACTGGAAGGGCAAGCCCCCTGATGCCCTAATGGACTGAGGACTCTGTCTACAGCTGAATCTAGGACTAATGAGTCTCTCCAGGGCCAGTGATGCTGGCTTCCTTACACCCCCTGAGGACAAGGTGAAAGAAGACTTGGACTCCACTGCCCCCCCAGATGCCCTACAAGATTACTAGGAGGCCATGGGGTGTGTGGCAGGCACAGCACAGGAGACAGCTGGTACAGGAAACCAGTGAAACCAGCTCCCTGCATATTGCACCTCTTGTGAGGCAAGAGGCCTGCTTAAAGTGCTCCTGGTGGCTAGAGCTAGCTCACCACCTGGAGTAAAATGTGCCAAAGATTGTGAAATCAGCACATTGGGGCCCGAGTTATGCATGTGTAAAGATTTGACCTTTGACCCACCTTTCCCCCGAATGGTGGGCGTGGGGCTCTATTGAGATTCCATTTTAACTCTCCCCTTAAGGACCAGACCCCGGCGGACCACCCAACACATCCTATTTCTTTTGCCCAAGGAGGGTGCATGCTTGGAGCCCCATCCCCAGACACCCTTTGGGTTCAGGGACCCTATCCACCCGGCCAGCACCCCTTAAAGCGGGTTCGGGACCCCATCCCAGGCTCGAAAACAATGATTGGGTCCAACGATCGGGTCCTCAGACCTAATTCCCGGGACACAGGAATGGGACCCAATAATGAGGAGGTCCTTCCACTGAAAGGGAGCGAAGATCACTGACGCCAGCTTCTGCGCCTGTGGAGGATGGCATGCGGGGAACTGTTAGTGTCAGTGGACCTTGGGATCCCTCGCAGTCCCCACATTATGCTCAGCATTTGGGTGTCCCTGGTGAGACTGGGACACCCATTACAAAAATATAAAAGAAGATGAAATTGCACGGCTCGAGGCCGCACAAATAAGCCCACCTGCTGGAACCGTTAATAAAGTATCCAGGCTACGGCAGGGGAGTGCCCCATAATGCCCTGTGGGGCTTATTTGAAATACATATTTGTACTCTGTGGTGGACCCAGGAGGGCAGGGGCACCTCCAACATGGCTTTTAGGAGTGTATGGGAGCTGCACTAGCGTATCAGCCTCCCATAAAGTATTTTAAAAGTTAACCCTATGTCTCCCAGGTCTAAGGAAGCATAACCTGTGGAGATTTTTCATTATTTTAAAAGTATTCCTATGGCTGGAACTTTTATTTTTCAGCCAGGGAGTGTAGACCTTTAGTGGCTGGTTCTATGACTGTATTTTCTGTGGTCTTAAGATGTATAAGAAAGACTCAAACATGTGTTATGTTGGTTTTAAATGCTATGATATAAAGCTATGGACAGTGATTTTTTTATAAACATTGTATTGTATTCAAACATGGTTACTGATTTCAATAACATAATGGTGATGCTTAACATGTGGTTATTGGGCCTTTTAATGTGGTAACCACTTGACAAATTCAATAGGCTTGCCTTATATTTTGATGTGATGACCCCTTGTCAAAGACAATAGGCTTGCCTTATACTTTTTATGTGGTGACCCTTTGACAAAGCCTAGTGACTTGCCTTATATTTTGATGTGGTGACCCCTTGATAAAGTCAATAGGCATGCCTTGTGATGACCCTTTGACAAAGCCAATAGGTCTGGTTCATTTAAAGTGATACTCCCTGTATTATGATTAGGCTGTCCGGTTTTAGGTTTAAACCTATAATAACTGATAAAACCCCACCGGAAGGTAAATAGCCCTCACCAGTGTAAACATATAAACACTGAAAAAACCCCAGCACATCCCCAAACTAAATGCCATTCAAAGAAAGGAAAAGGAGAATCAAAGAGTCATTTAAATTTTTTCCTGAAGGGGCCAATACATTGTAACTTTGTTATATAAGGTAGCAGTAAGAAAGACTGGGCTAACATGTGGTACTCTGCACAAGTTATAGATCCCTTCCATAAAGGGAAATTTTCTACAGAGTTTCAAAAGTGCTGCCTCATTTGTGACCGCTTCAATAACTCTGAGGGTATATGCGCCCAGAACCTGTCGCAGAGAATCACAATCTTCAGGTGCACCAGTATTGGCTTGGAAAGCTATGTCAGTGGCCAGAGTTAGCAAATTGTATACTGGCTATTTTGGCATTGCATGTCTCAAGTGCCGATGTTGAGAGTGCATTTTCACAGATAAAAGTTTACATGGGAAGGAAAGAGCGGCGTGCATGACCAAAGACTCAGTGAAGAAGTATTGTATGGTGTACTACGATAAGTTTTATTTGTAAAAATGTATTTGGACCTCATTTACACTGTACGTACACTGTCTATATACCATGCACTATCAGTGCTGAAAGCAAGCAATAATGCAAAAAGTTCCATAAGCTCCGGAAAAACAGTTTTTCTGTTGTTTTTTATGGCGCAAAAATGTGAAACCACTGAAAAACACTGTTTTTTATGGTATTGAAATCACTTGAAAACACTGAAAAAACCCGCCCAGAATTTACCAAAAATAGAAACTGAAAACAGGAAAGCCTAATTATGATGTTCTATATGGTATAGGTGGGTTACTGTGATTTTGGGGGTAATGACCCAGTAGGGGGCATATGTGATTTCAGAATGTCACCAAAAGTATTTCAATCTGCCGGATGCATATATTTGTAAATTAATGTGTAGCATTTAGTAGGGTGTGTGTGTAGTAAAAGTACACTTCCTTTTTCGAAGAAAAACCACTGATTGAACAATCATTTATTGAGTGCTATTATTGCATGCCAGCGAATGGTGATTACTAGCCCACATCATCTACCCTGAGTTGGCCTTTGAGTGCTCTGTTTAGCCACCCTAAGAGAGTCAGGCAATACAATGGGATGCTGCCAAATTCCACGGAGTTCCGCGAGTGGGTGGAGAATTGCTCGACCACCCCTAAGATTTATTTCTATGCACTTTAAAATGTTATTCAGATATTTTGTGCATATATGGTGCACCACTAACCGTCCGGGTGAATCACATTGAACCTCATCGAGCATGTCACTGATTTAGAGAGGGTGCCCTCAAAATTACCTGATAAATTAGAAAATCTGTTTCGACACTGCCGTGGCTGTGAACTATCAGTTCCTGAGGACTTCTTAAGGACTTAGAGCTCCATTTGGCAAAACCTGGTTAACATATCAAAGAGCAGTTAATGTGAAAATTGCTGTCACAAGGAACCCTTTATTGTTTTTCCTTTTCATTACCAGCCACTCCCCCCACGCTCTTGAATTCTAGCCACTCGGGCATGGGCAGCCATTGTCTGTAAGAGCAGGCTACTTATGTGCCTCAGATGTTTACCTTCAGTAAAAAGGCTCTTCAAAGAGCACTTGTGAGGCTGCCACTCCCCCCGCAGACACTTAAACCCTATTGTTGTATTGATCTATTTTTCCAGCAGATTTTATAAATATAACCAGATCTGTCTTTGAGGCCAGCTATCTGAATACTGGGCTAATGACTCGTGGGTGGGATGGATGGACACAAGTGTCTTCACAGAATTCCAAAATAAGCAATCAGCACTGCCCTAGTTTTTTGTTTCCTCATTTGAGATTATGCTCTTTTTAAATTAGGATTTCTGTAACTATATTTCCAACAGAGTCTTTAGTGCCCTTATTACTGCTCTGGTACAAACACCTCACTTTCAAAGAGTTAAACATGAATGATGTTGATGTTTTCTATATATTATTACACGGAGGTTACAGACATTGACCCTCAGATTTCCATACATGAGGGAGGCAAAAGCAGATCATCACACTTCTTCAATGACCAGATCACTCGATAGAGCAGGAGTTACCCACTGTCACTGTGCCACAGGCAGCAAGAGAGTAAACTGAAAAGGTGTTATGTTTGCAAAGGGTCACACAGTGACTAGCGTGGCAGAAGGGACCCCAAACCACAGGGAGCACTCATTGGAGAGTTAAGGGGGTTGGTGGAGGGTGCAATCACTGTGGTTTGGGTGGTGAAATAGGCAGTAGTGCATATGTTACAAACCTCATATTTGCAAAACTAGTGCAGCTAGTCATTTTGCACTTGTATAGTTTGGTGGATTACTTTTCACTTTTGCTGTGTAACATGACATCATCTTAACACAACCCCATTCCATGGGCCATACCCCAGACTCACCGCCAGTGTATAGAAGAAGGCCGCAGCTCCGCAGCAGCAGGCTGCAGCTCCCCAGCAGCAGCAAGAGGCATGGCTCCATGTGGCTGCCTCAGTCCGGGGGCTTTATCACACTTCACCAAGCTCTGTGACATTTTTCATAGGGCAGCTCCCGGGACACGAGGCAGAGGGGGATGGGACCAGATTGCTGTGGCACAAACCACCCACCCCTGACATCCGGGCATGCCCCCACTACAAGAGCCCCTCAAAAAACAGGTCCCTTTGCTAGTGCTGTTTCCTGCCTTTCAGGGCTGCTACTGCTGTGCTCACTGCTAACCATGCACATTAGGGTAGGCATGTCCCTGAAAAGTGACCCCTCCCACCATACCCTTCTTGAAAGACCGCATCTCTCTACAGTGCTGATGATTATGGGGTGAGTGCACCAGTAAACTCGACTCTGCCATTGGTTGGTGGAGTTTTTGCCATGGTTTTTTGTAATCAATTTCCTATCTATAACACCCTGTAACCTCTGAATTTTTCAGTACATTTTTAAGGTGTTTTAATTCTATTTCCTAACTACAATGTCCCTGTAACCTTTGGTTTTTAAGTGAATTTCTAATGATTTTTAAATTCTATTTCCTAACTATAATATCCCTATAACCTCTGTATGACTCTCTGAGTGGATCTGAGAGTGAGTGTATGAGTCTCTGAGTGGGTCTGTGAGTGCGTTTATGAGTCTCTGAGTAGGTCTGTGAGTGAGTCCATGAGTCTATGAGTTGGTCTGTGAGTGAGTGCATGACTCTATGAGTGAGTCTGTGAGTGAGTGCATGAGTCTCTGAGTGGGTCTGTGAGTGGGAGTGTGAGTGTCTGAGTCAGTCTGTGAGTGAGTGCATGACTATTTGTGAGTCTGTGAGTGAGTGCATGAGTCTCTGAGTGTGTCTGTGAGTGAGTGCGTGAGTGTCTGAGTTGGTCTGTGAGTGGGAACGTGAGTCTCTGAGTGGGTCTGTGAGTGGGTGCGTGAGTCTGAATGGGTCTGTTAGTAGGTAAATGAGTGTCTAAATGGGACATCAGTGGGTGTGTGGCTGCATGAGTAGGTCTAGGAGTAGGTGTGTGAGTCACTGAGTGGGTCTGTGAGTGGGTGTGTGAGTGTCTGTGTGGGTCTGTGAGTGGGTGCATGAGTCTCTGAGTGGGTCTGTGAGTCAATCAATCAATCAATCACAGAATTTGTAGAGCGCACTACTTACCCGCGAGGGTCTCAAGGCGCTAGGGAAAAAAAGGGGGTGGGGGTGCTGCTACTGGTCGAACAACCAGGTCTTGAGTAGCCTCCTGAAGGTCAGCAGGTCTTGGGTCTGTCGTAGGCTTAGTGGAAGGGTGTTCCAGGTCTTGGCGGCGAGGTGGGAGAATGATCTGCCGCCGGTGGTAGTTCTTCGAATGCGAGGGACGGTGGCGAGGAGAGGTCGGCAGAGCGGAGCTGGCGGTTGGGGACGTAGAAGAGGAGTCGTCTGTTGAGGTAGGCTGGGCCAGTCTTGTGGAGTGCCTTGTGTGCGTGGATGAGGAGTTTGAAGGAGATTCTCCTGTCGACGGGGAGCCAGTGCAGGTTCCTCAGGTGGGGGTGATGTGGCTGTGGCGTGGTACATCGAGGATCAGGCGTGTGGAGGCGTTTTGTATGCGTTGCAGTCGCTTGATGAGCTTGGCCGGGGCTCCGCGTAGAGGGCGTTCCCATAGTCAAGTCTGCTACTGACGAGGGCCTGGGTGACTGTTCTTCTTGTGTCTGTCGGGATCCACCTGTAGATCTTGCGAAGCATGCGGAGGGTGTTGAAGCAGGAGGATGAGACTTCGTTGACTTGCTTGGCCATGGAGAGCATTGAGTCGAGGATGACTCCCAGGTTGCGTGCGTGGTCGGTGGGTGTCGGGGCTGCTCCCAGCATCGTAGGCCACCAGGAGTCGTCCCAGGCTGAGGGGTTGGAGCCGAGGATGAGGACCTCTGTCTTCTCCGTGTTCAGTTTTAGTCGGCTGATCTTCATCCAATCGGCGACGGCCTTCATTCCTTCATGGAGGTTGGATTTGGCGGCGAGGGGTCCTTGGTGAGGGAGAGGATCAGTTGAGTGTCATCGGCGTAGGAGATTATGTTGAGGTCGTGCTGTCTGGCGATGCGTGCGAGCGGGGCCATGTAGATGTTGAACAGTGTTGGGCTGAGGGACGATCCCTGGGGTACGCCGCAGATGATCTCGGAGGCTTCGGATCGGAATGGTGGGAGGCGGACTCTCTGGGTTCTGCCGGCGAGGAAGGAGGTGGCCCATTCCAGGGCCTTGTCTCGGATCCCTGCGTCGTGGAGGCGTGCGCTTAGAGTGCGGTGGCAGACAGTGTCGAAGGCGGCGGAGAGGTCCAGCAGGATGAGGGCTGCGGAATCACCGTTGTCCAGCAGGATCCTGATGTCGTCGGTGGCGGCGATGAGGGCAGTCTCAGTGCTGTGGTTGCTGCGGAACCCCAATTGGGATGGGTCCAGGATGCTGTTTTCTTCGAGGTATCGGGTTAGCTGTTTGTTGACGATCTTCTCGATGACCTTGGCTGGGAACGGAAGCAGGGAGATGGGCCGGAAGTTCTTGAGGTCTCTCGGGTCTGCCTTGGGTTTTTTGAGTAGGGCGTTGATCCCTGCGTGTTTCCAGCTCTCTGGGAAGGTCGCGGTCTCGAAGGAGAGATTGATGACGTTGCACAGGTGGGGTGCGATGGAGCTGCTGGCTTTGTTGAAGATGTGGTGGGGGAAAGGGTCTGACGGGGAGCCGGAGTGTATTGTGCTCATGGTCTTGATGGTGTCCTCGATGTTCACGCTGGCCCAGGCTGGCAGGGGTCGTGGTCGATGGTGTGCGGCGGGTCTGGTGCATCGATCTTAGTTGGGGCTGTCTGGGTGTTGAAGCTGTCGTGGATGTCGGCGATCTTGCGGTGGAAGAAGGTGGCGAGGGAATCGCACAGGGGTTGCGACGGCGGGATGTCGTTGGTGTTGGAGCTGGGGTTGGAGAGTTCCTTCACGATGTTGAAAAGCTCCTTGCTGTTGTGTGCGTTGTTGTCGAGGCGGTCTTTGAAGGAGATTCTCTTGGCGGACTTGATGAGGTGGTGGTGGTTACGGATGGCGTCTTTGTGGGCTGCGTGGCTGTCCGGTGTCTTATCACTGTGCCATTTCTTCTCTAGTTTCCGGCAGGTACGCTTGGAAGCTAGGAGTTCCGAGGTGAACCAGCTGGCTCTTTTGGTGGTGTCACTGTAGGTGAGTTTTTCAGCGGGGCGAGGGTGTTGGCACAGTCGTCCATCCATCGTCTGAGGTTGCAGGCAGCGTCGTCGGTGTTGGATGGGTCGGAGGGAGGGCTGAGAGCGAGGTTGCCCGAAGTTGGTCTTCGGTGACTTTGCTCCAGCAGCGGCGTGGGATCTGTTGGGTGCGGTGGTGTGTGGTGGGTTTCTGGAAGGTGAAATGGATGCAGCGGTGGTCGGTCCAGAGGAGTTCTGTGGTGTGGCTGAAGGAGACGTGGGAGCTTGAGGAGAAGATGGGGTCAAGCGTGTGGCCGGCGGAATGGGTCGGTGTTGTGACGAGCTGGCTCAGCCCGAGGTTGGCGAGGTTGTCGATCAGGGTGGTGGAGTTGCTGTCGTTGTTGTTCTCCAGGTGAAAGTTCAGGTCTCTGAGGAGGATGTAGTCGGTAGAGGTCAGGGCGTGCGTGCTGATGAAGTCGGTGATGGAGTCGCTGAACTGGGGTCGGGAGCCCAGGGGTCTGTAGACAAGGGTGCCTCTAAGGGTGGTGTTGGGGTCCGTGTGGATCTGGAAGTGCATGTGTTCGGTGGTGCTGAGAGTGTCGTCGGTGCTGGTCGAGACCCTGATGGTGTTCTTGTGGACGATGGCGATTCCTCCTCCTACTGCGTTGACGCGGTCTCTGCGGGTGATCTTATAGCCGTCTGGGATGGCTACGGCGATGTCGGGGGCGGAGGAGTCGTTCATCCAGGTCTCTGTCAGGAAGGCGACGTCTGGTGATGATGTGTCGAGCAGGTCCCAGAGCTCGACGGCGTGTTTGCGTGCGGGAGCGGGTGTTCAGTAGGATGCACCGGAGGTGGTTGAGGTCCTTCTTGGCGGGCGCCTCGGTGGCTCTGAGGCTGGTGTAGCTGCAGTTCCGGCAGGTGAAGGGACCATGGGTGCGTTTCGGGCGGCCTTGAAGCAGTTGTGCGTCCGTCCGGGAGTTGAGAGCGTGGAGTGTGGTGGCATCGTATCGGCGTCGGTCCTCGAGGCTGGAGCGGGCGCGCGGCCCAGGGGTTCTGGCGCTGGGCGCGGTCCAGGCACGGACGGGCGCAGACGGGCTTGCCTTAGGCGCACCTTCGGCGCGCCAGCGGCGCGGCCACACAGCGGCCGCCATATATGGGGAGGTGGGAGGGAGGAGCAGCTGGGAGGCGGGAGGCAGGGGCAGCGAATGGGCAGTCAGGGGCGGGGCCGCAGGGGACGCAGCGGCGGGAATGGAGAGAGGCAGCGAGGGGCACAGAAGGCAAAATGGACACAAGGGAGGTGGGGGCAGCGAGGAACAGAGGAAAAAACGGGCACAGTACAGTGGGGGCAGCGAGGGAAACAGAAGGCAAAATGGACACAAGGGAGGTGGGGGCAGCGAGGGAACAGAGGAAAAAACGGGCACAGTACAGTGGGGGCAGCGAGGGAAACAGAAGGCAAAATGGACACAAGGGAGGTGGGGGCAGCGAGGGAACAGAGGAAAAAAACGGCCACAGTACAGAGTGGGCAGCGAGGGAAACAGAAGGCAAAAAGGACACAAGGGAGGTGGGGGCAGCGAGGGAACAGAGGAAAAAACGGGCACAGTACAGTGGGGGCAGCAAGGGAAACAGAAGGCAAAATGGACACAAGGGAGGTGGGGGCAGCGAGGAGCAGAGGAAAAAACGGGCACAGTACAGTGGGGGCAGCGAGGGAAACAGAAGGCAAAATGGACACAAGGGAGGTGGGGGCAGCGAGGGAGCAGAGGAAAAAACGGGCACAGTACAGTGGGGGCAGCGAGGGAAACAGAAGGCAAAATGGACACAAGGGAGGTGGGGGCAGCAAGGGAACAGAGGAAAAAACGGGCACAGTACAGTGGGGGCAGCGAGGGAAACAGAAGGCAAAATGGACACAAGGGAGGTGGGGGCAGCGAGGGAAACAGAAGGAAAACGGGCACCGAGGCCACAAGCAGAGGGGCGAGCTTACCAGCAGCAGCAGCGGGTGGACAGCACAGGCAGAGCTGTGTGGTGGGGGAGCGACCTACCTGGCAAGGTCAAGGCATGAGTCTCTGAGTGGGTCTGTGTATGAGTGCTTCAGTGTCTGAGTGGGTCTGTGAGTGGGTACATGAGTCTGTAAGTAGGTCTCTAAGTGGGTTAGTGACTGTCTCAGTGGTTCTCTGAGTGGGTGGGTGAGTCTCTGTATAGGTCTCTGAATGGGTATATGCATCTGTGACTGGGTCAGTGAGTAGATGTGTGACTGTGTGAGTCTGTGAGTACATGCATTAATGTATGAGTGAGTCAATCAATCAATCAATCAATCATGTCACTTATAAAGCGCACTACATACCCGCGAGGGTCTCAAGGCGCTGGGGGAAGAAGGGGGTGGTGCTGCTACTGATCGAAGAGCCAGGTCTTGAGGAGTCTTCTGAAGGCCAGTAGGTCTTGGGTCTGTCGGAGGTTGGTGGGGAGGGTGTTCCAGGTCTTGGCGGCGTGGTGGGAGAAGGATCTGCCGCCGGCGGTCGTTTTCCGGATGCGGGGGACTGTGGCGTGGGCGAGGCTGGTCGAGCGGAGCTGGGGGTGGGGGTGTAGAAGCTGAGTCGTCTGTTGAGGTAGGCTGGTCCGGAGTTGTGGAGTGCTTTGTGTGCGTGGGTGAGGAGCTTGAAGGTTATCCTCTTGTTGACAGGAGCCAGTGCAGGTCTCTCAGGTGGGGTGTGATGTGGCTGCGTCGGGGGATGTCGAGGATAAGACGTGCAGAGGCGTTCTGGATGCGTTGCAGCCGTCTCAGGAGCTTAGCCATCGTTCCTGCGTAGAGGGCGTTTCCGTAGTCCAGCCTGCTGGTGACGAGGGCCTGGGTGACTGTTTTTCTTGTTTCGGTGGGGATCCACTTGAAGATCCCTGCGGAGCATTCAGAGGATGTTGAAGCAGGATGAGGAAACGGCGTTGACCTGCTTAGTCATGGAGAGGGTGGGGTCGAGGATGACCCCTAGGTTGCGTACGTGGTCGGTGGGTGGCGGGGCTGTTCCCAGTGATGTTGGCCACCAGGAGTCGTCCCAGGCTGAAGGGTTGGAACCAAGGATGAGGACCTCCGTCTTGTCCGAATTCAGCTTCAGGTGGCTGGTCCTCATCCATTCGGCGACGGCCTTCATTCCTTCGTGGAGGTGGGCTTTGGTGGTGTGAGGGTCTTTGGTGAGGGAGAGGATCAGCTGGGTGTCGTCGGCGTAGGAGATGATGTTGAGGTTGTGCTGTCGGGCGACGTGGGTGAGGGGTGCCATGTAGATGTTGAACAGCGTTGGGCTGAGGGAGGAGCCTTGGGGTACGCCGCAGATGATCTTGGTGGCCTTGGATCGGAAGGGGCGAGGCGGACGCTTTGTGTTCTGCCGGAAAGGAAGGATGTGGTCCAGTCCAGGGCCTTCTCTTGGATCCCGGCGTCGTGAAGGCGTGTTCGTAGTGTGTGGTGGCAGACCGTGTCGAAGGCGGCTGATAGGTCCAGGAGGATGAGGGCTGCTGTTTCTCCGTTGTCTAGCAGGGTCCTGATGTCATCGGTGGCGGCGATGAGGGCGGTTTCGGTGCTGTGGTTGCTGCAGAAGCCGGACTGGGAAGGGTCCAGGATGTTGTTCTCCTCGAGGTAGCGGGTCAGTTGTTTGTTGACGATTTTCTCGGTGACCTTCGCGGGGAACGGGAGCAGAGAGATGGGTCGGAAGTTCTTGAGGTCCTTGGGGTCTGCCTTGGGTTTCTTGAGTAGGCGGTGATCTCGGCGTGCTTCCAGCTTTCCGGGAAGGTTGCTGTCTCGAAGGAGATGTTGATTATTTTCCGGAGATGGGGCGCAATGGCTGTACTGGCTTTGTTGAAGATGTGGTGAGGGCACGGGTCTAGCGGTGAACCGGAGTGGATGGTGTTCATGATCTCGCTGGTGTCCTCGTCGTTGATGTTGGTCCAGGAGAGCAGGCGGTTGGTGGTTGTGGGGGCAGTGGTCTCAGTGGTTGCCGGGGCGGTCGTGGTGTTGAAGCTGTCGTGGATGTCGGCGATTTTGCGGTGGAAGAAGGTGGCCAGTGAGTCGCACAGGTCTCGCGACGGCTGGATGTCGTTGGTGTTGGAGCTGGGGTTGGAGAGTTCCTTCACGATGTTGAAGAGCTCTTTGCTGTTGTGTGCGTTGTTGTCTAGGCGGTCTTTGAGTGAGGCCCTTTTGGCGGATCTGATGAGGTGATGGTGACTGCGGGTGGCGCTCTTGTGGGCGGCGTAGCTGTCCGCTGTCCGTTCGTGGAGCCAGATCTTCTCCAGTTTTCGGCATGTTCGTTTGGAGGCCTGGAGGTCTTCGGTGAACCAGGTGGCTTTCTTGCTGGTGTGGCTGTTGGGCGGATTCTTGAGCGGGGCGAGGGTGTTGGCGCAGTCGTTGATCCACTGTCTGAGGTTGCGGGCGGCGGTGTCGGGGTCGGAGGGTTCGGCGGGTGGGCTCAGGGCGAGGGTTGTGGTTAGCTGGTCTTCCGTGACTCTGCTCCAGCAGCGGCGAGGCATTTGTTCGGTGCGGTGGTGCGTGGTGGGCTTCCTGTAGGTGAAGTGGATGCAGTGATGGTCAGTCCAGTGGGGTTCGGAGGTGTGGTTGAAGGAGACGTGTGGGCTTGCGGGAAAGATGGAGTCGAGCGTGTGGCCGGCGGCGTGGGTGGGTGTAGTCACGAGCTGTCTGAGTCCGAGGGTGGCGAGGTTGTCGATCAGGGTGGTGGAGTTGGTGTCCTTGTTGTTCTCGAGGTGGAAGTTCAGGTCCCGAGGAGGATGTAGTCCGTGGAGGCGATGGCGTGTGTGCTGACGAAGTCAGCGATGGAATCGCTGAACTGTGGTCGGGGTCCGGGGGTCTGTAGATGAGGGTTCCTCTGAGGGTGGTGTTGGGATCGGTGTGGATCTGGAAGTGCATGTGTTCGGCGGTGCTGAGGGTGTCGTCGGTGTTGGTTGAGACTCTGAGGGTGTTCCTGTGGACGATGGCGATGCCTCCTCCGACTCCGTTGGTGCGGTCCCTGCGGGTGATCTTGTATCCGTCCGGGATGGCAATGGCGATGTCGGGGGCTGAAGCGGGATTCAGCCAGGTCTCCGTCAGGAATGCGACGTCTGGGGAGGTTGAGTCGAGAAGGTCCCAGAGTTCGATGGCGTGTTTGCGGGCGGAGCGGGTGTTGAGGAGGATGCATCTGAGGTAGTTGGGTTCTTTCCTGGGTGGTGGTTTGGCGGGGCGGGTGCTGGCGAAGCTGCAGTTCCGGCAGGTGAAGGGCCCTTGGGTGCGCTTCGGGGTGGCCTGGTAGCAGGCGTGATCTTTCCGGGGTTGAGTGCGTGGAGGGTGCTGGCGTCGTATCGGCGTCTGTTGATGTGGCGGGCGCGGGGGATGCCCGGACCAGGGGGTCTGGCGCTGGGCGCGGCCACGGCGCGGATGGGCGCAGACGGGCTTGCCTTAGGCGCGCCTTTGGCGCGCCAGCAGCGCGGCCGCGCAGCGACCGCCATAAATGGGGAGGTGGGAGGGAGGAGCAGGGAATGGGGCAGCGAATGGGCAGTGAGGGGGCGGGGCCGCAAGGTCGCAGCGGCGGGAAACAGGCACAGAAAGGAAAAAATGATCACAATCAGGGGCAGCAAGGGGGCACAGAAAGGAAAAAACGATCACAATCAGGGGCAGCAAGGGGGCACAGAAAGGAAAAAACAGAGCACAATCAGGGGCAGCAAGGGGGCACAGAAAGGAAAAACGATCACAATCAGGGGCAGCAAGGGGGCACAGAAAGGAAAAACGATCACAATCAGGGGCAGCAAGGGGGCACAGAAAGGAAAAAACGATCACAATCAGGGGCAGCAAGGGGGCACAGAAAGGAAAAAACGAGCACAATCAGGGGCAGCAAGGGGGCACAGAAAGGAAAAAACGAGCACAATCAGGGGCAGCAAGGGGGCACAGAAAGGAAAAACGAGCACAATCAGGGGCAGCAAGGGGGCACAGAAAGGAAAAAACGAGCACAATCAGGGGCAGCAAGGGGGCACAGAAAGGAAAAACGAACATATATATTATTTAATATAATTCTGCGAGGTTCGTGACTCCACTGAGACATTACATGGGGGGCCGCGCTGAGTGCCGCGATGGGGTCGCAACTCCATACATGTGGGAAAAAACCTTATCTTCATAATAGGTCCCTAAGTGACCCCCACAATATACCCGTGATGTCAGGGTACTCCAATCGTGACCCCTTCTACATTCTTACACGTTGATAACTATCCCCCAGGACCGACTTCTGCTTCATAAAATGGCAGCCCTAATATTTTTTGTGTTTCTTTCGGTGGGTATCGCGCCTCCAATGTGATGTAACACAAGGGCCGCACTGAGCACCTGGATGGGGGTCGCAACTCCATCAATGTAGAGAAAAAAACAAAACTAGGCATTCTAAAATTCATAAGGGATGTCTAAGACACCCTTACAATACACCCATGGGGTCAAGGTACACCTACCCTGAACCTTCTATGCTTTTCAACATTTAAAACAATCCCCAGGATCGGCTCTGCTTCATAAAATCGCAGCCGCAACACTTTCTGCAGCTTGCCAGCCCATTAGAGCACTCCTCCTGTCACGTGGGTTCTCATAGCCCCGCGTAAGAGCTGCGGACCCTCTGCATCCCCTTATATACAAATGAAAAAATCTTTAAATAACTCTGCAACTACTGAACGGATTTACTCCAATTTACAAAAAGGTTGGCTTGCTGGACCAACAGCTACCTTTCTGCCAAATTTGGTGTAATTCTGTTTAGCAGTTAGGGCTGTAGCTGTGTCTAAAGTTCCTATGGAAATGAACATGGGGAAAACACATTTTGGAACCCCCCCTTTTTCGCTGCACTTCATTAAGCAAGGGCCAAGAAAAATGGGGGGTCAAAAAACATGCGTTTCCTATGTTAATTCCCATAGAACCTTTACACACGGCTACAGCCTGAACTGCTAAATGGAATTACATCAAGTTTGGGAGAAAGGTAGATGTTGGTCAAAGGAAGTGCCTTTTTGTGTTTTGGTTTAAATCCAATGAGTAGCATTGGAAATATTAACCGAAATACAAATTTGTATATATAGGGACGTAGAGGATCCACAAACCCTCCGAATCTTTTTCAGAGATCTGATTGGCTGCCAACACTTCAAACCAGGAAGTGTTGGCAGCCTTCTTGGAACTCAGCTTGAGCTTTTAAACTTAAAAAAAAACAAAGCGCAGGCTCCCGCGCTTTGATAGTAATCGACCCCCAGGTGGGCCAGGTCATTTATGGATGGGCTCCCCTCCTGGGGATTTTTAATGCCCCAGGGACTACCATCTCCCCGGGGCCTATTTAGTTTAAAACAGGTGGGCATCTTGGACCTTCGGGCCTTGGGGACCACCACCTCCTGAGGGCCATCTTCTTTTAAAAATATTGGGATGGGGTGTGCCGGTCCCCCTCCCCGGCCATTCTCAGCCCCAGGGACTGCCACCACCCCAGGGCAGACCCTACAAATAGGAAAGGAGGGGGCTTCATGGCCCCTTTCTAGAGCCATACATGGCCCTGGGGATCGCCACCCCCCGGAGCCCGCTCCTGCTATGTTCTGGGGTTTCCACCCCCGGGACACAGCTGTTTGATGTGGCTTGGCAGGAGCTTTACTGCTCTTGCCAAGTCAAGGCAAAGGCTCCGCTTCCAGCAAGCATGAGCATTAAAAATACTCTCGCTTGCTGAAAGCAGAGCAGAATTGCTTTCATAGAGAGGGAGCTGCATGTTCAAAAGCTCCCTGTCTGTGAAAGCAATGCTGGCTCTTGCAGGAGGCGGGGTGTCAGCAGGGACCGTGGGGGCCTTCAGGCTCCCTCTGTGGTCCCCAACAAAAGTGACTGTGTGCCCTGAGTGGGACCAGGGCATCCAGTATAGAGGCCATGCCCTGGGGGAAGGGGTCCCAAGGTCCAAATTCAGCCTGGAAGGGTGTCCACGCAGCCCCACTCCCCCATTCTAAAAGGCGTGCCCTGGGGATAGGGTCCCCAGGGCCAAAATTGGTCCATGGCAGGGGGCCCCCCTTTCCTTAATAGGACAAAAAGATATATAAAAAAGCCGGCCCAAAAAGTAGCTGGAGGCCAAGCCCCCTTTCACCACCACTCTGCAAACGCAACTACTGTTGCACTACTAGTTGGGGGATGAAGTCCCCTTAGTCGCTGAGGGTCCTTGGGGGTCAACAAGCTCTCCTCTTGCCTCCAGTAAGTCCCAAACAGCGGGGTTGCTGAGAAGTTGTTAGAGGCCATGTCCCTTTTCTTCAGCACTCGGCAAACAAACCTCCTGGAGCACTACTGGTTGGGGTATAAAGTCCCCTTGACTGATGAGGGTCCTTAGGGGCAACAAGCCCCTCTGTTACCTCCAGTAAGTCACACACAGCCGGATTACTGAGAGGTCTTCGGAGTTCACGCCCCCTTTCTCCACCACTCTGCAAACGTGCCTCCTGACATATTACTGGTTAGGTGATGCAGTCCCCTTGGTTGTTGAGGGTCTTTGAGGGACAAGATCCCTCCTGTTACCTCCAGTGAGTCCCACACAGTGCGATTGCTGAGAGCTGGTCGGAGGCTACGCCCCCTTTCTCCACCACTCTGCAAATGCACCTCATGCTGCACTACTGGTTGGGGGATTAAGTCCTCTTAGATGCTGAGGGTCCTTGGGGGCCAAGAAGCTCTCCTGTTACCTCCATTAAGTCGGACACTGCGGGATTCCTGAGGGCTGGTCAGAGGCCCGCCCCCTTTCTCCACCACTCTGCAAATGCAACTGCTAGTTAAAAAGCCATAGAAATTCACATAAAAAACAGAGGTTACAGTAATGTTATAGTTAGGAAACAGAATTAAAAAAACCTTAGAAATCCAGTGAAAAATCAAAGGTTACAGGCACATTATAGTTAGGCTCAAATATCACTGGTACAAAACCATAGAAATTCAGTAGTTATAGTTACCTGAGCTAACTATAAATTATCCCCCGCAATGCACTGCATATGACCTCAGATATTACATTACTCATGACATGGTCAGTGACATCACTATATATATATATATATATATATATATATATATATGTATATATATATATATATATATATATATATATATATATTCATTGAAAAACCATAGGTTTCAGGGACGTTGTAGTTAGAAATTAACATTTAAAAAACCTTTGAAATTCACTGAACAAAACATAGGTTTCAGGGACGTTATAGTTAGAAATTAGCATTTAAAAAACCTTAGAAATTCAGTGAAAAAACAACAGATTTCAGGGATGTTATAGTTAGTTGGACATTTCACTCGTACAAAACCAGAGAAATTTGGCCGTTATAGTCAGTTGAGCTAACTATATCTCGGGCCCCGCAATGCTCTGCTGATGACGTCACATATTACATCATTCATGACATGGTCAGTGATATCACTGATGACATCACTGTTGACATCTCAAATGACATCACTGATGACATCACTGATGACATCATCCAGTGACTGTGTGTTTCTGTAAAGTTTAAAAATGTTTTAAATATATATATATATGCTAAGGTGTATTGAAGAATGAGTGGGAGTATAAGTGTCTGAATGGATGATTTAGTAGGTGCGTGACTGACTGTATAAGTGAGTGATTAAACGTGTCTTACTGAATACATGGATTAGTGACTAAACTGTGTGAATGTCTGTATCAGTCTGTTAGTTGGTGTGTAAGCAGCTGCATGGGTTGTGAGTAGCTACATGAGTGTCTATATGGGTTATTGATTGGCTGTCTGAGTATCTGTATGGGTGCCTGAGTGTCTGTGTGTTGACTCTGTGCATAGATGTGTGAGTGGGGGATTCACAGGGTGTGTGGGTTCAAGAGTGCATCTGTGAAGGGCTGTATGGGTGGGTTAGTGTGTGTATGGGTGTGTTGGTGAGTGAATGGATGTCTCAGTGGTACATGTGTGAGTAACTACATATGTGAAAGGCAGTATATGTGAGTGTTGGAGTATATAAATGACTATATGTGAGAGTGAGTGATTGTGAGAGTGGCTGTATGGATGAGTATGTGCTTGTATCAGTGATTGTATAAGAGAGTAAGTATGTGTTAGTATCTGTATGAATAAGTGAGGTGGTGTGTGTATAACTGTATAGGTGAGTAAATGGGAGTGTGATTGATTCTTTGCATGACTGACTAGGTGTGTGAGTAACTCTGAATGAGTGGCGGTGTGTGAGTCTCTGTATAGGTGTATGAGTGCATATGATAGTGCTGTATTGATGAGTGACTGCATGCATGAGTGACTGTATGGGTGAATGAGTGGATGTGTGTGTAGACCTCAGAATCAGTCAGTGGGTATGTAGTAACTGGTATTGGTGTGTCTATGGTTTCGGAAAAGGTAGTCTGTATTTTAGAGTGGGTGTATCAAAGGTTATATTAGGGTGTGAGGAGGTGCATCAGATTATCACGTGGATGATGTCATCAGTGATGTCATTTGAGATGTCATCAGTGATGTCATCAGTGATGTCACTGACCATGTCATGAATGATGCAATATGTGACGTCATCAGCAGTGCATTGCGGGCGTGAGTTATAGTTAGCTCAACTAACTATAACGGCTGAATTTTTCTGGTTTTGTACGGGTGAAATGTCCAACTAACTATAACGTCCCTGAAACCTGTGGTTTTTTCAGTGAATCTCTAAGCTTTTTTAAATGCTAATTTCTAACTATAACGTCCCTGAAAGCTATGGTTTTTTTCAGTGAATTTCAAAGGTTTTTAAATATTAATTTCTAACTATAATGTCCCTGAAACCTATGGTTTTTTCAGTGAATTTCAAAGGTTTTTTAAATGCTAATTTCTAACTATAACGTCGCTGAAACCTATGGTTTTTTCAGTGAATTTCAAAAGTTTTTTAAATGAACATTTCTAACTATAACGTCCTTCAAACCTGTGGTTTTTTCAGTGAATTTCTAAGTTTTTTTAAATGCTAATTTCTAACTATGCCTACAGTGGTGGGACATGTCCAGAAAGAGGAAGAAAGGCGCAAAAAGAAGCAAGAGAAATGCAGAAAGAGGCAACAGAAGTCCAGAAAGAGGAAGAAAGGTGCAGAAAGAAGCAATAGATATGCAGAAAAAACCAACAGAGGTGCAGAAAGAGGCCTTGTTGCAAAGTCATCCTGTGCCCTGGGCACCCCCCAACTTTTTCCTGACTGGTACTGGTGGTAACTGACTGACCCCGGGCTCTGCCTAGCCAGGTCTGGAGCCAGTGCTTTACTGAAAGACACTTAGAATACAGTGAAAACACCTACATACACTAGGGTACACTATGGGTTGGGGTACCCCTGTGATTGGCATGACCTCCCCTGTAAGGCCCTAGTACATAATAGGGCAGGTGGATTAAAACTACCTCTAAGTCCCTAGCATATAATAGGGCATGGCAGTTTAGAGGCAAGCAGCCCTTTTCTGCACTTGCATGTGTGCACTGCTGAGCCTGAGGTCAGTTTAAAAGTAGCCCTGTGTGTGCAGAAAGAGGCAAGAGAGGTGCAGAAAGGGGCAAGAGAGGTGCAGAAAGAGGGAAGATGGGTGCAGAAAGAGGCAAGAGAGGTGCAGAAAGAAGCAAGAGAGGTGTAGAAAGAAGCAAGAGAAGTGCAGAAAGAAGCAGCAGAGGTGTAGAAAGGGGGAAGAGGAGTGCAGAAAGAGGCAAGAGAAGTGCAGAAAGAAGAAACAGAGGTGCAGAAAGAGATAAGAGAAGTTCAGAAAGAGGCAGCAGAGGTGCAGAAACAGGCAGAAGAGGTGCAGAAAGAGGGAACAGGGGGGCAGAAAGAGAGAAGAGGGGTGCCGAAAGAGGCAAGAGCGGTGCAAAAATATACAAGAGAGGTACAGAAAGAAGCAAAAGCAGTGCAGTAAGAAACAACAGGGGTGCAGAAGGAGGCAAGAGTGCTACAGAAAGAGGCAAAAGAAGAGCAGAAACAAGCAAAAGAGATGCGAAAAGAGGCTAGAGGGGTGCAGAAAGAGGCAAGAGAGGTGCAGAAAGAGGCAAGAGAGGTGCACAAAGAGGGAAGAAGGGTGCAGAAAGAGGCAAGTGGGGTGCAGAAAAAAGCAACAGAGGTTTAGAAAGAAGCAAGAGAAGTGCAGAAAGAAACAACAGAGGTGCAGAAAGAAGCAAGAGCAGTGCAGAAAGAACCAACAGAGGTGCAGAAAGAGGCTAGAGGGGTGCAGAAAGCAGCAAGAGAAGTGCACAAAGAAGCAAAAGAGGTACAGAAAGAGGCAAGAAGGGTGCAGAAAGAGGCAAGAGCAGTGCAGAAAGAACCAAGAGACGTGCAGGAAAAGGGAAGAAGAGTGCAGAAAGAGGCACAAGGGGTGCAGAAAGAAGCAAGAGAGGTGTAGAAAGAAGCAAGACAAGTGCAGAAAGAAGCAACAGAGGTGCAGAAAGAGGCAAGAGGGGTGCAGAAAGAGGCAAGAGAAGTACAGACGGAAGCAACAGAGGTGCAGAAAGAGGCAAGAAAAGTGGCGAAAGAGGCAAGAGAGTTGCAGAAACAGGCAAACGAGGTACACAAAGAAGGAACAAGGGTACACACAGAGACAAGAGATGTACAGAAAGAACCAACAAAGGTGCAGAAAGAGGCAAGAGGGGTGCAGAAATGTGCAAGAGAGTTGCAGATAGAAGCGAGAGCAGTGCAGAAAGAACCAACAGAGGTGCAGAAAGAGGCAAGAGGGGTGCAGAAAGAGGCAAGAGAAGTGCAGGAAAAAGCAAAAGAGGTGCTGAAAGAGGCAAGAGGGGTGCAGAAAGAGGCAAGAGAGGAGCAGAAAGAGGCAAGAGAAGTGTACACAGAGGCACGAGGGGTGCAGACATTTGTAAGAGAGGTGCAGAAAGAAGCAAGATAAGTGCAGAAAGAAGCACCAGAGGTGCAGAAATAGGCAAGAGGGGTGCAGAAAGAAGCAAGAGAAGTGCAGAAAGAAGGAATAGAGGTGCAGAAAGAGGCAAGAGGGGTGCAGACAGAGGCAAGAGAGGTGCAGAAAGAGGGAAGAGGGGTGCAGAAAGAGGCAAGAGGGGTGCAGAAAGAAGCAACAGAAGTGCAGAAAGAAGCAACAGAGGTGCAGAAAGAGGCAAGAGGGGTGCAGTAAGAGAAAGAGAAGTGTAAAAAAGAAGCAACAGAGGTGCAGAAGGAGGCAAGAGGGGTGCAGAAAGATGCAAGAGGGGTGCAGAAATTTGCAAGAGAGGTGCAAAAAGAAGCAAGAGCAGTGCAGTAAGAAACAACAGAGGTACAGAAGGAGGCAAGAGGGGTGCAGAAAGAGGCAAGAGAGGTGCAGACAGAGGGAAGAGAGGTGTACAAAGAAGGAAGAAGGGTACAGAAAGAGGCAAGCGGGGTGCAGAAAGAAGCAACAAAAGTGCAGAAAGAAGCAAGAGAAGTACAGAAAGAAGCAACAGAGGTACAGAAAGAGGCAAGAGGGGTGCAGAAAGAGAAAGAGAAGTATAAAAAAGAAGCAACAGAGGTGCAGAAGGAGGCAAGAGAAGTGCAGAAAGAAGCAAGAGAGTTGCAGAAACAGGCAAAAGAAGTGCAGAAAGAACCAACAGAGGGGCAGAAGGAGGCAAGAGGGGTGCAGAAAGAGGCAAGAGGGGTGCAGAAATTTGGAAGAGAGGTGCAGAAAGAAGCAAAAGCAGTGCAGTAAGAAACAACAGAGGTACAGAAGGAAGCAAGAGGGGTGCAGAAAGAGGCAAGAGCAGTGCAGAAAGAACCAAGAGACGTGCAGGAAAAAGGAAGAAGGGTGCAGAAAGAGCCACAAGGGGTGCAAAAAGAAGGAAGAGAAGTGCAGAAAGAAGCAACAGAGGTGCTGAAAGAGACACAAAGGGTGTAGAAAGAGGCAAGAGAAGTGCAGAAAGAAGCAACAGAGGTACAGAAAGAGGGAAGAGAGGTGTAGAAAGAGGCAAGAGAGTTGCACAATAAGGAAAGAGGGGTGCAGAAAGAGGCAAGAGAGTTGCAGAAACAAGCAAAAGAGGTACAGAAAGAGGGAACAGGGGTGCAGACAGAGGCAAGAGAGGTACAGACACAGGTAAGAGGGGTGCAGAAAGAGGCAAGAGGGGTGCAGAAATTTGCAAGAGAGATGCAGAAAGAAGCAAGACCAGTGCAAAAGAACCAACAGAGGTGCAAAAAGAGGCCATTGAGGTGCAGAAGGAGGCAAGAGAACTGTAGAAAGAGGCAAGAGAGTTGCAGAAACAGGCAAAAGGGGTGCAGAAAGAGGGAACAGGTGGGCAGACTGAGGCAAGAGAGGTGCAGAAAGAGGGAAGAGGGGTGCAGAAAAAGGCAAGAGGGATGCAGAAATTTGGAACAGAGGTGCAGAAAGAAGCAAGAGCAGTGCAGAAAGAACCACCAGAGGTGCAGAAAGAGGCAAGAGGGGTACAGAGAGGCAAGTGAAGTGCCGAACGAAGCAAAAGAAGTGCAGAAAGAACCAACAGAGGTGCAAAAAGAGGCAAGAGGAGTGCAGAAAGGGTTAGGAGAGGTGCACAAAGAGGCAAGGGGGTACAGAAAGAGGCAGGAGGGGTACAGAAAGAAGGAAGAGAACTGCAGAAAGATGCAAGAGAGGTGCTGAAAGAGGCACAAAGGGTGCAGAAAGAGACAAAAGGTGCAGAAAGAAGCAACAGAGGTACAGAAAGAGGCAAGAGTGGTGCAGAAAGAGGGAAGAGAGGTGTAGAAAGAGGCAAGAGAGTTGCACAAAGAGGGAAGAGGGGTGCAGAAACAGGCAAAAGGGGTGCAGAAAGAAGCAAGTGAGGTGCAGAAAGAGGCAAGAGAGGTGCAGAAAGAGGTAAGAGAGGTGCAGAAACAGGCAAGAGAAGTGTTGAAAGAGGCAAGAGAGGTGCAGAAGGAGGCAAGAGAACTGCAGAAAGAGGAAAGAGAGTTGCAGAAAGAGGCAAGTGAAGTGCAGAAGGAGGGAAGAGAACTGCAGAAAGAGGCAAGAGAGTTGCAGAAATAGGCAAAAGGGGTGCCGAAAGAGGGAACAGATGGGCAGACTGAGGCAAGGGCCCACCTGTTCCCAGAAAGAGGCAAGAGAGGTGCAGAAAGAAGCATTAGAAGTGCACATAGAAGTAACAGAGGTGCAGAAAGAGGCAAGAGGAGTGCAGAAAGAGGCAAGAGAAGTGCAGAAAGAAACAACTGAGGTGCAGAAAGAGGCAAGAGAAGTGTAGAAAGAGGCAAGAGAGGTGCAGAAACACGCAGGAGAAGTGCAGAAAGAGGGAACAGGGGTGCAGAAAGAGGCAAGAGGGATACAGGAAGAAGCAAGTGAGGTGCAGAAAGAGGCAAGAGAGGTGCAGAAAGAGGAAAGAGAGGCACAGAAAGTGGAAGAGATGAGCAGAAAGAGGCAAAAGAAGTGCAGAAAAAAAAAGTTGCAGAAAGAAGCAACAGAAATGCAGAAAGTGGCAAGAGAGGAGCAGAAAGAGCAAGTGGTTTGCACACCATTAGTACCAATTTAACACCCACATTTAGCAATAAGTGACAGGTGACCATTCTAGGTTTGCAAAGGGCCTTCCACCATGCTGTAACACTTGTCGCTGCATTTTTGGTAACGTTTGAGCCGTTTGAGCTAGAAACAAGGCTTTTTTGTTCAAATCTGCAGATTAGGCAGCAGATGATGGATTATGTGGCTAATGGGGAAAATGTATAATTGTGCGAAAGTCGGTGCAGCCAAACAGTTGCATAATTCCAGTGGCCCTATTCATACCTCTGAGTAGGTCCAGAAGTGCTCCTCAGTGATTCCTTCTTTTTTTGTATCATTGAGTTCATAATGTAGCTTCTATGGAAACGAGGAAGACTAAACCTGAGGTTACCACTCCACAACACAGACTACCATACCACATAATTACTCTCCCTTTCCCTGGGCCACTATTGGCTCCGGGGACCCCATCCCTGCGGCTTGGCCTCCTTTTTATAATGTTTTTTTCTATTTTTTCCCGGGAGGGGGGCCGTGCGGTCCCCCTCCCCTGGGCTACTTCTGGCTCCTGGGACCCCATCCCCCAGGGCCTGGACTCATTTTTTATTATTTTTAAAATGTTCCCAGGAGGGGGGAGGCACGTGGCCCCCCTCCCCTGGGCCACTTCTGGCTCCAGGGACCCCCATCCCCCGGGGCCTGGCCAGCCTGGTTTTTTGGGGGGAGGGGGGCCGCACGGCCCCCCTCTTGAGGCCATAATTGGCCCCAGGGACCCCATCCCCCGGGGCATTGCATCATTTTTTTTATTTTTAAAAAAAAATAATTTTCAGGAGGGGGGCCGCGTGGCCCTGGGGACCCCCATCCCTGGGGCCTGGCCTCAGCGTTGGGGACCGTGGGGGGAGCCCCAATGCCCCCACGGTCCCTGCCGGCTCCCTGCCTCCTGCGGGAGATGGCATTGCTTTTGGGAAAGGGGAGCTGCTAACATGCAGCTCCCTTTGCCCAAAAGCAATTCTGCTTTGCTTCTTGGAAGCGAGAGCAGGTTTCCTGCTCTTGCTTCCCAGAAGCAAAGCAGTGTTTGCTATGGCACAGCGGTAACCGAGTCACAAGATGGCTGCCAACACATTTTGCTTTGGAGTGTTGGCAGCCAAACAGAATGAAGCTCATGCTCGGGAGGGTTCGCAAATCCTCCTCGGTGCTACGATATCAATATTTTAATTTTTTTAATTTCCAAAGAACTACTGAACGGATTTACACCAATTTAAAAAAAGCACGCTTTCTGGACCAAGACCTACCTTTTTGCCGAATTTGGTGTAATTCCGTTCAGCAGTTCGGGCTGTAGCTTTGTCTAAAGTTCCTATAGAAATTAACATGGGAAAAACGCATTTTGGGACCCCCTTTTTCCTTGGCCCCCACTTGACAAATCACCCCGAAACTTTCAAAACAGGAGCTGACCTGAGAGAACAATTAGTTTGGAAAATGTCACGAAGATTCGTCAAACGACGCCAAAGATATTGGCAAAAGAAAAAACGTTTTTCGAATAGAAACAAGGTCCTAACTATAACTACCTACTGGCGACCGCCAGTAGGTAATATATATATATTTTTATATATAGAACACTCCAGGATTTTAGAAATGCTCAAAGTGTAAGGCCTGTGAACATGGCCAGAACACCTCAACCTTCAAACTCCAGAATGGAAAAACTGAACACATCTTTGACCATATTACATGCGAGTCCAAGTATGTGGTCTATATATTGGAATGCCCGTGCAAAAAGCAATACGTTGGGAGTACGATTAACAAACTAAAGCTGAGGATACTCCAACATCTACGAGCTATCAAGAATAAGGACTTTTCTTATCCAATTTCTAAACATTTTTCTTAACACCACTCAAGTAATGACCAACAATTGAAGTATTATGGCATAAAAATTGTGCCTCAAAAAAATCGAGGAGGTGACAGAACATTGGATTTAAGGAAAATGGAGTCTCGATATATCCTAGCCATTGGAACTGAAAATCCATTCGGTCACAACCTGGATGCGGAACTCCATATACATCTGTAATGATAGCAACGTAACAATTTGTGATTTTTAATAGCGATATCTGGAAATGAAGAAACTGCTTGACACAGGGACAGACCGAGAAACCGAGAGATTAGACATTGAGAAAAGATCCCACAAAAAAGGAAACAAATTGTCACATCTATAGAGGAAAAGGGAAAATTGAATGACTCAATTTTGTACAAGTCATCAATTCATAAAATGTCACTGGGACTTGATGCATAAATTTAATGAACTTTTTATAATTTTTTGAGAAGTGCCTCTTGACTTGATGTATAAATTTAATGAATTTTTTATCCTTTTTAGAGAGGCACCTCCTGATTGGTATTAAGATGTATTATTCATCACCAAGATTGCTTAGTATGAAAATTGTACTTTACATTGTTTCATATAATTGCACCAAGAAACACTGAACACACTTTGTATAGATAGACTTTAACCCTTCTGTCAAAATGGAGTGTTTAGTCATCCAATGATTATTTAAAATTTTGTGCAATTAGGTTTACCACTCATGAAATTGTTTATTAATCCTTTGTCCCCGTGTCATCGTTAGCATCTCCTCAGGAAACAGTATGGAACATAGAACACATATGTATATAAACATATACATCTTTCTGTGAAAAACACTTGATGAGAAATGCTATATGAACCATCAGTTTTATTGTATCATCTAGTACTTTATGGTCAACGAATTTTAAATATTGAATTTTTTACTTTGAAATTCACATATATATTTTTAATTTTTAATGTTTATTATTCAATATTTTTAACTGATGCGTTTTTAAGAAAATATATGAATTGTTTGTGCATAACTTTGAGACACTATGAAATCAAGAGAATTACATACTATTGTTATATATATCTTTTTAAGCTCCCTTTCCCCTCCTGTATGTTGCTAAATCTTCCATTTGCACTTTCTGCCATAGAATGCTTACTAACGTACTTTACAGATAGTAAGGTGTGGAAAATGGCGGATATATGTCGCCACCACGTAACTATGAGGGTCGGTAGTCTAGTATTTGCACAAGTAATGGAAATGAATGAGGGAGCTGAAATGCACTTGTCACTTTAAATAGGCGATCTAGACAGCAGGACTCTATGGTCCAGTTGAAGGCAGAGTGCCGAAACGCGTAGACCGTCCGATTGTTGCACTATGGTGGTTTAAATAAATACTTATCTTTTGAAAAGAAGAAAAACGATCTGTCAAGACTATTCTTCATGGTGCCGTGAAGCCCTTGCCATGTGGAGAGTGTGGGGAATGTTGAAAAAATATATATATATATATATATATCCAAATGTAGATGCGACGAAAGGTAAGCCCATCCAAGCAGGCCGAGGCTTGTAGGTGACGTCACCGCCATAACACAGCACAACCTTCACGCAGCATCCAAAGCACAAAATCAAGCCCTCCAGTCAGACGTCAGGTAAGAAAGTTTTAATCTTCAACAGGCAAAGCATTACGCATTTCGACCGCCAAGTGGGTCTTAATCATATGCTGATGCGAGGGGCTGTGACATTGGGATTTAAATACAATAGGTCGTCAACAGTGAAGAAGGACTGTGAGTGCACCACATGTCATTTTCAAAAAGAGTGTTTTTTCCGAGTATCAGGAGCCAGGCAACATACCATCTGACTGTGCATGAGTCCAGCAACTCACGCAAACCCTGGCTGCCTGGCAAATATCGAGAAATCTCCAGCCTGCAGGCCTCCTAACAAAACAGTGGTGGAGCCTCCAATTTGGCCTCGGCCTACTTGGATTAGCTTCCCTTTCGTCGCATCTGCATTTGGATCTACATGTAACGGGAGGCCCGCCGGCTGCTCTAATTTTGGAAAGAAAGATTTCGCCATGACGGTGACACTTCAAACACGGGAGGCTCCGCCACTGTTTTGTTTGGAGGCCTACAGGCTGGAGATTTCTCGATATTTGCCAGGCAGCCAGGGTTTGCGTGAGTTGCTGGACTCATGCACAGTCAGACGGAGTGAAACAATTCACAGGCAGCTACATTGAAAATCAGAACAATGAGCACATGAGGGACAGTGCCTTACAGGTAAAATGAAATTGACTGCCACTCAGCACGACATGGAACTGTTCCTTTTGAAACTAGCATGTGACAGTTTGCTTTCATTGAGGCCTATTAAGGCATCCAAGGTTTTTCAAGAATGAAGGACATTATGAGGCTTTGTAAGACATTTGCAATGCATTATGGACAAGGTAGTCCATTGAAAGACATGATTTCTAACCAGGACTACTAAAACTTGAATATTATTTAATAGTGGGCATTAGCCATGTTATTGAAAGAGTACTAAATAAGTAAAAATGCTGCCTGGCTCCTGATACTTGAAAAAAACACTCTTTATTGAAAATGACATGTGGTGCACTTGCAGTCCTTCTTCACTGTTGACGACCTAAGTGTATTTAAATCCCAATGTCACTGACTCTCGCATCAGCATATGATTAAGACCCACTTGGTGATGTCATCAGTGATGTCACTGACCATGTCATGAATGATGTAATATGTGATGTCATCAGCAGTGCATTGCGGGGGCGCGAGCTATAGTTAGCTCAACTAACTGTAACGGCCGAATTTCTCTGGTTTTGTACGAGTGAAATGTTAAACTAACTATAAAGTACCTGAAACCTGTGGTTTTTTCAGTGAATTTCTAAGGTTTTTTAAATGCTAATTTCTAACTATAACGTCCCTGAAACCTATGTTTTTTTTTGTGAATTTCAAAGGTTTTTCAAATGATAATTTCTAACTGTAACGTCCCTGAAACCTACGGTTTTTTCAGTGAATTTCAATGGTTTTTTAAATGCTAAATTCTAACTATAACGTCCCTGACACCTATGGTTTTTTTAGTGAATTTCAAAGGTTTTTTAAATGCTAATTTCTAAGGATAATGTCCCAAAAATATTTTTTCTTACTTTTTTTATTGTTATAAAAATAATATAATGTTTTATCTTTTCTAAAATATAACTATACATTTTTTTTTTTAAAGTGGATTCGCGTACCGATCGTGTACCTGTCTTGATGGGTAAGCGAATCCAAGCCGCCATATTGGTTAAGTCGTGTAGGATGCAAGCTCGATAAGCAACGGGTGCGTGAATTTCGACCCCGCTTAACGTCACGTACGTAGTTCTGGAGGTCGCGCCGGGTGCGCGAATCCATCGCAAATTTTTAAGTTTTAAAAGTATATGTATATAAGTTTAATATGTATATTATAGCAAGAGATTATTTAATTTATTTATAAAAATCATATATTTGTAATTGGAATACAGATAAATTATTGTTAAATATATTTTTACGGAATCGCGACGGGTGCATGCTGGTTGCGCGCTGGGTGCGCGAATCCATGTGACTTTAAAAGAAAGAATTTCATTGGTTAAGAAGCTTTTGAATCTAGAAGTTACAGCACCCCACCCACATTTTTCATTCCTTCAATAACATTGCCAGGAGACACACCTTTTGTGTTTACTGCTCTTGGTATATTTTTTTGGTGTTTTTTTTTCAAAAGCAACAAAAATGGCATCTTCTAATCCACCTGTTGACATCCATGGTAAAGAAGATGAGCTGGAGGAAGAAGAAGAAAGGAGAGTGTCGTGTGGGCCTTCTTCACTTTTCCGGATGGAGTAAAGAAGGTCAATGCAAGAAAGGTGACCTGCAGCATCTGCAAGCATATACTATCTCAGGGCTCTGAGAAAGAATGATCATGTGGTACTTCCTCTATACTGAAGCACCTTCAAACAATTCATCCTCATCAGCTAGCACAGGAGCAACGAAGACGAGAGCTGGAACAAGCCCAGCAAGATGACCAACAACCAGGACCAAGTACATCAATTGGTTCTACAAGTTCAAGCTGAGGACCTGATATTAGACCAGAATTTGCTGGTCTGGAGCAAAGATGTGTGAAATGCAAAAAAGATCTCTGTTATGGCGAACAGTCCATCAACGCCATTGTTTTTGCTGCACGAAGCCACTACTGTTAATTTTTTTGTTTGCAATGATTTTTTAATTGCAAAAAGTTATAGAAAAGTTCTTCAGTTTTTTTTCTGTTTGATCGTTTTAAAAAAAACCCAAAAATATAAAAAATGAGTTTTACAAAACACAAGAAAAATATAAAACAAAAAAGAAGAAAAAATGGTTCTTGTTATAACCGCCTATTTGGTTAAAAAAAGACAAATTTGTATGTGTTGTATGAAGAAGTGCATGGATAATATCTGGGTGATTACATGGGTGCATGGGTAGTGCCTGGATGATTGGAGGACTGCAAGGATAGTGCCTGAGTGATTGGAAGAGTGCATTCATAGTGTCTGGGTGATTGCATGACTGCAAGGGTAATATCTTGGGGACTCATTTATGAAGTTTTGCTGTAGGGCAGCGCAGCAGGCCTTCCTCCTGCGCTGCCCTATGGCAAAAGAAAACAGCAGGAATGCGCCGTATCTATAAGATACGACGCATTCCTGTCCTTTTCCCCTCCACCAGTATACAATGGGCTGCCGTGCACCAACGCAGGCACCTTTGCACCATGGTGCAACGGTGCCTGCATTGAGGGGATGATTTTTTTTGTACAGAAAGGAAAACTTTCTGTACAAACATAATCACAAGAGGCTTTTTCTTGTTTCTATGTGTGCTGCATTTTGCAGCACACATAGAAAGACGTAAGCTTTTGGCACTGCCTCAGATTTACGATTTCTTGTAAATCTGTGACAGTGTGAAAAAGCCATGGATATTGCTTGGAATGCCCCCAGCAACACCCATTGCACGCCCCTTTAACACAGAACACTGCGTGAAAGGGACTGATTTTTATCAGGCAGCATTAAGCCAACAAAAGTAGCTTAGTGCTGCCAGATAAATATCACGCAGGCTCCTGCACCACGGAACGTCACAAAAAGTGACGTTCTGGAGGTGCAAGGAGCCTCATAAATAAGGCCCTGGGCGAATACAGGAGTGTATGGATAGTGCCTGAGTGAGTAGATCAGTGTATACACAGTGTCTGGGTGATTTTATAAGTGCATGGGTAGTGGCTGGGTGATTGTGTGACTGCAGGGGTATTGCGTGAGTTATTGAACGAGTGTATGGCTAATGCCTGTGTGATTGCATAAGTCTAGGGGTAATGTCTGAGTGATTGAAGGACTGCATGGGTAATATCTGAGTGCATGGAAGAGTTCATGGGTAGTGCCTGGATGCATGTAGGACTGCATGGGTAGTTTCTGGGTGAATGGAGGAGTGCATGAGTAGTAGGAGGGTGATTCCATGAGTGCAATAGTAGTGTGTGGATGATTGGAATACTGCATGGGTAGTGCTTTGGTGATTGCATTAGTGCCACAGAAGTGCCTTAGTGCCTGTATGACTGCATGGGCACTGCCTGAGTGATTGAAGGAATGCATGGGCAATTCCTGTGTGATTGTATGAGTGCAGGGGTAATGTCTGGGTGATTGAAGGAGTGCATAGGTAGTGCCTGAGTGATTAGACAAATGTATAGGTAGTGCCCTGGTGATTTTATAAGTGCACAGATAATATCTGGGAGATTGAAGGAGTGCATGGGTAATGCCTTAGTGCATGCAAGACTGCATGGGTAGTGCCTGTCTGCATGTAGGACTGTATGGGTAGTTCCTGGGTGATTGGAGGAGTGCATGGGTAGTATCTAGGTGATTGGAGGAGTGCATGGGTAGTGCATGGGTGATTGGATGAGTGCATGGGTAGTGCCTGGGTTATTGCATGAGTAGTGCCTGGGTGATTGGAGGAGTGCATCAATAATGCCTGGGTGATTTTGTAAGTGCATAGGTAATGCCTGGGTGATTGCATGAGTGCAGAGGAAATGTATGGGTGATTGGAAGAGTGCATGGATAATGCCTGAGTGATTGCATGAGTTTATGGGTAATGCCTGGATGATTGCATGAGTGCATGTGTAGTGTCTCGGTGATTGGAGGAGTGAATGGGTAGTGTATGGGTGATTGGAGCAGTGCATGGTTAGTGCCTGGGTTATTGCATGAGTGGATGAGTAGTGCCTGGGTGATTGGAGGAGTGCAAGGATAGTGAATGGTGATTTTATAAGTGCAAGGGTAGTGACTGGGTGATTGGAGGAGTGCATGGCTACTGGCTGGGTAATTGAAGGATTGAATGAGTAGTGTCTTGGTGATTAGAGGAGTGCATGGGTAGTGCATGGGTGATTGGAGCAGTGTATGGGTAGTGCCTGGGTTATTGCATGAGTGGAGGACTAGTGCCTGGGTGATTGGAGGAGTGCATGGGTAGTGCCTGGGCGATTTTGTAAGTGCATGGGTATTGAATGGGTGATTTCGTAAGTGCACACGTAATGCCTGGGTGATTGCATGAGTGCAGAGGTAATGCATGGGTGATTGGAAGAGTGCATGGATAATGCCTGAGTGATTTCATGAGTTTATGGGTAATGCCTGGATGATTGCATGAGTGCATGTGTAGTGTCTCAGTGATTGGAGGAGTGCATGGGTAGTGCATGGGTGATTGGAGCAGTGCATGGTTAGTGCCTGGGTTATTGCATGAGTGGATGAGTAGTGCCTGGGTGATTGGAGCAGTGCATGGTTAGTGCCTGGGTTATTGCATGAGTGGAGAGGTAATGTATGGGTGATTGTAAGACTGTAGGAGTAATGTCTGGGTGATTACAGGACTGTATGGGCACTGCCAGAGTGACTAAAGGTGTGGATTGCTAATGCCTGGGTGACTTTGTAAGTAAATAGGTTATGATTCAATGATTGAAGGAGTGCATGGGTAGTGCTGAGGTGATTGGAGAAGTGAGTTGGCAGAGTTTGAAAAAATGAATGACTGCAATAAAAGTGACTGTAAGCATTTCTTCATATTATTATGCTTATTACATTATTTCATCTTACCTTCTTTATTGAAGTAGATACCAAACTCATTGAAACTATTTTACAGTTGTTTCATTGTAAACTAAATTTAAAATATTTTCAAACTTTAGTATTACTTTCTGTAAAAGATAAGAAAAAAACTGTTATTGCATATAATATTATAGTTTTAAGAACACAACATAATTTTAGAATTACATAACATATACTGTTTCCCTTTTTTGCTGTTTTCAGATTCTATTGAATTTCACCATACACAGGGATTTCAATGTTGATCACCATATAAAGGCGGGGAAAAAAATACAATCAGTAAGATTGTAAAAAGAAAACAAATCTGTGTTGAAAATATTTACAACAAGTTCAACTATCTGTTTACCTATCTACAGTTTCTAAATTATATTCTTCAACTGCATTAAATGATCTACTTCTCTGAAATACATTTTCTAAAATATACACTCTCATTTACATCGCGTATCATATAAAGAACAAATATATAAACTACTTGTTTCAAAGACAATTTTGCAGACACAATAAGAATTAGCACAAACAATAATCCAAAGAGTAATTCTTCACATTTTCCCAATAAGCCGAATAATGTTTCTAAATCTATTTGCATTCAAAATATCCAAAATAAACTCGTTAATTCGTGTTCACATCTTCCCAATAGGCCGAATGATGTTTTCAAAACTTGGGCATCAAAAATATCAGATATGAATTTGGTAATTCGTAAGGCAACCGACATTTTTAATTCCAAATGGGCATCATTACAATGTGTCCATCCTTTATTGCACTTTAAATACACAGTATAGTATCCAGATGTTGTAGTAGGTCAATCATGAAAAATAATAGCCACTGCTTTAACCCCTTCCGTGCTTCCGTCGGCCAACGGCCGTCGCGAGCACTACCTCGCTAGTGCTGCGCACGTCCGTTGGCCGACGCGGCCCCGCCCACTCTTTTAAACTGCCGCACTGCGGCGGAATTCGCGCCGCGGTTAAGTGGTTAAAAGTTCTTCCTGAAATTGATAGTTGACTTGCCACAAAATTTTAAATTTTGGTTTCCAATTTTCTTCCATCTGCTCTACAACGTTGCAGCATTAAAATGACATATTGTCCAAATCTTTCTATAAATAATGTTGACAACATTTCTGATTTACAATGGGAACATTTCATATCTTGATTAGCTGTTTTTACTCATTTGTTAAAAGACACTGATTTGCAATCTGGTATTGTCAAATATTTGAATTGTTCAGTGTCTATTTGAGTGGTAGAACAAAATGAACAGTCTTCACATTTATGATCCCATCTGTAACTTACTCCAAACAAATTTTCAATTTCTATTCCTTCATCTTCCAATACTGCAAGCATAAACATAAGAAATTCTTGTGCATCTTGTTGTACATTAAGGGGTCGATTCCGATTCGGGCCGGAAGCGCACCTAACAGTATTCGTCCGGAAAAAATACAAGCCGAATGCGTGTTTCCCGACTGAATCGTACACTCGTCCGGACGAACAAGTACGATGCGTATAACAACCCAGTTACCGAACGAGCCGTACTCACCCAATCCAGCTCCTGTTCCCCACCCGAGCCAGATCCGTAAACGCCGATTCGAGCCGCACGGAAGCAAATACACAGCACCTTCCGGCCGGACTAGTACGATGCGCATTCCGTACGCTCCGAAACCGTCGCTACGTCCGGCACGTTTGAGCATCCGGGCGAGCCGTACATAAGCTCCGTTGTGCGCCACAAGACGATCCACGGCTACGAGACTAACAAGCCAGCGACGAGTACGAGTCGAAGACACGAGAAACCCGAACGAGACGATCCAAGCATGAATCCCATTGCGCAGGTCCTACCTATACTCTACATCTATTACCGGGACCGGCACGGACGCGTACGGCGCAGACGGTAAGTCAAACACCAACAATACAAACAAACTACACGTACCCGAAATATGTCACACACACATAGGGATGCACAAATGATGTACACAAGCAACAGCAGAACCATAGGGGTGGGATGGCCAACACCAATGCCATACACACCCATAGGGGGATGGATGCCTACCACCAACACCACCCTAAAACCACCCCTACTCATGGGTGGCTAGATGCCTGCCACCACCACCACCCCTACTCAGGGGGGGCTGGATGCCTACCACTACCACCACCCCTACTCAGGGGGGCATGTTTGCCTGTCACTACTACCATACCCACCCTTAGGGGGCTGGATGCCTGCCACTACTACCACCCCTACTCAGGGGGGCCTGGATGCCTGTCACTACCACCACCCCTACTCGGGGGGCATGGATGCCTGTCACTAAAACCATCCCCACCCTTAGGGGGATGGATGCCTGTCACTACCACCACCCCTATCCAGGGGGCTGGATGCCTGTCACTACTACCATCCCCACCCTTAGGGGATGGATGCCTGCCACTACCACCACCCCTATCCAGGGGGCTGGATGCCTGTCACTACTACCATCCCCACCCTTAGGGGATGGATGCCTGCCACTACCACCACCACTATCCAGGGGGGCTGGATGCCTGTCACTACTACCATCCCCACTCCTGGGGGGCTGGATGCCTGTCACTACTACCATCCCCACTCATGGGGGGATGGATGCCTACCACTACCACCACCCCTAATCATGGGTGCCTGGATGCCTGTCACTACTACCATCCCCACCCTTAGGGGGATGGATGCCTGCCACTACCACCACCCCTATCCAAGGGGGGCTGGATGCCTGTCACTACTACCATCCCCACCCTTAGGGGGATGGATGCCTACCACCACCACCACCCCTACTCAGGGGGGGCTGGATGCCTGTCACTACTACCATCCCCATCCTTAGGGGGATGGATGCCTGTCACTACCACCACCCCTACTCAGGGGGGCCTGGATGCCTGTCACTACCACCACCCCTACTCAGGGGGGCATGGATGCCTGTCACTACTACCATCCCCATCCTTAGGGGGGTGGATGCCTGCCACTACCAGCACCACTACTCAGGGGGGCCTGGATGCCTGTCACTACTACCATCCCCACCCTTAGGGGGATGGATGCCTGCCACTACCACCACCCCTACTCAGGGGGGCCTGGATGCCTGCCACCACCTCCACCCCTACTCAGGGGGGGCTGGATGCCTGTCACTACTACCATACCCACCCTTAAGGGGCTGGATGCCTGCCACTACTACCACCCCTACTCAGGGGGGCCTGGATGCCTGCCACCACCACCACCCCTACTCAGGGGGGGCTGGATGCCTGTCACTACTACCATCCCCACTCATGGGGGATGGATGCCTACCACTAACACCACCCCTACTCATAGGATGGGTAATGCATGACACAACCAGCATACTCCCACATAAGGAATGACAGAAAATGACATCCCCCAACACCCTGACAAGAGTGTGTAGTCTGTGTCAAATGCCTACAAGACTGAACATGACATTGAACATACAATGTGACCCCCTATCACATGTGTCACACATAAATGTGTGTGGCCTCCACAATGCAAGCCGACCATGGCCACTGTGGCAATGGGCTCGAACACCCCATCACCACAGTGACCAAAAGGTAAGTGTGGGGTCCATAGCTGATGCACTTTTTGAACAGTGTGGCAATGGGGCCTAAAGCCCCATCACCACAGTGACCAAAATGGAAGTGTGATGTCCATAGCTGATGCACTTTTTGAACAGTGTGGCAATGGGGCCTAAAGCCCCATCACCACAGTGACCAAAAGGGAAGTGTGGTGTCCATAGTTGATGCACATTTTTGAACAGTGTGGCAATGGGCTCGAACACCCCATCACCACAGTGACCAAAAGGGAAGTGTGGGGTCCATAGCTGATGCACTTTTTGAACAGTTTGGCAATGGGGCCTAAAGCCCCATCACCACAGTGACCAAAAGGGAAGTGTGGTGTCCATAGCTGATGCACTTTTTGAACGGTGTGGCAATGGGGCCTAAAACCCCATCACCACAGTGACCAAAAGGGAAGTGTTGTGTCCATAGCTGATGCACATTTTTGAACGGTGTGGCAATGGGGCCTAAAGCCCTTCACCACAGTGACCAAAAGGGAAGTGTGGTGTCCAAAGCTGATGCACTTTTTGAACGGTGTGGCAATGGGGCCTAAAGCCCCATCACCACAGTGACCAAAAGGGAAGTGTGGTGTCCATAGTTGATGCACATTTTTGAACAGTGTGGCAATGGGGCCTACAGCCCCATCACCACAGTGACCAAAAGGGAAGTGTGGTGTCCATAGCTGATGCACTTTTTGAACAGTGTGGCAATGGGTCCTAAAGCCCCATCACCACAGTGACCAAAAGGGAAGTGTGGTGTCCATAGCTGATGCACTTTTTGAACAGTGTGGCAATGGGGCCTAAAGCCCCATCACCACAGTGACCAAAAGGGAAATGTGGTGTCCATAGCTGATGCACTTTTTGAACAGTGTGGCAATGGGGCCTACAGCCCCATCACTACAGTGACCAAAAGGGAAGTGTGGTGTCCATAGCTGATGCACATTTTTGAACAGTGTGGCAATGGGGCCTAAAGCCCCATCACCACAGTGACCAAAAGGTAAGTATGGGGTCCATAGCTGATGCACCTTTTGAACAGTGTGGCAATGGGGCCGAAAGCACCATCACCACAGTGATCATAAGGTAAGTGTAGTCATGGTAAAAGCTGCCAAAGCCAAACAGCATGGATGAATCCTGGTCACACAACAACAAACACATCAGTGGCATAGTAGTGCTTGTGTCCCATAGCAACATAGATTGGTCGAGGCAAACAGTGCAGTGTCACTGAAACATCGTTTTGGCCATGTGCATACAAACATCACCCATGGGGTCCCACATTGTCAACATTCACAAATAACACAATGACAGAAGTGACCATCATAATGCTGACCCACATATCTGCACCAATGGACACACACATGTAGATATCCTGTGGAGACTGTAGATGTGAGGTGAACAAATACCATACCATGGCAGCAATGGGACATACAAACCATGATTAATGTGCTGACTGATGACCTACTAGTAGCAGGGACAGCAGGGGAAAGCCACCAAACAACATACAGCCAATGGCACACTCAAGATATGCCAATGCAGTGGTGCTAAGGCACAAACACAAACAGGCAGACTCACACTGCATATCAAACACAGCGGGTGATGGGGGGTGTGCCAGTGTCCCCAGGCAACCACACAACACATGAGGAGGCCTAAATTCCAACCACACAGATGTGTATACAGTGCCATACAAAAGTTACTCATGGATCGAATACCCCTATGTGGGCAATCAGGCATTGTTAGATGAGAGGGAGCCCAAATTACACATGTCACACAAGCTTGTAGGAACAGCAACTAACACAGCAAGAGACAGACCCACCACAGCACTACCCCCAGGGACCCCACATTGTGCTGACACTAGCCTGCATGATAATCCCACTGTGATGACAAAGGTAGATGTCGCTCACACTGTGAACCACAGCCATGTGTCCTGAGCAACAAACTACCATCACACCTACACAAGCTCTAATCAATCAGCACGGCCTGCCAGCCAAGGCCAATATGGAGGTAGGGGTCTAGCCGTGCAACAACTCACATTTGCACACACTAAACACCACACACCCTGATCTCCACCAATGTGCAGCAGTGAAGCTCACATGGACTGGTGACATTGCACATGCACCCATGACAATACCAGGGGTGGTGGTGGGAACTAAGGTGCAGAAAGCCATCACACATGGCCAGTCAACAAGACTCGTCAATGTCTGACACACAGCACAGTACGCTGTACATGGGCATGATGTGAAATCCACCACAATCAATGGGATCCTGGCCATAGTCACACACCAACGAAGAAGCCAAGGTGACACACTAAGAACACACGTACACAACTTCCAACATTGCAGCTCTGACCCTGAGGAGTGGCAGCAGTCACACACACAACGTGTCACAACCACTGAAAGCTACCACAAACTGTAAATCACATGACTTGTGTAAACAACAAGTGCCAAGGGGAATCCTGAATGTGTCCCATCTGCGTTTGACCACATCCCCAGCCCTGACAACAAAGACAACCTGGGATGACAACCTCATGAACATTAGTTTGCCATGCACCCACATCACAGAGAAACCAGGTCCAAGATGCTGGATGAACACAGAACAACTCAGCAAGCATCACAAACAGGAACATCCCTAGGGACACAGCCTGTGTAGGAAAAGGGAAGGGAACACGCACAGACATGCTTACACAATACACAACACAGGCCCACGCAATGTCACCGGATTACACACTGCCATGAGGGCACTCCACTCCTGTGGAAGGTCCGCTGTGCCAAACCTTGTCTGTGCACGACCCAAACATGTCAGCAGAACACTCCGTCAGTGAGTCAACAACTACAACACACAGAAGGCTCTGCTCACATCAGCCTGGGTACGGGATAGTCACGTCAGTCATCTGCATACACCCAAAACATGTGTCAAGCAGGTTGCACTGTATACACAGATGAGTCCTTCGACATTGATGTGCAAAACTGCATGTCCAGTGGAGCTGGGCACACAGTCAGGGAAATCGGAACATTGAACAGTGGTAAGCCCACCAGATGTGCATCAGTGTAAGACAAAGATGTTCATTTACAAATGCTAAACGTACATCCCTGTGTCAAATGCTGAACATTATACCCTGAGACTGCAGCAAAGCATGCCATAGATCCAGACTACAACAGGACACATATCCCATGGACCACATGTAGTCCATCACAGCAACACTTCATTTTCCTGATATGAACATTATTACAACTGCAAATGCAGGATGCTACTCATCCACATCATGTACATCAAAAGAAAACCCACAATTAAACAAAAAGAGGCTTTATTCAGCAAATGTCAAGGAAAACTCTGAAGTCCAAAGGAAACTAAGGCCAATGGCCAGTCCAAAATCACAGTCCCCACAGGGTGATAAGTGACAACTGGTCACCCATTGCTTGCCTGCACTGGTACGGACAGGGGACATCCCCCTTGGAGGGGCATACAAGGGGCAGGCCAGGCACCGCATGGACAGGATCATGGGATGGCAGAGTGAGGCAGTGAAGGGGTGGTGGGTGCAGGAGTGTCACCGGCAACTGCAGTGGAGGTGTCTGACTCAGGGGGTCCGGCACCACTGTGGTACACAAGTCAGTTGGTGTGGGTGCTGCAACCACTGCAGTGGGCTGGTCTGATGTAGTGGACTGGGTCCCCACTGCAGTGCCCGAGTCAGACGGGGTGGTTGTGGACTCCACTGCAGTGCATGACTCCAAGGGAGTGGAAGGGTGGGCAGATGAGGTGGGCAGGACAGAGGGGGGGGACCCGGTCTCCACACCAGTGGCACTAACAGGCAGAGTGTCTGGGTTGGGGGTGGAAGAGCAAGTGGGAGGGGGGGAGGGCCTAAGCAGTCTGGGGATGTGGTATCAGTGTGTGGGGGAACCTGGGGCAGGGTGTGGCGGGGGAACCTGTGGAGTGGTGGCCTGGGGGATGGAGGAGAGAGACTGGGTGGTGGAGCTGCGTGGTTGTGGTGGTGGTGGTGGGGTCTTGCTCTTCCTGGTCCGGGGGACTTCCGAATGGGGTCCTGTGTCTGCCTGCGCCTGGGGAGGTTGTCCGGGGCGAGGGGCACTCCCCTCTGTGTGGGTGGACTTCCTCTTCCCCCGGTATGCTGGATCAGCAGGATCGGAGGGGAAGAGGCCGAGGTCACACAGGAAGATCTGCTGTGTAGGTGGGGTAGCAGGTGAGGCAAGGGAAGGGGTCTTGGAGGGAGAGGATTTGGAGGACTGCGGAGTGACTGTGGATGCCTGTGTGTGTGTCTGTTCCCCATCCCCTGTGTGTGTGGTATCAGTCCCCTGAGGATGCTTGTGTGCACGTCTTGCCTTTCTCTTGGGTGTGTCTGTGCTCCTCGTGTCTGTGTGCTTGGGTGATTGTGCGGGTGTGCATGTGCTTTGGACAGGTAGGGTGGCAGGAAGTGTGGATGGGGCAGAGGTGGGAGGGGTGAGGGACTGTTGGAGGAGGGACACGGCTGCCGTCAGGGAGGAGTCCATGGACTTATTGCTCCTCTGTAGGGCAGACATACCCGTCGAGATGCCCTCCATGAACGACACCAGCTGTGTCAACAGAGTGGTGTGTGCATGGAGGACACTCAGCATTGCTGTCTGCCCTACATGGAGCTGCCGAAGGAGGTACACAGACTCCTCACTCAGGGCAGCAGGGGACACAGGGGCAGGGGGTGCAGTGCCTGGCACGAAGGAGACACGCTCCCGAGCACGGAAGCCTCCACGGACCTCAGGAATGGGAGCCAATGGGAGGGCGGTGGTGGTGGTGGCGGGGCCAGACAGACTAGCTGGCCTTTGGTGGCTGCTGAGACCCGCCTCCACAAGGGAGTCATCCTCCGAGCTGCTGTGGTCCTCAGCTGAGGTGGATGGTGCTGAGGACTCCTCGGTGTGGTTCCCTCGCCCTCTGTGCCACTGGGTCCCTCTGACCACTCGTCGGATGCTGACCCAGTCTGGCTCCGCTGCTCCTCCTGGTCCGTGGAGCTGTCCCCTCCTGTGGCCGTGGATGTATCTGCAAACAATTAGGGAAACAGACAAACATCAGTCACCTGCACTGACCGCACACACCACAGTAAGTACAGCACATCACAGAGCAAGACCTGGCATCCTTAGTTGAACATTGCCTAAAGTCCTCACACAGATTCGGGGAAGCCAATTGTCAGTATGATGGTCAACCATGGGACTCACACCCCTCCTGCCCTTGCACCCATCTGTCGGGTGCCTGTCTGATGGTAAGACCCCAGTGTGAACACATGCACCACCTACACAGTTGTTGGACATTGCAGGGAACACAGTGAAGTATGTGAACATGCACACATCACATCTCTTGCCACTGAGTCAGTGCAGGTGTCCAGAGAAAGGGATGGCCAGAGTCTAAATAGAAATGCATGTGATGCATACCAGCACCAGACACCATGATCCACCCATGTCCGGATAGTCAATGTCACAATGGGGTGCATGTTTTACATGTCACTCCCCTGCAGGATCAGTCTTAGGAAGTTTAATGCCATGACACAGGCATGCGTGCAAAGTCATACATCACTGTCTCCAGTCACATGGCCATGGCAGCCAGCCAACAACAGTCTGCACTGTGTCACAATCCTAGGACATGGGGAATGCAAGTTATGTAACTGACAAGTGCACATGTCCATCCCCCAAAAACAACATCATCTGAACTACTATTTGTCCACGTCATACCAATTGGACATATGGGGGACACGAAACACAACTCTCTGAACATGAGTACCTCACAGTGTGCTGTGAATAAAAAACAGCTGCCTGAAAGTCACAGTCGCATACACCTGTGTGCACAGTCAAGTGATCAGACACCTATAAGTCACAGAAGTATCGTCTCTCATGGTCACATCTCAGATGGCATGCTGAGCCCTAACCGACAAACATACCAGTAGTCCTGACAACGAAGCCACAGCACAATGACACAGAGGCAGACACCTGAGGGAACATGTCACTGATCACAACATGTCAGATGATCCACGGGAGTGGGAGTACAGAGTGTATTGTATGCCCTGGAGTAGGCATGACTGTCCAGCTCCACCTGTAAGAGGGATGAGTCCTGGACAGTAGGCAGGTGTCTAAGCATGTGTGACACACTTGATATACATACTCTGGTGAATCAGATCAGCAAGTGGACCACATATCAAAGTTACACCCAGATTACTTGTCAGGACTTGGGCATTGTGTGAGTAATTGACCCACCCATGAATCCCACAACATAGTCACCGGAACAAATGCTGTTCCCCCACCTTGAGCAAAGCAAAATGCAATGACACAGTCCCCAAGTGACACAATTTCCTGACTGTAAGGGCCACACATATGCATATCAGATGAGGAGTGGGCATGTCACAATAGAGGGACATGGGTCCTGGACCACAAGACTGATATACTGTGGAAGTTTAACCAGGCCAGAGGAGGGCACATAGCATGTCAGACAAAGTGCACAGTGCTGTCATGGACTCACCCCCTCCTTGCTGCTGTCTGGCCTTCAGCTGCCCATCCAGGTCAGGGAAGACCACCGCCAGGATCCTGAGCATGTGGGGGGTCAGGGTCCGGTGTCCGCCCCTCCTGCGAGGAGGCGACAGCTTCAGCTGGACCCTGGCAATCCTCCGGGTCCAGCCTCGAAGGTCCTGCCACCACTTCTGGCAGTTGCGGATCCGGCGCTTGTAGTCCCCCACGGATCTTACTGCCCGGGCGATGGTCAGCCAGATTTTCTGCTTCTGGTGGGCATCAACCTGTGAGGATGACAAAGTGAAAATGCCATTACTACACATGCAACATATCCGTGCATCACACAGTTGGATATACATGTCTCAATCACTGGGGCACATGATGTACACAGGCAGTGCAACGATGGCTATGAACAGTTTGCCAGCAGTTACTACATGGTATCATTGCATGGAAAGTAAACCTTGTTGGAATGCACTGTTACTGCCCTGTACCTGTTCAGTGCATGTAACTACACACTTTGGGGGCTCAGAACTACTCAGTGAGCATGCTAGCCAGTGGTGTGCACACTGTAAGTCCTGCTAGTCAGACAACATGCAAAATTAGAAAGGCAGTGGACAGCACACTCACCTGCTCCCCTGGTGTCCCATACAGCTTGCTGTACTGTGGAAGGAGGCTGTCCAGCAGGGCCTGGTTCTCCTCAAGGCTGAAGGCTGGGGCTCTCTCCACAGTACGTGCCATTGCAGTAGCCAGAGGATGCAGAGACAGCAGCAGTGTTGGTGGCAGATGTCGTCCTGGAGCACGTAGTGCAGGCAAGTGAGCTCTCAGGGGAACAGCCAGCATTATATGTGTGCTGCAGAGGCAGATACTGTCCCATGTGTCCAAAGTGATAGGTCCAAGTCGTTTGCATCTTCTGAATCTGACCAATCCATGGAATAGCAGCACTAATACACGCCCACAGCATCCTTCAAATCTTCAACTTCATGACACCCATGATTTTGCAACATTGTTGTGGCTGGCCAACTGAATTCACTGCATCAGACTCGTTGGAGCTTCGAAACGCGTCCGTTGCCATGCCAGGCCCCAGCCAATGCGTGCACACCGATCTGTCCATTGCTGTACAACGCGTATTTCGGGATACAACGCGTACCCGCTCACAACAGATGCAATGGCCCGGCCGGGCACACTGATCGGTCCATTGCTGTACAACGCGTACCCGCTCACAACAGATGCAATGGGCCGGCCGGGCACACCGATCGATCCATTGCTGTACAACGCGTATTTCGGGATACAACGCCTACCCGCTCACAACAGATGCACTGGACCGGCCGTGCACACCGATCGGTCCATTGCTGTACAACGCGTATTTCGGGATACAACAGATGCAATGGGCCGGCCGGGCACACCGATCGGTCCATTGCTGTACAACGCGTATTTCGGGATACAACGCGTACCCGCTCACAACAGATGCAATGGGCCGGCCGGGCACACCGATCGGTCCATTGCTGTACAACGCGTATTTTGGGATACAACAGATGCAAAGGGCCGGCCGGGCACACCGATCGGTCCATTGCTGTACAATGCGTATTTCGGGATACAACGCTGCACCGCTCACAACAGATGCAATGGGCCGGCCGGGCACACCGATCGGTCCATTGCTGTACAACGCGTATTTCGGGATACAACGCGTGCCCGCTCACAACAGATGCAATGGGCCGGCCGGGCACACCGATCGGTCCATTGCTGTACAACGCGTATTTCGGGATACAACAGATGCAATGGGCCGGCCGGGCACACCGATCGGTCCATTGCTGTACAACGCGTATTTCGGGATACAACGCGTACCCGCTCACAACAGATGCGATGGGCCGGCCGGGCACACCGATCGGTCCATTCCTGTACAACGCGTATTTCGGGATACAACAGATGCAATGGGCCGGCCGGGCACACCGATCGGTCCATTCCTATACAACGCGTATTTCGGGATACAACAGATGCAATGGGCCGGCCGGGCACACCGATCGGTCCATTGCTGTACAACGCGTATTTCGGGATACAACAGATGCAATGGGCCGGCCGGGCACACGATTGGTCCATTGCTTTACAACGCGTACCTGTACAGGCCAGTCGCATATGTCACCATGCTTGTCACTGGTGAACGTATGCCATATACCTGCCAGAGACACAGGGGCACACCTACAACACCACACCCAGTCCACACTGTTTACTAAGGCATGTAAGGCTGCATTACCTTTTCTGTGTATGGGGGTTAACATGTGGTTTCTGTGGTGGCACTTGTGGGCAGCCACACCCAGGCTGTGCATGTGTTAATGGGGACAGGGTCCTTTGTGTGTTGTACACATGACCACTGTGATGTGCAACAGTTCATTTTGGAGCATGTGGCATGGTCACATTTCCAGGTTGTGTATGTGTGTGACATGTCACATACCCCCAGGGTCCCATGGGGGAAGGCATGTACGTCACAGGATGACCCATTGCCACAATAGTGATGTCCCTCCACAGTCTGTGTGCATGTTGTGTTTCCGATGTCTCTGATTCCATGTGCAAGATGGGAGACAGTCTCCACATCAACGTTGTTTGTGCATGGACTTTGATGTTGTGCGTCACTGGCGTCCATGTCTGTCCTGCGGAGGCGACCGGCGCCACTACCTGTGGGAGTCATGTTTGTTTTTCTGACGTGTACATGATACGCCATGTCATGCCAGTGTCCGTGTGGCAAGACAGAGTCACTGGGAATCTACCTGTCAATGAGCTGTGATGCCTGTGGCGCATCTGTCCAGACATGTCACTGTGGTGTGTGTGTGGAACGTGAGAGCAGGAAATGGGTACTGTGACACAGCCTAATGGTTTCCCATAGCACAACCTGGTACCTGTTGTGCACACATGTTGTACTAAGAAGTTAGATGATGGGCATGTAGGTGTGAGTTATGTCCGAACAGAACGGCACACACATCAAGTACTTGTGTCTCGTAATGATGTATCATGTGAAATTGAGTATGGTGAATGGCACATATGTGGGGTGACTGACAATCTTTCTTTCTTCAACCTATGCACTGTAGGGCTCCAGCTGTCCATAGACCATTCCCTGACCTGGCAACGATGGTGGAACGTGACAGCATCCGACGGTACCGCTTCACCAGGCAGCTGATTGATGATTTGGCAGTGCGCTTGGCACCACATTTGCAACCTGGCCGGACGTACCCTACGGCGCTGACACCCAAGGTGAAGGTAATGGCAGCCTTACACTTCTTTGCCACCGGTACCTTTCAACACACTGTGGCGACTGCCGGTGGGATGTCACAGACTATGTTCAGCCGTGTGCTACGCGATGTTTTGGAGGTAATGTTGAGATGCCTGAACCAGTACATCTATTTCCCTACACGTCAACAACTCACTGACATCAAGAGTGACTTCTATGCCCTGGGGAGGATGCCACATGTCATTGGCTCCATTGATGTGACACATGTGGCTTTGATACCACCACAGGCATATGAGCAGGCATACCGGAACTGTAAACATTACCATTCGATCAATGCTCTGGTGGTATGTCTTGCAGATATGAGCATCACACATGTGTGTGCCCGTTTCCCTGGTTCAGCACACGATGCCTACGTGATGAGGAGTAGTCGCATTCCGAGGATGATGGCACAGATGCAGAACCAGCATGCCTGGCTTGTCGGTGTGTACTGACTTTGTACCATTGTGTGTGTTCTGATCTGTAGTATTCCACCCACTTTTCCAACTCAGCTAATGTGCACTTGTCTGTCCGTAGGTGACTCCGGATACCCCAACATGCTGTGGTTGCTGACACCCCTCAGGAACCCTGTGACACCAGCCCAGATGCGCTACAATGAGGCACATGGTCGGACCAGGAGAGTGATTTAGCGGACCTTTGGTCTCCTGAAGAGCCGCTTCCGCTGCCTGGACAAGACAGGAGGGGCCGTCCCATATGCCCCAGCAGAGGTGTGCAAGATTGTCATCGTCTGCTGCATGCTACACAACCTGGCAGTGCGGAAGGAGTTGCCTCTCATCCTGGATGACGATGACCAACGTCCGCCACCTGTGGAGGATCCTGGCCTGGACCACGATGCCAGTGATGATGATGATGATGATGGTGATGTCCGCACACAGCTCATCACCAACTTCTTCAGCTGAATGTGAGTATCCAGGGAGATGTAATGTGAATGATGTGAGTTTGCATGATATGTGTGGGTGGTGCTCTGGTGCTGTTTGAGTGTGGCCATGTGCTACTTGACTGGATGCGTGCAGCAATGTGTCCTTACAGGTAGTCTGTACTCCCCAACAGTTTTGACATGCTAACTTGGTTTTGTGTAGTTGTCTTGTGACATGTATTGGGCATGAGTATTGCAGTTCTGTCCTGTTCTTCAGTGGTTTTAACTGTGTGTCATGTCTGTCCTTCACAGGGTGCTTACTGAGTACTTTGGTCAACTTGGATCCCCCGACACCATGATTCAGCTTTCAGGGTGGCAGCAGTAGTTTGCCTACAAGTGATGTGCCACACACCCCTGGACTTCATATCTTCTGCACTTGTTGACTGTGTGGCCACTGCCACGTGGGTAAACCTTGCATTTGTAGTGGAAACAACATGTTGCAAATGTGTAATGAACCTGTGCTTCACTTTGGGATGTGCGTTGTCTGTGGTCACACATCTGACTGACATTTGCTTACTGCACCTGTGGGCTAGTTGACACAGACTCTGAATAGGTGTGGTGTCTGTGCATTCCACTGTATTTCCTGGCAACATCACTGTGGGCGATGAGTCCGATGGCCCTGGTGTCTCTGTGTTGTGTAGCCCTAGTGGTGTGTCTCCCTCATATGTGTCACGTCACCATGACTCACACGACGGTGTTGTACTTGCTGTAGCAGTTAGCATACACAGTGTAATTTAGCAGATCATCATCACCATAACAGTATCCACATTTGAATAACAACAGAGGCAAGTATGGTGTACTAGTGATTTTATTTACAGAAATGTGTGTGTGTATAGTGCACAGGATGGTGGGTGCTGTACATTGGGATTGTGATCCAAAGTTCCCAGATGAGTTGGAAGTCTTGGTAGCAGAAATGTCCTGAGTGAAGTCCACAGTCATATGATACATTAGTCCAACTTGAACTCCCCATGTCATGTGGGAGAGTAGTGTTGCATTAGACAGGGTGAAACGTTTGCACACAAAGGAGAATTTCCGGAACAGGTGTTGGCTTCATGGGGGATGTACGTGGCCATCAACCTCTCACTTTTCCTTCCTCGGACAACCCCTCTTCTTTGGGGGGGACCCTCACATGCAGGCTGCGGCGGTGCAGGGGAGTCTCCGCCAGAGTCCTCCTCCCTCCCTGTGGCGGTGTCAGTTGTTGCAGCACCAGATGTTGTGGGCACACAGGGAGGTGTGGCCATGTTGGTGCTAATCTGGCGGAGGCATGTCAATATGTCCCTATGCACCGCTGTGAGTTCTTGCAATGTGTCCCACTTGGACTCCATGCGAGACATGTGTGTCTCCACACGGGACATGTGGGAGTCCAAGCGGGCATGATGGACAGCCTGTGGCTGTTGTATGTCCTTGAGGATCCCCACGACCTGTCTGACCTCTCCGGTGCTATCCTGGTACGCATCAGCGATGCGTGCCAGTTGTGGGTCATCATGCAGTCCAGACCCCTCTGCAAGCAGCGACCTATGTCTACCACCCCTCCCACCACCCCTGGCGACACGTGCAGGACCTGCAGTGGCACGCACAGGTGACCCAAGGCCCCCTTGGGGGTTGTTAGTGGTGTTGTCGTCCATTGCTCCACGCTGTGCCTGGGGCCCTGTGCTGTTGCCATCGGTGGTCATTGGTCTGTCCATGTCGGCGGGGGTGGTCTGTGTGTTGGCAGTTGTTGGAGGGGTGGGTGCAGGGGCTGCAGGTGTTGGTCCAGCTGGTGCTGCATGATGACTCACACCGGAGGTGCCAGGTAGGTCTTCGCCATCCGAGGAGGGCAGAGGCTGTTCCACACCAGTGAGCTCTGTGTCCCCAGGAGCCTGGGACAGGGACTCCTCCTCGCCTGCTGCTGTGTCCCCATCATCATCACCTGTATTTGGAAGAGACACACATAGTATGTTATGTTTCTACAGGCATCAATGGTTCACACACCTGACAGTTGTGACTGTACCTCTGGATGCGGGCATGTACATTGCATTGTCCTAAGTGGTCACAGTAAGAGGTTGATATTGGTGTAGCACATTGTCATTGTTAGAATTGGGGGTCTCTAGTTGGCACAGGTAGGTACTTGTGACAAATAGGGACCCTCGCCTCTAGTCAGGGTAGGGGGGTACACTCCTAAAATAACCCCTGCTCATCCCCTTGGTAGCTTGGCACGAGCAGGCAGGCTTATCTCAGAGGCAGTGTGTAAAGCATTTGTGAACACATACAGTAATCAAGTGACAACACTACAGATGGACACCACACAAGTTGTATTATAAAAATAAGTATCTTTTATATAGATTTAACACAAGACCATAAACGACAAAAATCCACAATACTGTACTTAAAATGGTAGGTTTAGCTTAGTTCTCTTAAGTTCTTGAAATGCGACACTTTGAGTCAATGTACCTTACTATGCGTCACGTTTCTACAACGAAAGTGTTGCAGGGATGGAGATGCGACAAAGTTCTGGTGCAAAGAAATAAAGACGTCAAGTTCTTCCTGATGCGGCACGCTTCTCCGATGTTGCGAGAAGTCTCGACTCGATGCGTCAGCTGCAGCGGCGACACCCTTGTTCCGTGATGCGACGACAGCGGCTTTGGCGGCGACCCTCTTCTCCGACGTTGCGAGACGCTTCCGCTCGATGCGACAACTGCAGCGGCGACACCCTTGTTTCATGATGCGACGGCAGCAGCTCCAACGGCGGCACGCTTCTCCGTGGATGCGAGGCGTTCTCTTGATGCGGTGCAATGCGACAGCTACAGCGGCGACATCTACGATGCAACGGCAGCGGCTGCGACGGTGACACACTTCTTCCTCGATGCAAGACTCTTCTCTTGATGCGGTGCAATGCGACAGCTACAGCGGCGACATCTACGATGCGACGGCAGCGGCTGCGACGGTGACACGCTTCTTCGGTGTTGCGGGACGTTTCTCGAGATGCGGTGCAATGCGACAGCTACAGCGGCATCATCTCCGTGATGCGACGGCAGCGGCTGCGACGGCGACATGCTTCTCCCTCTTGAGTCACGCTTCCAGCTCCTTGCGACACGCAGTCCCTTCAGAAGGTCCAAAACAGCAGCAGGCACTTCCAAAGGATTCTTGGGGAGCTGGTGGTTGAAGTCTGTTGTCCCTGAGACTTCAGCAGGAGGCAAGCTCTTTTCTCAAGCCCTTGGAGATCCTTCACAAGTTGAAATAAAAGTGCACACAAAGTCCTTTCTCCTTCCTTTGGCAGTCAGGCAACCACTGCAGGCAGATCCCTCTAGCTTAGGGATATTCTTCTCCTCAGTTTCTTCTTGGTTCCGCTCCTCAGCAAAGGTTTCTTCTTGTTTTCCCAAAGTGATCTAATTTCCTAGGGGTCTGGGTCCCCTTTTTATACACAGTTTTCCTTTGTTCTCTGAAGGCAGAGAGGCCTCTGCCTAGACCAAAACCAGTTCTGGTCAGTCCTGGAGCACTTTGTTTTTCTGACTCCTTCTTTCCTTTCAGAATGTGGGATAGGGTGCTCAGCCGCCCGGCAGGAGGTGGAGCCAGCATTGTGGAAGGCAGGCACAGCCCTATTCAGACCCAGGTGCAACTCCTCCCTCCACTCTGGATGCAGATCTTTCTATTCAGCCCTGTGCTGACTCACCCTGTCTCCTGTAGCCACCCCCAGCCCCTGTCACTCAATCTCCAGACAAGGAATACACAACCTAGCAGAGGCAGGCTTGGAAGTTTAGGCAAGAAAATACCCACTTTCTAAAAGTGGTATTTTCAAACACAGAATGTTAAAACCAACTTCACTAAAAGATGTATTTTATCATTCTGAGTTCAGGCATACTAAATTCGTTTTTCTACCATGTTCCCTGGGTCAGTTCTGACTATAAGGTGTAATAGTCAGTCTGCCCATTCTGGCCTATGGGGAGCAGGTAGCCTTGCAATAGTGAAAAATGAAAATGGCTGTAATTCACTATTAGGACATGCCACACACACCAGGGCATGTCCTACCTTATACTTACAATGCACCCTGCCCTAGGGCCTACTTTAGGGGTGACCAACATGTAGTAAAGGGAAGGTTTAGGGACTGGTAAGTGGGTGTACTCACCAAGTCGGCATGGCAGCCCTTGGCTGCACACAGGCTCTGCGATGGCAGGCCTGAGACACATTTTATAAGCCGCTTCTTTGGGTGGCACAACCAGTGCTGCAAGCCCACCAGCGGCATTGGATTTACAAGCCCTGGGCACACTCAGTGCACTGTACTAGGGACTGACAAGTAAACCAATCATCCAATCATGGAGTCACTAATACATAACACAATTTATCATAGGGAGCACTTGCACTGTGGCACTGAATAGCAGTGGCACAGTGCCCAAAGCATCTAACACCAGCAAAAACAGATCAGTAACATAGGAGGCATCATAAAAAAATGGAAGGGAGACCCACGCCAAGGATGCCAGGTGTAACACGTGTCCCCTCCAGCTGAAATGTGAGGAGAACTACCCTACCTCAGGGGAGTTCTCTTCACTAAGGCGGAAAAATCTTGACAGACCATCAGCATTGGCGTGTTCTGTACCAGGGCGGTGTTCCACCGTGAAATCCATCCCCTGTAGGGAATGGACCACCTCAACAGCTTTGGATTCTCACCCCTCATCTGCATCAACAATCTGAGGGGCCTGTGGTCTGTCTGAACCCGGAAGTGAGTCCCAAACAGGTATGGTCTCAGCTTCTTCAGTGCCCAGACCACAGCAAATGCCTCACGCTCAATAGCACTCCACCTCTGTTCCCGTGGTAGTAACCTCCTACTGATGAAGGCTACGGGCTGATCTAGGCCCTCCTCATTCATCTGTGACAGAACAGCCCCGACACCATGCTCTGAAGCGTCTGTTTGTACTACGAACTCTTTGGAGAAGTTGGGTGCCAGGAGCACGGGCGCCGTGCACATGGCAGTTTTCAGGGCCTCAAAAGCTTTCTGACAGGTGTCAGTCCAAATCACTTTCCTGGGCTGCTTCTTGGAAGTCAGCTCTGTCAGGGGTGCAACGATGCTGCCATACCCCTTGACAAACCTCCTGTAGTAACCTGTGAGTCCTAAAAAGGCTCTCACCTCTGTCTGGGTTTTGGGGGGTTCCCAATTCAGGATGGTTTCAATTTTGGGTTGTAGGGGTGCCACCTGGCCGCTCCCCACTTGGTGTCCCAAGTACCCCACGGAACCCTGCCCGATCTGGCACTTACTCGCCTTGATCGTGAGGCCTGCTCTCCGCAGCGCCATCAACACTTCCCAGAGGTGGCGCAGATGTTCTTCCCAACTAGCGCTGAACACTGCGATGTCATCCAGGTAGGCGGCACTGAACGAGTCCAGTCCAGCCAACACCTGGTTGACCAACCTCTGGAAGGTGGCAGGGGCATTCTTCATCCCAAAGGGCATCACCCTGAAGTGGTAGTGCCCATCTGGTGTGGAGAATGCTGACCTCTCTCTTGCCCCATCAGTCAAGGCGATCTGCCAGTACCCAGACGTCAAGTCAAACGTGGTGAGGTACCGGGCAGCCCCTAGCCGATCTATGAGCTCATCAGCTCTGGGGATGGGGTGCGCGTCAGTCCTGGTGACTGAATTGAGCCCTCGGTAGTCCACACAGAACCGGAGTTCTGGTGTGGCACCCGGTGCGGCAGCCTTTGGGACCAAGACCACTGGGCTGACCCAAGGACTGTTAGAGGACTCAATCACCCCTAACGCAAGCATTTTGGAGACCTCCTCCTTGATGCAAGCTCTCACCCTGTCAGTCACCCTGTAAGATTTGTGCTTCACAGGTGTACTGTCCCCAGTGTCCACATCATGGATGCACCAATCTGTGACACCGGGAACCAGGGAGAACAGATCAGAAAACTGTCCCAGCAACTGGCGGCAGTCATTCTGTTGCTCAGGGGTCAGGGTGGAAGAGAGGTTGACACCATCCACTGACCCATCTTGCTCTGTTGCTGATAGTAGGTCAGGAAGAGGCTCGGTCTCTTCCTCCATCCCAGCATCTGTCACTAAGAGCATGCCCACTTGGGACCTCTCCAAGTGGGGCTTCAGGCGGTTGACATGCAGGACCCTCAAGGGGTTCCTGGGAGACCACAAGTCCACCAAGTAGGTAACCGGACGTTTGCATTCTACAACCTCAAAGGGTCCGGTCCACTTATCCTGGAGCACGCAGGGCTCCACTGGGGCCATGACCCACACTTTCTGACCAGGCTGAAGCTCTACCAGAGTGGCATTCTGGTCATACCACCGCTTCATCTCCTCCTGGCTGGCTTCCAGATTCGCCTCAGCGAGTTGCCTGAAACGCCTAGTTTGGTTCCCTAAAGGCCAGCATGTAACTGTATACATCCTGGGGAGGTTTCCTGGGAGATTGCTCCCAGCCTTCTTTGACCAAACTTAGAGGTCCTCTTACTGGGTGTCCATAGAGAAGCTCAAAGGGACTGAACCCTAGAGATTTCTGTGGCACCTCACGGTAAGCAAAGAGCAGGCATGGTAAGAGGACGTCCCACTTACGCCTCATAGGTTCCTCGAGACCCATAATCATGCCTTTGAGGGTTCGGTTGAACCTTTCAACCAATCCATTTCCTTGGGGGTGGTAAGGAGTGGTAAACTTGTAGGTTGCCCCACACTCCTGCCACAGGGACTTCATATATTTGGAAATGAAGTTGGTCCCCCGGTCAGACACTACCTCGCGAGGGAATCCCACTCTTGAGAAAATTCCCATCAGTGCTCGTCCCACCACGGGGGCCGTCACTGTCCTCAGAGGTATGGCTTCCGGGTACCGGGTGGCATGGTCCACCAAGACCAGGATGAACCTGTTGCCCATGGCTGTCTTGGGGTCCAGTGGCCCCACAATGTCAATACCCACCCGTTCAAAGGGGTGCTGACTACAGGGAATGGCTGGAGAGGAGCCTTGCGCTTCCTCCCACTCTTTCCACTTGCCTGGCAAGTCTGACATGTCCTGCAGTGAGTGTCTGAACTCCTGCGCATTTGGGGCCAATAAAAGTGGGTGACAAGCCTCTCAAAGGTCTTGTCCTGCCCCAAATGTCCTGCCAATGGAACATCATGAGCCAGCCCCAGTAGGAAGGCTCTGAGGCACTGGGGTACCACCAGCACACGGGCTGACCCAGGCTCAGCAACCTTAGGCTCAGTATACAGGAGATCATTCTCCCAATAGACCCAATGTGACCCAGACTGATCACCTGTTGCCTGGTCTGCAGCCTGTTGCCGCAGACCCACCAGAGAAGGGCATTCTTTCTGCTCCTTGCAGAATTCTTCCCTGGAGGGTCCTCCTTCTTGCTGCCAATGGGTCAGCTCAGGCAGGTCCCCCAGTTCAGCTACCTGTTCCCCTGTAGGCTCCAGGGCATCCCCCTCAAGGTCTGCCTCCTCCTGGACCGTGGGAACTTCGGGGGCCGGTTTCCCGTGCCCCCTGCCTCTTCTTGTGACGGCAGGTACCTGGGCCTCCCTCTCAGGCTCCAGGTCCTCTTGAGCACCTTTACTTGCTGCCATGGCCCGGTTGGTCACACACGCCCAGTCAGGCAAACCCAACATCTCTAAATGAGCACTTCGCTCCACCTTCGCCCAAGGTGAGCTCTCCAAGTCGTTCCCTAACAAACAGTCAACAGGCATGGCGGGCCTCACAGCTACCTGAAGAGTACCAGAGACCCCCCACTCAAAGGGAACCTGAGCCACTTTGCAGTGACTCTCTGTGTTGTCAGCGGCAACAACTGGATAGAATGCATGGGGGACAACCTGCTCTTGAGACACCAGGTGACACTTGACAGCTGTCACACTGGCTCCTGTATCTCTAAGAGCCTCCACCCTATGGCCATTGATGGTCACCCACTGCCTGTATTTCTTAGTGTTGTCAGGCAGCGCGGTCCTGGGGACCACCTCACAGTCTCCTAATGAGACAAGGGACATCTGTGCGGGACCCCACCCCTCTTGGGCATCCATCTCCTCCCCCAGGGCTACACTAGCCATCTGCCGGGGGGCTGCACCAGGGGTGCGGTCTTTCCAAACTGGCGGCACCTGGGATCACTCGCTATATGACCCAGGTCCCCACATTTGTAGCATCTCAGTGGTCCCCTTTGAACAGGTGGACCTGTCGGGGCCCCTGAGGGTTTCTGGGGAGAGGCTGGGAACCTTTCCCTTGGTTCCCTTGGGGACTACTTTGGGGCCTTCTTTGGAACTCCTCTGTTTACCCTTGTCCCCCCACTCTTCTGCTGGGGACCCTGCCCACCCTTGACTGAGTCTCCCACGTGACCCTTGTGGACCCTGGTACTGCCCCAGCGGTCCGATTCCTCAGCAAGCTTCCTAGGGATAGTCAGCCTGCTATCTATCAGGTGCTGGCGTAGCTCTGGTAAACAGTTACTTGACAAGTGCTCCTATGCAATCAAATCAAGGAGCCCCTGAAAATCATCAACTTTGCTACCCTTCACCCAACCATCCAATGCTCTGCAGAAAAAAGTGACATATTCAACCCAGGTACTGTTCTCTATCTTCTTGCAACCCCTGAACCTCTGCCTATACAATTGCTGGGTACCACCAGCATCTCATCCCTCGAGGAGATTCTCTCCCTGAATGAGGCCCTGAAGCTGACCGTCCAATGGCTCGCCTCCAATCAACTCAAACTCAATGCAAAGAAAACAGAATTTCTCCTAATTTCCCCTCCTAAAACCAACCCTGAGATTCAGATATGGATTAAGGCCATCACAGCCTTAAATTACCCACCGACCATTGTGGACTCGGCCAAATCACTGGGAATAACCCTCGACTGCAACTTGAACATGCGGGACCACATCAACTCGATGGCCAAATCAGCCAGATTCCAACTGAGCTACCTTTGGAAACTGAAACCCTTCCTTGACGCTCCCGACCTAAAAATGGCAGTCCTAGCACTAGTCATCTCCAGACTGGAATATGGCTGTTCTACCCTCTCGGGTCTACCCAAGATCTCCGTGGCACCTTTAAAAGCCTGCCTCAACGCGGCCGCCAGACTACTTACCGGCACAAGGAAATTCGATCACATTTCTCCACACCTGAAAGCGCTGAACTGACTTCCTCTCGAGGCCAGGATACAGCTTAAGCTGGCATGCATCACACACAAGGCTTTATACTCAAACTCCCCTGCATACCTTGCACAGAAACTTGTGGTATCCGGAGGAATCAGAAACTCCTGGTCCGCCAGAGACCTCTTGCTCCAGCCTGCACGTTTTAGGAAAAAAATAACTTACAATCGGGCTTTCGCTGGGGCCGCGCCAAGAATATGGAACTCTCTCCCACCCGTCATAAGAAGAATCCCCTCTCTGGCACGCTTCAAAAAGGAGGCCAAAACCTTCCTTATGGGTAAATTCCTCGTTTAAACTTTTACCTTCAACCACCACAGAGACCCTGATCAACTGCAGACTATTGCCTCCCTCGGATGACCTAGTCACCCCTCCAAGAAACCTGGGGCCTTGTCTTGAGTAACTGCAATGTAAACTGTACCTATGTATCCTTCTATCCCTTATGTATCCAGTACCCCGCCCCCTCCCAATCGATTGTTTACTCTTGTGATTCCATGCCTTTTGTACAACCCTAGGATTCTGTAAAGCGCTCTGATACCCTAACGGGTCAAGTTCGCGCTCTATAAAACATAAAAATAAATAAATAAAACAATTCAGGAGTTAAACCATACCTAGACATTAAAGCATCCTTCATGTGGTGATATGAATTATGGACATCAGAAGGCAAATCTAGCAGTGTGTCCCGCCCCTCACTAAGGAACCGTCTCCACAACCCCGCTCCCCAATCCTTCTCAGGGACCCGGTGGGAAGACATGGCTACCTCATAGGCCTTGAACCACTGCCCAATGCCATCATTTTTAAAAAACTATCTGACCACATCCTTAGGAATATACACTCTAGATTCCACAGGCATTGACGGTGTGCTGCCACCAGAGGGAGTAATTTCTAAGCTCCTAGCTTTCAAATCCAACTCCCTCAAACTTCTATCATGCTCAAGCTGTATCCTCTTTTCTTCCAGGGCCAGTTTCCTAATTTCCAATTGCCCATTCATTTTGGCCAGCTCCAACTCATGCATCCTATTTCTCTCCCTGTCCTCCAGCTCTTCTGTGGACAGACCTTTGGCAGAAACACTGCTACCTGCTGGGGAAGGTGCCTTCCTTTCCCCTGGACCCAATGGCCCTTCCAGCTGCACATCTGCATCATTATCCCCTTCCTCATTCTCAGGGGTATTCCTTGCTTCTTCCCAGGCCCTCAGCGCCTTATAGAACTCCTCCTTCTTGGTGAGCCCGGTAATTGCAACATTAAAACTTTTGCAGAAGTGCTTCAGCTGCCTTGCATTGTAGCATTCTAGTTTCTCCTCTTCCCAATCAAAATCAACAGATGCTATGGATGCTGGTTTCATGATGGCTGAACTTGGCTAAAAATGGAAAGTTCTAGAAAAAAAATCTACCAAAAGTATGTGGTCGCGTTTTGGTCTGCACTCACTAGTAGTGTTCATCAATCACTGTACATGAGTCACAAATGCAAGTCCAGAATCCTCACCGCTGACCACCAATGTTAGAATTGGGGGTCTCTAGTTGGCACAGGTAGGTACTTGTGACAAATAGGGACCCTCGCCTCTAGTCAGGGTAGGGGGTACACTCCTAAAATAACCCCTGCTCACCCCCTTGGTAGCTTGGCACGAGCAGGCAGGCTTATCTCAGAGGCAGTGTGTAAAGCATTTGTGAACACATACAGTAATCAAGTGACAACACTACAGATGGACACCACACAAGTTGTATTATAAAAATAAGTATCTTTTATATAGATTTAACACAAGACCATAAACGACAAAAATCCACAATACTGTACTTAAAATGGTAGGTTTAGCTTAGTTCTCTTAAGTACTTGAAATGCGACACTTTGAGTCAATGTGCCTTACGATGCGTCACGTTTCTACAACGAAAGTGTTGCAGGGATGGAGATGCGACAAAGTTCTGGTGCAAAGAAATAAAGACGTCAAGTTCTTCCTGATGCGGCACGCTTCTCCGATGTTGCGAGAAGTCTCGACTCGATGCGTCAGCTGCAGCGGCGACACCCTTGATCCGTGTTGCGATGACAGCGGCTTTGGCGGCGACCCTCTTCTCCGACGTTGCGAGACGCTTCCGCTCGATGCGACAACTGCAGCGGCGACACCCTTGTTTCGTGATGCGACGGCAGCAGCTCCGACGGCGGCACGCTTCTCCGTGGATGCGAGGCGCTTCTCTCGATGCGGTGCAATGCGACAGCTACAGCGGCGACACCTACGATGCGACGGCAGCGGCTGCGACGGCGACACGCTTCTTCCTCGATGCGAGACTCTTCTCTTGATGCGGTGCAATGCGACAGCTACAGTGGCGACATCTACGATGCGACGGCAGCGGCTGCGATGGCGACACGCTTCTTCGGTGTTGCGGGACATTTCTCGAGATGCGGTGCAATGCGACAGCTACAGCGGCGTCATCTCCGTGATGCGTCGGCAGCGGCTGCGACGGCGACACGCTTCTCCCTCTTGAGTCGCGCTTCCAGCTCCTTGCGACACGCAGTCCCTTCAGAAGGCCCAAAACAGCAGCAGGCACTTCCAAAGGATTCTTGGGGAGCTGGTGGTGGAAGTCTGTTGTCCCTGAGACTTCAGCAGGAGGCAAGCTCTTTTCTCAAGCCCTTGGAGATCCTTCACAAGTTGAAATAAAAGTGCACACAAAGTCCTTTCTCCTTCCTTTGGCAGTCAGGCAACCACTGCAGGCAGATCCCTCTAGCTTAGGGATAGTCTTCTCCTCAGTTTCTTCTTGGTTCCGCTCCTCAGCAAAGGTTTCTTCTTGTTTTCCCAAAGTGATCTAATTTCCTAGGGGTCTGGGTCCCCTTTTTATACACAGTTTTCCTTTGTTCTCTGAAGGCAGAGAGGCCTCTGCCTAGACCAAAACCAGTTCTGGTCAGTCCTGGAGCACTTTGTTTTTCTGACTCCTTCTTTCCTTTCAGAATGTGGGGCAGGGTGCTCAGCCGCCCAGCAGGAGGTGGAGCCAGCATTGTGGAAGGCAGGCACAGCCCTATTCAGACCCAGGTGCAACTCCTCCCTCCACTCTGGATGCAGATCTTTCTATTCAGCCCTGTGCTGACTCACCCTGTCTCCTGTAGCCACCCCCAGCCCCTGTCACTCAATCTCCAGACAAGGAATACACAACCTAGCAGAGGCAGGCTTGGAAGTTTAGGCAAGAAAATACCCACTTTATAAAAGTGGTATTTTCAAACACAGAATGTTAAAACCAACTTCACTAAAAGATGTATTTTATCATTCTGAGTTCAGGCATACTAAATTCGTTTTTCTACCATGTTCCCTGGGTCAGTTCTGGCCTATGGGGAGCAGGTAGCCTTGCAATAGTGAAAAACGAAAATGGCTGTAATTCATTATTAGGACATGCCACACACACCAGGGCATGTCCTACCTTATACTTACAATGCACCCTGCCCTAGGGCCTACGTTAGGGGTGACCAACATGTAGTAAAGGGAAGGTTTAGGGACTGGTAAGTGGGTGTACTCACCAAGTCGACATGGCAGCCCTAGGCTGCACACAGGCTCTGCGATGGCAGGCCTGAGACACATTTTATAAGCCGCTTCTGTGGTTGGCACAACCAGTGCTGCAAGCCCACCAGTGGCATTGGATTTACAAGCCCTGGGCACACTCAGTGCACTGTACTAGGGACTGACAAGTAAACCAATCATCCAATCATGGAGTCACTAATACATAACACAATTTATCATAGGGAGCACTTGCACTGTGGCACTGAATAGCAGTGGCACAGTGCCCAAAGCATCTAACACCAGCAAAAACAGATCAGTAACATAGGAGGCATCATAAAAAAATTGAAGGGAGACCCACGCCAAGGATGCCAGGTCTAACAGTCATGCATACCTGGGGCATTTCAATGTGAATGTTGAGGTGTGTGCATGGCCAGCATTTGTTGTATTTGGTGGACATCCGGCCATCCTTCTCCACCTAGCCCAGTTATCCCACCATGCAGTGGGTTCAGGTTGACTCTCAGGATGTCATTCAGTGGTGTCTTGCTGTTGGTTGTTGCACAGTTCCCAGCAGGGCCTTGTGCACCCCACAGCAGTACCCAGTGTCAGCCATCTTGTCAGTCCTTATCCACTCCCTGTGATGTGAGCATGGTTCAGAGTGGTGTTGATGGGCCAATTGTGAGGGTGAGCAGTATCTGTGACTACAACTCCCATCATGCTATTGCCTACACCCCCCTTCCCAGCATGCCCGTACTTCCTTCCTTTGGACTCTGCTTCCCTGTGGGGTAGTGTGCCTGTGCTGACAGGAAGGCTGACAGTGTTGTTCTTGCGTTTGTTTAGCTACAAGTCCCAAGAGTGTCCCTGTGCTTCACATGGCATTACCCAGGGTGGTGGTTCTTTGTGGGATCTTCATTTGGTATGTGAGGCATTGCATTCTCCCAGGTGGGTTATGTGGAGTTTGTGTTGAGGGTGTGTGAGGTGAGCTGCTTGTAACTATGGTCAGTGCTGTGAGTCCTCCTTCCCACCCAGCCAGATATCCCACCATGCAACGTGCTTGCATTGAAGGGAGTGCAAGTTGGCTTTCAGGATGTCAGGCAGTGGTGTTGTGCTGTTTGTTGGTGCACAGTTCCCAGCAGGGCCTTGTGCTCTCCACAGCAGTGCCCAGTGTCAGCCATCTTGTCAGTCCTTATCCACTCCCTGTGATGTGAGCATGGTTCAGAGTGGTGTTGATGGGCCAATTGTGAGGGTGAGCAGTATCTGTGACTACAACTCCCATCATGCTATTGCCTACACCCCTCTTCCCAGCATGCCCGTACTTCCTTCCTTTGGACTCTGCTTCCCTGTGGGGTAGTGTGCCTGTGCTGACAGGAAGGCTGACAGTGTTGTCCTTGCGTTTGTTTGGCTACAAGTCCCAAGAGTGTCCCTGTGCTTCACACGGCATTACCCAGGGTGGTTGTTCTTTGTGGGATCTTCATTTGGTATGTGAGGCATTGCATTCTCCCAGGTGGGTTATGTGGAGTTTGTGTTGAGGGGGTGTGTGAGGTGAGCTGCTTGTAACTATGGTCAGTGCTGTGAGTCCTCCTTCCCACCCAGCCAGATATCCCACCATGCAACGTGCTTGCATTGCAGGGAGTGCAAGTTGGCTTTCAGGATGTCAGGCAGTGGTGTTGTGCTGTTTGTTGGTGCACAGTTCCCAGCTGGGCCTTGTGCTCCCCACAGCAGTACCCAGTGTCAGCCATCTTGTCAGTCCTTATCCACTCCCTGTGATGTGAACATGGTTCAGAGTGGTGTTGATGGGCCAATTGTGTGGGTGAACATTATCTGTGACTACAACTCCCATCATACTATTGCCTACACCCCCCTTCCCAGCATGCCCATACTTCCTTCCTTTTGAGTGGACTTCACTGTGTGTGAGTGTGACAGCAATGGCAAGATGGCTGACAGTGTGGTCCTGTTGTTTGTTGGTGCACAGTTCCCAGCAGGGCCTTGTGCTCCCCACAGCAGTACCCAGTGTCAGCCATATTGTCAGTCCTTTTCCACTCCCTGTGTTGTGAGCATGGTTCAGAGTGGTGTTGATGGTCCAAATGTGAGGCTGCCCATTATCTGTTACTACGAGTCCCATCATGCTCTTGGCTACACTGACTTCACCAGCATACACAGGATTCCTTCCTTTCTGTGAGCTTCCCTGTGAGGTGGTGTTCTAGTGGTGGCTAAATATCTGACAGTGTTTGTTGGTTAGATTTGTGCCACTGCCTAGCTCAATTTGGTATTGGATTTGTACATGTCATGACACAGTTACATATCACTATGAGATGGCATGTATTGTGTTTATCTGACTGACATACACTTTTTGGGATGATTATCTTTTGTTTGCTGTTGATTTGCTAGGGGTGCATGGTTTGACTGTCCCCTTGACAGTGATGTGTGTGTATTGGCACACAATATTGTGTATATTAGTTGTTTACTCACCAGGCTCTGGGATGTTTGTTAGTCCATATACGCTCACTGGTGGTAGGATGGCCCGCACCTTCTCCTCCCAGGGCCTGAGGTATACTGGTTTGGCAGGAGGGCCACTGCCAGTGTGCTGGCTCAGGAGGTAATCCTTCTTCAGTAGGTCCCTGACCCTCCTGCGCACATCATACCACCTGTTCTGGATGTCTTCCTTTGTGCGCAAACATGGTGATTGTACGTTCACCCTGTCGACGATCCTCGCCCACATCTTGGTTTTCTGCGTCATGGGGGTCTGTTGGACCAATGTGCCAAACAACTGTGGCTCTACCCTCAGGATCTCGTCTACCATGACTTCCAATTCACTATCTAGGAACTTTGGATTCATCTTTAGGGGCATGGTGATGGGTGGTGGTGGTGATTGATGTGTGTGTGTGTGCAAGTGAGGGTGTGTGAGTGTAGGTTTTGCTGTGTGTGTGTGAGGGTGCTATTTGTTGAGGTGCTAATGGTGTGTGGCTTTTGTGTTGGATGAGCTGTGTGTGTGTCTGTGTTTGCTGTGTGATGGTGTTCTCTGCTGGCAGGTCAGTGGAATTTGCAAAGGATCATGGTAGGGATTTGTGGCCTTTATGTAGGTGGAGTTGGGGGTGTGTCCTTGTTCCAATTTTTTCACCCCCTATATTTATTGGCTTTGTCATTGCTTGTTGGCCCTCTTTTTTTGTATTTTTTCATTTGTGATTATTGTGCATGTTGGAGTCGTTCTTCTGACCGAGTAGGACGTTGCAGTTATCTCGTGCGCGCCTCTCCGAGTCGTTCCCGCTGTGCTTCAGCTCTGTTTCATATGCGGCGAATGCGTCGGGTGCGGTGTATTGTGTTTGTTCGGCTGTGTTTTGTATGCGTGTCGGTCGTACGGCTTGGGCTCCGTGCGAATCGGTCTGCTTTTGCACCCATTGCATCGTACTGCGCAGGTCGGAGTTCGCGGGTACGTTTCGTTCGGGTTTCTTCCTGGTGCGTGTCGGTCGGTTCTATTCGCGTGGTTTTCCGGCCGGATAGCTTGTTTCCGTCCGGGTCGGTCGTTCGCCTTGAGTTCCGTACGAGTCGGTCGTGATTCACATGCATTTCATCGTACTTCTCAGGTCGGGCAACGCCGGTACGTGTCGGTCGGACTATTATCCCGTACCGAGTCGGTCGGTATTTTTTCCGGCCCGAATCGGAATCGGCCCCTAAGTGTAAATTGTGAAGAACCAGAACATATATCCAAAAGATGTCATATGTCAGAAACACTATGGATTTTAGTTCTATCAGTTTCCAACTTTTCAAAAGTATAATGTAATAAAGAGCAGAATCTTTTTCCTCGAATTTCCTTAATTTGATGATGAAGATCTTCTAGATAAAACACAACGTTCACAATTACATTAGCATAGCAGTTGTTTCCCGAACTATTTTCTAACTGGTATCCTACAATATCATCAACAGTGTCCATTTTTCTTTTCTTTGCAGCCTCATCATTCTCTTAAATTGTTTTCTTTTTTCATACTTCACTAGAATGTTTGTCATATTTTCGTTTTGGACATACTACACGTTTTTCATATATGGGATATTCACCTAAGTTAGGAGCATACAGTCTTCTTAACCGATTATACTCTCTTACCCAATTTGCATCTGCACTAACCTTTTTCTCATCAAAATCAATCAAATACAATCCAGATAATGTTCTTACTCGAGACAATGCAACATATGCCATACCCTCTTTAAACACTGTACTTCCAATATTTACCAAAGCACTGTCTACACTTAAACCTTGAGATTTATGAATGGTCACCGCATATGCTAAAGAAAGAGGAAACTGTTTTATACGAACATACAAGTCTTTTACAAGCAAAAAACGAACAGGCACAACGTCCAATCTGTTTTACCTCTCCAATTTGATCATATTTAATCTTCAAAAATTCAGTTCCATCTCTGTTCTGATAATTAACAAAATCAACAACTTTTCCCATTGCTCCATTTACTAAACCTTTTTCAACATCTAAATAATGCCGTAATATTACCTGACAGTTTACACATACATATAAAGCCTTTTCTAAACCAGCAGTCTTAGATACAGACTTTTCCAAAGAATCCAATTTTGACTGTAATTTCTCTGAGAGAAGAATAGTAACCCCTTCATGTTCCATTTTATCAATGGCTTCCATTTTCACTATTGGTTGTTTCTCCAGTTTCAAAAGTTCTTGATTGAATGTAGAACACTCTTGCAGTGTTGGCATTAGGCAAACTATAGACTTCTTTTCTCCAATTTTTGGGTACATTATTTGAGGTGCAGTATTTTCATTTGGAAACAAGTTTGTTAGTAGCCGACTTTGTAAAGCTTCTTTACCATGTTTTGTCAAAACACCAATTCTAATATCTTGAAGAATGTTCCCATAATGTTCATCACTTGCTTGTCGCACATTCTTAATAAGTTCTTTATATTAAAAAAGAGACCAAATGTTCACATTTCCAATACTTCCCAAAGATTTCTTAGTGTCTTCATGGACAAGATGTTTTTAAAACTGGTTGTCCTTTCACAGGAGTAAGTTGTAGTAGATCGCCATTTACAATTACATGTTTTCCTCCAAATAAAACATCATAATCTGTTTTTAAAATCTGTTGCATTCTTAAATGTACAAAGGTAAGCATTAAGTGTGAGACAATGCTCACCTCACCAATGATCAGAAGTTTAATTTTCTTTAGTACTCTTGAAACTTCATAACAAGCTTCTCCAGATAGCTTTTGATATTCCAACTTATTTTCATGTTCAACGGGTAGCATGAGTAATCGATGTAATGTAATCCCTTTAATGTTATGTGCTGCTAACCCAGTTGGAGCGGTTACAACACAAGATAAATGTGATTCAGTGGTTTTGTGTAGATAACTGGTCAACACTTTAATTAAGAAACTTTTTCATGTTCCAGCTTGCCCACTGATATACATTCGAATAGGTGTAAATGATGTGTATTGGCATTCTTTTTTTTCATGCAGTAAACCATGCTGTGTCTGTTGTGTAACTTGCTGATATATTTCTTTATGTTCAATATTTAGTTGTTCTTCCAAGTTGCCCAACTCAATAATATCCTGTTGTGCTTGTTGCATTGCCGTTTCTACTTCATTCATAGCTATTGCTGCTTCATTTTCAAGAATTGATTGTCCTAGTGGATCTTCACTCAATGGAGCAGAACTTTGACTATCTTGAGAACTGTCTCTAGCTATTTCAGCTGCAATAATAGTTTCTTTTTCAATCTCTTCATTTAACATTTGTAGATAAGTAAGGAAAATTGTGCATTGAATGTTATCTTTATATGCATTAAAAGAATCGTCATAGCAGTCAAAATCTCCAAGTAATTCCATTTCACTAAGCCAAGGCTTGAAGAGTTGTAGAGGTGCTAAATAGAAAAATTCCCTTTTATCTGGAGTTTCGCAACTGAGTTTTCTGTGGTTAATAAGATTTCCTTTGGCATGTTTTACCAAACATCCATCACATCCAATTACTGCATATTTTTCTTAACTTATATTTTCTGTAACATTTCTCTTAAAGCTGTAATGTTGCAGTACTTCATAGAGACATATGTGTTCCAGATGTGGACTCCTTTTGGGATAGTATGTATCCAACATATTAGTTTAAACAATATCTGTACTTTCTGGTTCATTCAATGCTAAGTATTCAATTTCTTGTAGAGATTTCAATACTCAATTTCGTGTTGCAGCAAGACCTAGACTTACCAAATTGATTCCTCTTGACTTTGAATATAAACGTGCAGAGGTCAACCGATCCGAACATTCGTAGGATCCAATCTCTCGATGGGAAAGCATCTTCAAACTAAACCTGTACAATTTGTTACTAAGAGTCTTCTCTTGTGAAATTTCTTCCCACATTTCTTTCAACTCCGTCTTTTCAGATTTGGTTATATATGATGTAACATAGCGAGCAACAGCAATCGAATTATCTGCAACATATTGGATATCCATATTTGCATTGCACATCATCAAAATCACTGGATTGTAGTCATTAGTATACTTTGAATCTTCACTTCTTTATATATTGTAAGTATTCTTCGGAGATTTCCGAGTTATAGTATGCTTTACTGCTGACATGAAACTGTTGACTCTTCCTTTCGAAATTACTGGACGTGGGAATCCAAAACGACATTTCGTACAAAATGTTCCCTTTGACTTGTATTTCCGTCAACAATATTTACCACATTGATGACTTTGAAACCGTAAAACTTGTTGCCTTAAGTTATTTTCTCCTCCTGTTTTTGGAATAGGACAGGTAACATATTCTTCAATGAAAGTCAAAACAGTTTCATCAGAATCGGTTCCAAATTTAGGTGCATCCTTGATCCATAATAGCATGTGTATATGAGGAGCACCTCTGGCTTGGTACTCCTTTCTCCTAAAGAAATCAATAACTTCTCCAAGAGGTGGATTATTTTTATTGCAGATAAAAGACATCATAGCTTGAAACCTATGATTAAAATATCTGCACACATTTACAGGATCCAAGGAACACAGTTCTCCAGCTATCTTCAATTCAATGTTTTTAATATTTGAATTTGCTTCTCGTAGAAATTCAAGTAAATCGTCCCATGCGTATTCAGCACACCTAAGCGTAACAAACCATGTAGGGGTTCCTAAGTTCCTTAACATACATTTAAGTTCTCCATGATGACGATACCAATACTCATTGGTACCACATTGACATGCCATCAAATGAATTAACTGAGATTCTAAATGATCATCTCTTTGTTGAACTTTGTCCAAAAATTATTTTGCAGAAAGATGTGTAAGATGAACTCCTGTTTTTAATATGTGGTTCACTGCATATGAAAGTACAGACAAGTCACTTTCAAACAGAAGATGAAATAAATATGGAACACACTGTCGAAATCTTGGATCTTCTGAATACAATCTTGTTGAACGGTATTCTGAAGCTGGAATCTGTACTGGTCGTTCATCATATCATCCACCTTTTCCAGTGGGGAAAAGCTGTGGAAAACAACGAGCTTCTATACTTCTTTCCCAAACACTCATGGGAGTTCCCTTCGCTTTCTTCATTTGGAATAATTCAATAGTATTTCCAATCACTTCTTTTGAATGTAAAGGATGTATGATATAATGTTCATAAATTTCTTCACTCCTGGACTTGTCCACTTTTTTGATTTGGCCAGTTGAAATTTCTCTATCATCTCCTAAAGATATTTCTTGTTCTTCCAGATATACATTTTTATAATAAATATTGTTTTCTATGAGATATAACGTAGCCTTTTGAACTTTGGTGACATCTACTAACTCTTGCCATATTTTCCGACTCTGTGTTGGTACACCATTAACTAGAATAACTACAGGTTCAGTTTCACTCTCTCTCTATACCAACAGTTTCAATATTTTTCTTAAAATCTAAAGGTAAATACACAACTCTTCCTTTTAAACCTCTTTGTAAATCTGTGGAAGGTAGCTTACCTGTTTTAGCCCTCCATACGAACTATAGCCTGAAACGGGTGCACAGATTGAATTAGAATGGACTCATATGTATTTAAATCTACCAGTTCCGGAAGAATAGCTACCAACTCTAGGTTATTATGTACAGCTCTAGCTGGCATTTTGTTCTCTTCTAGTTTGCTGTAACAATATTTGCAAATACGTTGTTCACTACCCAACTCAAAACAACCTTCCACCAACAAATAAGCACCAAATTGCTCCCACTTATCATTGTTTTCCTTATCACTTTTTAAATACACTTCAACATTCCTAGTTTGACTTCTATAGTGAATAAGTCGACAACAAATGCAAACATAGTTTGGTTTTTCACAACACACTACCTTAAACTTTGTAATTTCTTCTACAAACTTGTCAGTAGTACTATCTTCCACCTCTTCTTCAACACCTACACTTATCAAACTCTCACTTTCTCTACACTCTTCTTCAGTACCAAAGAAACAAAACTCTATATCATCACAAACTTTTTTTACATCTAACACTGAACCATGCCAAAGAGCAGTGTTTATTTCACTTAAAGATAATGCAGGACTTTTTACATAGTACAATCTTCTTACTAACTTACGCATTTCTGAGTGATGTACTGCTAACATTCTCAAATTATGAAAAGTACTTTGATACACTTTTCTAGAAAGACAAGCCAGAGAATGACCCTGCAAGTCAGTATTTTTTCTCACTTTACAAGGATCTAGTCCTTGCAACATCTTAATCTTTTGTTTTACAATTTTTTTACTATACTCTCATAAGAAACTTCGTAAAATATCAATAGATTCCTGTCGTATACTACAAATACTCCGACAATCCCACCTAAACACTGGAGCTTGTGAACGTCTCCCTTGAACTTCTTCAGCTACTACTTCTTCCACATTTCTAGCAACCATCTTTTCTTTTTCAATTGGACAACCGTTTTTAACCTCATAGGAACGACCACTGGTATCAATTGCGTGAACTAATGTATTTTGTTGAAAATAGCTTTCTTCATTAAAAATAGGTTCTGAACTAGAAGTGTGCTTCCATTCACCCCATAAAATTTGGCAAAAGTTAGTTCTATTAACCAGTCTTTTTCTTTTACTTTTCTCCTTCATAAAATGCATTGTTTTATTCAATGTTTTCATTCTCTTCAATACTAATATAACCAATCTTCTTTTCAATTCAAAAGCGTTTTCAACTACAATTTCAATCTGGTTTTTTTCTTGTAAAATGCTGATTTTCTTTTATATTTTTTGCAATCTTTTAATTTTTTTTGCAATACTCTACTTTTATACATTCTCTTTCTAATGTCTTTATATTGTTTCATCCTTCTTTCAATATAGATTGTTTTCCCATAACCTGATTTTCTATTAATATGTCTTTTTTCCTTTCCTTCTGAATGGTTGTACTACTTTTCTTTTTCATTTCTCCATTTTGAAAATTCATTATCTTCTTTAAAACTCTTTTAACAAATTCTTTAGTCCTCTTACCAGAAGCCTTTTTCTTCAATGTCACATGTTGTACTTTATCTAATTTCTCCTTTTCTCTTTCCTTTAAATAGTACTGTTTTTTTCTTTTCTTTTATTTTGATCTTTTCTTGCCATACTCAATCTTTATTACTAATAATGGTGAGTATCTGACAAGAAAGAAAAGTTTAAATACTTTCGTTAAATAATTTAATATTAATAAAATAATAATATACAAATATTCTCATATATAAATAAAAAAATATTTGTAATTGCATTGCAAAGGTATGTCAGACACTGCAGAATTCCTACAATTAGAAGACATCACAACCTATACAACAGAACCATAGAGCACAACTAAAACATTTCTCTTCTGCTATCCAAATCAAATTTGAAGTGCACTCTGTAGTGCCTGGGTGATTGCATGAGAACAAAGGTACTGCCTGGATGATTGGAGGAGTACTAGGGTACTACCTGGGTGATTTCATAAGTGCATACATAGTGGTTCAGTGATTTTATAACTGCATGAGTACTGGCAAAGTGATTGGAGGAATGCATAGATCCCGACACAGTCATTGCAGGAGTGCAAGGGTAGTGCTTTGGTGATTGAACTACTGTATAGCTAATGCATTGGTGATTGCATGAGTGCAGAGATAATATCTAGATGATTAGAGAACTACATACGTAATATCTGGGTGATTGCATAAGTTGAGGGGTAATATCTGAGGGATTACAAGAACACATAGGAACTGCCTGGGTGATTTTATAAGTGCATGGGTACTACCTAAGTGATTGGAGGAGTGTATAGATCCTGACAGGGTGATTGGAGGAGTGCAAGGATAGTGCATGGGTGATTAAATCAGTGTATAGCTAAAGCATTAGTGATTGCATGAATGCAGGGGTAATGTCTGGGGGATTATAAAGTACATAGGAAGTGCCTGGGTGATTTTATAACTGCGTGGGTACTTCCTGGGTGATTGGAGTAGTACTATGGCAGTGTCTTAGTGATACATCCTGACATATGGTGAGACTTACACCAGAGACATGTTATACGTTTTTTTTTATATTTGCCTAGGCCCAACACTCTCAGCATTACTAGAATGGTAAAGCAGCAGGACAAAAGTGACGTTTAAGGCATGTAAGGAAATGGACTGCAACAGAGGTGCAGAAAGAAGCAAGAACAGTGCAGGAAGAAACAATAGAGATACAGAAGAAGGAAGAAAGAGGCAAGACAGTTGCAGAGAGAGACAAGTGAACTGCAGAAGGAGGCCAGAGAACTTCAAATAGAGGCAACAGAAGTGCAGAAAGAGGCAAGTGAGGTGCAGAAAGAAGCAAGATAAGTGCAGAAAGAAGTAACAGAAGTGCAGAAAGAGGGAAGAGGGGTCGACAGAGAGGGAAGACTGGTGCATAAAGAAGCAAGTTAGGTGCAGAAAGAAGCAAGAGAAGTGCAGAAAGAAACAACAGAGATGCAAAAAGGGGGAAGTGGGGTGTAGAAAGATGCAAAAGGGATACAGAAACAAACAAGAGAGGTGCAGAAAGAAACAAAAGAAGTGCAGAAAGAAGGAACAAAGGTACAGAAAGAGGCAAGAGGGGTGCAGAAAGAGCAAAGAGGGGTGTGAAAGACACATGAGGGGTGCAGAAAGAAGCAATGGAGGTGTACAAAGAAGCAAGAGTAGTGCAGAAAAAAGCAACAGAGGTGCAGAAAGAGGCAAGAGGGGTGGAAAAAGAGAGAAGATGAGCGCAGAAAGAGGCATGAAGGGTGCAGAAAGAAGCAAGAGATGTACAAAAAAAAACAAAAGAAGTGCAGAAAGAAGGAACAGAGGTGTAGAAAGAGGCAACAGGGATGCAGAAAGAGGAAACAGGGGTGCAGAAAGACCTAAAAGGGGTGCAGAAAGAAGCAACAGCTGCAGAAAGACACAAAAGAAGTGCCGAAAGAAGGAACAGAGGTGCAGAGTCCATGGGTACTGCCTAAGTAATTGAAAGAGTGCATGGCTAATGCCTGGGTGATTGCATAAGTGCAGGGGTAATGTCTGGGAGATTGGCGGAGTGCATGACTAAAGTATGGCTGATTGCATGAGTGCAGGGGTAATGTGTGGGAGGTTGTATGAGTGTAGTGGTAATGCCTGAGTGGTTGGAGCTGTGCATAGATAGTTCCTGGGTGATTTTATAAATGCATAGATACTGGTTGGGTGATTCAGAGAGTACAGGCCTAGTGCCTGGGTGATTTGAAGAATGCAAGGGTAGTGCCTGGGTCATTACATAAGTGCATGTGTACTAGCTGGATGATTTAAGAAGTGCTTTGGTAATGCCTGTGTAACTGTATACTGCAGTGATAATGCCTAGGTGATTCCATGACTACAGGGATAATGCCTGGGTAATTGCATGAGTGGAGGGGTTGTGCCTGGGTGATTTTATAAGTGCATGAGTAATGGCTACATGATTGAAAGAGTGCATGGGTAATACCTTGGTGATTGCATGGGTAGTGCCTGGGTGATTGCATGAGTGCAGCAGTAATGCCTGAGTGATTACAGCAGTGCATATGTAGTGCCTGGATCATTCAAAGACTGCATAGGTAGTACTTGGACGTTTTCCTAAGTGCATGAGTGTTGGGCCTAGCGAAATATAAAGCAGCACACTATTACATGACTCAACTACAAGTCTCTCCATATTGTTAGAAGCATGCATACATATGTCTCTACGTTTTCAAATCATCATCATATCTAAAAGAAATATGTATACGAAATTTCTAGACTATAGTGAAACCTAGAAACTAAAACATGTAATAGATCTGCCTGAGTGATTGCATAACTCCATGGGTAGTGCTTGGGTGATTCTAAGAGTGCAAGGGGTAGTCACTGGGTAATTGCAGGAGAAGATGGATAGTGACTGACTAATTGCATGAGTGCACACATAAACATTGAGTGCATGGATAAATGTAAAAATAGAACCTGAAGCCATAGATGAGACATGGAATATTACCTACGTGAATAGATGAGTGCAACAGTAGGGCCTGGGTGATTCTATGACTGAAAGGGTGGTGTGTGGGTTATTACTTGACTGCATAGGTACAGCCTGCATGATTGCATGACTGCAGGGGTAGTACATAACTAGTGCCTGGGTGATTGCATGACTGCAGGGGTAATATCTGGGGGATTACTGGAATACATAGGAAGTGAGTGGGTGATTTTATAACTCCATGAGTACTGCCTGGGTGATTACAGAAGTACTAAGGTACTACCTGAGTGATTACAGGACTGCAAAGGTAGTGCCTGGTTGAATTTATAAGTGCATGAGTACTGGCTGAATGATTACATAAGTACAAAAGTAGTGCCTGCATGATTGAAAGAGTGCAAAGATAGTGCCTGGGTGATTGAAGCACTGTATACCTAATGCATTGGGGATTGCATGAGTACTGGGGTAACGTCTGGGGGATTAAAGGAGTACATAAGTAACGCCTGGGTGATTGCATGACTACAAGGGTAATATCTGGGGATTTACATGACTACATAGGAAGTGACTCAGTGACTTTATAAGTGCATGGATACTTCTTGGGTGATTGCAGGACTACTGAGGTAGTGCCTGAGTGAATAAAGGAGTGCAAAGGTAGTACCTGGGTGATTTCTTAACAGCATGACTACTGGCTGAGTGATTACATAAGTACAAGGGTAGTGCCTCCGTGATTGAAGCAGTGCAACGGTAGTGTCTGGCTGATTATATAAGTGCATGAGTAGTGGCAACATGATTGAAAGAGTGCATGGGTAATACCTTGGTGATTGCATAAGTGCATAGGTAGTGCCTGGGTGATTGCATGAGTGTAACAGTAATTCCTGAGTGATTACAGCAGTGCATCTGTAGTGCCTGGATCATTGGAAGACTGCATGGGTACTACTTGGGTGTTTTTATAACTGCATGAGTGTTGGGCCTAGCAAAATATACAGCAACAGACTATTACATGACTCAACTACAAGTGTCTCCATATTGTTAGAAGCATGCATACATATGTCTCTACGTTTTCAAATCATCATCATATCTAAAAGAAATATGTATACAATATTTCTGGAATATAGTGAAACCTACAAACTGAGACATGTAATAGATCTGGGTGATTGCATGGCTACAGGGCTAATATCTGGGGATTTACATGACTACATAGGAAGTGACTGGGTGATTTTATAAGTGCATGGGTGCTTCTTGGGTGATTGAAGGACTACTGAGGTAGTGCCTGAGTGAATAAAGGAGTGCAAAGGTAGTGCCTGGGTGATTTCGTAACAGCATGACTACTGGCTGAATCATTACATAAGTACAAGGGTAGTACCTCCGTGATTGAAGTAGTGCAACGGTAGTGCCTGGGTGATTATATAAGTGCATGAGTAGTGGCTACATGATTGAAAGAGTGCATGGTAATACCTTGGTGATTGCATGAGTGCATAGGTAGTGCCTGGCTGATTGCATGAGTGTAACAGTAATGCCTGAGTGATTACAGCAGTGCATACGTAGTGCCTGGATCATTGGAAGACTGCATGGGTAGTACTTGGGTGTTTTTATAACTGCATGAGTGTTGGGCCTAGCAAAATATAAAGCAGCAGTCTATTACATGACTCAACTACAAGTCTCTCCATATTGTTAGAAGCATGCATACATATTTCTCTACGTTTTCAAATCATCATCATATCTAAAAGAAATATGTACACAATATTTCTGGAATATAGTGAAACCTAGAAACTGAGACAGGTAATAGATCTGCCTGAGTGATTGCATAACTCCATGAGTAGTGCTTGGGTTATTGTATGAGTGCAAGGGTAGTCACTGTGTAATTGCAGGAGAAGATGGATAGTGACTGGCTAATTCCATGAGTGCACACATAAACATTGAGTGCATGGATAAGTGTAAAAATACCACCTGAAGGCATAGATGAGTCATGGAGTAGTACCTACATGAATAGATGAGTGCAACAGTAGGGCCTGGGTGACTCTATGACTGCAAGGGTAGTGTGTGGGTTATTACTTGACTGCATTGGTACAGCCTGCATGATTGAATGACTGCAGGGGTAGTACATAACTAGTGCCTGGGTGATTGCATGACTGTAGGGGTAATATCTGGGGGATTACTGGAATACATAGGAAGTGAGTGAGTGATTTTGTAAGTCCATGAGTACTGCCTGGGTGATTGCAGAAGTGCTAAGGTACTACCAGAGTGATTACAGGAGTGCAAAGGTAGTGCCTGGGTGGTTTTATAAGTGCATGAGTACTGGCTGAGTGATTACATAAGTACAAGAGTAGTGCCTGCATGATTGAAAAAGTACAAAGATTGTGACTGGCTGAATGAAGCACTGTATACCTAATGTATTGCTGATTGCATGAGTACAGGGGTAACGTCTGGGGATTTACATCACTACATAGGAAGTGACTGGGTGATTTTATAAGTGCATGGGTACTTCTTGGGTGATTGCAGAACTAATGAGGTAGTACCTGAATGAATAAAGGACTGCAAAGGTAGTGCCTGGAAGATTTCTTAACAGCATCGGTACAGCCTGCAGGATTGCATGACTGCAGAGGCAGTACATAACTAGTGCCTGGGTGATTGCATGACTGCAGGGGTTATATCTGGGGGATTACTGAAATACATAGGAAGTGAGTGAGTGATTTTATAGGACCATGAGTACTGCCTGGGTGATTACAGAAGTACGAAGATACTACCTACTTGATTACAGGAGTGCAAAGGTACTGCCTGGGTGATTTTATAAGTGCATGAGTACTGGCTGAGTGATCACATAAGTACAACAGTAGTGCCTGCGTAATTGAAAGAGTGCAAAGATAGTGGCTGGCTGAATGAAGCGCTGTATACCTAATGCATTGGTGATTGCATGAGAACAGGGGTAAAGTCTGGGGGATTAAAGGAGTACATAGGTAACGCCTGGGTGATTGCATGACTACAGGGTTAATATCTGGGGATTTACATGACTACATAGGAAGTGACAGGGTGATTTTATAAGTGCATGGGTGCTTCTTGGGTGATTGCAGGACTACTAAGATAGTGCCTGAGTGAATAAGGGAGTGCAAAGGTAGTGTCTGGGTGATTTCTTAACAGCATGACTACTGGCTGAGTGATTGCATAAGTACAAGGGTAGTGCCTCCGTGATTGAAGTAGTGCAACGGTAGTGCCTGAGTGATTATATAAGTGCATGATTGAAAGAGTGCATGGGTAATACCTTGGTGATTGCATGAGTGCATAGGTAGTGCCTGGGTGATTGCATGAGTGCAGCAGTAATGCCTGAGTGATTACAGCAGTGCATATATACTGCCTGAATCATTGGAATATTGCATGTGTAGTACTTGGGTGTTTTTATAACTGCATGAGTGTTGGGCCTAGCAAAATAAAAAGCAGCAGAGTATTACATGACTCAACTACACGTTTCTCCATATTGTTAGAAGCATGCATACATATGTCTCTACGTTTTCAAATCATCATCATATCTAAAAGAAATATGTATACAATATTTCTGGAATATAGTGAAACCTACAAACTGAGACATGTAATACATCTGGGTGATTGCATGACTACAGGGGTAATATCTGGGGATTTACATGACTACATAGGAAGAGACTAGGTGATTTTATAAGTGCATGGGTACCTCTTGGGCGATTGCAGGACTACCGAGGTAGTGCCTGAGTGAATAAAGGAGTGCATAGGTAGTGCCTGAGTGATTTCTTAACAGCATAGGTACAGCCTGCATGATTGCATGACTGTAGGGATAGTACATAACTAGTGCCTGGGTGATTACATGACTGCAGGGGTAATATCTGGGGGATTACTAGAATACATAGGAAGTGAGTGGGTGATTTTATAAGTCCATAAGTACTGCCTGGATGATTACAGAAGTACTAATCAATCAATCAATCAATCACAGCATTTATAGAGCGCGCTACTCACCCGGGAGGGTCTCAAGGCGCTGGGGGAGGGGGTAAGTTACTGCTCGAACAGCCAGGTCTTGAGCTGTTTCCTGAAGGAGAGATGGTCCTGGGTTCGCCGAAGGTGAGTGGGGAGGGAGTTCCAGGTCTTGGCTGCCAGGTAGGAGAAGGATCTTCCTCCGGCGGTGGCTCTGCGGATGCGTGGTACGGTGGCGAGGGCGTGGCTGGTTGATCGTAGCTGGCGGGTGGGCGTGTAGAAGGTCATGCGGTCGTTGAGGTACTTTGGGCCCAGGTCGTGGAGGGCCTTGTGTGCGTGGGTGAGGAGTCTGAACGTGATTCTCTTGCTGACGGGGAGCCAGTGCAGGTCTTTCAGGTGTCCGGTGATGTGGCTGTGTCGGGGGATGTCCAGGATGAGTCGTGCGGAGGCGTTCTGGATGCGCTGGAGTCTTTTTTGAAGTTTGGCTGTGGTTCCGGCGTAGAGGGTGTTCCCATAGTCCAGTCGGCTGGTGACGAGTGCCTGGGTGACGGTTTTCCTGGTTTCAGTGGGGATCCATCTGAAGATCTTGCGGAGCATGCACAGGTACTAAGGTACTACCTGAGTGATTACAGGAGTGCAAAGGTAGTGCCTGGGGGATTTTATAAGTGCATAAGTACTGGCTGAGTGATTACATAAGTACAAGAGTAGTGCCTGCTTGATTGAAAGAGTGCTAAGATAGTGGCTGGCTGAATGAAGCACTGTATACCTAATGCATTGGTGATTGCATGAGTACAGAGGTAACGTCTGGGAGATTAAAGGAGTACATAGGTAACGTCTGGGTGATTGCATGACTACAAGGGTAATATCTGGGGATTTACATGACTACATATGAAGTGACAGGGTGATTTTTAAAGTGCATGAATACTTCTTGGGTGATTGTAGGACTACTGAGGTAGTGCCTCCGTGATTGAAGTAGTGCAATGGTAGTGTCTGGGTGATTATATAAGTGCATGAGTAGTGGCTACATGACTGAAAGAGTGCATGGGTAATACCTTGGTGATTGCATGTGTGCATAGGTAGTGCCTGGCTGATTGCATGAGTGCACAGTAATGCCTGAGTGATTGCAGCAGTGTATATGACGTGCCTGGATCATTGGAACACTGCATGGGTAGTACTTGGGTGTTTTTATAACTGCATGAGTGTTGGGCCTAGCGAAATATAGAGCAGCAGACTATTACATAACTCAACTACAACTCTCTCCATATTGTTAGAAACATACATACATATGTCTCTACATTTTCAAATCATCATCATATCTAAAAGAAATATGTACACAATATTTCTGGAATATAGTGAAACCTAGAAACTGAGACATGTAATAGATCTGCCTGAGTGATTGCATAACTCCATGGGTAGTGCTTGGGTGATTCTTTGTGTGCAAGGGTAGTCACTGGGTAATTGCAGGAGAAGATGGATAGTGACTGGCTAATTCCATGAGTGCACACATAAACATTGAGTGCATGGATAAGTGTAAAAATAGCACCTGAAGGTATAGATGAGTCATGGAGTAGTACCTACGTGAATAGATGAGTGCAACAGTAGGGCCTGGGGGATTCTATGACTGCAAGGGTAGTGTTTGGGTTATTACTTGACTGCATAGGTACAGCCTGCATGATTGCATGATTGCATGACTGCAGGGGTAGTACATAACTAGTGCCTGGGTGATTGCATGACTACAGGGGTAATATCTGGGGGATTACTGGAATACATAGGAAGTGAGTGGGTGATTTTATAACTCCATGAGTACTGCCTGGGTGATTACAGAAGTACTAAGGTACTACCTGAGTGATTACAGGACTGCCTGGTTGAATTTATAAGTGCATGAATACTGGCTGAATGATTACATAAGTACAAAAGTAGTGCCTGCTTGATTGAAAGAGTGCAAAGATAGTGCCTGGGTGATTGAAGCACTGTATACCTAATGCATTGGTGATTGCATGACTACTGGGGTAATGTCTGGGGGATTAAAGGAGTACATAGGTAATGCCTGGGTGATTTCATGACTACAAGGGTAATATCTGGGGATTTACATGACTACATACGAAGTGACTGGGTGATTTTAAAAGTGCATGAATACTTCTTGGGTGATTGCAGGACTACTGAGGTAGTGCCTGAGTGAATAAAGGAGTGCAAAGGTAGTGCATGGGTTATTTCTTAACAGCATAGGTACAGCCTGCATGATTGCATGACTGCAGGGGTAGTACATAACTAGTGCCTGGGTGATTACATGACTGTAGGGGTAATATCTGGGGGATTACTGGAATACATAGGAAGTGAGTGGGTGATCTTATAAGTCCATGAGTACTGCCTGGGTGATTACAGAACAACTACGGTACTACCTGAATGATTACAGGAGTGCAAAGGTAGTGCCTGGGTGAATTTATAAGTGCATGACTACTGGCTGAGTGATTACATAAGTACAAAAGTAGTGCCTGCGTGATTGAAAGAGTGGAAAGATAGTGCCTGGGTGATTGAAGCACTGTATACCTAATGCATTGGTGATTGCATGAGTACAGGGGTAACGTCTGGAGAATTAAAGGAGTACAGAGGTAACACCTGGGTGATTTCATAACAGCATGACTACTGGCTGAGTGATTACATAAGTAGACTCTTATAAAGTACCATAAAAAATAATTCCTCTCCCAAATTTATCATAAACATCATTTTTCCAATACTACTGCTTCACTATTCTAGCAAAAAACAGGTATAGAGCATAGATAACAGCAAAGCAACACTTCACTTATCTTTCATAAAAGCCTCCCCGTATTTCTAAATCCATGTATGCATATGTCTATACCTTTTCCTACCAGCATCATATATAAAAGTAAAAAACAGATAAATGTATATGTGTGTTTTATACATCTATCATCTTCAAACACATAACACATACCATAATATATGAGCAAGTAGACACATATCTCAGTCACAACTCCATGCACAGCTCAAAACTTCACAGAGTACACTTCAATTTTCAAACAGACACTGAAACTTATGCGGTATATATGAATATAACTTTCCTCACATCATACAAATTACTCTAGTAAATAACATCTCAACCCTCACTTTCAGGCTGCTGCTTAACCATTTTACAACTACTTATAATATTACACCTACCCAAATACAAAGTAGGAACCCTTCACATATCTTTAGTAAAAGTCTCACCATATTACTAAAAGCATACATGAATATGTCTGTACCATAATACTATCCAAACCTTAAAAACTCACAGAACAAACTTTCAATTTCAAGCAAACATCAAAAATTATGCAGCATATTTCAACTGTACCTCTCTAGAAACTTAAAAAAAGAAGCCTAATCATTAACACCTTATGTCACCATCTTTTAAACCACACTTTTGTCCTGCATCATCACCATTCTACTAGTACTCACAGTCTTGAGCCTACCACATAAAAAGCAACAACATATCTATGTTATACATCATGCACCTTCAAATGTATAAGACATATGAAAATACATATACAAGTAGAAACATACTTGAGACAGAAGTCCAAGCACACCTTAAAACTTGACAGACTCCACCTCTAAATTTAAAGCAAGAGCTAAAATTATGCGGTATACTACAAATGTACATATCCACACACTAAAACAAACTACCATAATCACTAATCCATCTTCCAATATACACATATTACTATACAGAATCTATTTCAAACAACATTTAACTTCAATTAAACAAACTACAATACACATCTGTGCATTTAATAATATATTTCAAACATCAGTTTTTAAATTATTTTTAAAATTTAAAATAAACCTAATACATAATACACCTCACAAATTTATAACTCCCCTTCCAAATAGATTTGTAAAATTTAAAATATCACAAACTCATAAATGATTTTCTTATGCACACAATCAATGTAATGCACCAGTCTCAGCAAGGTAAAACCAGTAATGGTAAAGCTTCCCTCTCTTTCTCCACACAAATACATGTAAGTAACAAATCACATACCTTGCTACATTATTTCAAATTATAAAACACATTTTTATTGGTTAGACATAAGAACCCTTACCAACTGACTTCTAAAAGTGCCCAAACTGTTTCTGGAATTTTTTGGAGTCTCGATTCCACTGTGCACCAACGCGATGGAGCCGCAAATCCATACGGGAGTTCAAACATATATTACAAATAAAAATACAATTATTTATTAAGAACACACCACTTCTAAACATACTACTGATTTGGGAAATCTTACTTTAATAAGATTTCACTTATATATAAATTACAATTTCACATTTTAATTCCACAGTTAAGTTTCAACCCTTCCCCCATTCTGCTTAATGCCAGTTTCCATAGTAACAGTTCATGGAATATTGAACTGCACTCACCGGTCACAAGTTCACCATATTTTCAAGTTCACCACACAATGTTACAAATGCAAACAGCAGGTGTGGTTGACATTTCCAAAATATGAGCTTATCCTAACTACTGTACCTTTCAAAAAAAAATTACTAACCAATAAGAAACATGCTTTTTATAGAAAGTAAAATGCACCCTATTTTTAAATGTACAATGTTCTTAAACAGCCAATCAATTCTCTACTTTTTTTAAAAACAGCATCTTGTCCACAATTTTACATACCTCACATTCTACCAACTGACTACCTCAGCTACAAACATCTTTTCAATACTTCCAGACATCCCTTCAAGATGCTTACAGTGTGGATTGTTGGCCACAGCTATGTTTTCTGGTGCAAAAGGTATGCTGAACGCAGAGCTATTGACAAAGACCTAGGTTTGCAAAATGTGGATATTAAATGGATTGCACAGAGAGGATTAAAGTGGCACCAATTGATGCCTTTGGTTAAAACCTTTTTGCATCTCCAACCCCCTGACCTCATGATTGTGCATTGTGGTGGCAATGACCTAGGCACATTGACTTTGGTAGGTCTGGAAATGCTAATGAAGGACACCTTTGCACAATTCATGTTGCTTTTACCTCAAACTGTCTTTGTATACTCTAACATATGCCAAAGACTGAAATGGAAGTGGTCAAATCAATTCTGTCCACAGATTGAGAAATCTAGAAAGAATGTCAATAAAGCTGTTTCTGCTTACCTCAGAGACCATAGGATGTGCTCCATATATAACAACAATCTACGTTTTGATATGGATGACATCTACAGAAGTGATGGAGTGCACTTCACAGATCAAGGAAACAGAATCTTTCTCAACAACCTTAAGCTCTGCATCAGCACTTACATGTAGGTACAACAAACTCACGATAAAAACAAGGGCTCTTTTTAGAGCCACCCTATAACATAATACTGATTATAATTTTTTTTACACATACAAATGTTTTTTAATTTTTTTTCGGATTCGCGAACCCGTTGCAAATTCACAAAACAAAAGCACAAATTCAATGCACTACAACACAACACACTTTTCAAGTTTAACTATAAATTTGTAATTTTATATATTTTTAACAACTCTATCAATTGTAGTCTTGTCATTAACTTCAATCACAGTACTTCTTTAAAACAACTTCACAAATACAACACTACCTTCTACATTATATACTACTTAATTATTTATTTAAGATGGATTCGCGAATCCAACGTGACATTACACGGGGGGCTGTGCTGAGAGCTGCGTTGAGGTTGCGACTCCAAACTCCCCGAAAAAAAAAACGCGGATCCACTGCCATTATTTAGTATTTGCCCCGGGGACCCCATCCTCCGGGGTCTGCCACCATTTAAAAAAATAAAAAGGAGAGGGACCGTGTGGCCCCCCTCCTCAGGCCACTCCTGGCCCCGGGGACCCCATCCCCCGGGCCCCCCACCCATATTGATGAATGCCCCGGGGAGGTGGTGGTCCCTGGGGCAGTGTGGGGGGGCAGTAGCCCCCCCACACATTTTTTTCGAAGCCCCGGGGAGGTGGCATTCCCCGGGGCTGCGGGCCCCTTGCACATAATGAATAAAGCCCTGGAGAGGTGGCGGTCCCCGGGGCTGCGGGGGCCCCCACAGGCCCCCACTAATTAACTGCACATTGCCCCCGGGACCTGGCCCACCCGGGGGCTTATACAAAACGAAGCGTGGAAGCAGGCGCTTCATTTTTTTTTGTTTTTCTCGGCCGGATTCGCGCACCCAGCACGAATTCGGATGACTTTATTTTTTTTTAAATGCTTTTTTGGGCCCTGGGGTTCCCTTTGGGACCCCCTGAGCAGGCCTAGGGGGTCAGGGTGTTTCTACCCTGCCCCCTTTTCTTGTTTTTTAACCTTTTTTCCACTGTTTTCTTGTGACTTGGTTACCGAGTCACAAAATGGCTGCCAACACATTCTGGTTTGGAGTGTTGGCAGCCAATCAGAATTGAGCTTGTGCTTGAGAGGGTTCGCGAATCCTCCTCAGTGCTCAGATATCGATATTTTTATTTTTTTAATTTCTCAGCAACTACTGAACGGATTTACACCATTTTAAACAAAGCACGCTTTCTAGACCAAGACCTACCTTTTTGCCAAATTTGGTGTAATTCCGTGCAGCAGTTCGGGCTGTAGCTTTGTCTAAAGTTTCCTATGTAAATTAACATGGAGAAAACGCATTTTGGGACCCCCCTTTTTTCTCGGACCCCGCTTGACGAATCACCCCGAAACTTTCAAAACAGAAGCTGACCGGAGCGCCCCATTAGTTTTGAAAATTTCGCGAAGATTCATCAAATGGCGCCAAAGATATTGGCAAAAGAAAAAACGTTTTTTGAATAGAAACAAGGTCCTAACTATAACTACCTACTGGCGACCGCCAGTAGGTTATATACATATATATATATATATATATATATATATATATATATATATATATATATATATATATATATATATATATATATATATATATATGATCGACTGCACTGAGAACTGAATAATAAAATGCTGCACTGGAAAATTAAGCTCATCAAGTTGTCCGTTTCTCTTGACGTGCATATATGCACATAGGAGTGGTAATTGGATATATCTATATATATATATAACCTACTAGCAGTCGCCAGTGGGGAGTTATAACTCGGACCGGGTTTCCATAGCATTTTTTTACTTGTCTATAACTTTGGTGTCGTTTGACCAATCTTCATGACATTTTCCCCAAAAAGTAGGTTCTGTGTGTCATGGAAAGTTTGGGGGTGATCAATGCAATGGAGACTGAGAAATAGGGGCTCAAAATAAGGGTGCGTTTGTAATGTTAATTCCCATATGAACACGTTGTCGAACCTACAACCTGAGCAGCTGGATGGAATTACACCAAATTTGACAGAAAGGTAGATGTTGTTACACACATTGTGCTTTTTATTATTTGGTGCAAATCCGTTCAGTAGTTTCTGAGAAATTAAAACCGAACAATATAGTGATATCTCTGGTCGTGGATATTTTGCGGCAATTTCACAGTGGTCGCGGATATTTCACAATGATTTAGCGGTATATAGCGAACGTGCATGCCAGCGGTAATGCTGTGATTGGCTGGCCTCAATCTGAACAGAAAGTTGCGGCTGTCATTTTATTGATCGGGAGCAGCTTCCAGGGCTGAAAATTTCTGTGAAAGCTAACATAAGGGGTCAGGGTAGAAGTACTCTGACCCCATTTTTGAGAAATGGGGGTGTTAGTGACAGAAGTTATACACCCAAAATTGTTTCTTTTTAATCATGCGTCATATTCGCGACAACGCCGCAACCGCCAGCATGGCCCCATGTACTGTTGCGAGGATGTCGCAACTATTGCGGTGACACAGCGAATATTGGTGGAAATATAAAAAAAAGTATCTATATACACACCCTCGCTGGTCACAGTTACAGACTCATGTATGCACTCACAAATCACTCAGACACTTATTCACCCATTCACAAACCCACTCACACACTTATATATCCAGTCACATACCCACTCAGATACTCATGCACCCACTCACATACCCATTCTGGTACTTATTCACCCACTTACAGACTCACTCGGAAAATGACACACCCATGTACAGACCCACTCAGAAACTCACACACCTACCTAGAGACCCACTCATAGACTTATGCAGAGTCTCATACCCACTTAGAGACTCTTACACCCACTCACAGACCCACCAGGGCACTCATGCACCCTCTCACAGACCCACTCAGATACTCATGCACCCACTTATAGACCCACTCACACATTCACGTATGTACTCACAGACCCACTGAGACACTCACACACCCACTGACAGACCCAATGAGACACTCATACCCCTCTCATAGATCCATTCAGACACTCATACACCCACTCACATACCCATACAGTCACTCACACACTCAGTCATAGACCCTCTTAGAGACTTATACACTCAGTCACTCACTCATACTCTCAGAGACTCACAAACCCACTCACAGACTCACTCAGATATACACGCACCCACTCACTCACCCACTCAAAGACTCACACATCCACTCACAGACCCACTCAGACACTCGTCCTCCTAGTCACAGATCCACTCTGGCACTCATGCATGTAGCCATTCACTCACCCACTCAGAGACTTATGCTCTTACTCACAGACCCATTGAGATGCTCATACACCCACTTACAGATCCACTCAGACACTCCTACATCCTCACAGACCGAATCAGATACTCACGCATCCAGTCACAGATCCACTCAGACACTCAGAAAAATGTATACAATGGGAAAAGTTAAATCAATATCTTACTAAACAGCTAGACTCAAACTTTAAATAAAACATATCTATAAATGTGTTTATACTTTGTCAAAAACACACAGTAATCGCGACCACCAACGTCATTGCACCTGTCTGGTATTGCCGCGAACAAGGAAAATGCATTTCAGATGTACTTTTTTGACAATTGTGTACATAGGGGAAAGTTAAATCAATATCTTACTAAACAGCTAGACTCAAACTTTAAGTAAAATATGTCTCTATATGTATTTTACCCTTTTTAAAAAACATGCAGTATTTGCTGTGTGTCCTCGGCAATCGCGTCGTCATCGCAAAAAGCCAGACTATCTTGAAATAAGATGATTAGTATACTTTTTAAATAAATAGATGACAAATACAACAATAAGTGGTGCACCATGCATATGTAATGTTCAAGATCTAATTTTAGAAAAAAAATACCAGGACGTTATAGTTAAAAAATAGGATAAAAAAACTTAGTAATTCACTGCTTATGACCCTACATATTACATCACTCATGACATGGTCAGTGACATCACTGATGATATCACTGCTGACATCTCAAATGACATCTATGACCAGCTCTCAGGAATTCTGCTGTGTAGGACTTACAGGAGGTTCTGAAACAATGTTCTTCCTCATGTACAGCGCTCTGATACCTCCGGGTCTAGCCAGCGCTATATAAAACCTTTCAAATAAAAATAAAAATAAGGAGGTACCAGGAGGTTCTTCTTGGCCCCCAAGATCCCTCTGGGGCCAAGGGGACTTCATCCCCCAACTAGTAGTGCACCAGGAGGCACATTTGCAGAGTGGTGGAGAAAGGGGGTGTGCCTCAGACAACTTCTCAGCAATCATGCTGTGGGACTTACTGGAGGTAACAGGAGGGGTAGTTGGCCCCCAAGGATGTCCTTGGGGCCAACTACCCCTTTTATAACCTCCAGTAAGTCCCATATAACAGGATAGCTGAGATCTGATAGCAGGCCATACCCCCAGTCTCCACCACTCTGCAAATGCACCTAATGATGCACTGCTAGTAGGGGATGAAATCCCCTTGGCTATTGAGGGTCCTTGAGGGCCAACTACCCCTCCTAATACCTCCAGTAAGTCCCACACAACAGGATAGCTGAGATCTGATAGCAGGCCATGCCCTCTTTCTCCACCACTCTGCAAAAGTGCCTCCTGGTGCACTACTAGTTGGGGGATGAAGTCCCTTTGGCCCCAGAGGGATCTTGGGGGCCAAGAAGAACCTCCTGGTACCTCCTTATTTTTATTTGTATTTGAAAGGTTTTATATAGCACTACTAGTAGGGGGATGAAGTCCTCTTGGCTATTGAGGGTCCTTGGGGGCCAACTACCCCTCCTATTACCTCCAGTAAGTCCAATACAGCAGTATTGATGAGATCTGATAGCAGGCCGACACCCCCTTTCTCCACCACTTTTCAAACGCACCTCCTGGTGCACTACAAGTAGGGGGATGAAGTCCCCTTGGCTATTCAGGGTCCTTGGGGGCCAACTACCCCTCCTGCTACCTCCAGTAAGGCCCACACAGCTGGACTGCTGAGAGGTGGTCAGAGGCCACGCCGACTTTCTCCATCACTCTGCAAACGCACCTCTGGGCACACTGCTGCTTGAGGGAAGAAGTTCACTTTAGTCCTTAGGCCCTCAGGAGGCAAGGAGACGTCATCCCCTCACCAGCAGTGGGCCGAGAGGCAAATTTGCAGAGTGGTGGAGAAAGGGCCATGGCCTCTGACCACCTCTCAGCAATTCCACTGTGTGGGACTTACTGGAGGTAACAGGAGGTCTTCTTGGCCCCTAATTACCCTCTGCAGCCACGGAGACTTCATCCCCCAACCAGGAGCATGCCAGGAGGTGCATTTGAACTATAGTGGAGAAAGGGAGCGGACATCCCGCGAGTTGTGGCTTTTTTTTACAATTATTTTTTAGGAAGGGGGGATCATGTGGCCCCCCTTCCCTGGACCATTTTGGGCCCCGGGTACCCCATCACCCAGGGACTGATCCCTTTTTAAATTTCTTATTAAAAAAACAGGAGGGGGCACCCATACACTGACTGATTCATCAATACACCTTGCTGTACATATATTTAACACTCATAACCTTTTTAGAAACACTCAGTCACCAGATGATGTCATCAGTGATGTCACTAACCATGTCATGTGTGATGTAATATGTGAGGTCATAAGCGGTGCATTGCGGGGGCGCAAGTTATAGTTAGCTCATCTAACTATAACTGCTGAATTTCTCTGGAATTGTCCAGGTGAAATGTCAGCCTAACTATAACGTCCCTGTAACCTTTGGTTTCTTCAGTGAATTTCTAAGGTTTTTTAAATTCCATTTCCTAACTATAACGCCCCTGTAACCTTTGTTTTTTTCAGTGAATATATATTTATATATATATATATATATATTCACTGGAAAAAACAAAGATTACAGGGAAGTTATATATATATGTATAGTTTTTTGGGCAATATCTTTGGTACCGTTGGACTAATCTTCACAAAATTCTCCAAACTAATACTACACTCACTGCAGTTGGTGTCTGTAAAGTTTTGGGGTGATCCCTGAAGCAGGGGCCGAGAAAAAGGGGAGCCCCAAAACACCTTTTCCCCATGTTAAGTCCAATAGGGTTTTTGAACATGACTACAGCCCAAACCACTGAACGGAATTACATCAAATTTAAAAGAATATTTAGATCTTGGTCCAAGGAAGTGCCTTTTTTGTGATTTGGTGTAAATTTGTTCAGTAGTTTTAGAGATATTAACTGAAATCCAAATTTGTATATATAGGGGCGCTGATCCTCCATGCTGTAATCTGATTGACTGCCAACACTTCAACAAGGAAGTGTTGGCAGCCATGAAGCCGAGTCCCACAAAAAACATTAAAAACACAGAAAAGGGGGCAGGGTAGGAATACTATGACCCCCAAGGTGTGGTGTCTATTGTAGACTTTATCATTTGGTGGAGGGATTTGGTCCTAAAGAAAGCCCCAGACACTGCTGGAGGCCAGTTAAGGGCTGAAACATGTCGACCTGATGTTTTACCATAATATAGCCTCAGTCGTCCCACCTTGATTTTTAATCATCCCTCCTCCACCAAATAATAATGTCTAGAATAGTATAGATGGTAGGTGGCAGGGATTCTTATTGGACACGCCCTTCCCTTGGATCCCTTCTAATGACTCACCCTTAGCTCTGAACAAGGGTCTTGCTCACCATTAGAGTATGCTGTGGCAAGAGTGGGATGGCCAATGATGAAGCATGACACCTGGTGGAAGGGTGTGAGGCCATCCCTGTCAATGTTTATGAATGCCCATAGAACGAGAGAAGTGTTACGCCAGTAAGTTATAGTCCACCCATATTAGAGGAAACTCCTATATTGGAGGGTGATTGAGTCTGTAATTAGGTTTAAAGAATAAGGGGGCATTTGTTTTTCTGTGATACATACAGTATCTTAATGAGAGTGCAAAAACGATTTGCCCGAAAAAAATCTCTCCTCTTCCCCTGGCCCCATTACTTGCAGGGGCTATTGTGATAGACCTAACTATAACATACCTGTAATCTTTGTTTTTTTCAGTGAATATATTTATATACACATATACATATCAATTGATATAAAAAAAGTCTGTTTCTCAGCAGACGGGTTGTTTTTTCTGCTCTAAAGTTCCTGCTAGACAACAAGAGAACGGACATCAAGGTGCTATAGCATGGAGAACGCCTCTTGTTAAAAAAATGGGCTAATTCTTTGATACCTTGGGGATATTTACAATAAAATGTCAGAGTGCAGTGTTACTCCAAAATTGGTAGCGCCGCGCTCTGACATCTTTTAAACGGAGGGATGCGCCGTATTTACAAAAATATTGCGCAACCCTGCGTTTCCCCTAGTGCTGGTGCTTAAAATGGTGCCACGTGCCAAGGCAGGCACCCTTGTGCCATGTTGCAAGGGTGCCTGCACTGCAGAGCGATTGTTTATGTGCATGAAGGGACACCTTCTTGCACATAAACAATATTGTAAGGTGATTTGCTGTTTCTATGTGTGCTGCAGAATACAGCACAGATAGAAAGAGCAAAATATGAAGAGAAATTAATAATTCTCCTAATATCACCATCATAAGACCAGGTTTTACCTTTCTTTAGTTTTTGGCGCTGCCCCATCCTTGAAAATATGGGCCAGCACCAAAAAGCAATGGGTGTTGCGGTGGAACACCCTTTGCTAACATCCATTGCCCGGCCCTTTGCCACAGCGGACTGCTGCGGAAAGGGGCATATTTACAAGGATGACGTTAAGCCACGTTATTATGGGGTACGGAGCAACGCCACCGGAGCGTCAGAAAAAGTGAGGCTCTTGTGACGTTAAGGGCTTGTAAATATGCCCTCACATTTGGTGCTTACGTAAAACAGATTGCAGGAAATTCTATTTATCCCAGGACAAAATATGGAGCAACCTGATGTCTCACGTTTTTGCTGCTCAAATAATGGTAATTGAAAAATACGAATTTGCTGCTTTTACCATTGACTGCGTTTGAGACAAATTAGTTAGTACCATTTTAATATTATGGGAGTACAAAAAGCAGAGCAATATCAATCAATTTTATTTTTAAAGGATTATTTGTAGACTAGGATTTCTATCTTAAAATCTCAGACTCAATTAAAATGATTTACGAGCAATACTTATTCTGCATATGAATTCTCAATCAGTTTGCTCCACTTATTCCCTGGTGCAAACATCAATCAGTGGTACAGATGGGAGCAACATCTGTTTCTGCATTAATACTGAGGGAGTTTTCCATTACAACAAACCATCTTGGTGCAAACTCTCAGAAGTCCACTCTAACCATGTACAACCCTGTTTAAAGTAACCATGGAGCCCCTGGCCGCTAGTGAAGGTTAAATCTTCAGCAACTCTGCAAAATAAGAACTGACTGACGGGGTCTATCAATCCTGAACAATGACCTTAAATCGAGCACCTGCCTTTAAGAGCCATCTCCTCCAACCTATATATTTTTATTGTTTTCCAGCTATCTTCACTATGACAATGTGACTTCTACATATAACTCAATGGAATTGTCATCAGTTAAAGCAGTCAGACTCTGTCTACCGATGAAGTGTGAGCTCCCTAAACATGATGAAAATGTAACATACTTTGTTCAGCTCACCTTCAAATCTCTGTCCAACACCTTACATGTGTGATGTGAAATATGTTTGCCCCAGATTCCACTTACTATTTTCTGAATTTGTAACCAATCTCTATAGGTTCACATTAGTTTCCATAGACACCATATAATCAGTCACATCCATTGAATATTGTTTACATTGAATGTTATTGGCAGTTATTTAATAACTGTTTTCTTTTTTAGTATACTTTGGACCTTGTTATTTTCATTCTTTTAAATATATTGTTTTTGAGTCAATGATCATTGTGTCTCCCAACTTGTCACGTATAAATGTTGAGTATAAAATAATTATATTCTTTGATCATCCCACCAGGTGGCTTTCTTACAGTTTCTAACTTCCTCCAAGTCAACTTCTTTACACTTCAAGAAACCTATAGAAATGGAGGGGAGAAACTAGGACTGTGCAATATTACATATGTAGTGTTTGATGCCCCTCATAAGCCCACCAAGTGCATGACTCTTTTTCTCCTCTTTAACTAGTCAGTCTCTCTTCTGGAAAGAAAACTGCATTAAGAAAGACAAAAAGTAAGTCATATTAATTATAGCAAGGATGATACTACTTCTCCTGGTCATGGCTATGATAACAGAAGTGGTTATTTCTGTATTATACATCTAACCATTCCAACGTATGCAGAGAGTACATATTGTGTTGATATCTTTCAAATTAGTTACCTAGTATGTATAGGGAGGTGAGACTACATGAAGAGGAATTCAAAGTTATAAGAGTATTGAAGAGTATATAATGCATCAGAAATTGTCTTTCCTATAGTTTACTTGCGAACACATATTATCTGGGACTTTTAGTTCACAGAGACCTGGCAATAAAAAGTACTATTTTCTGAATTTGAGGGTGTGCTGTTGTAGCTTAAATTTTTTTAACTTGATATTTTAAGAAAGTTGATTATTAGAAGGGGTAGGATAGAGTTCAGTACAAGGAAAAGGGCCAAATACCTATTGAGATAATACACAATTTCAAAAATTTAAACCTGGGCTGAACCCCCTGATAGCTGCTGTACAAAGCATACAGGTATACATTAGGAGTATGTGTGAAGTATTTAGCAGTAACAAACAATTAAAAAGTTAAAATGCACCACAATAAAACTGATTTAGAAAAATAGAGAACATTTTATAAAGAAAAATGCCACCAAAACCACACAAATCCAGTAATACCAGTAACCAGAGACAAGAATTTTCAAAGATTTAAGGTAAAAGGCTCCACGAAAAAGTAAAGCATCTATACATAGTAACTGTTCATGGATGACTGGGACCGGGGTGAATTTTCAGGCTGACCAATATGGAGCATGGGCCAGATACACCAAGAAGGTTTGTCCTGGTCAAAGATTTTACCTTCTGACTTAGTCTCTGAAATCATCTCGTGAGGCAAGGTTGCAGGCTGTATCCGCCAAAGTCTTCTTGAAGCAGGGTAGTCCCTGCACGAGGTCCTGCTAATGCCATTGGTTTTGGCAGAAAAAGTTCTAGGCGGGACAAATTAAAATTTCAGGGCCACCAAAGTCCTTGCATTGGATGCATACTTAGTTTGCCTTCGCCTGGTCAAGATTTCTACCTTCGGACTTTGGACTTGATATAGATCTTGACGGTTTTACCGCCCTCCCACCGCGGTGGGTGTCCCAAGTACTCCGCCAAGTCGACAGGTTTTTGACCACCATATTTAGATGTATGCAGGCTGACTCACCGTCTGCAATGACAGAGTGTTTCCTGCTGCGGTCACGGCACACCACTGCCAACGCAGCAGACTCCAGTGCTGACGAATAGCACTCCATCACCATTGGGCGATGGGTTCCCTCTGAGCAAATGTACTTTTCTTAGTTGTGCTGGTGGTCTCCTAGTGGGGGTTCCCTGACAGAGGCTGTCCATTGTGGTATGCGCTCAGCAATGCTCCATCACTGTGGCCATCGGATGGATTCTAGTAACACACACCAGATGTCCATTGGCCAAATAGAAACACCTGCATACCACACTATAAAACACACTCCATTTCAGACCATGATCCTTTGCCATTCCACTGCACCAAAACATTTTCTAGCAGAGATTTTGCCAGTTAAGTGAAGTTATTTTGTCCCATTTCCTTTTTCTTGCCCCTTTATTTCCTTTCATTTATTACCTTGTGGTTATTTTTTTTTTTTATCATATTTCTTTGCACAGTGCCAAGCCCCAAAATCCATGTTTTACTGAGGGAGAAATGTCAATCATGGTGGATGAAATAATAAGAGTAGAGTCACAATTGTTTGGAGCCCAAGTCCAAAATACACACCTACCTTAAAAAAAAGGCAAATGTGGGCCAGAATAGTCAGCAGAGTGAAAGCTGTAGCTAGTAACCTACACACAGAGGAGGAAATTAGGAAGAGGTGGAACGACCTGCTGGGGAGAATGCATTCCCTGGCCTTCAAGCAGCCCCTGGATGCCCAGAGGACTGGGGGCGGTTTCTCCCGGGCCCCCCTTGCAACTCATGCCCTTGGAGGAGAAGGTCTTGCACATCCTACATCCTGAAGGCTTAATAGGAATCTCTTGTGGAGTGGAGTCTGGTAAGTTACACATTACAAAGTCTCACTAAACCTCAATGTCCTGTTTGTTCTCAACTCAGCTGTTGCCAATGTGTTCTGCACATATTTTCATAACAGAGAGACCTCAAACTCTCAGTATCAGATAATTTGTTTTTTTGTGTGAATGTATTGTGTTGCACTTAAGATTACAGGTGTCAATATCCATTACACATCACATGATGGTATGGTGCCTGTAAGTGTTACAAAACCAAATAACCAATTGCCCATACGTGTGTCATATTGTAAGTGTCTGTCCCATTCCAAGTGCATAATTTCCACAGGTATGTTCTACTAACAATTTTGCAAGTGTTGAGAAGTTGTCTTTGAAATGACTACAACTAACATGATGCCTTGTTTCTGTTTTGGTAAAAGAATATTGCTATGTCATATTGCTCATTCTCTCTTGTCTAACAGATTTCAACATACACAATACTTTGGGATGAAGGTAGTCAACAGGTCACTACAAAAGTGTGTATTAAGATATTGGTTTTGGTCGGCATGTGAAAATACACATGTTGTATGCTAACTAATGAGTCATGCTAGTGATAGATGTAGAAAAAGTTTGATACATCAATACAGACAAACAAAAGCAGGACATTTGGAAGGCCATCACCAGGAAGGTGCAGACCCTGGGGGTCTAAAATTAGCGCAGCGTCCATTGGCGCAAGATGTAGGAAGACCTATGATTCTGGACTAGGAATTCAGCGGAAGTCCAGCTCAGGCAGTCCTACCAAGGTGGGAAGTGCGTGTGCCACACCCTGACCCCCCTAATGGCCCTCATTCTTGCAGCGGCCTATCCAGAGCTTGATGAGCAGTTGAGGGCCCAACAGTAGCAATAATGGGGTACGTTCTTATCAAATTTTCATGTTACATGACTAATTCTGCATTACTGCCAGGATTTTCCCCATCAACAATAGGGTGACACAACAGGTTCACAGACAGAAAATCGATGTAAAAAATATCGATGTAAAAATATAGAATGCAAAAATATCCACTCCTATACTTAAACAAGTACAAAAATATCGAAAAAAGTTATCGATGTCAAAAATATAGTTGTACAAAATATCGATTTTTATATATATATATAAAACACAATATTAATTATTATTTATGTTAAATAATAAAATTAATTTAAAAAAATAAAGTAGATTAAATATACATTTTAACAAATATAACAAATAATCTTCATTAAAAAAAGTTAAACACACATACATAATAATTATTATATATATATTTACTTTAAAACAATTATTAAACTATTAATTTTAATGTGTTTTATCATTTTAAAATTATATAAAACTTTACAAATATATATATATATTTTGAGGATTCACCAGTAAACTGCTTCCAGCCGTTCTCCCTCCAGCGGTACCAGTGCATGCGACGGCAGCAGCCTCCGACTTAAAATGGTGAGTGTAGGCAAATTTTGGAACTCCAAAAAATAATCCCTGCGTCACACCTCCAGACAGCATAAACAGATTTATTTATGCACCTAAATGACGCGTTTCGGCAGAAGCCTTTATCAAGTAACCATATTGTGCCCAATTCCCTCAAGAAATAGTCCCAGTAACTCATCGACATAAAAACATACTATTGTGCTTTTAAAATACGCCCAATTTCGAATATTTACAAAAATTCATTTTGCATATCGTATGTTCATTACAATTGTTCCTCATGATTACTGATTTTCCATAATTATCGACATATGTATCTAACATCATCATTGCGTAACAACATAAGTGCAGAGTTCCATCCCTGCTACTGGAGTGGGAATAGTAATTTTTACCCCTCCCCTATCCAACACTTTCCCCACTGTTACAATTATTGGAGTGGGAATAGTAGTTTTTACCCCTCCGCAATCCAACACTTTCCCTACTGTTGCACTCACTGGAGTGGGAATAGTAATTTTTACCCATCCGCTATCTAACACTTTCCCTACTGTTGCACTGACTGGAATGGGCATAGTAAATTTTATCCCTCCGCTATCCAACACTTTCCCTATTGGTGCACTTACTGGAGTGGGAATAGTAATTTCGATCATGACTCTGTCTATTCCAAAGAAACTCAAAAGGCTGCTATTACTATCATGCTGTTCATAAAACTGTCTTGAGGGGTGGTGGTCCTCCGGACTGTTAGATGATGATGAATTTAAATTCCTGAAGACCGAACACCCACGTGTCCCGTGCCTGTACTTACTTCCAAAAATTCATAAGGACCCCATTAGACCACCAGGGAGACAAGGCCTCCTCGAATGGGGGATTGTCGGAAAAAACTTCTATCTTCCTGGATCTTTTTCTATCCCCTTTTGTGGTCGATCTTAGATTTTATTGCAAAGACAGGACAGATTTTTGGAAGCGTATACATGATGTAAGGTGGGAGGATAGCTATTCCATGATAGCACTGGATGAATGCTCGCTGTATACTTGTATTGATCAAAGAAAGGGGGTTGAAGCTTTCATGTATTACCTATGACAAAGAAACATCTCGCTGTGGGAACATACAGCAATGTTGGAAACAATGATGTTATATTGTCTCAACCAAAACATATTTTTGTTCGTAAAATCATTGTACCGACAGGTATCAGGGACTGCCATGGGCACCTGTTTCGCCCCCAGCCTGGCGAATTTATTTCTGGGCTGGTGGGAGGAACAGGTGGTATGGGTGGTAGAGAATGATGTGTACACTGATCATATTCCCATCTGGATCAGGTACATAGATGATCTTTTTCTAATCGGATGGACCACAGAGTCTAGCCCTAGAATGCATTAATAAATTAGGAAGCAATTATCTAAATCTGAGCTTCACACACAAAATCAGCACAGATTACTGTGAATTTCTGGACATTGCCATTACCATTAAAAATAAGTGTATCATCACTAACTCATTTAGGAAAGAGACATCAGGGAATACTATTCTCCATGCCCACAGTAATCACTCCGCGCCCCTAGTCAACAGCATCCCATACGGCGAATATATAAGAGCACGTCGCAATTGTAATACTGATGAGGGTTTTACCCGCGAGCAAACCAATATGGATACCAGATTTAAACAACGGGGCTACAGTGTTAAGACATTAGTGGCAGCCAGAATAAAATTGACTAGGAGCACACGAAATGAACTCCTATTCAAAGAGAAAGAGGAGAAGGAGGATATCAATGCGCCCAGAATGATCACCACATACAATAAAAGATCAAATCAAATTAATAAACTGATGAAACAACACTGGAGTCTATTAAAAACTGATCCTGTGATAGGGAAATATGTAGGTGAAAAACCATGGATCACCTATAGAAAATCGAGAGTCGCTAAGGGACCGGCTGGTCCATAGCTATCAGCAGGACATCAGTACAGGCACTTGGTTAAATTCTAAGAAGGCCTTCATAAAATGCCATTCTTGCAAAGCTTGCAAAAATAGCAAAAATCGCGACAGTTACAGAGATGAGCAGGGTAGGACGAGAACTATCAATAAGTCCATCACCTGTACCAGTGACTTTGTTGTATACGTCCTAGAGTACCCTTGTGGCCTCAAATATATTGGGAGTACGAAGCTACAACTGAAACTCAGAATCCTGCAACACTTACGTGCCATAACGAACAGGGATTTTAATTATCCCGTGGCAAGACATTTTTATGAACAGCATGATAGTAATAGCAGTCTTTTGAGTTTCTTTGGAATAGACAGAGTCATAATACATCCCCGAGGGAGTGACAGGTAAAAACATCTATGCACTTTGGAATTGAGATATATAGTGGATCTCGATACTAAAGTCCCTAATGGCCTTAATGGAGGGGAGGAATTGACCACCCAGATAGGCTAATAGACATATGCTGGACTAGATAATAGGACATTCATCAGTGCCTAGTGGCTCATATGGATGGAGGACCACAGGAGGGCTCTCTTGTGGAGTATATCCATTGAGCGTTAGTATTCATAAATGAAAAGATGGAATTATGGCTTTGATACTGATATTTTAACCCACTTGGGTTGGGACATGGAATTACCACTATCACTCAGCACTTTATCCTTTTTATCTTTCTCCCTTCTTTTAAACATACATAGGTATGGGGTTAATAGGAGATGATTACAGCTTCACACTAACGCATAAGAGTTGATTTACGGAATTGTCCATTATCCCCTTCTCGCATGAGCCTGTTTGTGTAGCAGGAATGCTACATAAAGAGAGAACTGAGAATGAATTATAATTATCAATATAGATAAACATTGAATTATTTTCCAAGGTTCTCTGTTATAGGCGATATAGTGAAATATACCCTACCTTTTATATGTTATATTTAGTTTTGTGTTGTTTCACATTTAAGGACAAATCACCTTCGTTGCACTTGTTAGGGGTGACATCAGAATGTATTTATTACACTCGTCAACGTTACATAAACCTATAAATCAGGTATTGCCCGTCTTTTTAATTCTATAACTTTATTGTTCCTTTATTGTTCCTCGGCGTAGCATCGAATTGTTTGCATTTTCTCCAAATTATTAGATTCACGCACAATGCAATGATATATGATAAAATATGATGTAAATTGGGTTGTTCAATTCCTAGGAACCACTATTGGTTTTGAATTAGATATCTTTATTGAAAGTAGCAGGGATGGAACACTGCACTTATGTTGTTACGCAATGATGATGTTAGATACATATGTCGATAATTATGGAAAATCAGTAATCATGAGGAACAATTGTAATGATATATATATATACCAATTACATAAAATCTGATAAAAAAACATTCTATTATAAATTAAAACATTAAACTATTTAAAAATCTTTAAACTTGAATGTCCCACTCCAGTAAGTGTAACAGTAGGGAAAGTGTTGGATAGTGCACGGGTAAAAATTACTATTCCCACTCCAATGAGTGCAACAGTAGGGAAAGTGTTGGATAGCGGAGGGGTAAAAATTACTATTCCCACTCCAGTGAGTGCAACAATAGGGAAAGTGTTGGATAGCGCACAGGTAAAAATATATATTCCCACTCCAATGAGTGCAACAGTAGGGAAAGTGTTGGATAGCGAAGGGGTAAAAATGAATATTCCCACTCCAGTGAGTGCAACAGTAGGGAAAGTGTTGGATAGCGGAGGGGTAAAAATTACTATTCCCACTCCAGTGAGTGTAACAGTAGGGAAAGTGTTAGACAGAGCACGGGTAAAAATTACTATTCCCACTACAATGAGTGCAACAGTAGGGAAAGTGTTGGATAGCGGAGGGGTAAAAATTACTATTCCCACTCCAGTAAGTGCACCAGTAGGGAAAGTGTTGGATAGCGGAGGGATAAAATGTACTATTCCCACTCCAGTCAGTGCAACAGTAGGGAAAGTAATGAATAGCGGAGGGATAAAATTTACTATTCCTACGCCAGTGAGTGCAACAGTAGGGAAAGTGTTGTATAGCAGAGGGATAAAATTTACTATTCCCACTCCAGTCAGTGCAACAGTAGGGAAAGTGTTAGATAGTGGAGGGGTAAAAAGTACTATTCCCACTCCAGTGAGTGCAACAGTAGGGAAAGTGTTGGATTGCGGAGGGGTAAAATTACTATTCCCACTCCAATAATTGTAACAGTGGGGAAAGTGTTAGATAGGGTAGGGGGTAAAAATTACTATTCCCACTCCAATGAGTGCAACAGTAGGGAAAGTGTTGGATAGCGGAGGGGTAACATTTACTATTCCCACTCCAGTGAGTGCAACACTAGGAAAGTGTTGGATTGTGGAGGGGTAAAAATTACTATTCCCACTCCAATAATTGTAACAGTAGGGAAAGTGTTGGATAGCGGAGGGGTGAAAATTACTATTCCCACTCCAGTGAGTGCAACAGTAGGGAATGTGTTGGATTGCTGAGGGGTAAAAATTAATATTCCCACTCCAATGAGTGCAACAGTAGGAAAAGTGTTGGATAGTGGTGGGATAAAATTTACTATTCCCACTCCAATCAGTGCAATAGTAGGGAAAGTGTTGGATTGCAGAGGGTAACAATTAATATTCTCACTCCAGTCAGTTCAAAATTAAAAACAAACAAAATTTTAACAACAAAAATAGTTAAAAAAACAAAATAAATAAAAAGATATATAAATATGTTAAAAATTAAAATACAAATATATTTAATAACAAACAAAATTTAAAAAATTACATGACAAATACCTACAAATATTATATTTTATAAAAAATATTTTTTTTTTAAAACACATACATATTTTTTATTAGAAAGTATTTAGGGGCCCATTACGATGGCGGGCGGAAGCACAACCGCCGTGCTGGCGGATGCAAAAACCACCAGTTACCGCCGGCACGCAGCAGTCCACACGCCCGCCCAATTACGATGCGAAAATCAGGCCAAACACCGCCGGCAAGCCAGCAACACCGTCCGCCATCAAAGTGCGCCCGCACACGTAGCGGCGCAGCCCAACTGACACACACCGTCCGACGAAACACGTCCCGCCCGGCGCATAAATTACGATGCCGCAAACAAACGGCTCCCAAGGCAAAGAGACACCGCACGTGAAAGAGAGGCGGAAACACGGACGCAGAGCACGGACAACGAAGAAGCGGCACCCCGGGCATGAATCCAGCACTGCAGGCCCTTCCCATGCTTCTGCTGATGCACCACCAAGGACGCAACGTACCGCGGAGACGCAGGTAGGCACACACACAACAAGTGCACGCAAACAGCGCACACAGTGCAAGGGCGGAAAAAGCGGACAACCCCCACCAGCGCGTGCACACTACACATCCACCATTGCATCCACATATGACACACAGGCCAAATCCTAACATCGCAGAACACATGTGTACACACCACCTGGGACTAGGAACCAACCACCCCGTCACGGCCCCAAAGCGCCGATGACGCCGCCACACATGCGCACAACGCAGAGGCCAACCGCAGCGCCATGCATGCGTCGCACACAGACACAGGGACACAACCAAGCAGCACACACACCAGCCCCACCCCGAACGCACATGACACTTGACAGGCCGGCCACAGACATGTCCCCAACGCCCAATTCACGGACAACACCCAACGCCACACAACCGACGCACACATGTCAGTGAAGTCACGCAACAGCAGGACACACCACAGTGTAACAAACATGGCAAAGCACACAGCGGCGGCAACACCAACTAGGAGAAGCAGGGCCCTTCGGGAAGAGGAACGCCAGTACCACACTGAAAAACCCATACCACCCTGCACATATGAACAAGACACATGAAACGGAACACCAAAGAGCCCGGTGACCGACAACAGGTGGCCCAAGAATTACATCCACACACAAGGCCCAACGCAGAGCGGAAAGGCAGCCTGCCGCCCACACAAGGGAGAGCAGACAGCACTGAATGACCTTCCATTCCAACACCGAAACCACAGCCCTACGACAGAAGCCGGTGAATACAGCCATTGTCCAAGAATAGACCAACACAGGCATGCCGAGGAGACCGACCACACGGCAGATAGCGCATATCACAGAAGCACACAACGGACGGGGAAGAAAGAAGAAAACACTCCCCCATGTCGGCCACATGCAAGTTAATTGGAAGGAGTCACACAGCACCGACCTTGAACTGTCTGAGAAGCATGTGGGAAGAGGGCCCGTGTCCTCCAAACAAGCCAACAGAACACAAGTCCTGTCTCCCCACGACTACACAGAGCTCACAGCAACCCCGGAGCGTGCACATTGCAGACTGCACACACAGCCGGAGCACGCCACCTCTACGAACCGCTGCGAAATGGCAACCGCAACACACCTACCCAACTACGCCGAAGAGCTCAAGCTGTACCAAACCAACACGATACATACATTGGGATGCGATCTCCTGTCCCTGCTGAACGTAAGTTACCGACTGACTTACCGCATCACATTGTTCAGCTGCGTCATGCCCGTCTTCTACTGTCGGAGGTGTCCCTACCAGCATCCCGTCGAGATATGCCTCTCCAACCCGGCATGTCTGAAGGCGGACCTGCTACCACTACTCCTCCCTCTGGACGCACACGACAGGGCCTGCTCTGCCTATGGGGGCATGGCGTATGTGGCCAACATCGCACGCGCACTGAAATGGAACCACTGTGCCTCCACACGACGGATCATCGAGAACAGCTACATCGAATGTCACCCAGCATGCCCCATCATGGTCCTCCAAGGGACAACCTACGAACAACACCTTGACAGCCACCATCCGCTTCATTGGCTGGCAAACATGTACACCACCAATGACATGGAAGCCCTGCTGGACGGCATCGCATACCTGACAACCTGTAAATACGTCGGACCACAACGCAGGTTCCCCGAGTGACCTATGAAGTCCAACCCCGCACCCATGCTCAGCTTCCGCACGGACTGGCCAGTCACCACCACAACAGCCATACCAAACGACCGGCAACTGTAACCACACCATCAACGACATCGCCATGACATCGGATATGACCGGGACATGCACACTGTTCCCCATCACATCCAGGAACACCGCATGCATCGTGGGAGGCAGTGGCATGGGCTCTGTGCATCGCACCCACATGGACGGAACTGCACGAACAACCAGGACACGACATGGATCCAGCGCACATGGACACACACACCGCTCAGTGGACATGAATAGGTCGCCTGGAGTCTGTGGGTGCTGCACCCTCCCACCCCGCCCCGGGAATCCCATACCAGGACCTTTGCATGGACGACAAGTGCATACAACAACAACACGACCCCAGTGACTGTGACATGTCCAGTAACCACCACAGTGCAACAGCAAGTGGCACGCCGCTGCATGCACGCAAGCACATGCCCTGATGTCATCTCACATGCACGCGTGCATGAGGAACAACCGCAGCAAACCTGTCACATGGAACTGAGATGGACTGTGCCCATGATGCCGAGCGGTCTGGTAGGCTACATGTATACCGTCTGTGTCAAAGTCCGCAGCTCCGCAGCTATACGTAAATGTACATTAGCACAGCCTTGGCCAAGCAGATGTAACCCCACACCCTATCCCATTTGTAATCATGCTCAGTATATCCTCAACATGTATTCCGCTGCCAGTAGTGTCCACTATACTGCATCACAGAGGACAGAAGACTCAATATAATGTTTGAAACCAAAACTGTCTCCGCTGACTCATTTCACAAGTACGAATGAGAGAGGATGAGAGTATGTGAAGTACACGGCAGTCGTGACATGACCATGTAGTCCACTGGTATTGGATGTCAACGCAAATGAGTAGCACTACTGTGGAAGACACACATGTGTCGTGTGAAGTCGTATGGACGCAGTGCTCAGGTGGGTGGGTGCGACGGGTAGATGCGCACATGCCAAGTTGGAGCACGCTGTGTTGGGAGGGGTCATGAACAGTACACCACCGCTTCCCTGGGCATTGTGAGAGGACACCTGTCGGGGGAGTGAACACGTGTGTGCACAGCAGCCGGGCACACGTACAAGGCGGTACCAGGCGCACCTCAGCCCACCCTCTGTGGACAAGCTGGATCCTGTTGTGCGCCCGCCATGCCCCTTGACAAGGCACACACAGCCCCAGTCGACCAGGTGTAACCCCAACATAGTCAATCCGCACAGGCGATACAGGGCACGGGATGGCAGTGGAGCATGGTGTGTGACAGGTCTCCTCGCGCTCCTCCTGGTCATATCACGCAGGCAATAGAACCTCAACGTCTAGCATGGCACAAGTCAAATGGAAGTGTAGGGGGACGCACCACAGCACGAGCAGCACTGACGTCACGGGAGGTGGCTCGCACCATCCCATCCATTGCCCATCATACCAACCACGCCACATGCCATTGCGACTAAGTGCAAGCGCGTGCGCCACCACCCCGAGCCCTCCCCAGAGAGGCCAAAGAGTGAATGTGTGGGCCATCAGCCACAGACGGACGCGGCATGGCCGCAAGGGCAGCCACAGCCACTGGGTGTCGCAGGTGGCGGATCCGGAAGGCGAAGACTGTGATGCATAGTCCATGCAGGCCGGGTCTCCATTTGGGGCACCACGCAGGTGGACGGCGTCCCGCCACACATCATACCCTGAGACAGCCCACTCGTGCAACTGGACCCACACATACACTCCTTGCCCTCTCTGGTGCGAGCTTGGGGCTGCCTGTGCAAGCGCTAGCCTCGCAGGTGAGCATGCATATTGGGGGCGAGGGGAGGACATGAGGGCTGGGGCGAAGATGACTGTATCACTGTCAGTTAGTACAAGGGATGACCCAGATGTGGAAAGGAAGAGACGTGTCCCGTGTGTACTGCAACTAGTCGCCAATCCAACTACCCCCATGTCCGGAATGTAAGCCCGCACCTAGGCCCGCCCATCCGCCACATCGAACATACCACCAGCACGACAACCTTCCCATTCGAAACACTGACTGGGGGTGGCGACCAGTGAACAATCATGTGTAGCCTACCCACGCGTACATGTGGGCCCTCCATGATCCATGTCACCTGCGGCAAAGACATGACATGCGCAATGAGGGAAGTGAGGAGAGCTGTCCGCCCCACGCGCAGAAGGTGCATCAGCTCCACAGACCCAGCAGCGAGTCCAGCAGGGGTCACATGTGCAGGGGCAGCTGTGCCTGGTGTGAAGGCACATGCATATAGACAGCACATCGACCAATGTGTAGTCTGCCCACATCCACAGTCCATCATCATGCGGACATAGGAATTGAACACAGGGCAACACATCTTAGTTGGTGCACCCACCGTGACCAACAATGCGCAATCATCGACGTACCCGCCCTGTGCATGGCCCCCACCCAACGGAGGCACATCCAGTGCCACCATCCCACACACACAAGCCTTCCACGGAACATGCTGTGTCCAATGGTCAGTACAGAGTCAGCGCCCATCTGGTGGATCCTGAACAGGAGACACATGCACACACATGCCAGCTCCCACTATGTACGTCTGCCACCTGGCACGTGCAATGTAACCACTCACCTGTGACGTGTGACTGCAAGCACACAGCCGTCTTGGCATGGGGCTGTCAATGTGGACACCTCTCAATGTTTCGGGAGGTGTGATCCGTACAGTGCTGTACATAGGGTGCAGTGCTGACACCTACTACTGTCTCATATCCCCTCGTGCCACAGGTCCCACTTGTTTTGGCCGCTCAGCCTGTGCCCACATCGTCGTCGTCGTGTGCCATACTCATCCAGCCTCGGAAGCAGTTCCATGCTCAGCAGACACTCATGTTGCCGTGGCGTTGCCGCTTGACGAATATGCAGTCAGTCCCCATCAGCACGCCCCGCAAGTCATTGGGGCCTAGATCCCCATGTGCATGCACATGGCAGTGGTATGTCTCACTTGCCATTGCCATTGTTGGGAGACCTGTGTAAGTGTATTGTGGCCGTGCCGTCCCAGCTTGACAGCTGGGCTGTGGCTCATGTGCTTGCTCAGTCATGTCAGTGATGTGTATGCGAAATTGCTATGTGCCGTGTTGCTTTGACATGTGTCCTCTGCCATTTACCCCAGGCGGAGACCGAACATTGACCGCCCATACCAATTGCTGGCGGACATGGACGATACAGAGGTTATCAGGAAGTTTCGGCTGGACAGGCCAACCCTGCATCGACTGTGTGCCATGTTAGAGCCCCATCTCCGTCCCCGCAGGGTGTATCCGACTGCTGTCACCCCCACGGCTAAGGTGATGGCCGCCATGCATTTCTTCGCCACTGGGTCATTCCAGCACACAGTGGGCAGTGGAGGAGGGATGTCCCAGCCCATGTTCAGCAAGGTGCTGAGGGATGTACTGGCAGCCATGATGCTGTACCGAAACAGGTACATCAGATTCCCCAGGGCTTGTGAATTGGCGGCAGTGAAGGGTGCATTCTATGCCCTTGGCAGAATCCCACACGTCGTGGGAGCCATTGACTGCACACATGTTGGCCTTGTTCCACCACAGGCCACTGAGCACCTGTACCGCAACAGGAAGCACACGCACTCCCTGAATGTGCAAGTGGTGTGCCTTGCGGACATGGTGATCACCCACGTGTGTGCCAAGTTTCCAGGCTCGGCACATGACGCACACATAATGCGCAACAGCATCTTGCCACGACTGATGGCCAATCTGCAACAGGATCGTGGCTGTATTGTCGGTGAGTATGTGGAGTGGTGTAGCGTGCTGGTTGTGCGATGCTGTCCCCTGTCCAGTTGGAATAGCAACGGTTCTCTGTGTCCCTCACACCCAGGTGACTCTGCGTATCCGAATGGGGCATGGCTGCTCAGTCCATTGAGGAATCCTCGCACCCCAGCAGACGATCGATACAATGAGGCACATGGGAGGACCAGACGTGTGGTCGAGCGTACCTTTGGCCTCCTCAAGTCCAGGTTCAGGTGCCTGGACCGCACCGAGGGTGCACTGGCGTACTCCCCACAGAAGGTGTGCCAGATAGTGGTGGCGTGCTGCATGCTGCACAATCTGGCCATTCGGAAGCAGATCCCCCTCATTGTGGATGACGGAGATCAACCAGGGCCCCAGCCCGCAGACCAGGACAGCTCGAGTGAGGTGGACAGCGGAGAGGAGGAAGCTGGGAATGTGCGCCAGCAGCTCATCGCCCGCTACTTCACTTGACGGTGAGTGTCCATGTACGACGGATGATGTGTCTGTATCTATGCAGGTGTGTGTGTGCTGTGTCAGGGTGGCCGTATGTTCACTGCGTGCAGTGTGTCAACGCTCCATGGCCAGGGTAGTATGCCACTGTTGGTGACTGTGGCATTGTGCCCTATTGCTCTGTGCGATGTGTGTACATTGCTTGTAGTTGTTGACATGTACTGTGTGATGGGTGTGTGACACACTCATTGAATGTGCTCCTGTTCTGTCTCCCACCCCTAGGTCCCTACAGGCCCTCCGGATTCCATTGCTATGCCACGCATCAGGTGCCCTTCCGCCCAAGGTGGCCGATGTATTCCGTACAAATAAAACACAGGGCACAAACAGCAGTTAGTGAAAAAGGTGCATTTATTACAAACTGTGACATGTGATTGTGTGTAAGGTGATGACAAAAGTGGTGCGTGCAGTGACAATGAGCTGTCGGTCATGGCTGCGTGATGATCAGGGTGTACCCACTGGTTCTATGTCCATAGTCCAACACACACATGCCATCCAGATGGCTGTGTGGAGTGGGATCGTAGAGCAAGTCAATGCAGTGGCTGGTCAAGGAAGGCTGGCGGAAGGCTGGCTGGCTGCCTCACTTGCGACTGGAGCGTGCGAAGTCCTCCCGGGAGATCTGTTTCCTCTTCGGACGGCCCCTTCCACGTTTGGGAGGGGGTGTGTGGTGGCGACCTGCTGGTGGTGGGTGAGGTGTGCTCACTGGCTGTGGACGCAGGGGAAGTGGACACTGCTGGCCGACCCTGCGCCCTAGCAGGTGGTGGCGGAGGTGGTGTTGCTGGCCTTGCCTGTGACCCCACCGCCACCACCAGCTGGCCCATGAGGTCCACGAGTTGGTCCATACGGGACACGAATTGGCCCATATGGGCGTCCATGGACCTCAGCACCCCCAGCACCTCCCGCGTGTCAGTAGCAGACCTGGCCCATTGTCCTTGGGCCTCTTCATAGGCCCCAAGGACTCTGGCCATTTGAGGCAGGGCATGGCTCCCAGGGGAGGCTGGCGTTTCCCTGACCCTGCTCCTCCTACCAGTCCTGCTGCCACCGGCCTGCCCACTAGCCACATTGCTCACCACGGTCCTCGCTGTGGCTCCCAGGGTGGATCCAGTCGGCCGGGCCACCACCTGCGCTGGGGCTGGTGCCAGCGAAGACGTGGTGGTGGTGGAGGCGGTGGTGGTCGGTGCGGTGATGGTGGCGGTTGCGGCAGTGGTAGTGGCCGCAATAACCGTGGGTGTGGCCGCAACGACAGTGGCAGCAGGGGACTGGGACTGTTCAGCATCCCTGGATGATGGGTTGGTGGGTAGGAGGGGTCCTGGGGAGCGGCTGGGCCCTGCCACGCCAGATGGGCCAGCTTGGTGGTCCGTGTCCGAAGAGGTGGACAGATCCTCCAGATCCGTGTGTCCTCGTTGGGGGCTTGTAGGCTGGCTGTGCTGGCTGCTGTCTCCATCCCCAGCGTCCAGCAGTTCGTCACCTGTGGAGAGAATGAGATTTGTTATTGTGTTGCACCTGGCGAAGTATGTATTAGTCGTCTGACATTGGCAGTTCGTGCAATCTCGTACATGGGTTTCCCGGAGGCGAGTGTGTGGCTGTGGCATCTGTAGTTGTGTGTGCTAGGCAATGGGACTGTGTGCTGTGCACATGTGGCATGGGACGGATTGGCCATGCCGATGGGTGTGTTGCTTTGCCCCTACTCATTGTGACTCTGGTGTATGCGGGCTCCTGGCCCATCCTGGGTCTGGTTTGTACTTTGCTTTTGGAGTTCAAATGGAACGCTTAGGAACGCATATGGCAACATGGGGGCCATGCCCCAGATTCGCATTTGGGAGGGGATATGCTTTTGGAGTTCAAATGGAACGCTTAGGAACGCATATGGCAACATGGGGGCCATGCCCCAGATTCGCATTTGGGAGGGGATATGCTTTTGGGGTTCAAATGGAACGCTTAGGAACGCATATGGCAACATGGGGGCCATGCCCCTGATTCGCATTTGGGATGGAATATGCTTTTGGGGTTCAAATGGAACGCTTAGGAACGCATATGGCAACATGGGGGCCATGCCCCAGATTCGCATTTGGGATGGAATATGCTTTTGGGGTTCAAATGGAACGCTTAGGAACGCATATGGCAACATGGGGGCCATGCCCCAGATTCGCATTTGGGAGGGGATATGCTTTTGGGGTACATGCTGTGAGCCATGGGTGCCGAACGTGACATGTGTTGTGGCAGCATGACAGTGCATGGTCTGAGGTGTGTGCATGCCTGACATGCCCTGCATATTTGCTGTCTGTTGTGGTTACTGGACATGGCATTGGACGCATCGTTATGAGTGAGTGATAGTTGTGTGCCAGCCAACGTATTGCAGTTGTCCCATCTCCTTGGTGTGCGTGCTGCCCTGTGCCATGTGCATCACTGCAGTGCTCGGGGGGTGTGGCCCATGTTGTGTGTTGTTGCTCACAGTGTGTCGTGCGCTTCATTGACTTCTGGCACATGGTTGGTCATGGGCATGTGTCTTAGCGTGACTGCTGTATGTGTGGCAGCTGTGCGGATGACATGCCTTTCATGAGACTGGGGCTGACGGATGGGATGGATGGTATGTTGTATGTGCATGGTGTGTCTGTGAGTTTGATGGGTTCAGTGGTGTTCGTGTGCATTTATGTTGTTCCGCTCTGTTGCGTCTAGTGTTATTTGTCTTACATAGGCGTAGTTGTGGGGTGTGTGGTTGACAGGCAGTAGGGGCTACATGGACAGGACTTCAATGGTGTTTCGGTTGTGTGTGATGAGTTGCACAGTGGCTGCCGTGTGGGACTATATTCAGTGTGGCTTGTGCATGCAGACGTGGCTCCTTGGGTGTTGCTATGTCTGTGATGGGTCATGTGGGGTGTGAGTCTGCTGTTCATGTCCGTGTGCACATTGTTCACTTGTTCGTGATGGTGGGCGGTGCTGCGTGTCCGTGTGCTACGTGACATGTCCCATGTGTTGGTGGTGTTATGGTCCTCATGCCTCCAGTAATCCAGCCCTGTCCAGTTTCCCACCTGCAAGTTGTTCGTGCGTGCACTGTACTGGATGCCACATGGCTCTAAGCGGGGGTGCTCCATGTTGCAGGTCTGTGGGGGTGGGGGGGTGTAGTGGGTCGTGGGGGTGGCTGTACACCCACTGACACCGATTGCTGTGGACCGTGATGTCTGCCTTTCGGCTGTCGTTGTGCACTGCGGTGGCTGACACGTGGCTGTGGGGTGTGGGGGATGCTCCTCCTTGCTGTGCTGTGGGACTGGGACCTGGTGTGTGTTGTACTTGGGCTGTCCACCGTCCCACCCACTGCACTTTGTGTTCCTGCCACTTACCTGTTACTTGTCGGTTAGTGCAGCTGTGGCGGACACATGGGTGTGGTGGGTGCTCGTTGTGGCGCTTCTGGCATATTTGGGGACCTGTTGGTGGTTACGTGGCTGGCTTAGTGTACACATGTCCCCACGCATCTTACAGTTGTTCGGTTTGGGCTGTGTGTGGTAGTGTCTGTTGCATGTGTGTGTGATGTGTTGTGTATTGTGTGCTGGACATGGGGGTGTTTGTCCCTGGGAGCTGTGGCATGGTAGTTGCGCATGTGAGTACATAGCGGTGTGCTGGTATACATTAGTTTGTACTTACCAGCCTCCACTCCCCCTGCTAATCCGGCGAGGATCTCCGGATGTATTACGACTCGCACCTTCTCCTCCCACGCTTTGAAGGTCTTAAAGAGCGCGGGATTCCCTCCGCCAGTGCCGGCAGCCAGCTCTCTGTTTTTGCCCTCCTTCTTCTTGACCAGGCTCTTTACGTCATTCCAACGTTTGTTTATCTCGGTTCTGTTCCTGGGCAGGGTCCCGACTGCATTGACCTGGTCTACGATCCGGGTCCACATTCTGTTTCTGGTGGCTAGTGGTGTGTGCTGGACCATGTTCCCATAGATTTGTGGGTACACCTTGATGATCTCGTCGACCATGACCGTCAGCTCCATGGGCGTGAACTTGGGCATCCTTTGTGGTGCCATGGTGTTTGTGGTGCTGGTGCGGTGTGTGTTGTGTAATGTGCAGGGGGTTTGTGGTGCCGGTGTTTGGTGGTGGTGGTGGTGGTTGTGATGTGTGCGTTTCTGTGGTGTGCTGCTGTCCTTGCTGTGTCACTGTGTCCTCTCCTCTCCTCTCTGGTTTGCAATGTAGCAAGGGGTTGTGGTCTGTGGGAGTGCTGCTTTTGTACTCACCTATGTGGGTGTGTCCTCATGGTCTGTTGTTTTCAGGTGTGTTGTGTCTGGGGTTCTGGCCTTTGTATTTTTTGTTTGTCCGGGGGTGTTTTCGGGATGTGTACTGTGCTTGTGTATTTGTGTGTGCCTTGCTGTGTGGACTTGTTGGCCATGTTGTGTGCTATTGGTTTTGTGTGCGGATGGTTTCTGTGCAGGTACGTGGGCGCCATGGCTTCTGCCGTGTCGATTCTCATTGGCGTTGTTTGCGCTGGCGGGCGGTATATTTGTTGTTTTTCCGCGCTCATGGCGGTGCGATCGTAATTTCACGTGCGGTGTGTCGGCCGTGTGGGCGGGCGGTTTTGTGTTGTCGTGCGTGTTTCCGTCCGTGGCGGGCGGTTTGACTCCGACTCGGACGATGGCGGGCGGTATTTTGTGTGATTTTTCCGCCGATGGCGGTTTTCGGTTTGTGTACTCATAATGGCGTGGTCGGTGTTCAGGCGGTGTGTGCGGGCGGATTTTTGCCGCTTCCATGCCTGGCGGATTTTTTTACGCCGGGTATCGTAATGGGCCCCTTAGAAACAAAAATATGAATTATTACATAAATTTACTTTTTTTATTTCCTACCCTATAACACCACACAATTCGCAAACCACATCTAAATAAAAAAAATTGACTTCCATAATTAACATAATTATTTAGAATTAAAGAAATATTATTAATTAAAAAACAAATGAAAACTCATAAAAATTAATTAACTACCCACAATTTACCCGTGTAATCCCCACAACCCACAGCTAAAATTAAACTGTAACAAAATTAATTACACAATTAAAAATTATTCTCAATTAAAAAATTATTAGTATTTAACAACTAATTATAAAATAAGTAAAATTAATGTACTCCCCATCCTTTACCCCTATAAAAGTAAAACCCACACACAAAAAAATAAACAATTACCCTAATTAAATATCAATTAATTAATTAATATTTCAACTAATTATTCATTAAGTAAACATAAATTACTTCCCACCCTTAACCCCTATAAACCCCGCAACCCATACCTAAAATTAATTACTCAATTTCCATATTTAATTTTCAATTAATTAATTAATATTAATTAACAACTAATTATGAATTATTAAACATAAGTTACTTCACAGCCTTTACCCCTATAAACCCCAAAACCTGCACCTAAAATTAATTACACAGTTTCCATAATTAATTTTCAATCAATTAATTAATATAAATTAACAACTAATTACTAATTAATCAAAAATAAATTACTTCCTTTGCACTCTGCCCCTCACTCAGACCCTGGTTATTGCTCATCCTTGATAAAACACCTCTGCTCCTCCCCGGCTGGGGAGTATTAGGCCACAGCAGGTACCTTGCGGTCCTGCTGTGAGGAGGGAACCCATTGATGAAGCATGTCACCTTTGGGTGAGTGAGGGTTCTCGTCCTAAAGACTACATGCTTCTGACTCCCACTATCTGTAGTCTTAAATTTCTTTACCAGATGTAATTTTTGTGTGTGAATTAATTTTCCTTAGCAATTGTTTGAATCCTAACAATGTTTTAGAGTACAATGTGAAGTACTTTCCAGTTAATTTCTAAGGTTAAGATTACAACTTGTCTAGTGCAATTTATACATCATGTTACATTGTGCTTATCCTTATGATGTTTGTTGCATATCTTTTTAATGTGGGATTTTTAGGAATTTCTTTTAACACACCTGTATGGTGACTTTTTGATTTTAATTTCGCTAACTTTTTTTGTGCAAGTGTCCATTTTTTTAAGGCAGCTTGCACCAAATTTAGATATACAATTTGATCAAACAGGCGTGTTTCTTTAAATATCATAAACATCAACATTACAGACATATGTGCATTCCCTCATCAAACATAGCGCTGAATTTCATGAACCCATTATCTCCCTCCATCTTGATTGTCTTTTTATTATTGAATTTTGGGCATCTGTAGATTCAGGTCCTGAGTTGGTAGCAGCAATTCCTGCAGAGTATGCCCTTTTAAGGCAGGATCACCGTGGTCAAAGAGGAGGTGGCCTGGAGGTCATATATAAGGATTTGCTGAACTGCCCCATAGAAGAGGTGACATTGCATGCTCCAGGGACAATAGAAGCAGCCTTTTTTAGATTGAAGCTCGTGGCTAACCCTGTATTCATGGGGCTTTTGGTCTATCGTCCCCCTGGCCCAGGTTCTCATTTCCTAGAGTCTTGACTTCAAGCGCTGGAACCCTTTTTGGCCTATCAAACCTTCACAATTATCGCTAATTTTAATTTCCATCTAGAAGAATTTTCTAATAAGGATACTGTAGCCTTAATAGAATCTATGCTGAATGTTGGCTTCTCCCAGGTGGTTAAAGCCCCCACTCACAGCAAGGCAGACTCTGGATGGCATCTTCTTTAATTTGAGTGGTCTTACATTTAATAAAGAAACCCTGCTTAGTTGAGCTGACCATCATGTTGTTACTTTTAATCTGAGCTGTCCTTCCTTGATGCCAAAGGTAAGGGCCCCCGCACCCTCAGGGTCTAAGGTTAATTGTGGGAGGAATTGGTATTGTCACCTCTTATGCTTTGGAACATTCACTTACTAAGATTTGTATGCACCCAGACACCCCACCTGACCTCTTAGCTGAAGGCTTTAAGAATTGGATAGGGGCTGCTCTGGATAATGTTGCTCCAGTGAGCACCAAACACGGTGTCAGGTCAAAATCCTCGGTGCCCTGGTTTACTGACGAATTAAAACAATTGTGGCAATCTTGTTGCAAACAAGAACGGAAGTGGCACCTGAATAGGGATCCTACTGATAAAGAGCGGCATAAAGCGTTCCTTCATCAATATAAACTTGCCATTCATCAGGCGAAATCTACTTTTTATACAGAAAAAATAAAAGGGCAGGTAACTCCTCTGAGGAGTTTTTTAGAGTACTTGGAGAGCTCTTGTAGCCACCTACTCCTGGTCTCACCAATTCTACACAAGAATGTAGCAATAGATTAATCATTTATTTTAGAAATAAAATCTTGAATATTTACACTGATTTCCCTTCTCCTGCCGAGTATATTTTGTCACTGGAGGCCCCCTCAGTGGGGTCCTCTAGGTTGACCGTCTTTCTGCCGATTTCTGTACAGAACACCAAAGAGCTCTTGATGAACCTCAAGTAAGGGTCTCCATCAGACCCTTGTCTTCCTAAAATATTACAGTTAGCCCTGACTGCATTTCAAGGACTCTACAGGGAGTACTCAATCATGTTATTGATTCTGGGACTTTCCCACAGCTGTGGAAGAAAGCTACTATTATTCTGCTTCAAAAAAGCCAAATTCCAAAATTTTGATCCTGATGATATGAAAAACTTCCACTCTATCTCTTTGCTGCACTGCCCAACCAAGATATTGGAGAAATATCTTAATCAAGAACTAGTGAAGTTCATTGACAATGGCAATATTCTTGACCCTTCACAGAATGGCTTTAGAAGTGGTCACAGAACTCAGACTGCTCTTATTGCCACCACCGATAGCATCAGATGCCAGGTAGACTAGGGTGGGTCGGCTGTCCTGGTGCTGCTTTACTTGTCAGCACCTTTGACACTGTCTCACCCATGCGCATTGTGCAGCGTCTTCATCAGGTGAGTGTCAGTGGGAAGGCCCTGGACCTGCTCCGGTCTTCCCTTACTAATAGGGTACAAGTTGTGAGTTGTGGTGGGTTCAGAGCCAAGGCTTTCAGTCTCCCCTGTGGGGCCCCTCAGGGGTCCTCGCTTAGCCCCACTCTGTTTAATTTGTATGTTGCTCCATTGCAGAATTAATACACTCTTTTGTATGCAGATTATTGTTTCCATCTCTAAAACCATTGACTCTATAGCTCACATGTTCAATTTCTGTATGACCAGGATAAACACTTGGATTAAGAAATATTTTTTAAAGCTCAACATAGATAAAACTTAGGTCCTGGTTTTTGGCGCTCAAGACTCGATTTGGTCAAATAGTTGGTGGCCTGAAGAATGTGGCTCTTTGCCTATTCCTAGGAAAGCAGCTACAAATCTTGTGGTCATTTTTAATATTTCTACTTTTGAGGCACAGGTTAATCGTACTGCAAGTATTTGCTTTCATTTAATCAGGGCACTCAAGAAAATTTTCCCTTTATCCTGATCAAAATGTGTCATTCAGTGGTGATTGCTTTAATTTCATCCAGGTTGTATTATTGCAGTGCCCTCTATCTGAACATTAATGATTCCATACTGAATAGAGTGGTGCAGAATGTGGCTGATTGCCTCATTTTTAACATACCTAAACGTGCCTCTGTTAGAGAGAGTATTCGCTCGTTAGATTGGCTCCCTGTCAGAAAGCGGGCTGTATTTAAGGCTTTATGCCTGGTCTTTCCAGCCCTTCATCATGAATGTTCCAAACATCTCTCTGCACTTATTAGTTGGTATGTTCCTCACAGGTTACTCATATCCTCTTCAGCCAAGAAAGTCATAATTCCTAGGTTTCGCAAGGTGAGATGGGGCAGCCATTCCTTTTCGAGGGCTGCGGAAAAGATATGGAACACCTTACATTGATAATTTTGATGCTTTTGCTGTGTTTAAAAAATCTCTTAAAAATAGCTTTTTTCCTCCTAAGTTGTGGTGCTGGGTCTGTATTAACAAGCCCCGCTTGGTTTAGCGCTTAGTAACCCTTGGGCTGGTTTATAAATGTTCTTTTCATTTCATATGCATTGCACATTGATATGCTATTGCTTTTAAGAGACATTTATAAATGCAGGAGTCCTGTGCATATGTTAACAGAAAAAGTCAATAGGTAACAGGTAAGAGTGTATCTTACCATTGATTGCGTCCATGACGGTGTTGGTTTTGTTCGTCATCAAGTAGCTGTGGGAGGACTTGAAAGATTGGATCCATGGTGGAACAAGAAGTGTGTAAGTGAGAAAAGGTGAGTTTCTGCCATATATCCTTTCCATTCCTCCAACTCAGGTGTGGGGGATTTAATGACACAGTGATGTGGGCAGGAAGGTACATCGTGATTGGCCTGGTGGGGAAACTGGTGGTCCTCCCTCCGACAGTCGCTTTTACCTCTCCTGCCATGGACTCGGTCGGTATTTCCTGGCGGTGACAGCGGGACCATGGCGGACTTTCATCTATGGACAATCTAACATCTAAATAGGGCATGTGGACCGCCAAGTTGGCGGGTGGGAAGCCCGCTAAGAAAGCCACAGCGGGACTCGATCCACCAAGATCTGAAACTGATAGGAAGCAGGTGCCTGTGTCACTTTTCTTCCCTCTTATGTTTATAACCCTATAAATGGCTTTGCTCTTCTAAATCTGACTCTAGCTAAATAGGCACCCCCAAATGTGCTTCAAGGATAAACGATATGTGTTGGTAAAGTGTTTCAAAGTAACATGTAAGAGATACATATCTTTTCTGTACCTCGTGTTAGCATCTCAGAAGTCATGGAACCTGTGTTCTGTGGTCAAAATCATGAAGGGTTTATTGACAAGGTTTGTCCTGATTACTTTATATGTGTTTTTCTCTCTCACTTTGATTGGTGATCGTTTATTTGATGCCCTTAGTTGTAATACAAGTGCACAGGTAGACTACAAATATGAAGCGATGACCGAAGATAATAGCATTACTTATTTAAACTATTCAAATCCTAATAGTGAAATAATGTGAAATGTCCCTTTCAATTTGTGCCCAGAGGCTTTGTAAAGCTGCAGGTACAACTGAGTCTTAGACCTTCAAGAACTCTTCTCTATACACAGATATTTCCAAAGCCAATTTACCAATTATATGCTGATGAAAGCAAAACCGAGAACAGCATAATAATAAAAAGAAGAAGAAGAAGCAGAGGAAGAGAAGAAGAAGAAGAATAAGAATAAGAATTGCTATTCGCAGTTTTTTTGGATGTGCCACAATTGGATATGAAATTACATTTACAAACGCCTTAATCGAGAAGAAGTGTACATACCTTAATAAACAATCGAGGCAATGCTATTAGATATCTACCTCTTATGGTCAGAGGACATAACCTGCTAATAAACATTGGTAAATACAGTATGGCTGGATATTTTAAAAGATGCAATGACTGTCATTTGCAAGGCCCTCATGTAGAGGACCTGTCCTTAGTGTGAGGGATGTGACTCTGCTGCTACAGCGTGCCTGCTATTATATGAAGGGAATTGCAGTTTTGGGAGTAGTGAAAGATGGATAGTTTGTGATGAGAGGTAAACAGTCTATATATCAAATTTTAAATATCGAGTTGCCAAAATATCAAATTTTAAATATCGAGTTGCCAAAATATCGACTTACAAAAATATAGTGGTGCAGAATATCGAAATGCAGGTAAGAAATATCGTTTTTTAAAATATCGAAGTTAGTAATATCGACAGTCATAATATAGTTGTAAAAAATATCTATTTTATTTTAGTGTTTTAAATGTTAGTATATGTGTTAAAAGTATATATTATGTTTGTAATGTATCTTGGAATTTTTTAAAAGTAATGATTTTTATGTTAAATTATTTTTGCGTATTTTAGTTCCGTAGCGGGTTGTGGGTTTATAGGGGAATAGGATGGGAAGCAATTTAATAATAATATATATTAATTAAGAATTTTTTTGAATTAATTACTTATGTGTTAATTAATTTTTGTGTAATTTTATTCCGTAGTGGGTTGTGGGTTTATAGGGAATAGGGTGGGAAGAAATTTAATTTAAATTAATTAATCAATACATTAATTAATAATTTTGTATTTAATAATTTATATTGTTAATTGTGTTAATTAATTAACTATTAAGTAATTATAAATTGATTAATAATAATTAATAAATTATTGGTAATTATGTTTCATGTGTATTTTTTTATTAATTAGTTATTAATTTGATATTAATTATTAATAATTACTTTGTTAATATGTTAATTGTGTATTTTTTTAGGAGTGGGTTGTGGGTTTATAGGGGAATAGGGTGGGAAGCAATTTAATTGTAATTAAGTAATTATTAAATGTTATTTATTGTTAATTAATTATTATCTGGTAATTTTTTATATTAATTATTATTTATTGGTATTGATAATTAATTAATTGCTAATTAATTATTAATTGGTAATTAATTTATATTAATTGATTAATTGATAGTTATATTAATTATGAGAAATTTTATGTGGAGTGGGTTGTGGGTTTTTGGGGGAATAGGGTGGGAAGTAATTTAATGTTATTAAAGTAATTATTAATTTTTATTTATTGGTATTTTCAATTAATTTATTGTTAATTTATTAATAATTCAATATTTAATTACAAACATTATTTAATTTATAAGTTTGTTATTTTTAACCCCTACGCTGTCCAACGCTTTCCCTACTGTTGCATTCTTTGGAGTGGGAATAGTAATTTTTACCTCTACGCTATCCAACACTTTCCCTACTGTTGCACTCTCTGGAGTTGGAATAGTAATTTTTACTCCGACGCTGTCCAACACTTTCCCTAATGTTGCACTCTTTAGAGTGGGAACAGTAATTTTTACCCCTACGCTTTCCAAAACTTTCCCTACTGTTGCACTATTTGGAGTGGGAATAGTAATTTTTACCCTCCCGCTATCCAAAACTTTCCCTACTGTTCCACTCGCTGGAGTGGGAATAGTAATTTTTACCCTTCCGCTATCCAACACTTTCTCTACTGTTACACTTGGTGGTGTGGGAATAGTATATTATTCCCACTCGCTATCCAACACTTTCCCTACTGTTGCACTCACTGGAGTGGGAATAGTAATTTTTACCGACCCGCTATCCAACACTTTCCCTACTGTTCCACTCACTGGAGTGGGAATAGTAATTTTTGCCCTCCCGCTATCCAACACTTTCCCTACTGTTGCACTCACTGGAGTGGGAATAGTAATTTTTACCCTCCCGCTATCCAAAACTTTCCCTACTGTTCCACTTGCTGGAGTGGGAATAGTAATTTTTACCCTTCCGCTATCCAACACTTTCTCTACTGTTACACTTGGTGGAGTGGGAATAGTACATTATTCCCACCCGCTATCCAACACTTTCCCTACTGTTGCACTCACTGCAGTGGGAATAGTAATTTTACCCACCCGTTATCCACCACTTTCCCTACTGTTGCAATCACTGGAGTGGGAATAGTAATTTTTACCCTCCCGCTATCCAACACTTTCCCTACTGTTGCACTCACTGGAGTGTGAATAGTAATTTTTACTCACCCGCTATCCAACACTTTCCCTACTATTGCACTCACTGGAGTGGGAATAGTAATTTTTACCCACCCGCTATCTAACACTTTCCCTACTGTTGCACTCGCTGGAGTGGGAATAGTAATTTTTACCCACCCGCTATCCAACATTTTCCCTACTGTTCCATTCGCTGGAGTGGGAATAGTAATTTTTATCCACCCGCTATCCAACACTTTCCCTACTGTACCACTCGCTGGAGTGGGAATAGTAATTTTATCCCCTATGCTATGCAACGTTTTCAGTATTGTTATATTTTATGTAGTGTCAAATATATTTTTTTAAAATATTTATTTTAATGTTTTAACTTATTATATATAATTTATTTTTATATTTATATTATAGGTTTATTTATATATATATATGTAATTATATTTTAAATTATGTTTTTAACATTTTATAATTAAAAATATTATTATTTTTTTAATATTATTAAGTTAATATATATAAAAATAAATGCATGTTTATTTTCTTTTACATTACATTTATTATTTATTAATGTTAACCTTTTTTAATCATTTTTAAGTACGTTTTACTTAATTATATTTATTATTTCTTTAATTTTATATTACTTTTAAGACATTTAAAAAAGTCGATATTTTAGCAAACTATGGGGTCCATTACGATGGCGGGCGGACTTCGTCCGCCCGCCACCGCAACGGAGCAAGGGACCGCCCGCCGAAGTCGCGGCGGTCCAGCCAGGCACATTAGGATGCGCCCGCCACCCTGGCGGGCGCATCCCGCATTTTGTACATTGTGGCGGGCGGTGCTGTCAGCAGCACCCGCCGCAATGTACAAAATGCATGTTGTGCTATTGCATGCACAACGTGACAGGCACCGCGCGGTGCCTGCCACCTTGTGCATGCAAATGCAGGGGGTACCATAGGTACCCCCATGTGCACCCCCACCCCCCAACATCCTGGGGGCCTGCAACGGGCCCCCAAATGCGAATACCGCATGCCTTTTCATGGCAGAAATGCCACCATGAAAAGGCTCCTCACCGCCTACATCCTAATATGGATGGCGGTGTCTCACAGACACCGCCACCATATTAAACCCGTTTTCCGCACGGTCGCCTGTACGGCCAGCGGAAAACCGGCGGACGGTCTTTCCGTCCGCCGGCGTCCCCACCGCCATCGTGATTTGGTGGGGTAAATGGTAGGCGGGCGGTGGAAAATGGCGGGCGGATCGCCACCGCCATACGGGCGGTGGCGATCCGCCCGCTATTGTAATGACCCCTATATTATTAACAACGATATTTAGGATTCGATATTTTTGTACTTACCTGTTTGTAGATAGGAAGTCGATATTCTGTCACTCAATATTTTTACCTCGATATTGTGGCAGGTCGGTATTCTTCTCCTCGATATTCTGTCAGTGATCCGTGATGAGAGTGAGAGTGCCGTTGGTAGTGGGAGACTGCTAGTGTGTGAAGAATGTGAGTGCTTTAAATATTGTCTGGTGGATATGTTGTGTGGAAGATGACAGTGCAACCAGGAGTACCAGACTCTTAGGGGCCGATTCCGATCTCGGTCGGAGGCGCACCCAATACCATTCGGTCGGGAAAAAAGCCATGCGAATGCCTGTTTCCCGACCGATCCGTACAGCACACCGAACGAGTAAGTACGATGCGCACAACAGCAAAGAATCCGGCCGAGCCGTACTCACCCAATCCAGGTCCTGTACTCCGACCGAGGCGAATCCGGAAACGCAGAATCGAGTCACACGGAAGGGAAAATGCAGCTCCGTCCGGCCGAACAAGTACGATGCGCTTTTCGTACGCGCCGAACCCGTCGCTACGCACGGCACGTCAAAGCATCCGGGAGAGGCGCACATAAGCTCCGATTCGCGCCACAACACAATCTACGGCTACGAGACGAACACGCCAGCGACGAGGACGAGGCGAAGCGACGAGGACGACGCGAAGCAACGAGAAGGACGAATGACACGAACCAACCATGAATCCCTTCGTCCCGATCATACCAATATTCTACATTTACTACCGGAACAGGCACGGACGCATACGGCGCAGAAGGTAAGTCAGACACCAACCACAAAACACATACAACACGTACACGACACATCACACACACACAGAGGGATGCAGAATATACTTACACCAGCAACAGCAGCACCATAGGGGCGGGATGCCCATCACCAATGCCACATATGCACACAGGGGCCTGAATGCGCACCACCACCCCCTACCCAGGGGGGCTGGATGCCTACCACTACTACCACCCTCACCCAGGGGGGCTGGATGCCTACCACTAGTACCACCCTCACCCAGGGGGCTGGATGCCTACCACTACTACCACCCTTAGCCAGGGGGCTAGATGCCTACCACTACTACCACCCTTACCCAGGGGGGCTGGATGCCTACCACCACCCTTAGCCAGGGGGGCTGGATGCCTACCACTACTACCACCCTCACCCAGGGGGCTGGATGCCAACCACTACTACCACCCTCACCAAGGGGGGCTGGATGCCTACCACTACTACCACCCTTAGCCAGGGGGCTGGATGCCTACCACTACTACCACCCTTACCCAGGGGGCTGGATGCCTACCACTACTACCACCCTTAGCCAGGGGGCTGGATGCCTACCACCACCCTTAGCCAGGGGGGCTGGATGCCTACCACTACTACCACCCTCACCCAGGGGGGCTGGATGCCTACCACCACCCTTAGCCAGGGGGCTGGATGCCTACCACTACTACCACCCTTAGCCAGGGGCTGGATGCCTACCACTACTACCACCCTCACCCAGGGGGCTGGATGCCTACCACTACTACCACCCTTAGCCAGGGGGGCTGGATGCCTACCACTACTACCACCCTTAGCCAGGGGGCTGGATGCCTACCACTACTACCACCCTCACCCAGGGGGGCTGGATGCCTACCACCACCCTTAGCCAGGGGGCTGGATGCCTACCACTACTACCACCCTCACCCAGGGGGCTGGATGCCTACCACTACTACCACCCTTAGCCAGGGGGCTGGATGCCTACCACTACTACCACCCTTAGCCAGGGGGCTGGATGCTCTACCACTACTACCACCCTCACCCAGGGGGGCTGGATGCCTACCACTACTACCACCCTTAGCCAGGGGCTGGATGCCTACCACTACTACCACCCTTAGCCAGGGGGCTGGATGCCTACCACTACTACCACCCTCACCCAGGGGGGCTGGATGCCTACCACCACCCTTACCCAGGGGGCTGGATGCCTACCACTACTACCACCCTCACCCAGGGGGGCTGGATGCCTACCACTACTACCACCCTTAGCCAGGGGGCTGGATGCCTACCACTACTACCACCCTTAGCCAGGGGGCTGGATGCCTACCACCACCCTTAGCCAGGGGGGCTGGATGCCTACCACTACTACCACCCTCACCCAGGGGGGCTGGATGCCTACCACTACTACCACCCTCACCCAGGGGGCTGGATGCCTACCACTACCACCACCCTTAGCCAGGGGCTGGATGCCTACCACTACTACCACCCTTAGCCAGGGGGCTGGATGCCTACCACTACTACCACCCTCACCCAGGGGGCTGGATGCCTACCACCACCCTTAGCCAGGGGGGGCTGGATGCCTACCACTACTACCACCCTCAACCAGGGGGGGCTGGATGCCTACCACTACTACCACCCTTAGCCAGGGGTGGCTGGATGCCTACCACTACTACCACCCTTAGCCAGGGGGGCTGGATGCCTACCACTACTACCACCCTCACCCAGGGGGCTGGATGCCTACCACCACCCTTACCCAGGGGGGCTGGATGCCTACCACTACTACCACCCTCACCCAGGGGGGGCTGTATGCCTACCACTACTACCACCCTTAGCCAGGGGGGGCTGGATGCCTACCACTACTACCACCCTTAGCCAGGGGGGGCTGGATGCCTACCACCACCCTTAGCCAGGGGGGCTGGATGCCTACCACTACTACCACCCTCACCCAGGGGGGCTGGATGCCTACCACTACTACCACCCTCACCCAGGGGGCTGGATGCCTACCACTACCACCACCCTTAGCCAGGGGGGCTGGATGCCTACCACTACTACCACCCTTAGCCAGGGGGCTGGATGCCTACCACTACTACCACCCTCACCCAGGGGGCTGGATGCCTACCACTACTACCACCCTCACCCAGGGGGGCTGGATGCCTACCACTACCACCACCCTTAGCCAGGGGGGCTGGATGCCTACCACTACTACCACCCTTAGCCAGGGGGCTGGATGCCTACCACTACTACCACCCTTAGCCAGGGGGGCTGGATGCCTACCACTACTACCACCCTTAGCCAGGGGGCTGGATGCCTACCACCACCCTTATCCAGGGGGATGGATGCCTACCACTACTACCACCCTCACCCATGGGGGCTGGATGCCTACCACTACTACCACCCTTAGCCAGGGGGCTGGATGCCTACCACTACTACCACCCTCACCCAGGGGGCTGGATGCCTACCACCACCCTTAGCCAGGGGGCTGGATGCCTACCACTACTACCACCCTCACCCAGGGGGGCTGGATGCCTACCACTACTACCACCCTTAGCCAGGGGGCTGGATGCCTACCACTACTACCATCCTTAGCCAGGGGGCTGGATGCCTACCACTACTACCACCCTTAGCCAGGGGTGGCTGGATGCCTACCACTACTACCACCCTCACCCAGGGGGGGCTGGATGCCTACCACCACTACCACCCCCACTCATAGGATGGACAATGCATGACACAACCAGCACACCACAACCTAGGGAATGCAAGAAAAAGACATCCCCCCAACACCATGACAAGCGTGTGTAGACTGTGTCAAATGCCTACAACACCGAACATGACTTTGAACATACAATGTGACCCACTAGCACATGTGCCACACATATATGTGTGTGGCCCCCACAATGCAAGCAGGCCTTGACCATTGTGGCAATGGGGTCCAAACCCCCATCATCACAGTGACCAAAATGTAAGTGTGGGGTCCATAGCTGAAGCACCTTTTGAACATTGTGGCAATGGAGTCTAAACCCCCATCATCACTGTGACCAAAAGGCAAGTGTGGGGTCCATAGCTGAAGCACCTTTTGAACATTGTGGCAATGGGGTCTAAACCCCCATCATCACAGTGACCAAAATGTAAGTGTGGGGTCCATAGCTGAAGCACCTTTTGAACATTGTGGCAATGGGGTCTAAACCCCCATCATCACAGTGACCAAAAGGTAAGTGTGGGGTCCATAGCTGAAGCACATTTTGAACAGTGTGGCAATGGGGTCCAAACCCCCATCATCGCAGTGACCAAAAGGTAAGTGTGGGGTCCATAGCTGAAGCACCTTTTGAACATTGTGGCAATGGGGTCTAAACCCCCATCATCACTGTGACCAAAAGGTAAGTGTGGGGTCCATAGCTGAAGCACCTTTTGAACATTGTGGCAATGGGGTCTAAACCCCCATCATCACAGTGACCAAAATGTAAGTGTGGGGTCCATAGCTGAAGCACCTTTTGAACAGTGTGGCAATGGGGTCCAAACCCCCATCATCACAGTGACCAAAATGTAAGTGTGGGGTCCATAGCTGAAGCACATGTTGAACAGTGTGGCAATGGGGTCCAAACCCCCATCATCACAGTGACCAAAATGTAAGTGTTGGGTCCATAGCTGAAGCACATTTTGAACAGTGTGGCAATGGGGTCCAAACCCCCATCATCACAGTGATCAAAAGGTAAGTGTGGGGTCCATAGCTGAAGCACCTTTTGAACATTGTGGCAATGGGGTCTAAACCCCCATCATCACAGTGACCAAAAGGTAAGTGTTGACAAAGAAAGAGCTGCAACTGCCAAACTGCATGGATGATTCCTGGTCACAGAACAAAAAACACATCAGTGGCAAAGTAGTGTATGTGTCCCATTGCAACATAGATTGGGGGAGGCAAATACTGCAGTGCAAATAAGACATACCTTTGGCCATGTGCAGACAAACAACACCCATGTGGGCTGACACTGTCAACATTCATCAATGACACAATGACAGAAGTGACCATCAGAATGCAGACCCACATATTCGCACCAATGGGCACACAAATGCAGATACCCTGTGGAGACTGCAGATGTGAGGTGAACAGATACCATACCATGGCAGCAATGGGAGACACAAACCATGATCATTGTGCTGACCGATGACATAGGAGTCCCAGGGACAGCAGGGGAAACCCACCAAACTACATACAGCCAATGGCACACCCAAGATATGTACATGAGAAATATTGAGATGCACACCGGTGTACTCCTTATTTCTTTACTCTGCTTGACTGCTTCAGATATATAAAGACGTGCATGCTGGATTCGCGCTCCGCCCAATTGCGCTAACAATGTAGTACGAACACAAAGGGACCCAGTTAGATCCCTGTACCAGCCGCACAGCCACATCCGTTGCTGAATGAGTCCAATAACTCAAATTTATATTGATTATCTTAAGCTTATCCACTTAGTTTACTCCATTTCTTTTACTCCCTTTTACCAATTTTCGTCAATTTATTTTACTCATTTCCGGGCACTAGCGACTACCATTCATATGAAAATACATCCAGAAGCACGTTGCCTGTCACGGCGTGATAATTGTGTTAATTGCTGTAATGATGAACTGGCTGGATGCTAAATGGGGACATTGTAAATATGTTATAATGTATGTCTAAAATGATCGGGTATACGCAGTTGGGTCAGCATTAGCAATGTCGAATCATTTTATTTAGAATTTCGAGATGTCGAGTAAAATATCTGTAGCGGGACACATACAGACGGCATTCTGGGACATGTGGTACTCACAGTGAAGCAGCAGACTCGTGGGTTAGTGAAGTTACATAAAATCCGGTGCATAGTTTAGCGTTTACACTCAGTCTTGTGATTGACCACCTGAGGGGAGAGTTTTAAAATGACCAAGTTGGTTTGAAAATCGTTGATACAGCTACCTAATGCACAGACGTGCTGAGGCACTAGATGAAATAAGAACGTAACGATATGGAAATCTTTTGGTATTGCTGAACACAGTAGGAATCGAGCGAGCTGCGGTTCTGATTATGAATCTAAAGTAACATATGTCACGGTAAGCGCGTTATCGTAGAAAAGAAGTATCTTTGATTTATAAGGGGTTTTAAGTATCATTTACGTATTGGAGGCTTTATTTAAAGACACGTTATGTGTTCTATTAACAGTTGGGGGTTCGACAGGGTTCAGTGCATTAAGCAATTCACAATTAATGAATGGAACTGTAGCTGAGACAGGTATTATGTTGTTGCGCATGCAATGTTTTAGAAAGAATAATTCTGTTTAAGTCAAATAGAGGCATTAAGTTCATGTGTTTAATTAGGAACGTAATAATCAGGCTGATGGTTGTGTTTATGGATTTTTTAACAGAAACCCCTGAAGAAGGGTTTATCCCGAAATGCATTGGGTGAATTTTAAATAAAGTCGTGACATGTGGAAACATCTCTTCCTCCTGGGTTTTCATGAACATTCTTGAATCAGCATGGTAATGAGTAAAATAAATTGACGAAAATTGGTAAAAGGGAGTAAAAGAAATGGAGTAAACTAAGTGGATAAGCTTAAGATAATCAATATAAATTTGAGTTATTGGACTCATTCAGCAACGGATGTGGCTGTGCGGCTGGTACAGGGATCTAACTGGGTCCCTTTGTGTTCGTACACCCAAGATATGCCAATGCAGTGGTGCAGATGCACAAACACAAACAGGCAGACCCACACTGCACATCATACACAACAGGTGAGGGGGGTGCCAGTGTCCCCAGGCAACCACACAACACATGAGGAGACCTGAATACCAATCATACAGATGTGCATACAGTGCCACACAAAGGTAACTCATGGATCCAAATCCCCTATGTGGGCAAGCAGGCATTGTCAGATGAGAGGGAGCACAAATCACACATGTCACACAGGCACGTAGGAACAGCAACTGACACAGCAAGACACAGACACACCACAGCACCACCCCCAGGGCCCCCACAATGTGGTGACCCTGGGCTGCATTACAATCCCACTGTGATGACAAAGCTAAATGTGGTTCACACTGTGAACCACAGTCATGTGTCCTGAGCAACAAACTACCATCACACCTACACAAGCACAAATCAATCAGCATGGCCAGTAAGCCAAGGCCAACATGGAGGCAGGGGCCTAGCCGGGCAACAACTCTCATCTGCACACACTCAACACCACACCCCTCGACCTCCAACAATGTGCAGCAGTGAAGCACACATGCACTGGTGACATTGCACATGCACCCATGACTATTCCAGGGTGGTGGGTGGGAACCAAGGTGCAGAAACACATCACACATGGCCACTCAACAAGACTCCTGAATGTCTGACACACTGCACACTACGCTGTACATGGACATGACGGCAATACCACACCAACCAATGGGATCCCAGCCACAGTCACACACCAATGAAGAAGCCAAGGTCACCCACAAAGAACACACATAGACAACAACCAACATTGCAGCCCGGACCCTGAGAAGTGCCAGCAGTCACACACACAACGTGTCACAATCACTGAAAGATAACACAAACTGGAAATCACATGACAGGGGCAAACAACAAGTGCCAAGGGGAAACCTGACTGTGACCCATCTGCGTCTGCACACAAACTCAGCCCTGACAGCAAACACACCTATGGGTGACACCCTGATGACCAGTAATGTGCCATGCACCCACATCACAGAGAACCCAGGGAGAAGACTTTGGGGGAACATAGGTCAACTCAGCAAGCATCACAAACAGGTACAACACTAGGGAACACAGCATGCACAGCTAAACGGAAGTGAACACACAGACATGCACATACAACACACACCTTGGGCGCAGGCAATGTCACAGGAGTACACACTGCCATGAGGGGACTCCACTCCTGTGTGAGGAAAGCTGTGCCATATGTTGCCTCAGTAGGGCCCCATCATGTCAGCTGAGCACTTGGTCACACAATCAACAATTAGCACCAAATGAGGGCTCCCGTCACATCAGCCTGGTCATGGAAGTGCCAACGGAATCATCAGCACAGATCCAACACACTTGTATAGCAATGTTGCACTGACTACACGGATGAGTCCTTCCCCATTGATGCCCAAACCTGCATGTCCAGTGGAGATGGCCACACGGTCAGGGAAGTAGACGAATTGAACAATGGCAGGCACAACAGATGTGCAGGGGTGGAAGCCACAGATGTGAAATAGCTAATCTAAGTAGGAAATCCCATTGCCAAATACTGAACACATGACACCCTCAGATGCTGCTATGGATGACATGGATACACCACAGGATAGGACACATTCCCCCTGGACCACATGGGTTCCTGCACAGTAACACTTCATTATCATGAGACCAAATATCACCATCACTGCAGCAAGGGCATGGTTAGCATCATCAACAACATGTACATCAGAAGCATAAGCACTAGAGAACAGAAAGTTGCTTTATTCAGCATATGTGTGGAATGAAAACAAAGTCCAGGAAAAACACAAAGGCCAATGGCCAGTCCATTGTCAAAGTCCAAACTTGGTGACAGTGGCAGATGTCACCCTACGCATGCCTGCACAAAACCAGGGACAATCCACTAGGAGGGGCAACCGGGGGGCAGGCCAGGCACCGCAGGGACAGGATCAGGGCTCACCAGGAGGAAGCAGGGAAGGGGTGGTGGGTGCTGGAGAGCCACTGACAACTGCAGTGGAGGTGTCTGACATGGTGTGTGCCGGCACAACTGGGGGCATGACTCAGATGTTGTGGCTGCCGGCACGACTGCAGTGGACCCTGCAGATGGAGTGGACAGGTCCGCCACTGCAGTGCCCAAGTCAGACAGGGTGGTAGTGGACTCCACTGCAGTGCCTACCACCAGGGGAGGAGAATGGGGAACAGGCAAGATGGGCTGGACAGAGGGGGAGGACACCCTCACCACATCAGTGGCACAGACAAGCGCAGCGGGGGTGTGGTGCCGGGAGAGCAAGTGGCAGGGGAGAAGGCCGGATCCTCTTGGGGATGGTATATCTGTGGGTGGGGGAACCTGGGGCAGGGTGTGGTGGGGGCACCTGTGGAGTGGGGGCCTGAGGGATGGAGGAAGGAGACCTGGTGCCTGAGCTGCAGGGCGGCGGCGGGGTCTTGCTCTTACGACTCCGGGGGACTTGCGGGTGGGGGCCTCTGTCTGTCTGCACCTGGGGGAGGGTGTCCGGGGGCGAGGGGCACTCTGCTCCGTGTGGGTGGGCTTCCTCTTCCCCCTGGATGCTGGAGCAGCTGGATCGGAGGGGAAGAGGCCGAGGTCACTGAGGAAGAGGCGCTGGGTCTTTGGGGTTGCAGGTGAGGCAAGGGAGGGTGTTTTGGAGGGAGAGGCAACTGAGGACTGCGCAGTGCTCGTGGATGCGTGTGTGTGTTCCAGGGCCCCATCCCCTGTGAGTCTGGTTTCAGTCCCCTGACTGTGCGTGCGTGTGCGTTTTGTTTGTGGCGTGTGTGTCTGTGTGCTGGATGTGTGTGTGCTGGTGTGTGCCTGTGCCGGTGTGTGTGTGCTTGGGACGGGTAAGGTGCTGGGGAGTGTGGATGGAGCAGAGGCAGGAGGGGTGAGGGACTGTCTGAGGAGGGACACTGCTGCCGTCAGGGAAGAGTCCATGGACCTATTGCCCCTCTGTAGGTCAGACATGCCCGATGAGATGCCCTCCATGAACGACACCAGCTGAGTCAACAGAGCGGTGTGCGCATGGAGGACACTCAGCATGGCTGTCTGCCCTACATGGAGCTGGCGAAGGAGGTACACAGACTCCTCACTCAGGGCAGCAGGGGACACAGGGGCAGGGGGTGCGGTGCCTGGCCCAAAGGAGACACGCTCCTGAACATGGGAGCCTCCACGGACCTGGGGAATGGGAGCCGATGGGAGGGCGGTGGTGGTGCTGGTGGTGGCGGGGACAGCAACACTAGCTGGGGTGTGGTGGCTGCTGACACCCGCCTCCATAAGGGAGTCATCCTCCGAGTTGCTCTGGTCCTCAGCTGAGGTGGATGGTGCTGAGGACTCCTCGGTGTGGCTCCCCTCGCCCTCCGTGCCACTGGGTCCCTCCGACCACTCCTCGGCTGCTGACCCAGTCTGGCTCTCGGGCTCCTCCTGGTCCGTGGAGCTGTCCCCTTCCGTGGCCGTGGATGTATCTGCAAACAATGGGTAAACAGACAGACATCAGTCACCTGTACCAAACGCACACACCACTGTGAGCACAGCACATTACAGAGCAAGCCCTGGCATCATTAGTTGTACATTGCTAAAAGTGCCCTAACTGAACAGGAGAAGCCAATTGTCAGTCTGATGCCAACCATGGCACTCACATCCCACATGGCCTTGCACCCATCTGTCTGGTGTCTGTTGGATTGCAACACCCCAGTGTGGACACATGCACCAACTACACACTAGTTGGACAGTGCAGAGGACACGGTGTAGCATGTGGACATGCACACATCACAACTCTTGCCACTGAGTCAGTACAGGTTTCCGGATGAAAGGGATGCCCAGAGTCAAATAGGAAATGCATGTGATGCATACCAGCGACAGACACCATGATGCACCCATGTCCTGATAGCCATCGCCACAATGGTGTGCATGTAGCACATGTCACTCCCCTGCAGGATCACCAATAAGTAGACACATGCCATGGCGGAGGCATGACTGCTAAGTCATACATCACTGTCTCAGTGATGTATGACTTGGCAGCCAGACAACACCACTCTGCACTGTGTCACAATAGTAGGTCATGGGGAATGCAAGTCCTGGAGCTGCACAAGTGCACATGTACATCCCCCACACAACACATCATCTTAACCCTCATCTGTCCAGGTCATACCGATTGGACATATGGGAGACCTGTGACACTACCCTCTGAACCTGAGCCCCTCACAATCTGCTGTGAATGGGGAACAGCTGCCTGAACTTCACATTCGCATACTCCAGTCTGCACGGGCAGCTGATCAAACACCTATGTGACACACAAGTATCGTCTCCTATGGTCACATCTCCAGTGGCATGCTGAGCCCCTACCAAGAAACACCCCAGCAGTCCTGGCAACTAATCCACAGCACACTGACACAGAGGCAGACACCTGAGGGGTCAAATCACTGCGCACAATGTGTCAGCTGATACACGGGAGTGGGAGTACAGAGTGCATTGCATGGCCTGGAGTAAGCATGACTGTCCTGCCCCACATGAATGAGGGATGAGCCCTGGACAGTGGATAGCTGGCTATGTATGTGTGACACACGTAATCTGCACACTCCTGGGGCCCAAACATTGTTCCCACCCGCTGCATGGGCGTGTGCCACATACCCCAGGCACATGTGGTGGCTCAGCTCAGCAAGTGGACCGCATATCAAAGCAACACGCAGATTACATGTCCGAACACAGGCGTTGTGTGAACAATGGACCCACCCATGATGCCCACAACAGAGTTAGGAAACAGATTCTGTCCCCCACCTTTAGTGAAGCAAACTGCAAGGACACAGTCCCAAGTGACACAATTCCCTGAATGTAAGGGCCACACCTGGGTATCAGATGAGGAGTGGGCAGTGCACAATAGAGGGACATGGCTCCTGGACAACATGACTGCTGCACTGTGGCAGTTGAACCAGGCCAGAGGAGGGCACAAAGCATGTAATACAGAGTTCACAGTGCAGTCTTTGACTCACCCCCTCCTTGCTGCTGTCTGGCCTTCAGCTGCCCATCCAGGTCTGGAAACACCACCGCCAGGATCTGGAGCATGTGGGGGGTCAGGGTCCGTGTTCCGCCCCTCCTGCGAGGAGGCGACAGCTTCAGCTGGACCCGTGCAATCCTCCGGGTCCAGCCCCGAAGGTCCTGCCACCTCTTCTGGCAGTTGCGGATCCGGCGCTTATAGACCCCCACGGACCGGACAGCCCGGACGATGTCCTTCCAGATCTCCTGCTTCCGATGGGCATTAACCTGTCAGGATGACAAAGTGAAAAGGCCATTACTACACATGCAACATATCCGTGCATGACACAGTTGTATATACATGTCTCAATCACAGGGGCACATGATGTACACAGGCAGTGCAAAGCTGCCCATGGACAGTTTGCCAGACGTCACTACATGGTATCATTGCATGGTAAGTAAAACCTTGTTCAAATGCACTGTCACTGCACCATACCTGTCCAGTGCATGTCACTACACACTATGGGGGTGACAACTACTCAGTGAGCCTGCTATTCAGTGGCGTGCAGACTTCCAGCCTTGCTAGTCAGACAAAATGCACATTCAGAAAGGCAGTGCACAGAACACTCACCTGCTCCCCTGGTGTCCCATACAGCTTGCTGTACTGTGGAAGTAGGCTGTCCAGCAGGGCCTGGTTCTCCTCAAGGCTGAAGGCTGGGGCTCTCTCCACAGTACGTGCCATTGTAGGGTCCAGAGGGGCAGAGACAGCAGCAGTGCAGTGGCAGATGTCGTCCTGGAGCATGTAGTGCAGGCAAGTGAGCTCTCAGGGGAACAGCCAGCAATATATATGTGCTGGAGAGGCAGATACTGTCCCTTGTGTCCAAAGTGATAGGTCCAAGTCATTTGCATCTTCTGAATCTGGCCAATCCATGGAATAGCAGCACCAATACACGCCCACAGCATCCTTCAAATCTTCAACTTCATGACATACATGATTTTGCAACATTGTTGTGGGTGACCAACTGAATTTCCAGCAACCGACTCGTTCGAAATTCGAAAACGCGTCCGTTGCCAGGCAAGGCCATTGTCAATGGGTGCGCACCGATCGGTCCATTGCTGTACAACTTGTACAGGGGTACAACGCGTACCCGCACACATTGAATGCAATGGGCCGGCCGGGGGCACCGATCGGTCCATTGCAGTACAACGCGTACAGTGGTACAACGCGTACCCGCACACATTGAATGCAATGGGCCGGCCGGGGGCACCGATTGGTCCATTGTGGTACAACGCGTACAGGGGTACAACGCGTACCCGCACACATTGAATGCAATGGGCCGGCCGGGGGCACCGATCGGTCCATTGCTGTTCAACGCGTACAGGGGCACAGCGCGTACCAACGCGTACAGGGGCACAATGCGTACCTGCACACATTGAATGCAATGGGCCGGCCGGGGGCACCGATCGGTCCATTGCAGTACAACGCGTACAGGGGTACAACGCGTACCCGCACACATTGAATGCAATGGGCCGGCCGGGGGCACTGATCGGTCCATTGCTGTTCAACCCATCCCTGTACAAGTGACTGGCATATGTCACCATGCCTGTCTCAGATGGACATATGCCAGCCACAGATAGCTCCCAGGGAGTGAGGGGCACACCTACAACACGACAGCCTGTCCAAACTGTATGATAAGGCATGTAAGGCTGCATTTCCTATTGTGTGTATGTTGGTGTACATGTTGTCCTGTGGGTGTCACCTGGGGGCAGCCACCCCCAGGCTGTGCACGTGTTCATGGGGACAGGATCCTGGGTGTTACGTGTACATGACCACTGTGATGTGCAACTGTTCATATCTGTGCATGTGCCATGGTCACATTTCACGGTGGTGTATGTGTATGTCATGTCACATACCCCGTGAGTCCCATGTGGGACGGTATGTTTGAGCCAGGGTGTCCCAGTGGCACAATAGTGATGGTCCTCCACAGTCTGTGTGCATGTAGTGTTTACAATGTCTCTGATTTCATGTGCACAATGGGAGACAGTCTCCACATCCACGTTGTGTTTGCATGGACTTTGATGTTGTGCGTGTGTGTGTCACAGACGTCCATGTCTGTCCTGCCGTGGCAAGTGGGACCACTACCTGTGGGGGTCATGGTTGTTTTGATGTGGTGTATACATGATACTCCATGTAATGCCAGTGTCCATGTGGCAATACAGGGTCCCTGGGAATGTACCTGTCGTTGAGCTGTGATGCCTGGGGCACATCTGTCCTCACATGTCACTGTGGGGGGTGATTGTGACACGGCAGCAGGAGATGGGAACTGTGACACGGCCTCATGATATCCAATGGGCCAACCTGGGACTAATTGATGCCACTTGTTGGACCGTGATGACAGATGTTGGCCATGTATGTACCATACATGTCCTTACGGAACTGCACACTTCATGTAGTTGTGCCTCATAATGATGTATGTTGGGATATTGAGTGTGTTCAATGCCGCATATGTGGGCTGACTGACAATCTTGCTTACTTCTCCTCTGCACTGCAGGGCTCCTGCTGTCCATCGACCATTCCCAGACCTGGCAACAATGGTGGAACGGGACAGCATCCGACGGTACCGCTTCACCAGGCAGCTGATTGAGGATTTGGCAGTGCAGTTGGCCCCACATTTGCAGCCTGGCCGGCCGTATCCTACAGCGCTGACCCCCAAGGTGAAGGTGATGGCAGCCCTACACTTCTTTGCCACCGGTACCTTCCAACATACTGTGGCGACTGCTGGTGGGATGTCACAGACCATGTTGAGCCATGTGCTCCGCGATGTTTTGGCGGCAATGTTGCTATTCCTGAACCGGTACATCTATTTCCCTAGACTGCGACGACTCACTGACGTGAAGAGTGACTTTTATGCCCTGGGGAGGATGCCGCATGTCATTGGCTCCATTGATGGGACACATGTGGCTTTGGTACCACCACAGGCCCAGGAGCAGGCCTACAGGAACCGCAAGCACTACCACTCGGTCAATGCACTGGTGGTGTGTCTTGCAGATATGACCATCACACACGTGTGTGCCCGTTTCCCTGGTTCAGCACACGATGCCTTTGTGATGAGGAGTAGTCACATCCCCAGGATGATGGCACAGATGCAGAACCAGCGTGCCTGGTTTGTCGGTGTGTACTGACTTTGTGCCATTGTGTGTGATCTGATCTGTAGTATTCCGCCCACTTTTCCAAGTCAGCTAATGTGCACTTGTCTGTCCGTAGGTGACTCGGGATACCCCAACATGCCGTGGTTGCTGACACCCCTCAGGAACCCTGTGACACCAGCCCAGATGCGCTACAATGAGGCACATGGTCGGACCAGGAGAGTGATTGAGCGGACATTTGGTCTCCTGAAGAGCCACTTCCGCTGCCTGGACAAGACCGGCGGGTCCCTCCCATATGCCCCTGCGAAAGTGTGCAAGATTATCATCGTCTGCTGCATGCTCCACAACCTGGCAGTGCGGAAGGAGTTGCCTCTCATCCAGGATGACAATGACCAACATCCGCCACCTGTGGAGGATCCTGGCCTGGACCACGATGCCAGTGACGATGATGATGATGATGATGAGCACACAGCTCATCACCAACTTCTTTAGCTGAATGTGAGTATCCTGAGGTGTCATGTCAATGATGTGAGTTGGCATGATATGTGTAGGTGGTGCTCTGGTGCTGTTGGAGTGTGTCCATGGGCTACTTGACTGGATGTGTGTTGCGATGTGTGCTTACAGGTGGGCTGTACTCCCCAACAGTGTTGACATGCTAACTTGGTTCTGGGTGGGTATCTTGTAACATGTATTGTGCATGAGTTTTGCTGTTCTGTCCTGTTCTCCATTGCTTTTGACTGTGTGTCATTTCTGTCCTTCACAGGGTACTTTCAGATTCGTTTGGTCAACTGTGTCCACCGACGACGTGATTGCACTTCCAGGGTGGTAGCTGTTGTGTCCCTACAGGTGATGTGCGCCACACCCATGGACTTCCTTCTGTCTACAGTTGTTGACTGTGTGCCCGCTGCCAGGTGGGATTACCTTGCATCTGTAGTGGTTACGACATGTTGCAACTGTGTAATAAACCTGTGCTTCACTTTGTGATGTGCGTTGTCTGTGGTCACACATTTGACTGCCATTTGCTTACTGCACCTGTGGGCCACTTGACTACAACTGGGAATGGGTGTGGTGTCTGTGCATTGCACCGTCTTCCCTGGCAACATCAGTGTAGGCAATGAGTCAGATGGCCTAGGTGTGTATGTGTTGTGTAGCCCTGGTGGTGTGTCTCACTCATATGTGTCACGTTGCCTTTACTCACATGCCTGTGTTGTACTTGCTGTTGCAGTTCGCATACACAGTGTAATTTTGCAGTTCATCATCCCCATAACAGCACCCACGTTGGAATCACAACAGAGGCAAGTATGGTGTATTAGTGTGTTTATTGTGATACATTTGTGTGAATAGTGCATAGGATGGGTAGTGCTGTACATAAATCTAGCAATCAGAAGTTCCTAGGTGAATTGAAAGTCCTGGTAGACAAAATCCCCAGTATCGGGCCACAGTTGTCTGAGACATTGGTCCAACTTGTACTCCCCATGCAATGTGTGGGAGTAGTGTTGCCGTCAACAGGGTGAACAGTCTGTGCACAAAGGTGAACATCCAGAACAGGTTCAGGCTTCCTGGGAGTTGCGCTTGGCCATCGGCCTCTCACTTGCCCCTCTTCGGACGACCCCTCTTCTTGGCTGGGGGCCCCTCAAGTACAGGCTGCTGCGGTGCAGGGGACTCTCCGCCAGAGTCATCCTCCCTCCCTGTGGCAGTTGCAGTTTGGGCAGCACCAGATGTTGTTGGCACACAGGGAGGTGTGGACTGGTTGCTGTTCATCTGGAGGAGGCATTGTAAAATGTCCCTGTGCACCGCCGTCATCTCATGCAGTGCATCCCACTTGGACTCCACGCGGGACATGTGTGAGTCCATGCGGGACATGTGTGACTCCACGTGGGACATGTGAGAGTCCAAGCGGGCATGATGGGCAGCCTGCTGCTGTTTCATGTCTCTGAGGAGCCCCACTACCTGGCTGAGGTCTCCGGTGCTGGACTGGTACGCATCAGCTATGCGTACCAGTTGTGGGTCATCATGCACACCAGCAACCTCTGCAAGCAGCGACCTCTGTCTCCCACCCCTCCCACCACCCCTGCTGACATGTGCAGTGCGTGCATTGGCACGCACAGATGACCCTGGTCCACCTTGGGAGTTGGTGGTGGTGGTGGTGTCCATGGCCCCAGGTTGGTCCAGGGTCCCTGTGCTGGTGTTGCTCCTTGTTCTGTCCATGTCGGCAGGGATGGTATTTGTGGTGACAGTCGTTGGAGGGGTGGGTGCAGGGGGTGCAGCTGGTGGTCCTGCTGGTGCTGCAGCTGGTGGTCCTGCTGGTGCTGCATGTAGACTTGCACCGGATGTGCCAGGTTGGTCTTCTTCGTCCGAGGAGGGCAGAGGCTGTACGACACCAGTGAGCTCCGCATCCTCTTGAGCCTGGGACTGGGACTCCTCAGCGTCTGCTGCTGTGTCACCATCATCACCTGTTTTTGGGAGACACACACAATGTATGTTATCTTTCTGCAGGCATCAATGGTTGACACACCTGACAGTTGTGACTGTGCCTCTGGGTGCGGGCCTGTACATTGCATTGTCCTAAGTCGTCACAGTCAGGGGTTGATTTTGGTGTGGCACATTGTCCTGCATTATTTGGGCATTTCTATGTATTTGTTGGGGTGTGCACATGGTCTGCATTGGTTGTATTTGGTTGACAGCCGGCCCTCCTTCCCACCCACCCAGCCAGTCAGTTATCCCACCATGGACTGTGCTTGCATTGCAGGGAGTGGAAGTTGTCTCTCAGGATGTCAGTCAGTGGTGTCCTGCTGTTGGTTGGTGTGCAGTTCCCAGCATGCCCTTGTGCTCCCCACAGCAGTAGCCAGTGTCAGCCATCTTGTGAGTCCTTCTCCACTCTCTGTGATGTGAGCATGGTTCAGGGTGGTGTTGATGGGCCAGTTGTGAGGGTGACCAATATCTGTGACTGCCACTCCCATCATGCTATTGCCTCCACTCCACTTGCCAGCATTCCCATACTTACTTGCTTTTGTGGGGAGTTCAGTGTGTGTGGGTGTGAGGGCAATGGCAAGATGGCTGACAGAGGTGTCCTGCTGTTGGTTGGTGTGCAGTTCCCAGCATGCCCTTGTGCTCCCCACAGCAGTAGCCAGTGTCAGCCATCTTGTGAGTCCTTCTCCACTCCCTGTGATGTGAGCATGGTTCAGGGTGGTGTTGATGGGCCAGTTGTGAGGGGACCAATATCTGTGACTGCCACTCCCATCATGCTATTGCCTCCACCCCACTTGCCAGCATTCCCATACTTACTTGCTTTTGTGGGGAGTTCAGTGTGTGTGGGTGTGAGGGCAATGGCAAGATGGCTGACAGTGGTGTCCTGCTGTTGGTTGGTGTGCAGTTCCCAGCATGCCCTTGTGCTCCCCACAGCAGTAGCCAGTGTCAGCCATCTTGTGAGTCCTTCTTCACTCCCTGTGATGTGAGCATGGTTCAGGGTGGTGTTGATGGGCCAGTTGTGAGGGTGACCAATATCTGTGACTGCCACTCCCATCATGCTATTGCCTCCACCCCACTTGCCAGCATTCCCATACTTACTTGCTTTTGTGGGGAGTTCAGTATGTGTGGGTGTGAGAGCAATGGCAAGATGGCTGACAGTGGTGTCCTGCTGTTGGTTGGTGTGCAGTTCCCAGCATGCCCTTGTGCTCCCCACGACACAGCAACAGTGTCAGACATCTTTGATGGGCCTTTCCACTCTCTGTGGGATGTGCATGCGTGAGTGTGAGCTTGCTGGGCCATGTGGTGGGGGATGTAGAACTGTGACTACGACTCCCATCATGCTATTGCCTCCACCCCCTTCCCAGCATGCCCATGCTTCCTTCCTTTTGACTCTGCTTCCCTGTGGGGTGGGCTGGCTGTGCTGACAGGATGGCTGGGAGTGTTGTCCTGGCAGTTGTTTGGCTAAAAGTCCCAAGAGTGTCCCTGTGCTTCACACAACATAACCCAGGGTGGTGGTTCTTTGTGGGATCTTGAGTTAGGATGGGAGGCATTGCATTCTACCAGGTGGGTTCTGTGGAGTTTGTGTTGAGGGGGTGTGTGAGGGGAGGTGCTTGTGACTATGGTCAGTGCTGCGAGTCCTCCTTCCCACCCAGCCAGCCAGATATCCCACCATGGAACGTGCTTGCATTGCAGGGAGTGGAAGTTGTCTCTCAGGATGTCAGTCAGTGGTGTCCTGCTGTTTGTTGGTGCACAGTTCCCAGCTGGGCCTTGTGCTCCCCGCAGCAGTAGCCAGTGTCAGCCATCTTGTGAGTCCTTCTCCACTCCCTGTGATGTGAGCATGGTTCAGGGTGGTGTTGATGGGACAGTTGTGGGGGTGACCAATATCTGTGACTGCCACTCCCATCATGCTATTGCCTCCACCCCACTTGCCAGCATTCCCATACTTACTTGCTTTTGTGGGGAGTTCAGTGTGTGTGGGTGTGAGGGCAATGGCAAGATGGCTGACAGTGGTGTCCTGCTGTTGGTTGGTGTGCAGTTCCCAGCATGCCCTTGTGCTCCCCACAGCAGTAGCCAGTGTCAGCCATCTTGTGAGTCCTTCTCCACTCCCTGTGATGTGCGCATGGTTCATGGTGGTGATGATGGGACAGTTGTGGGGGGGGGCAATATGTGTGACTGCGACTCCCATGATGCTATTGGCTACACTGACTTGGCCAGCATACACAGAATTCCTTCCTTTCAGTGGTCTTCACTGTGTGTTGGTGTTGTTGTGGTGGCTACATGTCTGGATGTGTTTGTTAGTTCTATTTGTGTCACTGCCTAGCTGTAGTTGTAGTTGTGTTTGTACATGTGATGGCACGGTTGGATGTAACTTTTTTGATGGCATGTGTTGTGTTTATCTGACTGACATACACATTTTGGGATGATTCTGTTCTGGTTGCTGTGTAATTGCTATGAGTGCATGGTTTGACTCTCCCCTTGACAGTGATGTGTGTGTGTTTTGTGGCAGAATATTGTGTACATTTGTTGTGTAATCACCAGGCTCTGGGATGTTCTCTAGTCCATATACGCTCACTGGCGGAAGGATGGCCCGCACCTTCTCCTCCCAGGGCCTGAGGTATACTGGCTTGGCAGGAGGGCCACTGAGGTGTATTGGCTCAGGAGGTAGTCTTTCTTGAGCAGCTCCCGGACCCTCCTGCGCACGTCATACCACCTGTTCTGGATGTCGGTCTTTGTGCGCAGACATGGTGATTGTGCGTTCACCCTGTTGATGATCCTCTCCCACATCTTGGTTTTCTGGGAGATGGGGGTCTGTTGGACCAGTGCGCCAAACAGCTGTGGCTCTACCCTGAGGATCTCGTCTACCAGGACTTCCAATTCACAATCTAGGAACTTGTGATTCTTCTTGGGGGGCATGGTGATGGGTGGTGATGGTGAGTGATGTGTGTGTTGGTGTGCAGGTGAGGGTGTGTGAGTGTGTGTTTTGCTGGGTGTATGTGAGGTAGGTATTTGTTGGTGTGCTGATGGTGTGTGGCTTGTGTGGGGGATGAGCTGTGGGTGTGTGGTTGCTGTCTCTTGGGTGCTGGCAGTGGAATGGCATTTGCAAAGGATCATGGTTGGGATTTGTGTCCTTTATATGGGTGGAGTTGTGGGTGTGTCTTTGTTCTCTGTCCCCACCCCCCAGTATTTATTGGCTTTGTAATTGCTTGTTTGGCCTTTTTTGTGTGATTTTTCCTTTGTACTGTCTGTGCATGTTGGAAACGTTGTTGTGACCGAGTCGGACCCTGCATTTGTCTCGTACGGTGTTCTCCGTTTCGTTCACGCTGTGTTTGTGCTGTTTTCTATGCTGCGTACGCGTCGGTCGCGGTGTTTTGTGTTGCTTCGGCTCGGTTTTGTATGCGTGTCGGTCGTGCGGCTTGTCCTCCTTCCGACTCGGTCGTGGTTTTCGCGCCTTGCATCGTACTTTGCGGTTTGGAGTTCGCGTGTACGTTTCGGTCGGATTTGTTCCGGGTGCGTGTCGGTCGGTTCGATTCGCGTGTTTTCCGGCCGGATTGCTGTTTTCCGTGCGGCTCGGTCGTTCGGCTTGGGTTCTGTACGTGTCGGTCGGATTTTGCACGCTTTGCATCGTACTTGGCGTGTCGGGCGCCACAGGTACGTGTCGGTCGGTATCATTTCCGGCTCTGAGTCGGTCGGTGCTTTTTCCGGCCCGAATCGGAATCGACCCCTTAATCTATGAGGGGTGTGAGAATGTTATCAGTAGTTTGAGACTGCTACTCCATGATGGGTGTGAGACTGAATTACTAAACTTCTCATGGAATCCTCTATTGATAATGGTCAGATTTAAAATGAGAATATTTAAAAAATTATAGGACGCAATTCACAATGTAGGGAAAGTACAGGTGGAGATCTTCACCTCCACCTATACTTACTTTACCTACTTGCTGGAATTCACAAACATTCACACAAGTACACCTGGAAAGCTTCACCAGGTGAATGTTTCTAGGCATATTTCTGAAAACATCAAGTGACATTCCTGAGTGGATCCTATTCCTTTGGATTTCCCATGAGATCCATCAGGATCCTATTCAAGCAGAGAACTCCAAATTGGGAGACTATCAGAGGCGCGGACATGGATACTTGGTAACCCATCACCTGCGGATGGATGCTTAGATACCCGGATCACACCTTCTCCCCCATGATCATCAATACTGTCCTGGACTGTATGTAGGTGTGCACCACCCCAGGGAGCACCCAGCTCATTCCCCACATATTCACTCCTCCCCCCCTTCTAGGCAGGAACCTCTTCCCCCGTCTCCCCTCTCCCTCTTCCTACCCCTCCCCACCCTTCATCTCTTACTGTTAAATACGATGTACCTTCCATCCATATTATTATTGTATATGGTTATTATACCTGATTGGAGGATGGTGATTATTCATGCTGTGTATCTTTACTACTCCTTAATAAAGAATTGCAACACAAAAAAAACCAAACATAAGCCTGATCAATATCTGACATTTGTGTAGCTTTATTTTCATCCTGATAAGCATAATCTGGAAAACATGTGTGAGGCTTCACATGTTTGTGCACCTTACCTTACTCATTTGCTATCTATAGGCAATGGGGATATGGACATTTGCGACAAAGAAAGGAAAATGATGATGATGATGGAAGTGGGGATGAAGAAGTAGAAAGTGTAAAGCAGTGAGAATGACGAGAGTGATCGAGGTGGGGATGATAGACTGCGGATAAAAGGGAGTGCGAAGAAGATGGGACAAGGATGAGCAGCGATGGGGGGGGAGAAATAATGATAAGGAGAAATGGAGGGGGTAGAAAAATACCATAGAGACCGGGCTAGTGGGATGGGGGTGAGCAGGAGTGAGGACTGCCTCGTGGCCCGCTAATCACAAAAAACTACATGGAAATAGCAAATGGAGAATGTAACCTTCCATGAAATGCCATGGGATGGAAGGACAGCTCAGCCAACCAGTAGCAAAACTTAAAATTTCTGACAGTTAAAGTCTGAAGGTGACTGACGAAAGCCCACTCTCTTTGTACGATTAATATATTTATAAAGTGTTGAAAGTATCGTTTACATTAGGTTTCTAGATAGCTAAAGCTGTATGTAGTGCGATCTAAAATGTAAATAAATGTAAACGATGCTATACAAATGAAAAATCGATATACTGATGAATACATATAATTTTATTTCTTAAAAAAGGGACATGAACAGGCCCCTTGACTTCTTTGTTGTGTGTTAACACTCAATGCTTGCTTTAATATAGCCTTATAGCCCGCCGTAGCGGGCTATACCGGCTATTAAAGGCCCGCTCCAGCGTTAAAGGCCTGAGCCTAAGGCGAGGGCCTTTAACAAGGGAGAGGGACTTTAATAGCCAGTATAGCCCAGCTACGAAGGGCTATAAGACTATTAGAATATTCTGCCACTAGAGGGCAGAATGTTCTAACAAATAAAACAAAGGCCTCTCGGACCCCGAGGGGGTTTAAATCCCCTCGAGCTCCGAGAGGCCTTTGTTCACAGCAATAGCTGTGAACAAAAGCAACATTGGAATGTTGCTCTGCGAGCCTTTACCGCCCGTAGAAGCACTGAGCACTCCATTGTATTCAATGGAGTGCTCCACATTCCAATGTTCTAATAAATTGTACTCAATGGGTAATAACTAGATACCATAGTTTTGTAAATCCTTAGTAACAAAGAAGGGAGGCTGGTTTTAAAAGAGTAGAGGTAGGATGCACAGATGTTTTAAGTGCATGCAAATGTATCTTAAGGTAAGAGTATGTTCTGCTCTTCGTAGACTATATCATTACTTACATCACAATGATAATTATATTACACGTTACAGTTTGCATTATAGAAAGCTCTTTACTCATGCCGAAGAAAAATGAGGCATTTTTCCAGTACCTGCACTGAAGCAGAGAAACAGCCCCTTATTATTCAGAACAGCGCTTTGCCGTTGGTTGTAATTTCGAGATGCAAAGCTGAATCATACAAAGTGATAATGGAACAGACTTCCAGAAATGTATTGTTAGTGTCCGGCTCGAGAGATATGATCAAGTGTTATTGTCTAAATGGAAGCTACCATCAGAAAAAGCGGGAGGTATGCAAAGGAGAAAGGGCTTCAGCAACGGGTTGCATGCAGAGTAGTCATAAAATAGAGAAGCAGGCATCTTAAAACTGATCACACCTTTTACACTTCTGGGTGATCCCATTACAGGATTCTGCCTTCAGTGGTGTGCTCGTAAAAATGATGCATTGCCGAGCCAGTCCTGTTATATGAAGCCAGATTCATTTTCCACACGACTTTATTGATGCAGAAGGAAATTAAGTAACTTTCAGGAGACCGTGGAAAGAGCATAATGTACTCCCAATTCAAAACCAAATATCTGAAACGCCAGAGCAGAATGAGTGGTTTGCTACATAATATTATTTACATGTTTTGCGTGGCCAGTTTGCATAAACGTGCTCACTTGTGTTTTTTATTTTAGTTTAATTATAATTTTAGAAACGTGTAAACCCTCAAATTATCTACAAATTAGAGTCCCAATTTCCTACTTTAATTAACAACACATCAGCGCGACTGTTGTCACAAATGGCAGATCCTGCTTCCTACCGAAATATGAATTTGGGGACGTTTATGATTGAAGGGAACACTATTCTGAAAAATGTGACTCCCAGCTGAACATTTTGCTGCACTGAGTTCAGAGTGTTCCCAGGGACGGACGCATGGGTGGCCATTGAGAAGATAATGAACACTTACAAAGTCATAACTTTATAAATCTTTATGACATTTCTCATTCAATATGCCCACCTACATTTAGGGACTTATTTACAAGCCGCGATCGCCACAGGAACATCACTTTAAACGGCGTTCCTGTGGCGATAGGGGCTTTGCCTTATTTACAAGGCAGCGTTAAGCCACTTAACGTGGCTTAACTCCACATTGTAAATAAGGCACCGTTTCACGCAATACTTAGCATGAAAGGGGTGGGAAATCGGTGTTGCGGTAGGCATTCCGCCGCAACACCCATTGATTTTGACACTGAGTGTGGCGTAAATAGGAGGCAGCGCCAAAATTAAAACCAGGGAAAACCTGGTTTTAACATGGCGAAATGGGGAGAAATGCTTTATTTCTCCTTGTTTTTGATGTTTCTATGTCTGCTGCATTGTAAAGCATACATAGAAACAGCAAATTGCCATGAATGATTGCTTATGTAGAGGAAGGTGTCCCTTCCTGCACATAAACAATCATTAAAAAAATGACGATTTGCAACTTCTATGTGTGCTGCTCAATGCAGCACACATAGAGAGTTACAAATCGCCAATCAGATTGTTTATGTGCAGGAAGGGAAACCTGCCTACACATAAACAATCATTCCCTCAAAGCAGGCACCCTTGCACTATGGTGCAAGGGTGTCTGCGCTGGCGCGAGGCAGCTTAATTTAGTGCCAATGCAGAGAGCAGTATTATTGTAAATACGATGCATCCCTGCGTTTCTAAAGTGACGGAGCATGGCGTTAGCAATTTTGGAGCTAACCCGCGCTCCGCCACTTGCTTGTGAATATGCCCCTTAGTTTCTTGTTTAGACTTTTGTACATTGTGAATTAAAATATACTCTGGAACAAACAGCATTTTCATCAGGAATTGGATGTTTTGGTCCCACATAATTCATAAATAGAAATAAATGGGGAATACCATTTACAAATGGATTTTAAATGTGTAAGTGTTAGTGGATTGACTGTCTGGTTTTGGAGTGATAGGGGCTGGGGATGTGCATTCACTGTAGACAGCAACTGGGGAGGTTGAGGTGTGCCTGGCCCTTCCTGGAGGACTCAGAGCTGAGCTGAATGGACCTTGGCTGCATTTAGCGTAATGGGAGTTTTCCTTGCACCTGAATAGGGCCTGTCTCCCTTGCACAATGCTGTCTCCACCCCCTGTTGTCATACTGCACCAGTGAGGACAGAACTGGTTTCGACTAGGCTCAGAGACCCTTGCACAAAGAGGAACAAAGACAAAATAGGGTATAAGTAGTGGACCTTAAACCCCAGAACTTTAGATCACTTCTGGACTCAAGAGGAACCTTTGCCAAGGAGAAGAGCTGGAAAACTTAGAGGAGGAGTACTGCCCCTTTGATGTGTGCTGTGTGGGGTTGGCTTGCAGTTGCTGCTTCTGCCAAGGAAAGGACAAAGACTGGAACTTTGCTGATAAACCTGATTGAAGAAGAATCACCAAGGGCCTGTTTGTGCAGGCCTCCTGTTCTGAAGTCTCAGGGTCACAAAGACTTCACCCCCAGCTCCCCGGAACTCTATTGCTGAGAGTTCTGACCTGCCAGGAGGTGCCTGTTCTAGTTTTGGGCCTCTAGAGGTTGTTCCTGCTGTTGGGCTGTGGAGGAAATCTAAGAGAAGCAAGAAAAGCAATCCCTGACGCCGTCAGCGCTGCTGCCATGATGCCACGACCTGCACGGAGGCCAGGGGCACTGCTCATGAAGTGCATGACACACCGCCCGACCTGCACCGCAGATCTGACGCCCTTCAACGCCTACAGTTATTGACATTTCCCGATGCCAGCGTTCGCACCGACTTCATCATTGGCAGCGTCGGCTTCCTGTTTTCGCGGCGCCGATAACTGCCGAGGGTGACTCCATGAACTCACCGACTTTGCATCATCTCCAGAACAGACACCTCACTGCCGACGCAACCAACTTCCCCTGTCCTGGATTCGACACGTCATCTCCTCCCGGACACAATGACTCGCCTCACCCGTGGCAGCCAGGGAGCCGGTCTCGGCACGGACGCCTCACCTCCACGACACCGTGCATCATCATAGACTTTGTTATCCAAAGGTACTGTTTGTTTCGGGGTCCGGGTGACTCCCTGCCCAACGCGCGCACCTCGTGGTCGGGGCCGTACTTTGGATTTATTGCTGTCATAACATCGTAAAAGCCCCAGGTGGAGCTATTTGTTTTCTACAAGCTTTAATTTGGAAATAACTGTTTTTAAGTGCTGTTTGACTACATGTATGCTGGATTTTTGTCGTTTTGGTCTTGTTGAGTTTAGTTAAAGATACTTTATTTTTCTAAACTGGTGTGATGTCTATTTGTGGTGTTATCACTGTATTACTGTGTGTCTTAATTACAAATACTTTACACATTGCCTTTGGGATAAGCCTGTCTGCTCGTGCTGAGCTACCAAGGGGTTGAATAAGGGTTATCTAAAGTGTGTATCCCCCTTACCCTGACTAGAAGCAAGGGTCTCAACTTGGACAAAGGTACATACCTCTGCCAGCTAGAGACCCCCAGTTCTAACAGTAAGAAAATGTGTTATTAATTGAGCAGGATGTGAGTCCTTCCCAACTAATAGATCCAAAGTCCTGTTTGGGTCCAACATGCAGGTTCAACAAATAAACCTAGGCTCAACCCTGGTAGCTATGGTGCAAAGCAGAAAGGCTTAATGTAGGGAAAAGTGGATAAAGTATTTAACAGTACCAAAACAATAATAAAATCAAAACATAACACACTAAAAATCCCACACCCAATTTAAAAAAAAAAATAGAAAAAATTAAGAGGAAAAATAATCCCAAAATGATAAAAATTCAGTAAGTAGAACCAGAAAATGAATTTAGGGCAAGAAGAAAAGAGAAAAAGTAAAGCCCCAATCTAAGGTTGCTGTTCAAGGTTCACCGGTCCCGAGGTTTGATTTGAGGACAACCGCAACAGAGGGGTAGCCGGATACCTCAAGCAGGTCATCTCAGTCAAAACTGTACCCTCTGAAATACTTGAATCCTCCAGCAGGGCTGCTGCTAGCTGTATCCAGCAAAGTCCTCTCAAAGTAAGATAGCCATTTGATGAGGCCATGCTAAAGTGTTTGGTTTTGACTGAAAAAGCATAGAGTGGGAAAAAGGGCATTTTGCACCTGCTGTTTTCCTTTTCGTGGGCAGATACTTTTTGTGTCTTCATCTGCTCAAGATTTCTACTTTCTGACTTAAGCCCTAATTTAGAATTTGACAGATGTGAGGGTAAAGGAAGACATTATTTATGATATCCTGATGGACTACCATCCATCAAATTTAGAAATGACCCCTGTCACAGTGTCAACTCTGTACATTGAATGGAACTTCTGTATAGGTGGTTCCTCTCAATGAACATAAAGTTTTGATGGCCGTCCACCATACTTCCAACATATTTTTGTTTTTCAGCAAGAAACCCCCAACCAGAACTTTGTTTACAAAATGAATAAACTAATAATTCCCACATACTGAGACGTTTCTCCCAGGGTGTGGGTTTATTACTTTTTTGCTGCTGTCACTCAATGCCGGGTTTTACCTAGTGGTGATGGGTAGGACAAAAAAGAGTTTACATCATCCGCCCAAAATAGGGCAGGTGATGTAATCTCCTTCCTCTGACGGCCCCCGCTCCATTGAGCCATTGGAGGATATTTTCCGTCGACTGAACCAGTGGGGGCTCAGTCAACAGAAAACTTAAGGGACATCTATCTTAAAATGAGGTGTAAGCACCCAGGGTTTGGCAGGCAGTGCAAGCACAATGGAGCACCCTCTCTGACAAACTCTAAATTATGCCCTTAGGGCCAGATGTATCATCATTGTATTTTGCGAGTCCTTAATAGCGAATTTTACCGATTCACTATTAAGGTCTCGCAAAATGCAATGTATGTAGGTTTCGCGATAATAATTGCGATTCCTACATATCCCTTAATTGCGAATCGCAAATTGCGATTCGCAATATGGAATACCTTCCCATTCATTCCTATGGGCCTAGAGGCCCATAGGAATGAATGGGAAGACATTCGCAATTTGTGAGTACACAATAGGTACTCCCAAATTGCGAATGCATTTTCAAGGGTGCAAGGGTGCCAAAAGGACACCCTGTTGCACCTGATATATGCATGTGTGCACATGTGGCGCACACACATGCCCTAAGGGCATGTATGTGCGCCACATGGCACTTTGAAAAATGCAAAAAGTGCATTTTTCTAGGAAATCGTAAATTACCACCAACTTGAAGTTGGTGGTAATTTGCGATTCCTTAAGGCCAAATCGCAACTTGTGGGTGCTTCCAGAATTGCATTTAAGGAATCGCAATTTGCGATTCCTTAAATGCATTTGCAAAATAGGGAATTGCAAATTTTGCGATTCCCTATTTTGCGATGGCCTTTGGGATGCTACATCCCAAAAGGCTTTTCCCGTTCGCAAACGGGAAAAAGGCTTGATACATCTGGCCCTTAGTCTCTTTTTTGGAACTGTAAATTCTCGAGCTGGGCAAGCCTGGAAGCTGTGTCTTACAAGGTCTCTTGGAATTTTTTTATGGGAAAATATTTTTATTGCCATTTGTAATCATACATTTTTATACATTTGTAAACACAATTTAAGAATACAGTATGTGTGGAGTACGGTGTGGTTAAGTAATACCCAGCCGGGCAACAAGCATATATCAAAAGGCTTCATTACAACACATTTATAATGAGGGGGATCAAACTAAATGTGGAGCTATAGACCGGACAGGTAGCAGCTGCGTCCCTCCCAGTTCTCATATATGAACTACAATTTATTGAAGTCTCCCTTTTCAACCATCTATGATATGTCTTATATGCTCTATTATTCACTCCTTGGGGTCTGTTGATTACTAATGTACGATGTGGTATTTACTGGCTACTCTATAAATCTGTCATGCCTTAAGTATCATGACCTAATACCACAAATAAAACGTAACAAAGAAACATCTTCAAACAATGCATGCAGGTGTATCTATCTCTGTTGCTCTCGGTGATAAGGGTGATGTACTGTTGTTTTCCCAGCAGGGTGGGACAGGTTTAGCCCATATTAATGCCAGATAGGCCCCCATGGTTCTCTAGGCACCTGTATTAGTGGGGGGAGTTGGGGTGGGAAGGTTGGGGCAAACAATACCAGGATGTCTCGGAATTAGCAACCAGGGCGTCACCGCCCCAGCGGTTGTCCCACATCCTCCCCATCTCAACGCCCTCAACTTCCTACACTGTGGTGGTCTCGCTTTTGTCATCCTCGCTATTGGAACAGCTCGGATGATCCCAATTAAATAGGATGTCTCTCCATGTTTCGGCAATTGGGCACCTATGCAGTGCTCTCATCTCCTCCCTATTCAGGGCTCTACCCTCTGTTGCTGCCCATCTAGATACCTCTTGGGTCCACACGTCTATCTGTGGCCCCATGGCCGATTTCCATGATATCGCGATTCGCCTCTTGGCCAGTGCCAGGGACAGGTCAATAAACCGGCTCCCCACTTTGCGTTTAGGTGGTCTAGGATACAGACCAAGGAGGCAGGTCTCCACTGATTGGTCTAACGTACGATTCAGCGTACCATTAATCTTGGTCAGCACTGCTACCCAGAAATTACATATGTGCACACAGCTCATTGTCATATGGAAGATGTCCGCGTCTAGGCGAGTACACCTGGGGCATCCTGTAAGTTCCCCTCCAAAAGCAGCTTGTATGCGGTGAGGGGTCATATACGTCATGTGAATGTAATTAAATTATAAGTATTTTAGATGGGTGTTACGGGAAATTTTCTTAGGTGATTCTAGTATGCGGCACCATTCTGTGTTAGTGAGTGTCCTATCAAGGGTTCTCTCCCATTTCCCCCTTAAGTTTAGCATCGGAGACAGGGACGCTTCTAGGAGCGATGCATAGAACCACTTTGTTTGATGCCCGGCTGTGCCCAGTGTAAGCAAAGAGTGGAGAACCATGTGCGTGGTCGGCTCTTCCCTCCCTGCGCCCCACAGCCTTTCAAATGCTCGTACCAGCACCTCATACATAAGAAACTGGCAAGTAGGGATTCCATATCCCTCCACCAAATCAGAAAAAGGGAGTAGGCATTTGTCTTGGAAGCAATCCCCTATTGTCTCAATCCCAGCCTCTGTCCAAAGCGCCAATTGTTCAGTCCCCAAGAGTGCCTGGGTTCTCCATCAGGCAACCCTATCAATGGCAATGTCGGAGAATATCTCGGTATAGCCGGGAATCTCACCATGCACCTACTCCAGCACTGTAAGGCCGTAGTTTGTAATGTCGATGTACAGGGCACCCTTACAGCTTGATTCAGCAGCTTGGCCAGTAACAATCGCGGGTGCTGTCCTGGTTCCATCAGATACGTTCCTTCCTGGTTCACCCCCTCCAACCACTGCGCCACCCACTGCAAATGCGCAGTCAGTTGATAAAGTCCAAAATCTGGTACCTCCAGTCCTCCCTCCCTCATGGGGCTCTGTAGGGTCCCTAATGCCACGCTGCGTCTCCCGTCTGCCCAAATGAGGTCTCGTACTATCGCATCTAGTGACCTGAACCGCCCGCAAGCATCATCACCGGTAAATTGGCAGAAAAATACAGTAGACGGGGCAGCATGACCATCTTGGTCAATGAAATTCTAGCCATCCATGGTAGTTGCAGCGAGCTCCAAAAGGCCACACTAGAGCGCAGCGAGCGGACTGCCCTTCCCAGGTTGCCCTCTCTCATGTCTTCCAGTGAATGGAAAATCTGTATGCCCAGATATAGAAAGGAACTGGGAGTTCAGTTGTATTCAGCAGAGAGATCCCCCGGTCTAGGGGAGGGTCCAGCCACCGGGAACAGGTGCGTCTTATGGTGGTTAACCCGAAGGCCCGACAGGTAGCCAAATTTCTCCAATAGTTCAAAGGCAGACCCCGCCCCCTTTACGGCATCACCCAGATAGATCAACAAGTTGTCGGCATATAAAGAGATTACGTATGTTCTGCCACTCAACGATATTCCTAGGCCCTCTCCTCCCTTGAGGAAAAGCTCGGCCAGTGGTTCCACCGCCAATGTGAACAAAAGCGGGGACAGAGGGCAGCCCTGTCGGGTTCCGCGCGAGATTGTGTACTCAGCGGAGGTGGTACTGTCCGTCTTAACCCTTGCTGTTGGAGAAGTATATAACAATTGGATCCACTTCAGCCAACCCATCCTCAGCCCCATTTTCTGCATGACCTCAAGTAGTAGTCCCAGCTCACCGTATCAAACAACTTCTCGTGGTCTACTAAGAGAAACGCAGCCCGTGGCAACTTCCTGGCCTCGGAATGGTAGAGCACCGAGTACAGTCTACGTAGATTATACGATGTATTACGGGAGGGGACAAACCCATTTTGGTCGGGATGAACCGGATATTTCATGTGGGGTATTAATCTAAGTGCTAATGTTTACTTAATAGTTTAAAGTCGGTGTTAAGCATAGATAAGGGCCTGAAGATAAGGGAATATTGGATTCCCTCCTCCCTAAGCGCCTTCTTGACCTCAATGTATGAGGCACGCTTCCGTTGGACCTTCAGCATGTAATCAGGGAACATGGAGACTTTAGTGTTATTCACCACGAAGGGGCCATCTGTGCGAGCATTCTGCAAAAGGATGTCTCTCTTCCTATAGTGTAGTAATCTGGCCACCACTGGTCTCGGAGGGTGGCCCGGTGCCAGTGGGCGAGCCGGCACACGATACGCCCTTTCCAGGGTGAAGAACTGTGTCAGCGCACCCATGGCCACCATTTCCCTGAGCCACGGCTCCAGGTAGTCCACCATGTTGCCCTTTTCAATCCCCTCCGGCAGACCAAGAATCCGTACATTATTGCGGCGACTACGGCCTTCTCCGTCTTCTGCCCGCTGTTCCAGGGCCCGGACCTTGTCAGTTAGTTCCGCTACTTGCTGCGAGAGGGCCCTGTGCGCAGGTGATAGTTCCTCAAGACCGGATTCCACCACTTTCACCCTCTCATTAAGTTTTTGATGTTCCGCACGAAGAAGTCCAAGGCCCACCAATACCGTGCTGATGTCTTGGTGAAGCGTCGCCTTCATATCAGAAATGGCCTCCAGGATCTTGGGCAGTTGCTGCTGGATAGGATCTGGTTGTAGCTGAGGCTCAGGACTACCACTTGCCTGTTCCTGCTGACCTTCCTCGTGGTCCGGGGTATTCCCCACTTGCTTTCCCAGCGGTTTCCCCATCTCCGCGGTCTCAGCCAGGCACTGCCCGTCTGTGGCCCCTGCACTATTCCTGAGATATTGCTCCCCCAAGTCATCAATCTCACTCCCTCTTCCATCCTCCAGAGATCCCGGGCAAGGCGGGAGAGATCACACTCAATGCACAGAAGCCAAGGGGGAAGAGTCTTGCTCCAGTAGTAGATCGGGTCTGTAGTCCGATATCAATCACCAGTCCTCTGAGGTCGCCATTTCAGCACCCCCCTACATGGTATATAGCGGTCAGGCTTGCAACTTGTAATAGTGATCACTAGATAGGGCCCCCAGGTCTCTTGGAATTTGACACCTTTTTTGCCAGTACTTGCAGAAGCTCCGGAGGTACTACAAGTCTTAATATTTTCTAAATGCCAACTGTTTAGACTTTCTGGAGCAGTTCCCCTTGATGCCTTCTATGACTCTGCAGAGTTTAATCCCGGTCCAGTTGCTACTAGTTAACTGGGCACCCCAGGAAAAAAGGCCTCTTTCAGCTTCTTGTGTCCATGTAGCACACAGGTGGTTGGTGTTTCCGGAGCTGGATAGAGAATACATTTTCTGGAAATTCACAAATATCTTGCATACCTACGTGAAAACCTTACATTCTGACTAAAACCTGTAACTCCAGTAGCAACAGTCTGTCAGTTGATTTCATGGTGTTCTAGCATTCTACTTTAGGACAACATCTGCTATAATAAGAGGTGTAGAATTTAAAACCTCTCTTATTTTTGACAGATGAAACCTGATGTAAAACATCCAGCTAAATAGTGTACCTGGGAATTGGGACTAACAGGCATGATTAGCACATGAATACCCAATTTGATGAGCACAAAGGGGAACCTAGTCCAAAAAGCATCCCTGATTAATATTAATCCCTAGGTGGAATATCAGAGTATAATATAACGAAATATTGCCTGATACAAGTTATGTGTCCTAAATAATGTTTACAAAAATAGTGTCTCATTCGGTTTAAATGTTCAATTACTAACTCCAATGAGGTGATATTTTTGTAGGTGATATTTAGGAGATGATATTTCCATCAGACAAAATTCTTACAATAATATCCTGGTATCACAATCGATCCCCGCACTACAGGTATTTAATCTGCATGCTGTATGCATCCAAGAGGCCATGCACTTTGTAGGCCATATGTGAATGCGGCCTAAATAGGGTTTCATGCGGTAATCTCCTCTTTTGGCAGAGTTTTGATTATTGCTTTCCTTTACAGGAGACTCTAAGGGGGAGATTTCTAATTTATAGTGCATTTCAGCACAGCAACCAACGTTGTGTACTGCCTTGAACAAAGGGGGAGAGAACAGAGCAGCAGAACCATATTTTTAATAAACATGGTCCAGTGGCTTTCTTACCCTGCACTGGTGCACAAGCTGGCAGTAGTGCACAATGCACACACAGTTGCACTATATTGCAAAGGTGTGTGTGTGTGATATCTAGCACAGTTTTTGTACTGGGTGGGTACACTTAAAGTACCAAACCCAATGCCCAGCAAACTATAAAATATTTCACACATTGGATATGTGCTGTAAAGTGCAGCACCAATGCATGTGTGAAAAAAGATTCCTTCAACTTTACGCCTGCCTCAAGGAGGCAATAGTTTTGGTGCAAACCCCAAATCTAACAGTTTTAGTAAATTGTACCTTGTTTCAAAAGCCATGGGTGGTTGTGCTGGAATATCACTCATGGATTGTCCCATTGACATAAATTAGCAGAAAGAAGCGCAGAGAGTTACTTGTGTCAAAAAAGGGAACTTTTCAAGTGCAAAAAGAATTTTCAATTGGAAAGTAAATACCATATCAAGATTTCATGACACCTCACATGACTTTGCGCAACTCTGTGATGGTGTAAAATCTTGATAAATCTGCTTCTTTTTATCTTCACAAACATCTTAATGGCATAGGTCTATGGAAGTGTATGTTGGGTCTTAAAGAAGTCAAAGGAATTTCCAATTTTATGTCAGCAACATCCTAGGGTCTGGAAATCCCATGTATAAGCATTTGGGATTCTTTAAGAATTGGACCCACCCTTATCAATGAATGCAACAACATCCTTGACAAAGTCAACCAAGGCTAACTTTTCAGGATAATCTTACTCATCTTGTCTGGTGCTTTCAACATGGTGAGCCATGCCATTGACCAGTCACAAGGTGAAATACTTGGCTACTTCTCATCTCCTCCTCACAAATGACCTGCACAGTGTTAAATCAATATTTGACCTCTGGAGATCTTAGAGCCTCCCCTTCCAATCTTACACTTAAGACAAGCAAATCAACTGGTGAGTCGCCATCGTTAAATCGATTTTAAAGTGCATAGTGCCATCGTTTGGTGGATCACACAACCTTGACGCATATAGATCAAGCATTCTATCCCCTTCTGTCTTTCATTAAAGTTATTACAAAAAAAGCAAGGAATTGTTAAAATGCAAGAGGTGTCTGTAGTGCAATAATGCACTAAAGTACTTAAAGGGCCCTAGACATATATCATGCTAATAAAGTTCATCTGCCCCAAGGAGCCTAAAGTATAGCCTAAAGCTTCCAAAAGTGCTGAGGGCTCACCTGAGAACAGGAGCTTAAGAGATGATTTCGACTGGCTCCTCACTGGCGACAGAGCTGATTATTCCCCCTGGCACCCTCTTTTTCCGGCAGAATGGTGCATCCCACTCAGGACTCCAGGAGCAAAAAAGTAAGCCAGCGATTGATTTGGCTTATAAACGGGCCCACCTGGGTGTTGTTTTGTTGGCAGAAAATTTCTGCTCCCCAAGCATTGAACTGACTGCATATAGAGCATGCAGTTGAAAGCTATCACAGGAGTCAGTAATGCAGCAAAGCAACCCCCGTAGGGAAGCACCCGCGAGGGGGTGGCTCAAAAGTCCCAGGCATGATTCGATCCAGCAGCATTAAAGTGGCTGTAGGAAAGCCCCATGAAGTCTCACTAGTCAACTGGTCTGGGTCCGAAATGGCAGATTCTGGCTCACATGAAGCAGCTTGGCTGCTCAGGCAGTAGAAACCACTGATTCCCCAATGGCCAGGTCAGACGACAACAAGGTCCGTTATTCAGCAAATTGCAAAGGGTATCACCTGGGGGAGAGGGGCAGCCTGTGGAGATCTCTATGGAAGGGGTGTCACTGACAGGAGAGGACCCAGTAAGGTCACAGGAGAAGCGAGGAGGATATGGAGTTCCACTTGTTGATTCCAGTAAGAGTGCACCGGGCTCACAAAATACAGGGCCTCTGAGTTTTTTCTTCTGTTCCCCAATATTAACAGGTCTAGAACTCCAAGAAAATATTGTGGTATTGGGCCCAGAGTCCAGCTTAGAGCCCTTGCCTCCTGCATCTCTTAGCTCAAATACCTGAATGGGGCAAGTAGGTCATGAAACCCTGGCCCCCTTCAGGTACGAAGCTTCAAGCTTGATCTCAGACTCAGCTTACCTGAATTTAAGGGAGCATTTATCACCAGCTGAAGATTTAAAAGCAATAAATATGCCCCCAAACTTCCAAGGCATTTTATGTGAGATTCTCAATGAGATAAAATTATAAAAAAATATGCAACATGTAATTGCCAAGCAGGTTACGGATTGATTGTCAAATCTTAATGGGGAAGGTCTCACAAGCTCATGACAAGATGGAAATGATGACGTAGTGTATCTCCGATTGTGAGGATATATTGACCCAGGTCAACGAGTCAGTGCAGCAGCTCATAAAACAGCTTGGGGATCTCAAACTAAAACAAGAAGAGTTGATTTTACCCACTTGTAAAGCATAAGTATCTATATTGTTATTGAGTACTTTAGTTTAATGCCTTACATTGTATGTTGCAGACTATAGCTGTTGCATGAGGCTGATATGTAAAACTGGTGATCATACTCACTTGGATAAAACACTAAGGGCCCGATTCCGAGTCTGACAGTGTGGCGGCGGGACTGCCCCGCCGCCACACCGTCAAACCCGCGTATGGACTGTCTGCCCTATAATTACTTTTTAAAGTCATTGGCAGGCATTTCCTTTGCTGTTCCCACTGCAGTGTCTCTAAATAGGCACCACAATGGGAACATCAAAGGAAGTTCCAGCACGGCTTGGACTCGAAAAGTCCATGCTGTGCTGGAACGTCTGTGCATGCACGCAGGGGGGCACATGTTGTGCCCTCCTGTGTGCATCCACAAGTCGTGAGGCACAAGGGAACCCTGCAGGGCCCCCTTTCTTTCCTCACCGCCACTGTTTTCACAGAGGAAAGACCTCCATGAAATCAGTGGCAGTGATGAAAGTCATAATATGCTTGGTGGGACCGCGTCGGTCCAGCTGCGCATATTGATGCCTCTTGACTGCCGCGCCACTGCCAGGAAACGGCGGTTACCTGGCTAGGTTGGTGGTCCCAGGGTTGGCACGACCACTAGGGTCATAATGTGACAGTCGCAAGACCGCCACCGCTGTGCCACCATGCGTCTGGCAGTTCTCGGACCACCAAAATCATAATTGGACCCTTAGCATTATATTAAAGATTGAAGTTGCTTACATTGATGAATACCCATCATCTACTATGAATGTGAAAAGATAGGGGTTACACTCTGGGGGTACTATTCATGCAAACTAATTTTTTCACATAATTGTCATTTATAAGCAGAAACCATTCAATGGCTGAGCTGAATGAGCCATCCATAGATGTTGCAAATAATGCCTGTCTTTCATGCGATGATGCATTTGACATTGTTATATGAGGATGCAAGTTAATAGTTGATTGAAATATTTCAGGGTGCATATTGAACATTGCAGTTGATGGATACCGTGAATAATCACTAAGCTTGATTTTACTAAATATGCCTTACAATATGCCTTACATGACGACTTAGCGACAAGTGATTTAATTCATGCAAAACTGATACGTACACCATTTTTGAGACATTATGCAAGGGTAGTATTACTTATGGATTGCAATATACATAAATAAAAATATGTGTGTGTGTGTGTGTGTGTGTGTAAGTGTGTGTGTGTGTGAGATTGTGTGTGTACTGCTTTGGTAGCAATAGTGCCAGAGTAGTAACAGAGTTTCCAAATTTGCATCAAGGGTAGAGTGCCTCTGTCTGTATCTAATGTTGCTCTCCTCCGCTGTACAGGACTGAATGTTTGACTACAGGGAAGTGCCCACTCCCTCTGAGCAGATGGCACAGGATCCAACACCCAAGCAGGGTTGTTCTAATAATGTGAAAGGCATGACAGCCCTACACCTCTTATTCTAAGCTCATGCTTTACACAAACGTGAAGCACAATAGGTAGGGAATCTACAGTCCCTGAACAAAGCCTGAGGCCCATATGGGTTGTTTGATATGGATCAATGATATAATATCAATGATAATAATATCAATTCACAAAAATACTGGAAAATAAATATCGCTCTCAAAAAAATAAACCAATAAAGGCACAAATATTGATAACCAAGATATCGCTTATAAAAATATCTATTTTTACTTATATTGAGAACACAAATATCAGAAACAAAAATATTATTACCCATATAAATTGTCAAAAATATTGCAACACACAATAATCATAAAACACCCAAATAAAATTATACAAATCAATACGTTAAATTCTGATTAAACTGAAAATATTTACAATTACTAAAATATAAACATGAAACAAAATTACATTAATATTTATACAGAAATATTACACCCAAATAACACTAAAATAGAAATAACTTAAAACAATTAACACTAATTAGGGTCAACCATAAAAGGCAATAACTGAACACAAATGCAAATTAAACAAACACAAACAAATAAAAAAATGTAAAGCAAAATAACCATTTAAACTATATAATCAATTAAACTAACAATATAAAAGTAAGACAACATGTGATTACTTACTACACCCAAAACTAGGAAAGCTGCAAAGTGATGATACTCTATCAAATGTGCTACAGAAAATTGAAAAACAGATGTAGAAGAATACATACAAATACCTTCTAAATTAAGTATAGCATCTAAATAAACACATTAAAAAATAATGGTATTAAAAACTTTAAATTATAAATACCTAACCAAACATTCTATTTTTTATTTCATACCCTTTAGAAACTACAGAAAAAAATGACAGCACCATTGACAAACTACAAACCTTCCAAAAAAGTCCTACAATCAAATACCGGGAAAAAGGCACATAAAAAGAAAATAAATCAAAAACATTTCTAAATCTCAAGTCAACCTTAAACACTAAAAATAAAAATAAAATCCCCCAGCCTCTACTAGCTACTAACACGCAAATGTTAACAAAAAACTAAAGCTATTTCTTTTACTCAACAAAAAATAAGTCGCCTGATCCACATTCTAACACCCCCATCGGAAAACAAAAAAGGGCTCCATTTATTATCAAGAACACATATGTAAGTGAAAAATAGAAAACATTTGCCACAATTTTATATGTACACTGTAAATGTAAAGTCACATTTTTTAAATTTAATTAATTATATCATGAATTTATTTTCAGACATAATGACAGAAAGAGCAAGATACATCACATCACAGAAACGGGAACAATTACTCTCTCAGATACCCTACACAGAAAGTATAAGCACCACAAATATTACATGGAAATGCACACAATATGAACCTAATGTTTGTGATTGGAGGGCTACTACAAAAGATGATGGGGCCGATTCACAAAGGTAATCTGAGACAAAAGTCTAACTTTATGACTTTTGGTATTCACAGAAGGCATTTGCGACTTTTGGTATTCACAGAGGTCATTTACGAGTTGTATCTTTACGTTCGAAGTCGGGCCGGAATCTCCGCACCCGGGGCCTACTCTCCACACCCGGGTCATACTCTCCTGCTGGGGCCGTACTCTCCAGCTCAGGCCGGATAAAGTGTGATCAATGGGCTGGAATGCAATTTTTACTAAAAGGAACATTAGGAACGTGTGATAAATGGTAGAGGAGGTCATGAAAAACAGTCTGGGCAGGGAAAAGGGTATGGCCCGACACTACATCGTAACCCAGAAAAATGTTCCTCCTTTGTATCATGGTATAATTTGTGCACCCCTCAGTGTTGACTGTAGTGTCAACACTACAGTCAACACTAAGGGGCCGATTCCGATTCGGGCCGGAAAACATACTGACCGACTCGGTACGGGAATGTAGTCTGACCGACACATACCGGCGCTGCCCGATCCGCGTAGTACGATGCAATGCATGTGAATTACGACCGACTCGTACGGAACACAAGCCGAACGACCGAACCGCACGGAAACCAGCTATCCGGCCGGGAAACTACGCGAATAGAACCAACCGACATGCACCAGGAATGAACCCGACAGAAACGTACCCGCGAACTCCGACCCGCGCAGTACGATGCAATGCGTGTAAAACCAGACCGAGTCGCTCGGAGCCCAAGCCGTACGACCGACACGCATACAAAACCGAGCCGAAGCAACCCAATACTCCGCGACCGACGCGTATGCCGCACATGAAACCCATCAGGAACACAGCTTGAAAGACTCGGAGAAGCCCGCACGAGCCAACTGCAGCGTCCTACTCGGTCAGAAGAACGTCTCCTACATGCCCAAAACCCACGAAGGAAAAATACAAAAAAAAGGGCCAAACAAGCAATGACAAAGTCAATAAATACAGGGGTGAAAAAACATGGAACAAAGACACACCCACAACTCCACCCATATAAAGGCCACAAATCACTACCATGATCCTTTGCAAATTCAACTGACCTGCCAGCACAGAACACCATCAGACAGCAACCACAGACACACTCACAACTCATCCATCACACAAGCCACACACCATTAGCACCTCTCAAATAGCACCCTCACATATACCCCGCAAAACCTACACTCACCCACCCTCACTTGCACACTCACACACACATATCAATACCCACCACCACCCATCACCATGCCCCCAAAGAAGAATCCAAAGTTCCTAGACGGTGAATTGGAAGTCCTGGTAGATGAAATCCTCAGGGTAGAGCCACAATTGTTTGGTACATTGGTCCAACAGACCCCCATGTCGCAGAAAACCAAGATGTGGGAGAGGATTGTCGACAGGCTGAATGCACAATCACCATGTTTGCGCACAAAGGAAGACATCCAGAACAGGTGGTATGATGTGCGCAGGAGGGTCAAGGACCTACTCAAGAAGGATTACGCCTTGAGTCATCGCACCAGCAGTGGCCCTCCTGCCAAACCAGTATATCTCAGGCCCTGGGAGGAGAAGGTGCGGGCCATCCTACCACCAGAGAGCGTACATGGACTATCAAACATCCCAGAGCCTGGTGAGTACACAACCAATATACCCAATATTGTGTGACAATACACACACATCACTGTCAAGGGGATAGTCAAACCATGCACCCTTAGCAAATCCACAGCAACCAAAAGATAATCATCCCAAGATGTGTATGTTATTTAGATAAACACAATACATGCCATCTCATAGTGATATGTAACTGTGTCATGACATGTACAAACCTAACAACAAATAGAGCAAGGCAGTGGCACAAATCTAACCAACAAACACAGTCAGATATTTTGCCACCACTAGAACACCACCTCACAGGGAAGCTCACTGAAAGGAAGGAATTCTGTGTATGCAGGTGAAGTGAGTGTAGCCAATAGCATGATGGGAGTTGTAGTCACAGATATTGGTCACCCTCACAATTGGCCCATCAACACCACTCTGAACCATGCTCACATCACAGGGAGTGGAAAAGAACTGACAAGATGGCTGACACTGGGTACTGCTGTGGGGAGCACAAGGCCCTGCTGGGAACTGTGCACCAACCAACAGCAGGACACCACTGTCAGCCATCTTGCCATTGCTGTCACACTCACACACAGTGAAGTCGACTCAAAAGGAAGGAAGTATGGGCATACTGGGAAGGGTGGTGTAGGCAATAGCATGATGGGAGTTGTAGTCACAGATATTGGTCACCCTCACAATTGGCCCATCAACACCACTCTGAACCATGCTCACATCACAGGGAGTGGAAAAGAACCGACAAGATGGCTGACACTGGGTACTGCTGTGGGGAGCACAAGGCCCTGCTGGGAACTGTGCACCAACCAACAGCAGGACACCACTGACTGACATCCTGAAAGCCAACTTGCACTCCCTGCAATGGAAGCACATTCCATGGTGGGATATCTGGCTGGGTGGGAAGGAGGACTGACAGCTCTGACCATAGTTACAAGCAGCTTTTCTCACACCCCCCCTTAACACAAACTCCACACAACTCACCTGGGAGAATGCAATGCCTCACACTCTAATTAAATATCCCACAAAGAACAACCACACTGGGTTATGCTGTGTGAAGCACAAGGACACTTTTGGGACTTGTAGCCAAACAAACGCCAGGACAACACTGTCAGCCATCCTGTCAGCACAGGCACACTACCCCACAGGGAAGCAGAGTCAAAAGGAAGGAAGTATGGGCATGCTGGGAAGGGAGGGTGTAGGCAATAGCATGATGGGAGTAGTAGTCACAGCTCAACATCCCCCACCCACATGGCCCAGCAAGCTCACACTGAAGCATGCACACCTCACAGGCAGTGAAAAGCCACTTCAAAGATGTCTGACACTGGCCTCAGCTGTGGGGAGCACAAGGCCCTGCTGGGAACTGTGCATCAACCAACAGCAGGACACCACTGTCAGCCATCTTGCCATTGCTGTCACACTCACACACAGTGAAGTCGACTCAAAAGGAAGGAAGTATGGGCATGCTGGGAAGGGGGGTGTAGGCAATAGCATGATGGGAGTTGTAGTCACAGATATTGGTCACCCTCACAATTGGCCCATCAACACCACTCTGAACCATGCTCACATCACAGGGAGTGGAAAAGAACTGACAAGATGGCTGACGCTGGGTACTGCTGTGGGGAGCACAAGGCCCTGCTGGGAACTGTGCACCAACAAACAACAGGACCACACTGTCAGCCATCTTGCCATTGCTGTCACACTCACACACAGTGAAGTCGACTCAAAAGGAAGGAAGTATGGGCATGCTGGGTAGGGGGGTGTATGCAATGGCATGATGGGAGTTGTAGTCACAGATATTGGTCACGCTCACAATTGGCCCATCAACACCTCTCTGAACCATGCTCACATCACAGGGAGTGGAAAAGAACTGACAAGATGGCTGACACTGGGTACTGCTGTGGGGAGCACAAGGCCCTGCTGGGAACTGTGCACCAACCAACAGCAGGACACCACTGACTGACATCCTGAAAGCCAACTTGCACTCCCTGCAATGGAAGCACGTTCCATGGTGGGATATCTGGCTGGGTGGGATGGAGGACTGACAGCTCTGACCATAGTTACAAGCAGCTTTTCTCACACCCCCCCCTTAACACAAACTCCACACAACTCACCTGGGAGAATGCAATGCCTCACACTCTAATTAAATATCCCACAAAGAACAACCACACTGGGTTATGCTGTGTGAAGCACAGGGACACTTTTGGGACTTGTAGCAAAACAAACGCCAGGACAACACTGTCAGCCATCCTGTCAGCACAGGCACACTACCCCACAGGGAAGCAGAGTCAAAAGGAAGGAAGTATGGGCATGCTGGGAAGGGGGTGTAGGCAATAGCATGATGGGAGTGGTAGTCACAGCTCAACATCCCCCACCCACATGGCCCAGCAAGCTCACACTGAAGCATGCACACCTCACAGGGAGTGAAAAGCCACTTCTAAGATGTCTGACAATGGTGCTCTGTTGTGGGGAGTACCAGGCCCTGCTGGGAACTGGGCACCAACCAACAGCAGGACACCACTGACTGACATCCTGAGAGTTAACCTGCACCCACTGCAAGGGTGGCATGCTTCATGGTGGGATAACTGGGCTGGGGGAGAAGGAGGTCCGGATGTCAACCAAATACCACCAATGCTGGTCATGCACACACCTCAACATCCACATTGAAATGCATCAGGTTGGCAGGACAATGAGCCACACCAATATCAACCTCTGACTGTGACAACTTAGGACAATGCAATGTACAGGGCCGCATCCAGAGGTACAGTCACAACTGTCATGTGTTTGAACCATTGATGCCTGCAGAAACATAACATACATTGTGTGTCTCTTCCAAAAACAGGTGATGATGGGGACACAGCAGCAGATGAGGAGGAGTCCATGTCCCATGCTCCGGTGGCCCCTGAGCTCTCTGGTGTGGAACAGCCTCTGCCCTCATCGGATGGCGAAGACCAACCTGGCACCTCCGGTGTGAGTCATCATGCAGCACCCGCAGGACCACCATCTGCACCCCCTGCACCCATTCTTCCAACATCTGGCAACACACAGACCACCCCCGCCGACACGGACAGACCAAGGACACTGAATGACAACAGCACAGGGACCCCAGCCCACCGGGAAACAACGGACAACAACCCCAGTACCAACCCCCAAGGGGGCCTAGGGTCACCTGTGCGTACCACCGCAGGTCCCGCACGTGTGGCCAGGGGTGGTGGGAGGGGCGGTAGGCAGAGGTCGCTGTTTGCAGAGGGGTCTGGACTGCATGATGACCCACAACTGGTACGCATTGCTGATGCGTACCAGAATAGCACCGTAGAGGTCAGCCAGGTAGTGGGGATCCTCAAGGACATTCAACAGCAGCAGGCTGCCCATCATGCCCGCTTGGACTCCCACATGTCCCGTGTGGACTCCCACATGTCCCGTGTGGAGACACACATGTCTGGCATGGAGTCCAAGTGGGACACATTGGAAGAACTGACAGCGGTGCAGAGAGACATATTGACATGCCTCCGCCGGATTAGCACCAACATGTCCACACCTCTCTGTGTGCCCACAACATCTGGTGCCGCAACAACTGCAACTGCCACAGGGAGGGAGGATGACTCTGGTGGAGAGTCCTCTGCACCGCAGCGGCCTGCACGTGAGGGTCCCCCAGAAAGAAGAGGGGTCGTCCGAGGAAGGACAACTGAGAGGCCGATGGCCATGTACATCCCCCAGGAACCCAACACCTGTTCTGGAAATTCTCCTTTGTGTGCAAACTGTTCACCCTGTCGAATGCAACCCAACTCTCCCACATGACATGGGGAGTTTAAGTTGGACTAATGTATCAGATGACTGTGGACTTTACTCAGGACATTTCTGCTACCAACACTTCCAACTCATCTGGGAACTTTGGATTCCAATCCCAATGTACAGCACCCACCATCCTGTGCACTATCCTCACACATGTATGTAAATAAACTCACTAATACACCATACTTGCCTCTGTTGTGATTCCAACGTTGTTTTTGTCATGGAGATGATGATCTGCTAAATGACACTGTGCATGATAACTGCTACAGCAAGTTCAACACCATCATGTGAGTCATGGCGACGTGACACATATGAGGGAGACACACCACTAGGGCTACACAACACATACACACCAGGGCCATCTGACTCATCGCCTACACTGATGTTGCCAGAAAATACAGTGGAATGCACAGACACCACACCTATTCAGAGTCTGTGTTAACTAGCCCACAGGTGCAGTAAGCAAATGTCAGTCAGATGTGTGACCACAGACAACGCACATCCCAAAGTGAAGCACAGGTTTATTACACATTTTCAACATGTTGTTTCCACTACAGATGCAAGGTAATCCCACATGGCAGTGGCCACACAGTCAACAAGTGTAGAAGAAATAAAGTCCAGGGGTGTGTGGCACATCACCTGTAGGGAAACGACTGCTTCCACCCTGAAAGCTGAATCATGGTGTCGGGGGATCCAAGTTGACCAAACAACTCTGAAAGTACCCTGTGAAGGACAGACATGACACACAGTAAAAAGCACTGAAGAACAGGACAGAACTGCAATACTCATGCCCAATACATGTCACAAGATACCTACACAAAACCAAGTTAGCATGTCAACACTGTTGGGGAGTACAGACTACCTGTAAGGACACATCGCTGCACGCATCCAGTCAAGTAGCACATGGCCACACTCAAACAGCAACAGAGCACCACTAACACATATCATGCAAACTCAAATCATTGACATGACATCTCTGGATACTCACATTCAGCTGAAGAAGTTGGTGATGAGCTGTGTGCAGACATCACCCTCATCATCATCATCATCACTGGCATCGTGGCCCAGGCCAGGATCCTCCACAGGTGGCGGATGTTGGTCATCGTCATCCAGGATGAGAGGCAACTCCTTCCGCACTGCCAGGTTGTGTAGCATGCAGCAGACGATGAAAATCTTGCACACCTTTGCTGGGGCATATGGGAGGGCCCCTCCTGTCTTGTCCAGGCAGCGAAAGCGGCTCTTCAGGAGACCAAATGTCCGCTCGATCACTCTCCTGGTCCGACCATGTGCCTCATTGTAGCGCAATTGGGGTGGTGTCACAGGGTTCCTGAGGGGTGTCAGCAACCACGGCATGTTGGGGTATCCGGAGTCACCTACATACAGACAATTGCACATTAGCTGAGTTGGAAAAGAGGGTGGAATACAACATTGCAGAACACACACAATGGTACAAAGTCAGTACACACCGACAAGCCAGGCACGCTGGTTCTGCATCTGTGACATCATCCTCGGGATGCGACTACTCCTCATCACATAGGCATCGTGTACAGAACCGGGGAAATGTGCACACACATGTGAGATGCTCATATCTGCAAGACATACCACCAGAGCATTGATAGAATGGTAATGTTTCCTGTTCCTGTATGCCTGCTCATGTTCCTGTGGTGGTACCAAAGCCACATGTGTCCCATCAATGGAGCCAATGACATGTGGCATCCTCCCCAGGGCATAGAAGTCACTCTTGACGTCAGTGAGTTGTTGACGTTTAGGGAAATAGATGTACTGGTTCAGGTATCTCAACATTGCCTCCAAAACATCGTGTAGCACACGGCTGAACATGGTCTGTGACATCCCACCAGCAGACGCCACAGTGTGTTGAAAGGTACCGGTGGCAAAGAAGTGTAGGGCTGCCATCACCTTCACCTTGGGGGTCAGCGCTGTAGGGTATGGCCGGCCAGGTTGCAAATGTGAGGCCAACCGCACCACCAATTCCTCAATCAGCGGCCTGTTGAAGCGGTACCGTCGGATGCAGTCACGTTCAACCATGGTTGCAAGGTCAGGGAATGGTCTATGGACAGCTGGTGCCCTGCAGTGCATAGGTGAACAAAGAAAGATTGTCAGTCACCCCACATATGTGGCATTGACCATACTCAATATCACATGATACATCATTACGAGACACAAGTACTTGATGTGTGTGCCGTTCTGTATGGACATATATGGCACCTACATGGCCAACATCTAACATCACAGTTCAACATGTGTTGACAACAAGTTCCAGGTTGTGCTATGGGAAATCATTAGGCTGTGTCACAGTACCCATGTACTGCTGTCACGTTCCAAACACACACCACAGTGACAAGTGAAGACAGATGTGCCACAGGCATCACAGCTCATTAACAGGTAGATTCCCAGGGACCCTGTATTGCCACATGGACACTGGCATGACATGGCGTATCATGTACACGTCAGCAAAACAACCATGACTCCCACAGGTAGTGGCCCCTGTTGCCTCTGCAGGACAGACATGGACGTCTGTGACACACACACGCACAACATCAAAGTCGATGCACAAACAACGTGGATGTGGAGACTGTCTCCCATTGTGCACATGGAATCAGAGACATCTGAAACACAACATGCACACAGACTGTGGAGGGCCATCACTATTGTGGCAATGGGTCACCCTGTGACGTACATACCTTCCCACATGGGACTCAGGGTATATGTGAATGACATACACATACACAACCTGGAAATGTGACCATGCCACATGCTCTGAACTGAACAGTTGCACATCACAGTGGTCATGTGCACAACACACAAAGGATTCTGTCCCCATGAACACGTGCACAGCCTGGGAGTGGCTGCCCCCAAGTGCCACCAAAAAAACCACATGTTGACCCCCATACACACACAGGTAATGCAGCCTTACATGTCTTAGGATACAGTGTGGACAGGCTGTGGTGTTGTAGGTGTGCCCCTGAGTCCCTGGCAAGTAATTTTGGCTGGCATACGTTCACCAGTGACAACCATGGTGACATATGCGAGTGACTTGTACAGGGACACGTCGTACAGCAATGGACCGATCGGTGCGCACGCATTGGCCATTGCATATGATGTGGACGGATGTGTGTTGTCATCCGAAATACGCGTTGTACAGCAATGGACCGATCGGTGCGCACGCATTGGCCATTGCATATGATGTGGACGGATGCGTGTTGTTTTTCGAAATACGCGTCGTACAGCAATGGTCCGATCGGTGCGCATGCATTGGCCATTGCATATGATGTGGACGGATGCGTGTTGTCATCCGAAATACGCGTTGTACAGCAATGGACCGATCGGTGCGCACGCATTTGCCATTGCATATGATGTGGATGGATGCGTGTTGTGCTCCGAAATACGCGTTGTACAGCAATGGACCGATCAGTGCGCACGCATTGGCCATTGCATATGATGTGGACAGATGCGTGTTGTGCTCCGAAATACGCGTTGTACAGCAATGGACCGATCGGTGCGCACGCATTGGCCATTGCATATGATGTGGACGGATGCGTGTTGTGCTCCGAAATACGCGTTGTACAGCAATGGACCGATCGGTGCGCACGCATTGGCCATTGCATATGATGTGGACGGATGCGTGTTGTCATCCAAAATAAGCGTTGTACAGCAATGGACCAATCGGTGCGCACGCATTGGCCATTGCATATGATGTGGATGGATGCGTGTTGTGTTTAGAAATATGCGTTGTACAGCAATGGACCGATCGGTGCGCACGCATTGGCCATTGCATATGATGTGGACGGATGCGTGTTGTTTTTCGAAATACGCGTTGTACAGCAATGGACCGATTGGTGCGCACGCATTGGCCATTGCATATGATGTGGACGGATGCATGTTGTTTTTCGAAATACGCGTCGTACAGCAATGGTCCGATCGGTGTGCACGCATTGGCTATGGCCTGACATGGTAACGGACGCGTTTTCGAAGCTTTAACGAGTCGGATGCAGTGAATTCAGTTGGCCACCCACAACAATGTTGCAAATCATGGGTGTCATGAAGTTGAACTTTTGAAGGATGCTGTGGGTGTGTATAAGTGGTGCAATTCCATGGATTGGCCAGATTCAGAAGATGCAAACAACTTGGACCTATCACTTTGGACACATGGGACAGTATCTGCCTCTGCAGCACACATATAATGCTGGCTGTTCCCCTGAGAGCTCACTTGCCTGCACTACATGCTCCAGGACGACATCTGCCACCACCACTGCTGCTGTCTCTGCATCCTCTGGCTACTGCAATGGCACGTACTGTGGATAGAGCCCCAGCCTTCAGCACTGAGGCGAACCAGGCCCTGCTGGACAGCCTCCTTCCACAGTACAGCAAGCTGTATGGGAAACCAGGGGAGCAGGTGAGTGTGCTGTCCACTGCCTTACTAATTGTGCATGTTGTCTGACTAGCAAGACTTACAGTGTGTACACCAGTGGCTAGCATGCTCACTGAGTAGTTGTCACCCCCCAAAGTGTGTAGTCACATGCACTGAACAGGTATAGTGCAGTAACAGTGCATTCCAACAAGGTTTGACTTCCCAGGCAATGATACCATTTAGTAACTGCTGGTAAACTGTTCATAGCCATAGTTGCACTACCTGTGTACATCATATGCCCCTGTGATTGAGACATGTATATCCAACTGTGTGATGCACGGAAATGTTGCATGTGTAGTAATGGCCTTTTCACTTTGTCATCCTCACAGGTTGATGCCCACCAGAAGCAGGAGATCTGGCTGACCATCGTCCGGGCAGTACGATCTGTGGGGGTCTACAGGCGCAGGATCCGCAACTGCCAGAAGAGGTGGCAGGACCTTCGGGCTGGACCCGGAGGATCGCAAGGGTCCAGCTGAAGCTGTCGCCTCCTCGCAGGAGGGGCGGACACCGGACCCTGACCCCCCACATGCTCCGGATCCTGGCGGTGGTCTTCCCTGACCTGGATGGGCAGTTGAAGTCCAGACAGCAGCAAGGAGGGAGTAAGTGCTAGCCTTAACTGTGTACTATGACTAACATGCTCTATGCACTCCTTTAGCCTGGTTCCACTTCCACAGTACAACTGTCATGTCGTCCTGGACTCATGTCCCTCACTTGTGTCATGCCCCCTCCTCATCTGATACACAGGTGTGGCCCTTACAGTCTGTGACTTAGGTCACTTGGGTACTGTGTGCTTGCAGTTACCTGTGGTTCAAGTTGGGGACAGCATCAGTTACAGGAACTTTGTGGTGGGCTGCATGGGTGGTACGATTGCTCACAATGCCTGTGATCTGACATGTACTCTGGGTATGGCTTTAATATGTGTTCCAATTGCTGCTCTGACTCACCACATGTCTGGGGTATGTGCCACACACCCATGCTGCTGCAGAGACCAAGGTAGGAGCCTCAGAAGTATGTACATCATGTGTGTGACACATGCATAGCCACCTGCCTAGTGTTCAGGGTAATACCATGTTGCACATGGACCAGGACTGTAATGCCTACTCCGTACATCGAAGGCACTCTGTTCTCCCACTCCCGTGTGTCAGCATACATATTGGGCATTGTGAAGAGTGCACTCAGGTGTATGCCTCTGTGTCACCGTGGTGTGGCCTTGCTTTTGGACTCCTGGAGTGTTTAACAATTTGGGGTGGCCAGCCATCTGAGTTGTGACTATGGGATCTGCACATAGATTAATGCATAGGTCTCTGATCCCTTGACTGTGCACAATGTTGTATGAAACATTGAGGTGCAGGAAGCTTTGGTTCATTCTCATCAGACGGTGAAGTGCTCATGTGTATGGATTTGTGTTTGCAGTCACTCAAATGTCTCATTTGATTGACGTGGGATCATCTCAGTCCTCATGATGTGGGTGGCCAGGGGTGCACATGTGCACCTGTCAGCTACAGGGCTTACATTCCAAAAACTTCCATGATTGTGACACAGTGCAGACTGGTGTTGTGTGTATGCACTGCCCCTGTGACCGGAGACAGTTATGACTGACTTGCCAGACAGGCCTGTGCCATGACATTCCAATCGCAAAGGGTGATCCAGCAGTGGTGTGATATGTCCTGCATGCACACCATTGTCGCATTGTCTATCAGGACATGAGGACATCATTGTGTCTGGTGATGGAAGCAATACCCGCATATCAACAGAGACTCTGCCCATCACTTTTCCTGACACATGTACTGAGTCAGTGGCAGGAGATGGCATGTGTTTGCAGTGACACATTTCCATATGTTCTCTTGGATGTCCAACAACTGTGTATGTGGTGCATGTGTGCACATATGAGTAGTCGCATACAACAGGCAGCAGACAGATGGGTGCATGGACAGGTAGGATATGTGTGGCATGACTGACTGTCAGGCAGACAATGGGCTTCTTCAAATCAGTGTCAGCACTTATTGCAATGTCTAGCAAATGATGGCAGGGCTTGCTCTGTGATGTGCTGTACTTACTGTGATGTGTGTGGTCAGTACAGGTGACTAATGTTGCTCTGTTTATCCTGATTGTTTGCAGATACATCCACGGCCACAGGAGGAGACAGCTCCACGGACCAAGAGGAGCGGCAGAGCCAGACTGGGTCCACTGCAGGGGAGAGCGAGGGACCCAGTGGCACGGAGGGTGAGGGGAGCCACACTGAGGAGACCTCAGCTACGGCCACCTCGGCTGGGGAAAACAGTACTTCCAGTGAGGACTCCCTTGTGGAGGCGGGTGTCAGCAGACCAGAGGCAACGTCAAGTAAGTCTGTCCCTGCCACCACCACCATCTCCACCCTCCCATCTGCTCCCATCCCACATGTCCGTGGAGGCTCCCGTGTAGGGGAGTGTGTCTCCTTCATGCCAGGCACCGCACCCCCTGCCTCTGTCCCCCCTGCTGCCCCGAGTGTGGAGTCTGTGAACTTGCTGAAACAGATCCATGTAGGGCAGACATCAATGCTGAGTGTCCTCCATGCACACACGGGTCTGTTGACACAACTGGTGTCATTCATGGAGGGCATGTCATCTGGCATGTCTGCCCTACATCGGACCAATCAGTCCATGGCCTCCTCACTGACGGCAGCAGTGTCCCTCCTGCAACAGTCCCTCACCCCTCCTACCTCTGCCCCATCCACAATCCCCAGCACCCTACCTGTCCCAAGCACACACACACCGGCACACACCAGCTCAGACACAAGCAGCACACAGACACACAAGCCAAAATCCAGACGCACACGCACGCACAGTTAGGGGACTGATACCTCACTCACAGGGGATGGGGCCCAGACACACACATGCATCCACGAGCACTCCGCAGTCATCAGATACCTCTCCCTCCAAAACCCCTTCCCTTGCCTCACCTGCAACCCCCCCCTCCCAGAAGCTCTTCCTCTGTGAGCTTGGCCTCTTCCCCACAGATACATCTGACACGAAGTCCAGGCGGAAGAGGCGACCACCACACACAGAGGGGAGTGCCCCTCACACCCGGACACCCTCCCCCAGGCACAGGCAGACTTAGGACCCCATTCGAAAGTCCCCCGGACCAGGAAGGGCAAGACCCCACCACCACCACCACGCAGCTCCACCACACAGTCTCTCTCCTCCATCCCCCAGGCCACCACTCCACAGGTTCCACCGCCACACCCTGCCCCAGGTTCCCCCACACACCGATACCGCATCCCCAAACTGCTTAGGCCCTCCCCCTACCACTTGCTCTTCCACCCCCAAACCAGACGCTCTGCCTGTTTGTGCCATTGGTGTGGAGACCGGGTCCCCCCTCTGTCCTGCCCACCTCATCTGCCCCCCTTCCACTCCCTTGGAGTTATGCACTGCAGTGGAGTCCACAACCACCCCGTCTGACTCGGGCACTGCAGTGGGGACCCAGTCCACTCCATCTGACCGGCCCACTGCAGTGGTTGCAGCACCCACACCATCTGACTTGTGCCCTACAGTGGTGCCGGCCCCCACTGAGTCAGACACCTCCACTGCAGTTGCCGGTGACACTCCTGCACCCACCACCCCTTCACTGCCTCCTTCTGGCATCCCCTGATCCTGTCCCTGCGGTGCCTGGCCTGCCCCTTGTATGCCCCTCCGAGGGGGATGTCCCCTGTCCATACCAGTGCAGGCAAGCAATGGGTGACAAGTTGTCACATATCACCCTGTTGGGACTGTGTATTTGGACTGGCCATTGGCCTTAGTTTCATTTGGACTTAAAATTTTAGTTTAACATTTGCTGAATAAAGCCTCTTTTTGTTTACTTGTGGTTTTTCTTTGGATGTACATGATGTAGATGAGTATCATCATGCATTTGCAGTTGTAATAGTGTTCAGATCAGGAAAATGAAGTGTTGCTGTGATGGACTCCATGTGGTCCATGGGATATGTGTCCTAATGTAGTCTGGATCTATAGCATCCTTTGCTGCAGTCTGAGGGTGTAATGTTCAGCATTTGACACAGGGATGTACGTTTTGCATTTGTAAATTAACATCTTTGGCTTACACTGATGCACATCTGGTGGGCTTACCACTGTTCAATGTTTCTATTTCCCTGACTGTGTGCCCATCTCCACTGGACATGCAGTTTAGCACATCAATGTTGAAGGACTCATCTGTGTATGCAGTGCAACTTGCTTGACACGTGTTTTGGGTGTATGCAGATGACTGACGTGACACTCCCGTACCCAGGCTGATGTGAGCAGAGCCTTCAGTGTGTTGTAGTTGTTGACTCACTGACCGAGTGTTCTGCTGACATGTTTGAGTCGTGCACAGACAAGGTTTGGCACAGCGGACCTTCCACAGGAGTGGAGTGCCCTCATGGCAGTGTGTAATCCCGTGACATTGCCTGGGCCCTTGTTGTGTGTTGTGTGAGCATGTCTGTGTGTGTTCCCTTCCCTTTTCCTACACAGGCTGTGTCCCTAGGGATGTTCCTGTTTGTGATGCTTGCTGAGTTGTCCTGTGTTCATCCAGCATCTTGGACCTGGTTTCTCCGGGATGTGGGTGCATGGCAAACTAATGTTCATCAGGTTGTCATCCCTAGTTGTCTTTGTTGTCAGGGCTGGGGATGTGGGCAAACGCAGATGGGACACAGTCAGGATTCCCCTTGGCACTTGTTGGTTACACAAGTCATGTGATTTACAGTTTGTGGTAGCTTTCAGTGATTGTGACACGTTGTGTGTGTGACTGCTGCCACTCCTCAGGGTCAGAGCTGCAATGTTGGAAGTTGTCTATGTGTGTTCTTTGTGGGTCACCTTGGCTTCTTCATTGGTGTGTGACTGTGGCCGGGATCCCATTAATTGGGGTGGATTTCACGTCATACCCATGTACGGCGTACTGTGCAGTGTGTCAGACATTCACGAGTCTTGTTGACTGGCCATGTGTGATGGGTTTCTGCACCTTAGTTCCCACCACCACCCCTGGGATTGTCATGGGTGCATGTGCAATGTCACCAGTCCATGTGAGCTTCACTGCTGCACATTGGTGGAGATCAAGGTGTGTGGTGTTGAGTGTGTGCAAATGTGAGTTGTTGCACGGCTAGACCCCTACCTCCATATTGGCCTTGGCTGACAGGCCGTGCTGATTGATTTGTGCTTGTGTAGGTGTGATGGTAGTTAGTTGCTCAGGACACATGGCTGTGGTTCACAATGTGAACGACATCTACCTTTGTCATCACAGTGGGATTATCATGCAGGCTAGTGTCACCACAATGTGGGGTCCCTGGGGGTAGTGCTGTGGTGGGTCTGTCTCTTGCTGTGTTAGTTGCTGTTCCTACAAGCTTGTGTGACATGTGTAATTTGGGCTCCCTCTCATCTAACAATGCCTGATTGCCCATATAGGGGAATCCGATCCATGAGTTACTTTTGTGTGGCACTGTATACACATCTGTGTAATTGGGATTCAGGCCTCCTCATGTGTTGTGTGGTTGCCTGGGGACACTGGCACACCCCCATCACCTGTTGTGTTTGATATGCAGTGTGAGGCTGCCTGTTTGTGTTTGTGTATCTGCACCACTGCATTGGCATATCTTTAGTGTGCCATTGGCTGTATGTTGTTTGGTGGATTTCCCCTGCTGTCCCTGAGACTCCTAGGCCATCAGTCAGCACAATAATCATGGTTTGTATGTCCCATTGCTGCCATGGTATGGTATTTGTTCACCTCACATTTACAGTCTCCACAGGATATCTACATTTGTGTGTCCATTGGTGCAGATATGTGGGTCTGCATTATGATGGTCACTTCTGTCATTGTGTAATTGATAAATGTTGACAATGTCAGCCCCCATGGGTGATGTTTATCTGCACATGGCCAAAGGTATGTTTTATTTGCACTGCACTGTTTGCCTCACCCAATCTATGTTGCTATGGGACACAACCACTACTTTGCCACTGATGTGTTTGTTGTTGTGTGACCAGGAATCATCCATGCTGTTTGGCAGTTGCAGCTTTTTCCATGACAACACTTACCTTTTGGTCACTGTGATGATGGGGGTTTAGACCCCATTGTCACAATGTTCAAAATGTGTTTCAGCTATGGACCCCACACTTACATTTTGGTCACTGTGATGATGGGGGTTTAGACCCCATTGCCACAATGTTCAAAATGTGCTTCAGTTATGGACCCCACACTTAACTTTTGGTCACTGTGATGATGGGGGTTTAGACCCCATTGCCACAATGTTCAATTGGGCTTCAGCTATGGACCCCACACTTACCTTTTGGTCACTGTGATGATGGGGGTTTAGACCCCATTGCCACAATGTTCAAAATGTGCTTCAGTTATGGACCCCACACTTACTTTTTGGTCACTGTGATGATGGGGGTTTAGACCCCATTGCCACAATGTTCAAAATGTGCTTCAGTTATGGACCCCACACTTACCTTTTAGTCACTGTGATGATGGGGGTTTAGACCCCATTGCCACAATGTTCAAAATGTGCTTCAGCTATGGACCCCACACTTACATTTTGGTCACTGTGATGATGGGGGTTTAGACCCCATTCGCACAGTGGTCATGGTCTGCTTGCATTATGGAGGTCACACACATTTATGTATGACACGTGATAGGGGGTCACATTGTATGTTCAATGTCATGTTCAGTGTTGTAGGCATTTGACACAGACTACACAATCTTGTCATGATGTTGGGGGATGTCTTTTTCTGACATTCCTTATGTTGGAGTATGCTGGTTGTGTCATGCATTACCCGTCCTATGAGTGGGGATGGTAGTAGTGGTAGGCATCCAGACCCCCATGAGTAGGGGTGGTGGTAGTGGTAGGCATCCAGGCCCCCATGAGTAGGGGTGGTGTTAGTGGTAGGCATCCATCCCCCTATGAGTGGGGATGGTAGTAGTGACAGGCATCCAGGCCCACATGAATAGGGGTGGTGGTAGTGGTAGGCATCCAGGCCCCCCTGAGTAGGGGTGGTGGTAGTGGTAGGCATCCAGGCCCCCATGAGTAGGGGTGGTGGTAGTGGTAGGCATCCAGGCCCCCATGAGTAGGGGTGGTGGTAGTGGTAGGCATCCAGGCCCCCATGAGTAGGGGTGGTGGTAGTGGTAGGCATCCATCCCCCTATGAGTGGGGATGGTAGTAGTGACAGGCATCCAGGCCCACATGAGTAGGGGTGGTGGTAGTGGTAGGCATCCAGGCCCCCATGAGTAGGGTGGTGGTAGTGGTAGGCATCCATCCCCCTATGAGTGGAGATGGTAGTAGTGACAGGCATCCAGGCCCACATGAGGAGGGGTGGTGGTAGTGGTAGGCATCCAGGCCCCCCTGAGTAGGGGTGGTGGTAGTGGTAGGCATCCAGGCCCCCATGAGTAGGGTGGTGGTGGTGGTAGGCATCCAGGCCCCCATGAGTAGGGTGGTGGTAGTGGTAGGCATCCATCCCCCTATGAGTGGGGATGGTAGTAGTGACAGGCATCCAGGCCCACATGAGTAGGGGTGGTGGTAGTGGTAGGCATCCAGGCCCCCCTGAGTAGGGGTGGTGGTAGTGGTAGGCATCCAGGCCCCCATGAGTTGGGTGGTGGTAGTGGTAGGCATCCAGGCCCCCATGAGTAGGGGTGGTGGTAGTGGCAGGCATCCAGGCCCCCATGAGTAGGGTGGTGGTAGTGGTAGGCATCCATCCCCCTATGAGTGGGGATGGTAGTAGTGACAGGCATCCAGGCCCACATGAGTAGGGGTGGTGGTAGTGGTAGGCATCCAGGCCCCCCTGAGTAGGGGTGGTGGTAGTGGTAGGCATCCAGGCCCCCATGAGTAGGGTGGTGGTGGTGGTAGGCATCCAGGCCCCCATGAGTAGGGGTGGTGTTAGTGGTAGGCATCCATCACCCTATGAGTGGGGATGGTAGTAGTGACAGGCATCCAGGCCCCCATGAGTAGGGGTGGTGGTAGTGGTAGGCATCCAGGCCCCCATGAGTAGGGTGGTGGTAGTGGTAGGCATCCATCCCCCTATGAGTGGGGATGGTAGTAGTGACAGGCATCCAGGCCCACATGAGTAGGGGTGGTGGTGGTGGTAGGCATCCAGGCCCCCATGAGTAGGGGTGGTGTTAGTGGTAGGTATCCATCCCCCTATGAGTGGGGATGGTAGTAGTGACAGGCATCCAGGCCCACATGAGTAGGGGTGGTGGTAGTGGTAGCCATCAGGCCCCTATGGGTGTGCATGGCATTGGTGATAGCCATCTCGCCCCTATGGTTCTGCTGTTGCTAGTGTACGTCATTTCTGCATCCCTATGTGTGTGTGACATATGTCGGGTACGTGTCGTTTGTTTGTGTAGTGGGTGTTTGACTTACCATCTGCGCCGTACGCGTCCGTACCGGTTCCGGTAATAGATGTAGAGTATTGGTAGGACCTGTGCGATGGGATTCATGGTTGGGTCGTCTCGTTCGGGTTTCTCGTGGCTTCGACTCGTACTCGTCGCTGGCTTGTTCGTCTCGTAGCCGTGGATCGTCTTGTGGTGCGAATCGGAGCTTATGTGCAGCTCTCCCGGATGCTCTGACGTGCCGGACGTAGCGACGGGTTCGGCACGTACGGAAGGCGCATCATACTAGTCCGGCCGGAAGGTGCTGTATATTTACTTCCGTGCGACTCGATTCGGCGTTTACGGATCCGGCTCGGGCGGGGAACAGGAGCTGGAATGGGTACGTACTGCTGGGTCGGAATCTGAGCAGTTATGCGCATCGTACTTGCTCGTTCGGACGACTGTTCGAATCGGTCGGGAAACACGCGTTCGGCTTGGTTTTTTTCTGGACGAATAGTGTTAGGTGCGCTTCTGGCTGAGATCGGAATCGGCCCCCAAGTGTGCTCCCCTTAGTGTTGACTGTAGTGTTGACACCAGAGTCAGCACTGAGCAGAGCGCAAATTGTGCACTGCATGTACCATGATGCAAAGGAGCAAACCTTTCTGGGATATAATGTAGTGTCCGGCCACACCCTTTTCCCTGCCCAAACTGATTTTCACAACCCCCTCTACCATTTATTACACATTCCTAATGTTTCCTTTTGTTAAAATTGCATTCTGGCCCATTGATTACACTTCATCCTGTCCGAGATGGAGAGTACGGCTCGAGCCAGAGAGTACGGCCCAAGCCTGAAAGTACGACCCGGGTGCGGAGAGTACAGACCGGGTGCAGAGATTCCGGCCCGACTGCGGACGTAAAGGTACGACTCGTAAATGACTTCTTTGAATACCAAGAGTCGTAAAGTTAGACTTTTGTCTCAGATTATGTTTGTGAATCGGCCCTTCCGTTATTAATGTGAGAGAACACAACCAGCCCCCAGATGCCACAAAAATTGAAGTAAGGCATGTACTGCAAGATTTAAGAGAGGCTAGCACTAGTTTCTAAGAGCTCGCTACTACACTGCTAAACGTTATAGTCAGTAAAGGACCTGAGCACATCACAGGCCAGCTACAAACTAGACCCACCCTAAAACACTTAATAGCATGAACTGAAGAAGCCACTAGTGATTCTCCTCCTGCCCCTAGGAGATACCAAGATATCTAAATTCAAGAACACTTAACCACTCCACATACTAAAACACCCTTCCTCCTACATGACAACCTTAACAGCAAAAAATACATTATTATATTTGCTACAGTAGATAACTTATTAAAACTAAGCCAATGTCCAACATGGATGATGAATGGGACATTCAAAATGTGCCTCAAACTATTCACTCTGATATATGCCATATGACAATAAAGAAGTACACTACAAGCAATCTATAGGAAAATCCCAAAGATTTAAAAAAAAAAATATCTAAACACTAACCAATAAACCTTAACAAAGGTGCACACGAGGATAACTGAAATATTAAACAAATTGTTTTTATACATCAGTCAAAACAATATATGAGTAAAATAGCAAAAAAATCTGATACATAAAAACAATATGTTTATTAATTAGTAAAAAACAAACAAATCACCAACCACAAAGCTAAAAATTCGAAATAAAATCAAATGAAATCAAATAAATACAACACATAGAATATACAATAACACCTAATAATACACATACCAAATGCAATTTAATACCTCCCACCCAAATATAATTACATAATTTAAACTTACTATTCTATAGCCGTTGATCTTCGTCCATATCCATGTAGTAAAAATATGATCCACCAAAAAAAGGAAAAATAAATACAAAAAACTAACAAAAATGCAAAAAGAAACACTTAGGGGCTTATTTACAAGCCTCTTGCGCCTCCGGTGTGTCACTTTTTGTGCTGCACGGGCAGCGCAGTGTGCTGGCCCATATTTACAAGGCCATGCAAAGCCACCCTACGTGGCTTTTCATGGCCTTGTAAATACACCCTTTTTCATGTAACACTTGCTGTGGGCGTTCCCATGCAACATCCATGGATCTGCACATATTCCCCGATTTACAACATTTTGTAAACGTGAGGATGTGTCAGAATCCTATGCCTACCCAGGGGAGGCGAAAGGAGGGGCAACAAGGAGTATTACTTTTATTTCTCTGTGTTGTTTCCTCTTCCTATGCATGCTGCATTCTGCAGCATGCATAGAAAGAGGAAAATGCCATCAATAAATGTTTTTGTGCAGGAAGGTGTCCCTTCCTGCCCAAAAACAATGATCCCCGCAACACAGGCACCCTTGCACCATGGTGCAAGGGTGCCTGCCTTGGCGCATGGAAGCCAATTGTGCCCCAGCTCAGGGGAAAGCAAAGGGATGCGTCATATTGTTGTAAATATGACACATGCCTGTGCTTTTAAAATGATGCATTTCGGCGCAGCAAGATGGCTTGCCGATCCGGGCTGTGTAATTTTGTTGTAAATAAAGCACATACTTTTTAGATCCAATTAAGCAATCCAACATCAAAAGGAACCATAAAAACCTAAACAATTGTAAAAAAGTAAATGCTCCAGGATGCCTGAAAAATCAAAGGAAATAGAAATAATGGTTTACAAGAAACCAAAATATTTTCCTTTGGAAAAAAATGCAACATCCAAACAGCCATATGATAACTTCAGATCCATAAACCTGTGAAAAGACATACAATATCTACCCACAGAAAACACTGTCTTCAAACATTATGTGAACATTACATTAAAACCGTGCAAAACACATTACATAACAGAACAAAATATATAAAATAATGATACAGTACTACCAAACTCTAACTAGGCTTAACACAGAACACTATTAAAAAGATAACACAAAGTACAAATAAAAAACACAAATAGTAGACCAACACTATGGCTATCATCAATCAATCTACTTTATTTAGGTACTTGTGACCATAAAATAACATACTATAGTAACATAATAAAAAAATATACATAATAAAAGAGGTTTTTTGGGCAGTCCTCAATAGTGCTTATAAAATAAAACTCACTGAAGGTCATGTTGCACCACTTACCAATTTAGGCCGGGTAAGCTACCTCTGTGAAAATTCAACTTCCAGAATATTTTATCATGGAAATGAGAAGGAAAAGGGATTTAAAATGACAATACTTGTCCATTAAAAGGGAATACAACAGTGAGTTCAGTAAGATAAAATACTATGAGCCATATTAGAAAGAAGTGTTAAAACACCTTAAATATAGCAGCATTTGAAATAGACATACAAAATATAACATTCCCATCTTTTTCCTATGTAACCATACTGCATATAAATATTGGCTGATTCCAAAAACCAGAGCCTGGCTTGTATCCAATCTCAAAATGCAATAAGCCACATGAAAATGCCTCACCCCCAACAAATTACATAATGGTTTGAGCCATTTTCACCTGGATCTGGTGTATTTTGGGCAAAAAAATAGAACGTGTTCAACATCCTCACTGGAGTGTTTACAACATTCACAGTTTGCAGAGATTGGTTTGGATAGATTTCCATCTATGTATACATTTATTTGCTAAAAGTGCTAGGCTGAATTTTATATATATTCTATAGGGAATTGAATTAGATCAAGATACGCTTCCTTGCTGGGGAGGTTTAATAAGCTTAAACTGCTTCACTCAATTCCCTTGGTTTTGCCTTACGATGGTATTCATTACCTTTGTTGTACCAGAATGTAGCTTTAACTCTGCCCTTAGTGCCGGGACCAATGGTGGAGGAATTGCTCCAATACCCACTCATGCCCAAACCAGTGAGGATGGATTTAACTAACTTAAACCAGGGAAGTTAATCTGCTTTGCTATGGCTCAAAATGTTGTTCAACACAAGCCTGAAGTGAGGAAGCTCTGGAATGGACCACAACCTCACCCAATACAAGAGGGGTTTCAACATTGCTAAATCTCCCACCCTTCTAAGTCCTGGATCAAAATTGAAATACAGCATGGGAGTGCTCTGTGGGCAAACTAAATAGAGATCTCAGGAAGTTATTTTCTTTGGAAATCAAGCTTTTAATGTTATAACTGCCACAAACGTCTGCACCATAGAGTGCAGTGGCCTGTCCTTTTGTCCTATAGACCTCAATCTCTGGTGATGAAGATTTGGGGGAAGTTGCCTTAAACCTCTTAACAATTGCTGAGGCAGAATTTAACAGTACCATTTCACTTTTCTCAGTATGCTATTTCCAAATCCTACTCTTATCAATACTAATCCCCAAATAGTAAATTTTGTTTACCACTCAACACAACTGAACACAAAACCCAAAACAGGCTGACCTCCAACCATCTGAAGCTAAACTCCCTCAAAACAGAATTCCTCCTAATCTTCCCACCCAAGCAATCTGCCATTATTTAAGAAAATATGAACCATCTCACAGCTCTAAACCTCATACCACATATCAGAGATTCCTTGAAATCACAGGGACTAATATTAAAAAAACTTCCAAATGAGCATTCTAAGGAAAATAAAACTCTTTCTCCCTCCTGATGACTTCCAGTCCGCTGTTCAAGCTTTAGTCATCTCTAGGTTGGATTATGGTAGTGCAACCCTTTGTTGCCTACCTAGCTACAAGCTGGTGCCACTAAGGTCCTCTCTTAACTCGGCGCCAAAGTTCATCACAGGATTCAAATGAAACAACCACATCTCTCCTGATTTGAAGTCACTGAACTGGCTTCCACATGAGACCAGGATTCAATTAAGAATTCCCTGCATGCCCCACAAAGCCTCTGTACCTTGCACAAAAACTGGCATTATCGGGCAGTTGCAAATCCTCCAGGATTTCCAACACCCTTTTGCTGTATTCCTCAAAACTTTCATAGAAAGAAAACTCATAACCGCGCCTTCTCAGGTATTGCCCCGAAAATCTAGCCTTGCCTCTGAAAGCCAGACTCAATCCCTCAACTGTGTCCTTCAAAAAAGAAGTGAAATTACTACTGATGAATACCTTTCTAAACTAGATATCTATAAACTTTCCCCAGGTTTACGTTTTAATGCACCCTCTTCACACTTGGCTTTTCACTTCCTTCTATGCCACAATATATTGACTCATCAGCCTTGCCTTGTTGGGACTATCTTCCCAGCTCGGTCTTGCTACTTCCTGCATTGTTCCTGAGTATAATGTTGTATTCCCCGAGCATGTTTGTATTTCCTATCTATGTTTATGTAGATGGGCTTTCGGCTCTGCTCTGGATAGGTCCTCCTCCACCAGCTTGTCATTGTGACTTCCTGTATCCCTCATGAACATGTTATTTTGTCATATTTGTTCCTGATCATTTGTAAAGCTTTCTGATACCTTTTGGGTCATGTTCGCGCTATATAAAACGCTAAAATTCTATATCACTTGGAGGGATTTCCATTTCATTGAAAAATTCTCTCTGCACTTTTTATGTGGGTTGGGTACCATGATCTTCATTTTGGAAGTGTTCACCTCCAACGCATGAGTATCACAAAACTCTGTGAACTTATTAAGAAGGTTTTGTAGCCCAGATGAGGTTTGCGAAAGCAGGAGTATCATCTGCGAAGAGGAGTGCGGGGTGGAATAACCAGCTATTTTAGGGGAATTGTTGGATGCATTCTCCTAGGAATGTGACCACATCATTGATAATTAGTGAAAAGAGCGTAGGTGCAAGTACGCACCCTGGTCTCACCCCAAGCTGCACTAATATAGTATCGGTTACAGTGCAATCCGAACTCCATCTGACTTGCACAGTAGTATTATCTTGGAGTCTAATGAGAGTATCCAACAGGGTGAAATCTAGGCTCGTGGAGGCTAATGTAGACCAAAGGAAGCATCGCATAACCTGGTAAAAGGCTGACTTGAGGTCCATAAATGCCACATATAGGTGATCCATTAAAAGCCCAAGATATTTGGCTACAATAAGATCAAATTAAAAGATTTGATCAACTGTGCTCACCCTTGAGAGAAACCCTGCCTGCAGTGGAGTCAAAATGGAAGCCTCATTGATGCAGTCTTGTAGTCTGACCAAGATCTGGCGGCAAAAAATCTTTTGCAGATTGTTTATGAGGCTGATTGGTGGATAATTACTTGGGGCTCCTCTATCTCCCTTTTTATGTACTGGGACAATGTCTGTATTTTTCCAAGAAACCAGTGCTGGCCTACCCCCCTCCTTTGTGTCATTTGAAAGCACATTTTTATAGCGACCCCAGACCAAAGGTTCAGTCCCAAAAAGGTCACAAGGAATTTTGTCGGGCCAGGGGCCTACTGAGGGGGTATGGCTGTAATTGCTTGAAGGGTAAGTGTGACTACAATTAACTCATTCTACCTACATCACCCCACCCCCAAAAACCCAATAGAAAACCTTTAAAAAGGTCTTACCTTATCTGACAAGCAGCAGCACTTTACTGCAACTCACGCCCATGAAAACCATAGAAAATGATGCAAAGGGACTACAAAAGTAAAGTTAGCAGTCAAAAATGGCTGCTAAATGAAAGCAAAAAAATTACTATCTCTGTACAGAAAACAATGAGACTTTAGTTAAAAATATTTAGAAAATATTTGTGAAGAGTTGGATCGCAGACGTCCTCTGCTCTCCCGCCGAAAGTAAAAAGGGAGATGTTGCCATCTTGATCTTCAAGAATTCAGGTCTGACCACCAATTTGCACATAACAAATGATAAAGGTAGATGGCTTCTGTCAAAGTTGTCTAAAAACTCTAGCCGCTTTATGTCCGTAACGTGTAGGGCCCAAACTCCGATGACCCTGAATTCTGGGACTCCCTGGACCTCCCCTTGAGTCAGATCCCAAGCTATGATCTCATTATCATGGGCAGCGATCTCAATCTTCTCCTAGACATGACCATTGACAGAAAGTCTAGATTTCCCCTTCAACTCTCTAGGTCCCACAAATCACTCCTCAAACTTTGTACCAGATTCGGTTTTCTCGATACTTGGAGACTACAACACTCTGACACTAAGGGCTACACCTTTTTCACCAACCCTCACAAATCCTAATCCAGGGTTGATTATCTAATGATCTCCAAGGCCCATATCCACTTAATTGGCCAGACAGACATAGTGTCGGATTCATTTCTGACCATTCAGCTATTACCCTATCCCTTACTGGTTCAAATGTGACAACCCCTTACAAGATTTGGAGATTCAATGATGAATTGATATGGATGTCATGTCTAGAGATGCTATTGAAAAGACCATACTAAATTATTTGGAGGAAAATGCAACTACCGAGACCTCTATCTCCATACATTGGGACACATTGAAGGCCACTGTTAGAGGCACCCTAATAAACATTCAATCCAAGCTAAACAAAGACCATAATAGAGACGTAGTGGATTTGGAAAAGGAGATTCAATTAGTGAAGGCTACCCACATTTCTGCTTCAGACCCCCAAACCCTCAGCACCTTTACTAATAAAAAATGCAAATACAACAGAATCCTGAGTGAAAGGGCAGGATTATGGATTAACAAATATAAAAGCCTAAAATTATGTGAGGCAAACAAAGCTGGCAAAATTCTAGCTTCCTATATAAAGATCAAGCAGAGCCACAAGGGTATCAACTCCCTCACAGATAAAACAAATGCTACCCACACAAGTCCCCAAAAAATATTGCAAATCCTCACAGACGTCTTCCAATCCCTATACAAAGTTGCCTCCGTAGCTTCTGTGGCTTCCTGTGATGCTTACATAAAAAAACATCCCCCTTCCGACCATCACTGATCAAGAGAAGCCCAAGTTTCGGCCGAAGAGCTAGATTTGGCCACACAATCATTAAAACCACATAAAGCCCCAGGCCCGAATGGCTACACAGCAACCCTCAACAAAACATTTGATCCTTTACTTAAACCACCCTATTGGCCCTTTTCTCACCATTTTGCTTACTCTGGGGTCATATTTGGCACAACCAGTGAAACCACTATAGTAGTAATTCCAAAAGATGGTAAGGATCCGACACAGGTGAAGAATTATAGACCAATCTCCTTAATTAACCTGGATGCAAAGATCTATGCCAAGATTTTATGGAAAAGATTTGAACTTCTTCTCACTCGACTGATTGACCATTGATAGGTGGGATTCATGAAGAATAGGCTTTCAAATGATAACCGACATAAAAGGAAAGGTATGAAGTTCCTGTATGAGGGGAAAAGGAGGCTAGGGCGGTCAACACCCTCCCCCTGCTATGGAAACGGGGTGTCTCCCAAATTGGGAAGTAGGGCCCTCACACACCCGGTTGGGTGTCATGCTTCATCATAGGGCATGCTCCTCATCAGGCCGGCGCTGCAATGCCTGATGGGCACCCTATGATGGGCTCTTTGTCGGAGATCTTTTTTCCAAGCCATATAGGTGAAGTGTGGGTAAGGGGCCCAATAGTGTAGATGTGTATACAGTGTAAAGGGAGGTCTAGTGTGATGGGATAAAATGAGGCACAGAGGTACTCCAAATGGATTTAATCTGTGAGCCCACTGGTCTCAATTAAAACCAGTTAAGGTGCTGCTGCTGATATAATGGTCAAAGATGGCTAGATATGAGTGGTCGACATGTTTCTTGCCTAATGTGTAGGCTATCACGTGGTTATTCTTCAGATCTAACCCTTAGACAACTGGCATCTTTTTCAACAACTCTACTGTGAAACTAGCAGCCTATGCCAATGATATTTTAATGATGAATGAAAATGCATTCCATTCAAACCCCTCCTTATTACTGACTATAGACGAATACGCCTGAGTTGCAAACTACAAGATTAATAAGGAAGTGTCTGAAATTCTAAATCTGAATAACCTCTGCTCCAGCGATCTCTTAAAAAACACAGGACTATCCTGGCAACCTCAGTTCATTAAATATTTGGGTCTTGAGTTTAATTCAGATTTATTAGAATCCCTACACCATAACAGAGACCTAACTATGAGGAAAATAGAGTCCCTATTAGAGGGTTGGAGCCCTAGATTCCTCATGTGGTGGGGTTGTATGGGGGCCATCAAAATGATGGTCAGCCTTATAAATAATTATCTTACAAATATGTTACCTCTAGTTTTATCTGAAGAATTTCAACAGAAATTCCTTAGACTACCGAACAAGTTTATTTGGCCAAATAAATGCCCAAGAGTTTATATTAACAAACTCCATCTGCCTCTCAGGTTTTCCCAGACACAGGATTACATCCCCACATGGTGTAGGAAGCTGGCTCTGTATATACTATACTAAAGTAAGGTATAGTGTGCACAGAGTCCAGGGGATTCCCAGAGGTATAGCAGAGGCTAAATTAGATAATCACTAACAGCTATCTGTGGTAGTATGGTCGAGCAGTTAGGCTTATCAGGAGGGTGTGTTAAGCATTTATTGTATTCACTCAATCAAGGACTGATTACACACATTCAAAGACAGAATCCAGACCAATTAGGTAAGTATAAAAAGGTATACTTATGGTTTATTTCTAGAGCCAAGCAGGATTTGGCACAGGTAGGTAAAATGTACTTGCAATTGTAAAACTTTACACGAAATGCAGTTGGGAAGGGATTTGCAGTTGTTACAGGTTTGTATTTGGTCTAAAAACTGTTAAAATTACATAGACATTACTATTTAATTACTCTTGCGTTATTTTTGGATAACATTGACTACTCGGGTGATATATCTAGATATCACATCGTGGATCCTACAATAAAAAGGTAAGTAAGACTTTTCAGGTTCAAAACACAGTTACTTTGCTTTCATACAAAACACAGGTCAATACAGACATTTTTAGGAACAGAAATTCAAAACATTTGGTCCTATGGGAAAAAGAATGTAAACGGTTTACAGGTAAGTAAACGACCTGTAAGTACGACTTTGGGTGTTAGGACCAGGGTTCCCCGAGGTCCAGTCAGGCACTCAAATTGCACCCACCAGTGGCACTGGGGTGGCCGGGTGCAAAGTGCAGGGGCCCAATGTTAGCCATTGGGGCTAAGGGGGCCTTCGGTCAGGGGCTGCTTACGAGCAGGCCACTTGGGTGTGGGAGCAAAGCTCCTGGATTTAAGATCAGCACTGCAGGGGCCAACAAACAGCACAGGAGCTGCACCACAAGCGACATGGGGGTGGCCGGATGCAGAGTGCCAACAAGACGTCGGGAGCCCTGTGTTTTGCAATGGAGATCTCTGGTTCGAAGAAAAGGCTGCAGGTTTGGGCAAGGAGGCTTCCTGGAGGCCACCACTGACTGGAGAGGTAAGTTGGGTTCTTGGGAGATGCCTTGACACTGTCGGATGGGCCACCCAAAGCAGTGGGATGTCGGGTGCAGGGGTGTCTTTAAACGTCGGATCTTCTTACCAGGTCCGGTCGTGGTCGGGGGGACCCTCAGGTTGGGGATGCAGGCATCAGTTTGAAGGTTGAGGTAGGTCAGGGATCGCCAGATGCAGAGTCAAGATCACTGGGGATATCTCCTCGTGGTGTTGGGCCACTCGAACTTGGGCCGTGGGCATTGGGTGCAGAATAGTGCAGAAACGTGGAGCCGCCTGGATCCGGGTTCTGGGCTTGGAGTCTTTGTTGAGCAAATCCAGTGCTCACAGGAGACAGGGTCTTACAGATGAGTGCAGGGCAGGTCCTCAGGGTCCTGGGGGGCTGCTGGCTGCTAGACACACCAGGGCTTTCGCTGTAGTCAGGTTGGAGTCTGGACAGGTCGGTAGGGCTGGGGCTATAGCAGTTGGTGTCCCCTTTTTCCTGGGTCAGCACGGCTCATTGGTCCTTCTTTCTGCCTTGAATCTGAGGAGGCAAGGTTCTGGGTTGCCCCTAAATACTAAATTTAGGGACATTACAGGAGTGTGCAGGTCAGGACCAATGGGTACCTTCCTTGGGGTGAGTACACCCCTTATTATGCCACCCTCCAGTGGAAGGGGGGGGGCATGAGCCTCTGCTTAATTGGCTGGGTCCCATCATCTTCAAGATGGGGGGACTAAGATGTGTGCTTCACCTCACCTCCCACACCTGAGGGGTGGGGTTGGCAAAGATGAGCACACCTCTCCTCCTAACTCGGTTTTCCCGCCAATTCTCCCACCCAAAGTGAGGGTCTGAACCGGTAGGAGCCAGTTGCTGGGGGCAGAAAAAGGCAGGGACAGCTTACAAAGGCATGACAACTTTTCCCAGGATAGGCTTTGTCTCTTGACCCAGAAAGCGGCAGCTCTCTACCCAGGGGTCCAGAAACCTCTCTGATGGTGGCAGGTGGTGGGCAGCCATCCAGAAACCACACCAGGGCTGGTTGCTTTTCAAGGGGCATCTCTAAGATGTCCTCTTTGTGAATTTTACATTAAATCCCTCATTGGCATCAGTGTGGGTTTAATGTGCTGAGACGTTTGCTACCAAACCTCCCAGTTTTCAGTGAAGCCATTATGGAGCTGTGGAGTTTTTATTTCCCAACTCCCACACATATACTCTTTATGGCTTTACTGCACTTACAATGTCTAAGAATGGACTTAGACACTGTAGGGGTACAGTGCTCCTGCAACTGTACTAACAACTGTAGACCTGTGGTCTAGTGCAACCTGATAGAGGGGTGGCTTACCTAGGCCACAGGCAGTGAATTGCACGCATGGCACACAGGCATGTGTGCCATTTGACTCTTCACTTTTCTCTGCACCAAAACATACAGCCTGCAATGGCAGTGTGTGGGTGTTAAGGTGAAAGGCCTCTAAGGGTGGCACAATAGGTACTGCAGCCCTTAGAGAACTTCTCCGGTCACATTGCCCTTGGTACCCATGGTACCTTTTTACAAGGGGCTTACCTGTGGCCAGAGATGTGCCAATTGTGGGTACATAGGTCCAGCTTTGTGAAAGAACACAGGCCCTGGGAACCTGATTGGCAGGGACCCAGGCCACACCGAAACAAAGTGCATAAAGCGTGATGCAAAAAGTTAGTGGGTAACAATGCAAAAAAGGGGCACTTTCCTACACATGGTTACAAATTGAAAAATAAATTTTAATTTTAGGCAACCTCCACCCCATAACCCTGTTGACCAGCAAATCAAAACCCCCTTCTTCTGGAAATTATATCTGTAACAATACCAAAAGAGTCCTATTGAAGATTGACAGGCTCCTGGAGACCCCAATCACAAATTCTAACATGATTTCTCTTTGGATTAATCCCAAAATCAAAATTCATGGGGAACCTGTATTTTGGACTCATTGGACGACCAAGGGCATTCCATTCTTGAAACACCTTGGCTCACTGCAGACACCTTTCTCATTCAGAGAACTACAATATCACTTCAACCTGCTAGACCTAAACCTTTACGACTTTCTTAAACTCAAGTCAGCTTATCCAAGATCAAGCCCCCAGCTGGAGATATCTCCCTCCTCAAAAACATACTGACCTTCAGCAAATCTGTCTACCAATCTTCTAAGTTCTGTCGCCTCTTAAAATCAAAATCTACTAAATTGGTCTCAAAATTCCAAACAAAATGGGACCCCTCTGAGACTATTTCCTTGTACACTTGGCATCTAATCTGGAAGTCAGTTGTCTCCCACAAAATCTCTCCCTCCCTCTCCCTGCCAAAAGTCTGGCTCCTTCACAGGACATTCTGGACTCCAGCCCAACTCCATAAACTGTCCCTCAAGGAGAGCCCATCTTGCTGGAACTGCAACAAATTGACAGGAGACCTTCCCCACCTACTCTTCAACTGCCATTTTGGGATTCCATATTTGATTTTATCCACACTCTCTTTGGGGTTCAGCTAAATAGACATTTCTTTCCTTAATTCAAGGAGTACCAGATCCACATATCAAATCGCATAACGATAGCCTTCTGGTACATAACTGCAGCCTGTAAATCAATGCTTGCCAACTGGAAAAACAAAGCGGCTACCTCATTTCCTTCTTGATTAAACTGAGTTGCTTAGCTGATGGGGACGGATAGCATTTTCCTCCAAAACTGTCCATGGAGATCGTGTAGCACCTCTGTATGGAAGACTCTCGATAACTATTTTGCCATCACCAAACCCCCATGAACCCTCTGTATATATTGTGTGTTCTGTAAATTATATGTCTGATGAATCATATGTATAATTGACTCACTATGTACTCTAAAAGAGCTTTATTGGCAACTGGTACCAGAACTCAGGTCTCCATATAGACCGTCTGATCTGCAATTATATGTCTATAGTAATATATCTGTAGCTGTGTCACTATGTATGCTAAAAGAGCTGTATTGGCAACTTGTTCCACTTCTTAGGTCCATAGCGCTATATGACGAATATTCATGAGCACATTTCCTGATCAATCACCATTTCTTTTGTCTTCTGTTTACTTATTTATTTATTATAATTATTTTTAACTAGTCCTGAATTGATGTGATCTGACTTGATTTATTATCTGATTTGTGCTGCTTAGCATCCTCCAACAAAACTCGTACATGTATACTACTTCTCCGCTTTTCGCTATGTATAAGTCATATTGTTTTTCCTTTGTTCCTTTTGTTCAAAATTTCAATAAAATTCCTTGGAATTACAAAAGAAAATGTTAAAAAAAATTCTCCAAATGTTATGAAATTGTAAAACGTATCAATAGATATCAAATGAAAATATGAAACAGTTATCTAAAGAATATATCAAATAAAAAATCAATACTACTATAAAGCATGAAATTAAATACGATAGCAATATTTATAATATACTTAACAAACTATATAAATGATGTAAAACAAATATGTTGGACAAATGTATATATTTTAAAAATATAAATGTAACATACTCGAAAAAATAATATAAAATTGAAAAATTTCAAAGAATGTTCTGAAAGAATATATAACTTGAATAATGTATTAAAATCTTGTTAAAATAAGTGTTTTTCTTATGCATATATATGTATTAAAAATGTATACATATACATTGAATAAATGTTCAACATTTTTTTCAAACTGTGTGATATACTTTCACTAATAAAAAAAAGCAAATATTAATAATGTAGGTCAAATATGCAATACCCTCTCCAATGTAAACCATTTAAGGGAAGGTGTTGGACACTAAAGGGGTAGGTTATACTATTCCCACACCATATAAACCACTTAGGGGATGGTGTTTGACACTAAATGGGTAAGATTTACTATTCCCACTACAAACTAAACCACTTAAGAGAAGGAGTTGGACACTAAAAGGGTAAGATTTACTATTCCCATTCCAATCTAATCCGCTTAGGGGAAGGTGTTGGACAATAAAGAACTACATTTACTATTCCCAATCCAATCTACATCACTGAGGGGAGGGTGCTGGACGCCTTGGGGGTAAAATTTACTATTCCTACTCCAATCTAAACCACTTAAGGGAATGTGTTGGACACTAGAGTGGTAGGATTCACTATTCCCAAGACAATCTAAATCATTTAGGGGAAGGCGCTGGACATTAAAAGGGTATCCTTTACTATTCTCACTCCAATCTAAACCATTTTAAAGAAGGTGTTTAAGAGTAAAGGGTAAAATTAACTTTATCCACTCCTAAGAAATATTTTTCATATAATTAAAAGTTAAAAATATCAAAACATATAAATTTAGAAATAAAATTGCTATGTTAAAACATGTAAAATGTTGTTAATATTTATTATAAATTACTAATCCAAACATATCTACCACATAACGTAACACGCTACCATAAATTAATAAAATGTCTAAACAACATACATTAAAAATAAATTATATATTTAAAATAAAAAATATTATAATACATGTATAATATCTAATAATCCTGAATTACATCCATAAACACTCTTATTAATAAAAAAGGTACTTAAGTAAGCATTATACAAACAAATTAATTTGTCAAATCTTAAAATAAAAATATATTTAATCTAAAAAAAGTAAATAAATATTGAACTAAAAACTATTCTATACATTATTTAAATAACGTAAACATAAATTTCATTTTATACAACATAATTACATACTTTGGGGCCAATTACGATGTCGGGCGGAAAGCCTCCGACAGCTAGTTGGAAGCTTTCTGACCATGGTCAGAGGCTTTCCGACCGACACGGTTGGTTTGCGGTCCAACCGCCCAATTACGATGTCGGTAGTTGGAATGTAAAACGGCCGGTCATTCCAACTCAGTTCCGACCGGCTCTAGGAGTCTTACAGCCGGGCAGAACCGCACCATAATCCCCTATGGATGGCGTTTCCACCGTCAGTATTACGATGTCGGTTTCCAACACCCTTTCCATGCCGCCCTTTCCGACACAGAAAGGCTGACGGAAAGTGACTTTGGGGGCCCCTAGCAGGGCCCCCTTGCCTCCACAGTCTACGGTTGGTGGTCGAGGGCTACCTAGGGTACCCCCCCTGTAAAACCCTGCACTGTGTGGCAGGCACCATTGGGTGCCTGCCACAGGGTGCAGGATTTTACACACACACCCATTTCTCTATAGGAGGCTGTATTACAGCTGGTTTACAGTCGTGACACAAGCTCCCATAGAGAAGCGTGAGTATGCGACAGAACAGTGTTCAGTCGCATCATAATCAGGTGGTTGGAACCGCCGATCGGAGGTTGGTTGGTTCCGAGTATGAGACAGTGTCAGTTGGAGACAACTCCGAACAACATCGTAATAAGCCCCAAAATCAATAAAGTAATCATATGAAAAATGTAATTTTAAATATATTATATCAAATGTACTTTTTCCAAATTATAAAATATGTAAATAATTTCAATAAACAAATAACAAAACATTCAATTATTATGTATTGCTACAACTAAAGCATAGATGTATTTATAATATTTTATTTCACAATTAAAATGCGATATACATTTTTGAAAAATAAAAAATATATACATTACTAAATAAATACATCAAATTGAAAATCCTATTTGTAAAATATAAAGATATCAAATTAATGTTAATTATTTTAAGAATAAATGATTATGTAAAACTTTAAATAAAATATAAAGTAAAAACAGCTCCAAAATTATTAAATATATCTCACATCAATAGACATAATTTATAAACATCATGGCAACAATTAAATTTAACAAATTTAGTACAAAGTATATAGCAAAGAAAACAAGAATTATTTATTATAGATACATAAAAAATATTACAATTAAGTTTTCAATTTTTTACAACAATTAATATTTCAATAAAATTTAATTGATTTATTTATTAATAAAAACATACATTTTCAAACACATTATTATTCACATATTTTCACAGTCTCTCAACATCTCACTCCTATAAAATAATAATATATATATTATTTATTAAAATTAAAAAATATTGCACATTTATTTACAATCAGGACTTGGAGGAAAATATGTTCTTTAGTCCCCCAGAACTTCGAGTTGCAGTAGTCTTTGCCTTGATACATCATACTTAGACTACTGCAATGCTCTATATCTTAATATCAACAAGTCCTCCCTGAATAAGCTCAAGGTGATTCAGGATGTGGCATCCCACCTTGCTTTAATTGTGCCTAAATATCTTTCGGTGTGGGATGCCATTCACTCTCTTTATGGGCTGCCAGTCAGAAAACTGAGTAGTCTATAAAGCCCTTTGCATGGTCTTCCTTGATCTCCATCATCAAGGACCTGCACATTTTAGAACATCCGTCCAGTGGTATACTCCTAACAGACTGCTTAGATCATCCTTTAGCAGGAGGGTGATTGATCCCAGGTTTCGTAAAACCAGTTGGGGTGGCCACTCCATCTCTGTCGCGGCGGCTAAACTGTTTAATTCTCTGCCTGTGCACATCGCTGCTTTGGAGTCCTTTTCCCTGTTCTGCAAGCATCTCAAAACCTGGCTTTTCTCTCTCCTGTGAGTTTTGCTCTTGGTCTTTCAGTTAGTGTTTCCCAGTATGAACCAGTGCTTTGACACCCTTGGGTTGAGTGCGCTCCATAAATTAGTTCATTCCATTCATTCCATTCCATGATTTATAATTTTTCAAATTAGCAAAAATGTAACACCAAATATTAACTTTAGAATTAACATACAACACTAATAAAATAGTACAAACAAAATAAATGATCCATAAAAATGTTAGTATATACAAAAATATTTTACAAAACAATATTTTTACAACAACATTAAAAACAACACTTAAAATGATTTTGTTGTACCTATGAGATTCCTATCCACAATATATTTGACATCACGATGTTCTTGACAGAAGATTTATGGAACACAATATTTTTTAATCACTATTTTGTTCAAATACCATTTGACATGGCTGAAATTTGTAAGCAAATATTATTATGAATTGGATGTATGAACCGTTATGTTTCATAACACATCCTTGTGATTTAGGTCCTGATTAGGATAGCGGGAGGTCAGTCTGCTGCACCGCTATCATGGCGGTTAGGAGACCAGCCGACAAGCATGTGGCGATCCGACCGCCCTATTATGATGCTGCCACCGGGCTAGTGGTCGGAAAGTGCTCCTTTATGCAGTGGCTTGTGCTGCGGCCCAGGAAAAGTGCCTCAGCATAAGACTGCATGTAAAGGAGAACTTCATGCACATCCATGCACAATCAGGACTAAGCCAATTTAACCATGGTTAAAGGGTGAGCATATGCACTGTATTACTGGTTAGCATTAGCAGATGTAAAGTGTACAGAGTGCTAAAGTCAGCGAACATTATAGGGTCCAGCAAAAGATGAAAAATCTGGGTCACCTTTCTATATCTGTTTACTCACCCTACTGTTGTATTCCGCTTTAGGAGTCCGTATATAGGTTTTCCTGAATCATGTCCTTATATAGGCACAATTCGCCTTGCCCTTATATAGGCATAGAATCCCTGTCCTTATTTAGGCATTAACCGTGCACTCCAAATACAGGCATGGTCACCGACATCCGTCCACCCTAACGTCACAACGAGTTCTTAGAAACCAGACCCTTAAGCTTCGGGAGTTCCCCTAGCACAGGACTATTGATTTCTCCAAGAACCCATCTATTATGTATGAACCGTTATACCTTAAGGGTTCATACCTGACATCTTCCTCTGTCCGACTTTACGTCAATGCTAACAATCCAAGACACCTACCAGGTATAAATATACCTTCCCTTGCCCAAGCAAGTTAGAGGAGACCTCGACTTCAGAGGAGCCCGTATCCCGGCCTGACGCACTGAGAAGACGCTGTCATTCCTGCATGCAGACGAATCCAGCTTCCAGTGTTCTGACTCCCTTCGCGGGGTATTAGAGTTCCAGATCTGGCAGGAGATTCCCACCTCTCTCATTCTCAAGGTATGGAGCTGACTAGATCCTAGAGGGACTCTTGGCATACTAGACTTAACATACTCTTAGTCTACCATACTAGAGAATACTCCACCTACTTCTACCCTTCCCTACACCTAGACTAGGTTAGGTACACTGGGGTAGAACTAGCATAGAGACGCATCGTATGAGTACTCGCATTTTTAGCTCATGTTATTTATGTACGTGAATATATGCTAAAAGATAATGCTAGCGCAGTATTATTTATTTCTACTGCTTACGCTGTACATTATTTATCTTGCATACTGTCTTGTGATCATAACATCACATATCTCTTACACGAGAAACAAGACTGTTCAATAAAACCCTTTTTATTGAAACACCCGTCTTTCCTTTCTGTGTAACTCTGTAGAAACTAAGCATGCACGATTGACTGAGTGAAACTGTTATCTATTGTTTCCACGATTCTGAGACGTGTTCCGATTCTAAAGGGAAACAAAAGTTGTCATGTTTTTTGGTTGCCAGAAACTACTCCCTTCTTGTTCTCAATGAGTTTCTAGTGGCCTCTGAGCTAGCTGGCACAAGTAATTAAGTTTAATATACTTGATAGGGAAATACCGACCTTAGTCCTATGCCAAACCAATAGGTTATATTATTCCAATGCGCAGAGCCTATTAGGGAAATAGGAACTACACTACATGGCGCCCAACGTTTGGTAAGGCAGTAATTTAACGCTAGATACTGAGGGGTCGATTCCGATTCGGGCCGGAAATCTCTCCGACCGAGCCGGACCCGGAGAGATTTCCGACCGAATCGGACCCGTGCAGTCCGACTGAACGAGTACGATGCGTCCGTATGTTATCGGACACGAGTCGGTCGGACTCCCATTGAACTCAATGGGAGCCGGTCGTACAACGCGTACGCGGGCTCCCATTGCCTCAATGGGTGCGAGGCGGACAAGGGCGCCCCCTACAGCGAGTACGCCGCGAAGCGCTTTGCGGCGTACACGCACAGGTAGGGGGGACCCATGGGTCCCCCTGTGTGCGCCTCGCACGGCTACGCGTACAGGGGGTCCGACACGGACCCCCAAAGTACGGCTCCGACAGCGAGTTCGAGTCGGACGGCGCGAGTCGGTCGGAGCGGTCGAGGTGCGCATCGTACTTACCCGGCCGGAAAACGTCTCCATTGCGCGGTGCGAATCGGGTCCGAGCGAGTCGGTCGGAGCGGTACGATCCGGGTACGAGTCGGTCGGAGCGGTCGGGTCGCCCGGACGAGTCGGTCGGCGAGCTCGCATCGTACTCGCTCGGCCGGACCCGCGTACGGTTCGGTCGGGAAACAGGCTTTCGCATGGCTTTTTTCCCGACCGAATGGTATTGGGTGCGCCTCCGACCGAGATCGGAATCGGCCCCTGAGTAACTCATTCGTGCTTTTCTCAGAGACCCCTACTCACATACTCCATAAGACGTCTGGAGTGGGTAGGGTTAACTATCCACCAAAACTAAATAGGGAAGCACCCTATAAATTAGTTGTTTGGTTTGTTCAATGTTGAAGGATACAGTGTTCCAAAATATTGTGCACCTTATCTTTTTTGTTTCCTTGAAACTTGTTCTACATTTTTCAAAAATCCTGACTCCGACAACGATGAAGTTGCGGGTCACCCAGCATTAACAGCTTATAACATCACAGGTTTAGAAGGAATCGAGGAGGGTGTTATAGACATTAATCCAAACTTAAGAAGAGCCATCACTCTAAAACTTATAAAACACGGCCTACCACCAAGAGGAGGTAGAGCAGTTTTCGTGATAGAGGCACACGAATCCTTTCAGACAGAGGTATTCTATTCATGGGTAATATTTCCTGAATCAAATTCAGTAACAAGACTGTTTCACTTCTACAAAGAAGATGATCCACCAGAGGAATATATTCCTTTCGAGGATATTGAAATTCCACTAACATACCAGGAGCATCAGCTCTGGTTTAAAGGTGCCCTAAAACATCACAAAAACATTACCAGGCTCGGTCCACTAGGTAGACCAGGAGCAACATGGCCGATTCTAGCCGGCTACACACCTCATCCTGACATTGAAGAAATGTCAGACGAGGATTTACTTACTCAACTTACAGAGTTAATAAAAATCTACAGACAACTAGTCCAATATGTCATGCGGACTTTCACAGTCCAACCACCATTAACAATTCCAAATCAAACTCCTCAACAGGGGAATACACTAAAAATTACACCACAGACTCTATACGCAGTCATGGGAAAAATGCCCACAAAACGTTAGCAAATTCCATTCTGGATAGCTCAAAAAATTACTCAAATCGAAGCAGTATTTCCAAATACTAGCCCTTATGAGAAACACAGAATACTAACAATCTGTTTACCAATGGGGATCACACCACAACTGGAAGACTGCACCACTTGGGGCTCAGTCTTTGCTGCCATCTATACTAAAACACATGGTATTCCATCAATTGCAGTAATACCAGATGTCCTGAAACAAATTCAAAACGAATACGGGGCAGAGCCTGCACTAAATTTAGGTATGAAATTACTGAAAAATGTCGACCAGGTCTCAACAATAATATTATCTAATATTAAAGGGGAGGCAGCAGCAGTGGCGATCTGCCAACGATTAAGGGAATTCGATGTTACAGAACATCAAACAGAACTACCCAGAATAATAGAACAATCTTATGCAGAATTAGGCAGAGATAGTTTGGGTGGAAGACCAGTGAAGCCAAAACTATCTGAAAGTCCTGAGAAGGACTCTATTAAACAAACTCCTACATCTTCTAAAAAGAAGTGGGAACTAATAAACATAATTCAAACGAGAAACGTTCTCAATCCCGAGGTAGGTCTCCTCAAAAGGAGCCCTCTGAAAGGAGGTATAACCTCAGGAATAGGGATAATTTGAAAAAGCCTGACAGGTATCAAGATACTGATACACGTTCCTCTCGTACCTTTCAGATCTCGTCACAGACATCGGAAAGAAGAGGACGGTCAGAACATAGAGAAGAACGCGTCAAATCGAAAGACGACAAACACGTTCCGAAAAACAAATCAAAACCTCAATTCTCAAAAAAGAAGGTAGCAGGTCTGAAGATCAGACATGCCGAGGATACTGAGAACACAACTCAAGAATGGAGAATGGGCTCAGACAATGCTGGACAGTGCAGCAGAAGTCACAATAGCTCGCCAGAACCTGAAGGAACTTCTGGAGACAGTGGACTTGAATGAGTACATTACAGTTGAGACTGTAGAGACTAGGGTTAGTACTCCACAAAAGTTATATGAAATAACACTCCGGATGGAGGGAGACATACCTAGACAGGTGAAAGCACTCTTTTGGGAAACACTTTCAAGGGGCTATGATATACTTCTAGCAGAAAAAGACTGGCCACCACAATTTGTCAGGGAGTGCCCACATGGCGAGGACATTATTATGCCTGCCTTCTCTAACCATATTCCAATTCACCTAAAATATACTTATGCCAGGAAATGGGCAGTTGCCCAGGCCCCAGCATTACACAAAAATCATGTAGGATGGGATGAGGATTCACCTCACCATAAAATACATCTAAAAAAGGAACCTACTGCACAAAGGCAGTATCCAATAAACCAAGAAGCTAAAAAACAGGTCAGGGAGATCTTAGATCAACTTGAATACCAAGGGGTGATTGAAACATGCACCTCTTCAATGAACAATCCTTTGTTTCCTGTCTACAAACCAGACAATACATATCGTCTAGTTTTGTATTACAGACACTTAAACACTTGTTCTAAAACATTTGCGGTGCAAAATGCACACAGTACAGCATTAATGAATAACATTGTGCGTAAAAAATATAAAACCACATTGTACATCTCAAATGGTTTCTTTTGTCAAAACATAGCACCTGGAAGCAGGTACTTAACAGCTTTTTCAATAATGGGGACCCAGCGTCAATTTTGTCGACTCCCACAAGGGTTCAAGAACAGCCCGGGGTTATTCTCAATGAGGGTAACGGAGTTACTACAAATTTATGACAATGAGGCATTGTCATATGTCGATGACATCTATCTGACAGACGATGACCTGAACAAACACTTGAACAGGGTGAGCACCATTATACTGGGCTTCGCCTCTGAGGGCTATAAATTCAACTTCAAAAAGTCCAGAATTGCCCATCTCAATGTCCTCTTTTTAGGATATGAGCTTTCAAGTGAAGGCAAGAGCTTGGCAGCCAACTTTTTAGAAAGGTGTGCGCTGCTTCAACCTCCAAAGATGCTGAAAAATTTACAATCCATCCTGGGTTTCCTAAATTTTGGAAGAACTTGCATTCTAAATTACGCAGAAAGGGTTAAACCTCTCTACGCACTAATCAAACCTGATTTTCCAATCAAAAATTGAACACAGGAACACACAGAAATCTTGCGTTCACTCCAAGCTAACATGTTAGCAACAAATCACTTACAAACACGCGTAAGTCAACGCAATTTAGTCATCCGAATAATTTCGAGTCAATGCGTGTTCACCTACTTAACATTTAATGAGGGTGAAAAAGTACCAATTGTATACAAATCACATTTGTATACACAAGCAGAAATGCGCTTCACTTCAACAGAAAAAATTCTGACAGCAGTTCAAACCGCTGTAGCAAAAGAAAGAGCTCTAGCCCAAGGGAAACGCATTATTGTCGTAACCCCTGTTCCGGCCTTAGAGGCGGTAACAAAAGCGAACATTCCAAATGCTAAAGCATTACATCCTAGATGGATACAATGGGTTAATTCTCTTGCTGCAACAGATTTTGAATATGTTTTTGATCTTGATTTAAAAACACAAGCGTTCCTGCAATATGAACATGAATGTCCTCTGCCCACTGAGATTCTGCCTCTTGATCAGTTTGAATTCATAATTTACACTGACGGATCCGCACAACCCGCAACAGGGAGTAAGCAAGCTTACAGTGCAGCGTGCGCAATCGATAAAGGTCGCATGCGCGATGGCAACTTCAGACCTATGGTCACAAAAACCCAATCTCTAGGAGATTGTACAGCTCAGCGAGCTGAACTACAAGCATTCAAACTGGCACTTGAAAGTACAGATCGAGACTTCCCCACACTAATAGTGTGCGATTCTTTCTACTGTGTACAGTCGTATAATGAATATATACAAACTTGGCTTGAAAACGGGTTCAAAGATGCAAAGGTGGCACAATAAAGCATAAAACGCTTTGGGAACAAGTAGTTCAGTTAAAAGCGAACTACCAAAGACTCACGTGATTCATACACTGAGTCATCAACTTGATGGTGTTCACGTTGCAGGGAATTCATTGGCTGATGAAGCCGCAAAGGGGGCTGTTCAGACGGCTTCCGTAGCTGCGATCACTCGTTCAAAAACGAGAATAGACAGTGAGATAATGTTGGCAGTCAATGCTACAAGCAAAGGCAGTGGTGCAGCGTTACCAAAAAGTTTCCACTCAAGTACTCTTATGTAATTGATGCGAACAACGTTCCTTTTGCTCGAATCCCTGGAGTGGGGGATAGGGTAATTCCAAACATGGAACGTAGAGCAGCTTTGATTTATGAAGCACATCTGGGGGAGGGTCTGTCACATCAAGGGATCTCTAAAACAATATTGACATTAAAAGAGATGTACTGATGGCCTGGAATGAATACACATATTCACATCTTCATCAATGACTGCATAGACTGTAAGATACAGCGTGATGCAGAACGCCACCAGACACCATGCTACGAAGTAGCCTGCCAGGGACAGACACCATTGTTAGACAGCATTAGACTATCTATGCACAGGCGTCCTTGTGCACGACTGCAATATCACAAATACTAAATCAAGGTTCCTATGGATATGGCCTCAGCGCTCGGCTGACACTCGAACTGTTATAAAAGATTTGCGAGTCTTTATCAGCACATACGCAATAGGCACGCTACATTCTGACCAGGGCCCTGCATTTAGCTCTCGGGCTTACAAAGAAGCCATGGCCAGTCTGGGCGTTGCATTGTGGTACTCCTCTCCGTTTCATCCTGAGGGAAATTCTGTTGTGGAAAGGAAAAACCGGGACATAAAGCAGTCTATAACAGCTAGGGTATTAGGTTCGGGTGATGGGTGGGCCAAACATCTTTATGGGGTCCAACGCTCATTAAACAATTTGCCAAGAAGTTCTCTAGGGGGGTCACTCCATATGAGGTCCTATTTGAGACAAGAATGTGGGTGCCAGATCTAGAATGCAGTGGCACAGTGGTGGAAAATAAACCCTTTGATATCAAAGATCATTTGGCTGTTTTACAGGATCTAAATGAACTAAGATCGAAACAAAGCAACGTATTCCTGCAGCCAACCACCACTGGGGAAAAACCGGCGGTCTCAGCAAGGCCTGTCTGGATTCCAAAAGTTGGGGATCTGGTCAGAGAAAAAATTGAGGACAAGAAGGAATTTGGACCTTCTTACAGACAACCAGTACCTGTCCTAGCCATACACGGAACAAGAACAGTACTTCTGCCGCCCCTTGCTGGAAAAAAGGAGAAAAGATTTGTGTCCATCGACCTCATCAAAGCACAGTATGTGGCAAATACTAAATAGTAGGCCTCGTGGACTCCGACCTAGTAGCAGACACACTCCTCTCGCTACTGTCCAAGAGGTTCAGACTGAAAGACTGATAACCATCGAGAATTCAGCAGTAACAGATGAAGGACTGAGCAACAATGCTATGGAACTCATCCCTCTTGAAACACAAGTAACAGTTTGTCCAAATACACCTGTCTACACCAATGTAACAAGTGATCAACTGGTTCCAGCGATTTCTACAAATCCTGATGCAAATCCAACAATTGACAGAACTGCTTCTGGCTATTTCATTAACTTTGATACGTTTTCTGAAGATCTGAGTGAGCCCGAGACGTCGCCAGCATCAAAAACTTTTAAACAGCAAGTACAAGACTTTTTACATTTTTTGAAAAAGACTTATCTGGTTTCACCATGGATTGAACTTTGGGTTATTTCTGGAATATTTTTCTTCCTGCTTTGGCTAGCTTTGGTTATGACTATGAGCGTGCTTATAAATGGCAGATATATCCATGTGAACACTGAAAGAAAAGAAGTGAACTTACTTTTAAAACCTCACAAATCATCCCATCGTGAAACAAGAGACTTGTCTGCAGTGAACATCACAGCCGTTCCTATACAGGATGGTATAGTGTGGGACAAAACTGATTTAGATATTTTTGGCCCGACGGAACATTTGAACATTCCACATTTATTTAAGATTTCACTAAGTGATTTTGTTTCATCCAGTACCTACTCTGATGATTGGGACTTTGAAACTGTAAATAACATAATGTTTGTTCTAGAAAAATCTGCTGCATTTTCTAATAATGAATATTTAGAGGGTTCATCAGACTATGAACAGCTGTATTGCTATAACCACTATGGTCATCATTTTTTGCATAAATCTGCAACACCTAGAAATGTGTTTATGTTTAACCAATGGGAGCATTGTCCTACACCACCAAAAGGTAGTTCAAAAACATTTGCTAAAAAGTTTCCATATTTTTCAGGATACAATACATCTGATCCAGAAACATTTTACTATAAAAATGTAAACAAACCAGGACTGAAAATTATGTTAACAAATACAAAACAGATTTACTCTGCAGCATTTATTGCCCAACTGTCTAGACAGGGTTTCGACTTATGGAAAGACACAATAGACACAAAATCTGTCTGGGGTACTAAAGATTGGCAAGTGCAGGGGATAGAAGCTTTACTTAGAGCCTGTATCGTCCCTCAGCAAATAATGTTTTTGAATGACACGGTCCAACAAACGTCTTGCCTTGGGTTAGCTAAGATTAAAGACATCAAAGCACCTTCTGTACCGACACCTGCAAGTGATAACAATACACAGGCAGCGGTTACAGTTGACACAATACTACAACTCAACAGAACAACAGAACAAATCCTGATTGGAGAAAATGGTTGATCTGGCCCACAGACACAAACAACTGTCAAGAGAGATTCCTGAATAAAACACAGGGGTTTACTATTCATAGGCCAGACCCACGATACGTCCAAAGACAGCATCCGGGGGTAGTAACAACATACAGTGTAGGAAAATTATGCCTCGATTGGCTGCAAAAATCTACACTTGAGGATATGAAACAACACTTATCTTTACTTAAAGAAGACGCATACCTTAGGGAATTCTTGCTTGGACCAAGAAAACCGCGTCAAAAACGTTTCATATATGCCGGCATTTATGCTGCTTATAATGAAGCATGGAAGGTGTCACAGATGGAGGCCGCAGAACGAATATGTGAACTTGATCGTATTAACTTAGAGAAAACTCTCTCTGTGGTCGACAATGGGTTAACAACTTTGTCCTCCAGAATTTATTCATTGGACAGTATTGTATCCTCTGCTATCGACATACTGGAACAAGATTTAGCCATGTTACAGCAAGGCCAATCTCAGTTGCGTTCTATTATGTTATTAAGCTGGACGCTGCAATCTTTGCATGCGGGCTATGTGCCTTGGTGTTTTATCAACACAACGGCTCTGTTTGCAGAATACAATCTAACTGATAAACAGATCGAACTGGCACAAAGGGGAGCAAACTATACAGTACTGAGCATTGAAAAACTTGAAAAATTACCATTCACAGTGGCAGAAAAACCAGCTACAGAATGGCTTATTCATGGCAAAATTAGTCTACCTGTGACTACTTTCCAGTTTCAGTATTGCCTTAAACAGATGCAAGCAGGCCAATATGAAAGGTTGGGTAAAGAATACATTAAGACATCCTGGAATTTACCTTACACCTATAGATGTTGGAGTGGGGATCGTGAAGTGTTTCTAAGCGGTAACACTGTGAAAGTGCACTAAGCGGTTCACTGATTTGTCAGGACATATCTTTACACGGGGCTTGTAATGGTTCTGTGGCAAACTTGTCCTGCCACCAGCAGGGTACACCAGCTGCTGTGATTAATCCAATGTTTGGACAACTTTCTAATGGGAGTTACCTCATGTTGAATGATCAGAGTTGCTGTGGCATGTTGCCAGGCATCCCATATCTAGTAACGGTCAACTCCAGGGTCACTTGCTGTATGCAATTATTGTTTGCCCCAATAGACACAGTCAGGGAGTCGCCTCTATGGCCTTAGTTGAATGTCTCTTTTTATACGATTTGATACTTTAAGCAGAATGAAAGCCATGCTTATACAACAATCAGTGCCTTTGACCTCGGCCAAAGAAACCTATGATCTACAAGTTGCAGGGACACATTGTCACCTTACTTGTCTAACATTTCATTTAATTCTATGATATGCAATGGTTTTGATTTTAAGAACTTATCGACCATTTCGTCATATGTATATATTTCTGTTTCATTCACGTTGCATTTTACTTCCGTTATATGCTTAGAATGAAAACGATGCTTTAAATGTACAGTACCTATTGCATTTCAACAGTTTTGAGCTTCTTTTAAAATGCTTTTAGAAATGTTTTTAGCAATATGTGGTACTCAATTTTATGTTTAGCATTTAAAATGTTTAGCATTTAGTATTATCGTTCAATCGAAGATGGAGTGGGTGTTGTATTCCGCTTTAGGGGTCCGTATATAGGTTTTCCTGAATCATGTCCTTATATAGGCACAATTCGCCATGCCCTTATATAGGCATAGAATCCCTGTCCTTATTTAGACATTAACCGTGCACTCCAAATACAGGCATGGTCACCGACATCCGTCCACCCTAATGTCACAACGAGTTCTTAGAAACCAGACCCTTAAGTTTCGGGAGTTCCCCTAGCACAGGACTATTGATTTCTCCAAGAACTCATCTATTATGTATGAACCGTTATACCTTAAGGGTTCATTCCTGACGTCTTCCTCTGTCCGACTTTACGTCAATGCTAACAATCCAAGACACCTACCAGGTATAAATATACCTTCCCTTGCCCAAGCAAGTTAGAGGAGACTTCGACTTCAGAGAAGCCCATATCCCGGCCTGACGCACTGAGAAGACGCTGTCATTCCTGCACGCAGATGAATCCAGCTTCCAGTGTTCTGACTCCCTTCGCGGGGTGTTAGAGTTCCAGATCCGGCAGGAGATTCCCACCTCTCTCATTCTCAAGGTATGGAGCTGACTATATCCTAGAGGGACTCTTGGCATACTAGACTTGGCATACTAGACTTAACATACTCTTAGTCTACCATACTAGAGAATACTCCACCTACTTCTACCTTTCCCTACACCTAGACTAGGTTAGGTACACTAGGGTAGAACTAGCACAGAGACGCATCGTATGAGTACTCACATTTTTAGCTCATGTTATTTATGTACATGAATATATGCTAAAAGATAATGCTAGTGCAGTATTATTTATTTCTACTGCTTACGCTGTACATTATTTTTCTTGCATACTGTCTTGTGATCATAACAGCACATATCTCTTACACGAGAAACAAGACTGTTCAATAAAACCCTTTTTATTGAAACGCCCGTCTTTCCTTTCTGTGTAACTCTGTAGAAACTAAGCATGCACGATTGACTGAGTGAAACTGTTATCTATTGTTTCCACGATTCTGAGACGTGTTCCGATTCTAAAGGGAAACAAAAGTTGTCATGTGTTTCGGTTGCCAGAAACTACTCCCTTCTTGTTCTCAAGGAGTTTCTAGTGGCCTCTGAGCTAGCTGGCACAAGTAATTAAGTTTAATATACTTGATAGGGACATACCAACCTTAGTCCTATGTCAAACCTATAGGTTATATTATTCCAATGCGCAGAGCCTATTAGGGATATAGGAACTACACTACACTACCTCTACTTACCCTACCCATCTTCTCAGTTTTGTAAAAGCTCCCTAGTTTTAAATTAGTAACATTTTGGCAGACAAACGTTTGTGTGCAGTGGGATTTGGGGTGTGGTTCAATTTAGAATTTGATAAAAAACAGACATTCACTTACAAAACCAAACGTTTCCAGCGGTTAAAGTGGTATTACAGTTAAGTTAGCTGCTAAGAGCTTATGTTACATTCAGGTCTCACCACAGGTCTCAAACAGCACGTGCAGCTCTTCTTCTGTTCTTCCACAGGTCATAAAGTGTTCTGAGGACCGTGCCTTGGGATGACTCATTTATGGTTGGAACCATCTAGTCAGTGGGGAGATTCGTGGCTCCTCTCTAACCAATGGGGAAAGTTCCCAGGGACAACCCTACACACGATGTCAGCAATTCCTGTTTGCCCTACTGTAAACAATCCCCCAGTCAACCCTGTGAGAAGTTGGCCTGGCATATGCTGTCCACTAATTATAGTGGGCACCTTGCACCAGTCCAAATCGACTCTTATGGTAGGTAGGTTAAAGACAACCTTATTGAAAGCTATCCTAGTGGTAGCTGTGGAGAGCAGCCTTCAGGCTAAGTCTTGAAGGAATGTAAAGCAGCTTGTTTTACCAGTCTATAATCTCTTGAGTGACCAAATGAAAGAGCACCACACCAGGTATATATTCAAAATATATGTATTTATTACTAAACACACCCCTCTAGTCTCTTTATGAGGCTAGAGTTCGAAGTACATAGGTTATAAGATCTTAAGTCACAGTAATAGCACAAATACACGTTTGGGCCCTAGGGGCGTACCAAACCATATACCAATAAAGTGGTATGCGAACCACGACTGAACTAGACACTAGGCCTAGAGCCTCTAGAAGTGCTTGGACCACAAGGAACCACCCAAGGTAGTGACACAGGGGACCCACGGGAGACGCGTGCAGTGTAAATACACAACCGCGATACGCCGTTAACTTCTATGGAGAAAGTCGGGATCGGGAAAATAGAGGAAAGGGACACTTAAAAGAGGACTAGGACAAAACCCTTTGAGATCTAGGACTTTGAAGAGTCTCTACCCACGGGAGCACCGGAGTACTCGTGTTACCTCACCCAGGAAGCCGGGTGCATAGGTGCCTTTCGGGGTCGGGTTTCGTCGTCGTTTCGTATGGCGATCTGCTGCAAAGTGCTGCTGGCGACCAGGAGAAAAGTGTCCGGGTGGATCCAAGAGTGGATCGGAGTTCTGAAGAACCTGAAAGCAGAGGGGACAGAGTCTGGGTCACTAGCCAGTGACCAGGGAGGCGATGGACAGATGCCCACCGATGTCGAGTGCTTCAGGTTCGTTGACAGTCGTCTTGACTCTTCAGCCACGAGGTCCGGGAGGCATTGTTGGCGACCAGGAGCAGGATTCGAGCTGTTGCTCGATGTCTGTCGGGTGCAGAGGTGTCGGCGACCAGATTGGACCCAACAAGCCTTGGCAACGGCAAGTCTCGAGTAAGATGTAGATCGTCGATGATGCAGACCAGCAAGGTCTGGGGAACTCACCCAGCGAGGGTAAGTGAGGGCAGGCCTGGAGCAACCAGACTGCCAAGTAAAGAAAAGATTGGCCTTCGTTAAGGGCTACTAGCCAATGGGCTAGCGACCGCGAAGGAGCCTCGTGACGCCGCACGTGGAGCTGGCTTACAGGACACTCGTGGAGTGGGGGCCAGTGATCTTCGGTGCAGGTGGTGCTGGAGGCTAGGGCTACTCGGAGCCCAAAGCACGACTTCTTGGGAGACCCAGAAGATGGTGCACTTGCAAGTGTGCTCGGTGTCCAGGGGTCACGGTCTCAAGTCACCCACGATAGCCACGGGCCTCAGCTTTGCTGGGGACTCAGGGTAGCCTCGGTGAAGTCTGAGAATCCACCTCTGGTGATGCGATGACTTCGGCGTCCGACGGGAGCTTCAGTGATGCGAACCGGACAGATGCTTCTTTGGTGCCTGCCAAGCAGGGAGTCACTCCTTGACCCCAAGGAGATTCTTCAGTCCTCTAATCGTGAGTAGAGCGTCGAAGGTCCAGGATTCAGTTTCAGAGTTTCATCCAGGTATAATCTAAAGTCCTAAGGACTGGGTTCCTACCTTTATTCTAAAAATAGGGGATGGACTACTCTGTGGCCCCACCTATGGGTGGGTCAGGGCAGAGGGGTGGCTACACCCCTTTCCCTTTGTCCAGTTCGCGCCAAAGCAGGGGCTGCAAGCCCCTGATCCGGTTTGAACTGGGGTATGCACAGGGACACCAAATGTGCCCCCAGTGCAGGACTTCAAAGCACCCGAAAGTGCTCCCGCCCAGCCCCAATACACATTGTCCTGTCTGGGGAGGTGGTCACACCTCCCTGGGACAGGAAACCTATTGTCCAGGCCTCCCCTGCCGGAGTTTCGTCCAGCAGCAGGAGGCCAGACTCGTGTCTGTGGCAGCAGCATCCATTTTGTGATGCCAGGGCTCTGGAAAGAAGTTACCGGACTCGTCAGAGTTAACATGCCTTTCCCTCTAGAAGGGTGGAATGCTACCCCCGCCGCCAGGATTGGCGGGGGGTAGTATTCCAAGATGTTTGACACCAAACACGACATGTTTAGGTGCAGCCATTCCATAGTTAGCATTTTACCGCGAGGATATAATGCGTTTAAGAGTATATGGTCAGGCTGCACTACAAACAGCATCAGAGATGGTCTCCGAACGCTGCAGAGGGGCCCTGCTCATGCAGGGGCACCCTCTCACATACGAACCATGCACTCTGCCTTTAGGATTGATAAGGCCTGCCTTAGGAGTGACTTATAGGTTTATATGTGTGTATGTATTTAGTGATATAGGTAACCTATATCACAGTAAGGAGTGCATGCACCACCTTACCCAGGCTGCAGTAGCAGACCTGTGGTGTCAGTTTGGATGGCCTTCCAGGGTTGGCATAATACATGCTGCAGCCCCTGGCAGGCCTCTGAGGTACCTATGCCCTTGGTACATAGTATACCATATACTAGGGACTTACAAGGGCACTCCAGATCCCAATCAGTGATGTGCCTAAGGCACATGGAGACCCTTTTAAAGAGGAAACAGCTAGGCTGGGGTTCTGAATAGCAGGGCCCCAGCCAGACTAATGTCGAAAACCAGTGAAGCATCAGCAAAAAGTGGGGGTACGCATGTGAAGCAGATCCTACTCTCCTACACAACCCCCCAAACGTAGGGACATTAAACTAACCTTGCCCAGTTAAGTCTTCATGTTCTAAGTGGAAATACCTAGAGAGTCCATCTGCATTCGCATGGTTACTCCCAGGCCTATGTTCCACTGTAAAGTCCATCCCCTGTAGGGAAATGGACCACCTAAGCAGTTTGGGGTTTTCACCCTTCATTTGTTTTAGCCATAAGAGGGGCTTATGGTCTGTCTGAACCAGGAAGTGTGTACCAAACAAGTATGGCCTCAACTTCTTCAGAGCCCAGACCACAGCAAAGGCCTCCCTCTCTATGGCTGACCAACGTTTCTCTCTAGGGGTCAGCCTTCTGCTAATAAAAGCTACTGGCTGATCCTGACCTTCTTCATTCAATTGTGACAGTACAGCCCCTACCCCCAATTCAGATGCATCTGTTTGAACAATGAACTTCTTGGAGTAATCAGGACTCTGCAGAATTGGAGCAGTGCACATGGCCTGCTTGAGGTCATCAAATGCCTTTTGACAGCTAGCTGTCCACTGAACCTTTTGGGCATTTTCTTAGAAGTTAAGTCATTCAAGGGTGTCACTATTGATCCATACCCCTTGACAAATCTCCTATAGTACCCAGTCAGGCCTAAGAAGGCTCTCACCTGAGTCTGGGTAGTGGGAGCAGTCCAGTCCATGATGGTCTGGATCTTGCTCTGCAAAGGTTGAACCTGGCCTCCACCCACAGGGTGGCCCAGGTACACAACCTGACTCTGCCCTATCTGGCACTTAGTGGCCTTGATAGTCAGGCCTGCCTTTTGCAGGGCCTGTAAAACATTCCTGAGGTGGACCAGGTGATCCTCCCAGGTGGAGCTAAAGACAGCAATATCATCTAGATAAGCTGCACTATAGGCTTCCAGTCCTGTGAGAACTGTGTTCACCAACCTCTGGAAAGTGGCAGGTGCATTTTTCAGACCAAAGGGCATTACCACAAATTGATAATGCCCACTAGGGGTTGAAAATGCTGTTTTGGGCTTTGCAGTATCAGGTAGTCTGATCTGCCAGTAGCCAGCTGTTAGGTCAAATGTGCTGAGATATTTGGCAGAGGCCAAAGTATCTATGAGCTCATCTGCCCTGGGTATTGGATGGGCATCAGTCCTAGTGACTGCATTGAGACCCCTGTAGTCTACACAAAACCTCATCTCTCTTTTCCCACCACTGGTGTGAGGTTTAGGTACTAGGACTACTGGACTAGCCCAAGGGCTATCTGAGGGCTCAATTACTCCCAATTCCAACATTTTCTGGACTTCAGTCCTGATACAGTCCCTGACATGGTCAGGTTGCCTATAAATCTTGTTTTTAATAGGCAGACTGTCCCCAGTGTCCACTTCATGAGTGCACCAGGTGGTCTGACTGGGTGTCAGTGAAAACATATGTCTAAACTGATTGAGGACTTGCCTGCAATCTGTTTGTTGCTGGGTAGTGAGGCTGCCTGCCAAGGCTGCACCATCAACTGACCCATCGTCAGGGTTCTGTGAGAGCAGGTCAGGGAGTGGGTCACTCTCTTCCTCCTGCCCTTCATCAGTAGCCATGAGCAAGCCCATGTCTGCCCTGTCCACATATGGCTTTAGTCTGTTGACATGGAGAACCCTTTGGGGACTCCTGGGTGTTCCCAGGTCCACTAAGTAAGTGACCTCACCCTTCTGCTCAACAATAGTGTGGGGTCCACTCCATTTGTCTTGGAGAGCTGCTGGGGCCACTGGCTCCAACACCCACACCTTCTGTCCTGGCTGGTAAACAGTCAGAACAGCCTTTGGTCATGCCAGGCCTTCTGAAGTTCCTGGCTAGCCTCAAGGTTTTTGGTTGCCTTTTTCATGTACTCAGCCATCCTGGAGCGGAGACCAAGTACATAGTCCACTATATCTTGCTTTGGGGGCTTGAGAGGTAACTCCCATCCTTCCTTCACCAAGCACAGTGGACCCCTCACAGGGTGGCCAAACAGAAGTTCAAAAGGGCTGTAACCAACCCCTTCTGAGGCACCTCCCTATATGCGAATAAAAGGCAGGGCAAGAGTATGTCCCATCTACGCCTAAGCTTTTCTGGGAGCCCTTTAATCATGACCTTCAAGGTTTTGTTGAATCTCTCAACTAAACCATTGCATTGTGGGTGATAGGGTGTGGTGAACTTATAAGTCACTCCACACTCCTTCCACATTGCTTTTAAGTACCCAGACATGAAGTTAGCACCCCTGTCTGATACTACCTCCTTAGGAAAGCCCACTCTTGAGAAGATTCCCAGGAGGGCCCTTGCCACCACAGGTGCTGTAGTGGTCCTGAGGGGAATAGCTTCTGGGTACCTGGTGGCATGATCCACTACCACCAGGATAAACCTGTGCCCAGAGGCTGTTTGGGGATCCATGGGACCAACAATGTCAATCCCTACCCTCTCAAAGGGCACCCCCACCACAGGTAGTGGTATCAGGGGGCCTTTGTAGTGCCACCTGCTTTGCCACTGGCTTGGCAGGTTACACAGGAGTGACAAAACTCCTTACTGTCTTCAGACATGTGGGGCCAGTGAAAGTGAGGGACAATTCTGTCCCAAGTCTTGTTCTGGCCCAGGTGTCCTGCTAAGGGAATATCATGGGCTAGGGTCAATAGGAAGCCCCTGAACTTCAAAGGTATTACCAACCTCCTGGTAGCACTAGGCTTGGGGTCTCTACTCTCTGAGTACAGGAGTCCATCATCCCAATACACTGTATGGGGACCACTAGCTTTCCCAGCAGCCTCAGCAGCAGCTTGCTGTCTGAGGGGTTCAAGGGAGGGGCAGCTCTGCTGCTCCTGGCTCAGATCTGCCCTAGAAGGTCCCCCTGTCCCCAAGAACTCAACCTGGTCAGGTTCAAGTTCCTCTGGGACAGTTCCTTCTTCAGGGCTGAGATCATCCCCCTCAAGGAACTGATCTTCCTCCTGAGCCAAGGGGGAAGGCACTGCCTTAACCCTACTACTCCTCCTCTTGGAAGGCACTTGGTCCATTCTTCCAGAATCCAAGGCCTGTTCAGTGCTAGACATTTTGGCTTGTGACCTGGTCACAGCAAACACATCTGCAGGGATCCCCAGCATTTCTGCATGGGTCCTGAGCTCCACTTCTGCCCAAGCAGAAGTCTCTAAGTCATTGCCAAGCAAGCATTCGACTGGTAGGTTTGCACTTACCACAACCTTCTTAAGGCCAGTTACCCCTCCCCAGGAGAAGTTAACAACTGCCAGAGTATGGTCTGTTCTGACATTGCTAGCATTGGTCACTTGGTACATCTCACCAAGCATAACTTGCCCAGGTAGCACAAGGTCTTGTGTCACCATTGTGACACTTGCCCCTGTGTCCCTAAATGCCAAAGCCTCTCGTCCTGTCGGGATCTCACCTATGTTTCCGCGGGGACGCCACAGACGAGAAGTATAAGTCCACAACCTCACCAAATCACCCAATGGCACCAAAGGCAAAACGAGGTGGCATCAGGTAATCTGGGGAAGGAGGGAAACAAAACAAGGGTAGAAGGGAAAGAATTCCACTCGATAACTCAGACACCCTCAGGGCTCGTTGGTATCAGGCAAGAAGCTGTAAGTAAAACAAGATATAAATATACAGAAGTATTATATCAGAGGCATAACAGGTTATACTTTCTATCCCCATGTGTTCCCTACCTTACGGTGTCCTTCCTATTGGATGTTTCATCGAACGATGTTTCAGGGTGTGGATCTAAGGCTAGGAATAGACAATACTATAAATAAAGGGCTACTGTATGCATGGGAAAGTGCTCTATGCAGGGATTAGGGCATTCACCTACCTATTCTTCCCACATAGTTTCACAAAGTAAATATTCTTTCATTCAGGTTAACTAAAATTAGAAGTGTTTGTCTTTCTATCCCAGATCCTAAGAGGCGGAGCGGATCCCCACAGCGCCAGAGCACAGGACTAGGTAAGTGACCTATATATACGTGAACGTATACCATCAAGTGCAAAGCATAACGTAACGAAATAAAGTATAATGCCTATCCCGTTACTTTTCAGAGAAAAGGCACACCTCCAACGAGGTGGAAACTACAGAACAGGTAAGTCAAGCAAACTGAAATAATAAAGCAGCGCGGTGCGCTGTTACCGCAAACACTAATGCCGTCTTTCTCTCTGTTTTCTTTCTCCACTTTCTCCACAGAACAACAACGCAGGAAAGCGATTCTGGAAGCGGGTCGCGAGGGACGTCAGGAGAGGAGTACCCGGCACAAGACAAACAGAGGCAACAATGACCGACGCGAGGATAGCGACGACCCGGAAGAGCTTCAGGAGACCGGAACAATCAGTACGCGAAGCGCAGCTGATCGGGAAAGGCTGGGTTTTAACCTTCCGGACCAGTCTCTGCGCATGCGCGAGCAGCGTCGGCGGCCATTTTAGTAGTTCCGGCCGCCGCGCAATCCTGACAGTACACCCCCCCACGGATCCCCCTACTGGTTTGGGCTTGTCAGGGTGCCTCCTATGAAATAAACGCACCAATCGAGGGGCATGCACCTGGCTGGCCGGCTCCCACGTGCGTTCCTCCACGCCGTACCCCTTCCAGTGTATCAAGTACTGGAGTCTGCGTCTCACCCTACGAGAATCCAAAACCGCCCCGACCTCATATTCCTGTTCATCCTCCACCGTAACGGGTGCAGGTGCGGTAGGGAGACGTGTGCCTGGCTCTACCGGCTTCAGGAGAGAGACATGAAACACTGGATGTATTTTCATGGAGGTGGGAAGGTCTAACTTCATAGCTACAGGGTTCACCACTTTACATATCTTGTATGGGCCTAGATATTTAGGTCTAAATTTGCATGATCCTCTCAACTTCAGGTTTCGTGAGGATAGCCAGACCATGTCCCCCTGTTTGTATCCAGGCTCTGCGCGTCTGTGAACATCCGCCCCCTCTTATAGCTAGCCTTAGCCTTATCTAGATTCAGTCGTGCTGTCTTGTGTACCTCTTGTATGTCTTTTACAAAATCTATGGCTGCAGGAGTAGAACAAGAAGAGGAAAGGGGGGTTAGCATAGTTCGAGGGTGAAAGCCATATGTGCAATAAAAGGGTGAGTAAGCAGTGGAAGAGTGACAGTTGTTATTGTATGAGAACTCAGCTATCCACACCAACTCATCCCAGTCTACTAAAGTGTGTAACACCTGGCACCTGATGTACTGTTCAAAGCACTGATTCACTCTCTCCGTCTGGCCGTCTGTCTGAGGGTGGTGACTAGATGACAACCGTACCTCTACTTTCAAGGAGTTTCCCAACCCTCTCCAGAATTTAGAGATGAACTGGGCCCCCTATCTGATACCAATACGGAGGGGAGGCCATGTAAACGTACCACTTGCTGAATGAATACGGAGGCCAAAACACGAGAGGAGGGAAGAGAAGCCATGGGAATGAAATGGGCCATCTTGGTCAGTAAATCTACTACTACGAGGAGAGTGGTATTCCCCCTTGCAGTCCTAGGTAACTCTACTATAAAATCTAGGGATACTGTGTGCCAGGGCCTAGGTGGTGTAGGTAACGGCTGTAACAGCCCTGCAGGACTTTGGTGAGAGGCTTTTCCTTGTGCACATATATGACATGTCTGAATGTACAGTCTTGCATCCTTTCCCATGGTGGCCACCAAAAGTGTCTATGTAATAAGTCAAGAGTTTTCTTGTATCCTGGATGCCCTGCAAAGGGGTGATTATGACACCAATCTAGGGCCTGCAGTTGCAAGTCTTGAGAGGGAGTACCAACCCACCCTGCACATAGGATAACCCTTGCTCTACAGTAACCTCACGTGTACCCGTCACTTCCTGCATGTTTGTGGATGATTGCGCTTCCTCCACTGAGTGTAGGAAGTTTACCTCGGAACTTAGTACCCCAACTATTCGTTCTCTGGCTATTATAAGAGGGGGTTCACTCTGTGAATCTATGGGTCCATAACTTAAGCGAGATAAAGCATCTGCTTTCCCATTCTTTTTCCCTGCTTGGAACTGGATAACAAAGTCGTAGTCACTGAAGAACTGGGTCCAGCGTAGTTGCCTCATGGACAGAGCCCTAGCGGATTTTAGGAACTGCAAGTTTCGATGATCTGTTAGGACTATTATCTGATGATTGGCCCCCAATAAATATTGCCTCCATTCCTCGAATACTTTCTTTATAGCCAATAACTCTCTCTCTCCTACGGAGTAATTTACTTCCGCTGGAGCCAGTTTATGTGAATAATAGGCCACTGGATGCAGTATTCCAGTGCCGGGATCTGTCTGTGATAGCACCCCCCCGACTGCCACCTGTGAGGCATCAGTTTCAACCACGAAGGGACGTGACGGATCTGGATGCCTCAGTATGGGCGCTTGTGTGAAGGCTTCTTTTAGGTGACAAAAGGCTGCTTCCGCCTCGGGTGTCCATTGAAATTGTATCCCCTTTTTAGCAATCTGGTTATCGGGGCGGCTAAATCAGAGAACCCATCAATAAAGCGCCGATAGAAATTGGCGAAACCAAGGAAGCTCTGTATCTCCTTGACATTTTGTGGTGCTTGCCAACGATGTATGGCCCCTACCTTCTGTGGATCCATACTGAGTCCCTGTGGGGAAATTATGAACCCGAGAAAGCTGACTTGTTGTGTATGGAAATGACATTTCTCTAATTTACAGTATAATTGGTTGTCTCTCAATCGTTCCAGAACCCTCCTTACGTGGAGTGTATGTTCTTGCATGGAGGGAGAATAAATCAAGAGGTCATCAATGTAAGCAATGACGAAGACCTCCAACATGTCCTTTAGTACCTCATTGATGAAAAACTGAAAAGCCGAAGGGGCATTACATAGCCCAAAGGGCATCACTAGATATTCGTACAAGCCATACTTGGTACAAAAGGCCGTTTTCCACTCATCTCCTTCCTTGATCCTCACAAGATGGTATGCCCCTCGCAGATCTAACTTGGTGAATACTTGGGCATCCTTGATTTGATCAAGGAGGGAGGAAATTAGTGGCAAGGGGTATCTGTTCTTGATGGTGATGGTATTCAGTGCCCTATAGTCTATACAGCATCTAAGACCCCCTTCTCTCTTTGGTATAAAAAAAGAGAAGATGACGCCGGGGATCTAGAAGGACGGATAAATCCTATTCTCATCATTTCGTCCAGGTACTCTCGTAAATACACATTTTCCTTTTCGGTCAAGGAATATATCCTACTGCAGGGTATGCGAGCCCCGGATTGCAGATCGATTCTGCAATCATAGGCTCTATGAGGCGGGAGACTGGTGGCCTGTTGCACATCAAATACTTCTCTAAGGTCCTGATAAACAGAAGGTAAGGCACTATCACTCGTTTCTATGAATGCAAGACTTTTCTCCGGAACGCTTAGATCAATAAGATTATGCTCTCTGCATAGGTCATGGTTAAAGGTTAATGACATAGATTTCCAGTCAATAAGCGGGTTATGTTGGCATAACCATGGTAGGCCTACAATAACTGGGAATTGGGGAGACTGTATCAAATCGAATGTAATGTCTTCTTGATGTTTTTTCTCTATGACCAACTTAAGACTACTTGTGGTGTGTTTAATGGGACCAGACTTCAGAGTGCTACCGTCTATTGTTGTGACTTCTTCCCAAGAAGACTTAGGCACGCAAGGAATCTTCCAACTCTGAGCCCACTGTGCATCCATAAAATTACCGGACGCCCCTGAATCCACCATTATGTACACCTCTACCACTTGCTGATCCCATTGTAAACATGAAGAGAGAAGAAAATGACGTGGCTGAGATCCTACAATCTCCATAGATGAGACAATTAAACCTGAAGTACCCGAAGTCCTTGTCTCCCGAGACTTCGGGCTCACTAGTTTTCCGACCGTTTTGTCTGTTTTGGTTTGACCGGGCATTCCCTAAGAAAGTGACCCTGTTTTCCGCAGTACAGGCACAATTTCTTGTCTCGCCTTCTCTGTCTTTCTTCTTCAGTGAGAGGTCCTCTTATGCTTCCTATTTGCATTGGTTCGGTTTCTTCAGATATTTTATCAGGATCAACTTTCCTTTCACGATATGGAAGAGTTCTCGCCTCGAACCTCCCTCTTTCTCTCCTTTGTTCACTAAGTCTATGTTCTAACTTGACTACCAAGTCTATGAGGGCGGTACACGACTCAGGAGGTTCCACTACCTGTGCCAATGCGTCTTTTAGGTCCTCTCGTAGCCCCTTGTAGAATAGAGCACTACGCTTTTCCTCGGGCCACCCAGTTTCGGCTACCAATCTATAGAATGTGGAAATGTAGGAAGTTAGATCCTTAGTTCCCTGTTTCAGTGTTAAGAGCTCTGTATCAGCGGAATGCGTAAAGGTGTGTCTATCAAACAGTTTCTTGAGTTCTCTTCGAAAGGCACTGTAATCTTGCAACAAAGGGTCGTTTCTTTCTATGAGGGGTATAGACCAATTAGCCGCGGAGCCCCCTAGGTAGGAAATAACGAAGGCTACCTTGGCTTGATCTGAGGGAAAACAAGAAGCTTTGCACATAAAATGAAGCTGACACTGACTAATAAAGGCAGCAAACTTGGTAGTGTCTCCATAAAAACGCTCAGGAGGCGCCAAGGGGACAGAAGAAGGCGTTGTTACATGTACCACTGGTAGGTTAGTGCCAGGATTAGGGGACCTGACCACTGGATCAGTTCTTATTTCTCTTTGTATGGAATCCACCCGGGTGGAAAGAGACTGAGTTTCTAGTTGTAGGTTACCTAACATGTGGGCCAGATCAGCCAGAGTAACTTGACTGACATCCATGACGTCCAGGCGGAAAGTAAATCTATTCTTTTTGGGCTTCGCGTCCTGTCGGGATCTCACCTATGTTTCCGCGGGGACGCCACAGACGAGAAGTATAAGTCCACAACCTCACCAAATCACCCAATGGCACCAAAGGCAAAACGAGGTGGCATCAGGTAATCTGGGGAAGGAGGGAAACAAAACAAGGGTAGAAGGGAAAGAATTCCACTCGATAACTCAGACACCCTCAGGGCTCGTTGGTATCAGGCAAGAAGCTGTAAGTAAAACAAGATATAAATATACAGAAGTATTATATCAGAGGCATAACAGGTTATACTTTCTATCCCCATGTGTTCCCTACCTTACGGTGTCCTTCCTATTGGATGTTTCATCGAACGATGTTTCAGGGTGTGGATCTAAGGCTAGGAATAGACAATACTATAAATAAAGGGCTACTGTATGCATGGGAAAGTGCTCTATGCAGGGATTAGGGCATTCACCTACCTATTCTTCCCACATAGTTTCACAAAGTAAATATTCTTTCATTCAGGTTAACTAAAATTAGAAGTGTTTGTCTTTCTATCCCAGATCCTAAGAGGCGGAGCGGATCCCCACAGCGCCAGAGCACAGGACTAGGTAAGTGACCTATATATACGTGAACGTATACCATCAAGTGCAAAGCATAACGTAACGAAATAAAGTATAATGCCTATCCCGTTACTTTTCAGAGAAAAGGCACACCTCCAACGAGGTGGAAACTACAGAACAGGTAAGTCAAGCAAACTGAAATAATAAAGCAGCGCGGTGCGCTGTTACCGCAAACACTAATGCCGTCTTTCTCTCTGTTTTCTTTCTCCACTTTCTCCACAGAACAACAACGCAGGAAAGCGATTCTGGAAGCGGGTCGCGAGGGACGTCAGGAGAGGAGTACCCGGCACAAGACAAACAGAGGCAACAATGACCGACGCGAGGATAGCGACGACCCGGAAGAGCTTCAGGAGACCAGAACAATCAGTACGCGAAGCGCAGCTGATCGGGAAAGGCCGGGTTTTAACCTTCCGGACCAGTCTCTGCGCATGCGCGAGCAGCGTCGGCGGCCATTTTAGTAGTTCCGGCCGCCGCGCAATCCTGACACGTCCATTGATTAAAGGCTGTTGTGTGTACTTGCCCAGATTACTGGGACTCATAGAGGAGGGCACATCCATGCCTCCATCACAGACTAACACAGCCTGAGTCAGTTCTCTAACTAGGTCAGAGCCCAACTCAGTTCCCAGGGTGAACCCTACTAAACCCTTTGCTGGAGCACTTCCACCAACTGTACTAGGGGGAACAGGTGCCTTAGGGGCATTGGTGGGTGCTGGACTGGAGTCTTTGGACTTGGTGCAATCACTGGTCCAGTGGGTCTTTTGCTTACAGACCTTGCACCATGGTTTTCTTTGGCCTTTACCCTTGGTAGACTGGGAATCCCCACCAGAAGAAGATTTTTGGGGGCCTGATGAAGACTTTTGATCTTTACCCTTCTCCCCACCCTTGTCAGAGTTCTTAGCATCTTGCTTCTTGGTTTTCCCACCTTGGTTCTGTACCTTCTGCTTCACCCTGGTTCTGACCCATTTGTCTGCCTTCTTTCCCAATTCTTGGGGAGAGGTCAGATCAGAGTCAACCAGGTACTGATGCAACAGCTGATTTTGACAGTTATTAAGAATCTGCTCCCTCATTATCAGATTATACAATCCTGAGAAGTCACACACCTTACTGCCCATCAACCAGCCTTCCAGAGCCTTGGCAGAACAATCCACATAGTCTACCCAGTCTTGAGTCTGTGCTTTTTGGGTGTCTCTGAACTTCAACCTGTACTGTTCAGTGGTTAGGCCAAACCCATCAATAAGAGCACTCTTCAAGACCTTGTAATTGTCAGCATCCTCCTCTCTAACAGTGAGGAGCTTGTCTCTTCCTTTGTCAGCAAAGGAGAGCCACAAGATTGCTGCCCACTGCTCCTGAGGGACCTTCTGTACTTTACAGGCCCTCTCTAAAGCAGTTATCCATTTGTGGATATCATCCCCACTCTGGTAGGGAGGGACAATCTTGCTCAGGTTCCTATGGTCATAGGACCTTTCCCTATCTCTAGGGACATGGCTGCCACCATGGGACTCTAGTCCCAACTTTCTTCTCTCTCTAAGGAGATCTAGGGATTCTCTATCTAAAGCCAATTGCTTCTTCCTGATCTCTAGTTGAGTTTCCTCATACTGGACCAGTCTCTTTCTTCTCTCATGAGAGGATTCCCTCCTGTGAGAAGAAACAGAGCTCCCTATTGAGGTACCAGAGTGGTTAGACTCCTGAGAAGGAGACCTAGACTTTCTGAGCACACTCATAATCCTTCCTGGGGGGACAAAGGTGTGGTTCTCTAGATCCTCATCTTCATCTTCCCCAGAAGGGATTGGGTTCTCCAGGTCAGGGTCATTGTCACCCTCCTGGTCAGTTTCAGAGGGGGCTGGGGGTAGTGGTACCCCTGGCCCCTTCCTCATCTGCTGGCCCACCCTCTGCTCCTACCCCTTCAGTCTCTGAGGACTTACTAAGATCATAAGCCACCAACAACTCCTGGAGGTGTTGGGTGGTGGGACTTTGGCCTGTCCTTAATTTCCTCACGTTACACAAAGCTCTCAATTCCAAGAATGGGAGTGTGTCATACTTGGAGGGTGGAAGCTCAATGGCTTCCTGCAAGGCATCTTTGGATCCTGCTTTTAAAGACATTACTAGTGTGGTGTGGTGTATGCACTACCTACTCTAGTGTGGCCTACTAAACTCTCTTGAGTTGTAGAAAGGGTTGTGCTATCCCTTAACACACAACTCTAAGTTCAGTAGAACTTACTGTTATTCTAAGCTTAAATTATATGTACCTTAGGTACCTTTAGTGGTTTTCAGTTGATCAATTCATTTGAGATTATCTGGTAAAACAATAGCAAGCTGGAATCCCACACGCTGCACACCAATGTGAGAAGTTGGCCTGGCATATGCTGTCCACTAATTATAGTGGGCACCTTGCACCAGTCCAAATCGACTCTTATGGTAGGTAGGTTAAAGACAACCTTATTGAAAGCTATCCTAGTGGTAGCTGTGGAGAGCAGCCTTCAGGCTAAGTCTTGAAGGAATGTAAAGCAGCTTGTTTTACCAGTCTATAATCTCTTGAGTGACCAAATGAAAGAGCACCACACCAGGTATATATTCAAAATATATGTATTTATTACTAAACACACCCCTCTAGTCTCTTTATGAGGCTAGAGTTCGAAGTACATAGGTTATAAGATCTTAAGTCACAGTAATAGCACAAATACACGTTTGGGCCCTAGGGGTGTACCAAACCATATACCAATAAACTGGTATGCGAACCACGACTGAACTAGACACTAGGCCTAGAGCCTCTAGAAGTGCTTGGACCACAAGGAACCACCCAAGGTAGTGACACAGGGGACCCACGGGAGACAGCGTGCAGTGTAAATACACAACCGCGATACGCCGTTAACTTCTATGGAGAAAGTCGGGATCGGGAAAATAGAGGAAAGGGACACTTAAAAGAGGACTAGGACAAAACCCTTTGAGATCTAGGACTTTGAAGAGTCTCTACCCACGGGAGCACTGGAGTACTCGTGTTACCTCACCCAGGAAGCCGGGTGCATAGGTGCCTTTCGGGGTCGGGTTTCGTCGTCGTTTCGTATGGCGATCTGCTGCAAAGTGCTGCTGGCGACCAGGAGAAAAGTGTCCGGGTGGATCCAAGAGTGGATCGGAGTTCTGAAGAACCTGAAAGCAGAGGGGACAGAGTCTGGGTCACTAGCCAGTGACCAGGGAGGCGATGGACAGATGCCCACCGATGTCGAGTGCTTCAGGTTCGTTGACGGTCGTCTTGACTCTTCAGCCACGAGGTCCGGGAGGCGTTGTCGGCAACCAGGAGCAGGATTCGAGCTGTTGCTCGATGTCTGTCGGGTGCAGAGGTGTCGGCGACCAGATTGGACCCAACAAGCCTTGGCAACGGCAAGTCTCGAGTAAGATGTAGATTGTCGATGATGCAGACCAGCAAGGTCTGGGGAACTCACCCAGCAAGGGTAAGTGAGGGCAGGCCTGGAGAAACCAGACTGCCAAGTAAAGAAAAGATTGGCCTTCGTTAAGGGCTACTAGTCAACGGGCTAGCGACCGCAAAGGAGCCTCGTGACGCCGCACGTGGAGCTGGCTTACAGGACACTCGTGGAGTGGGGGCCAGTGATCTTCGGTGCAGGTGGTGCTGGAGGCTAGGGCTACTCGGAGCCCAAAGCACGACTTCTTGGGAGACCCAGAAGATGGTGCACTTGCAAGTGTGCTCGGTGTCCAGGGGTCACGGTCTCAAGTCACCCACGATAGCCACGGGCCTCAGCTTTGCTGGGGACTCAGGGTAGCCTCGGTGAAGTCTGAGAATCCACCTCTGGTGATGCGATGACTTCGGCGTCCGACAGGAGCTTCAGTGATGCGAACCGGACAGATGCTTCTTTGGTGCCTGCCAAGCAGGGAGTCACTCCTTGACCCCAAGGGAGATTCTTCAGTCCTCTAATCGTGAGTAGAGCGTCGAAGGTCCAGGATTCAGTTTCAGAGTTTCGTCCAGGTATAATCTAAAGTCCTAAGGACTGGGTTCCTACCTTTATTCTAAAAATAGGGGATGGACTACTCTGTGGCCCCACCTATGGGTGGGTCAGGGCAGAGGGTGGCTACACCCCTTTCCCTTTGTCCAGTTCACTCCAAAGCAGGGGCTGCAAGCCCCTGATCCGGTTTGAACTGGGGTATGCACAGGGACACCAAATGTGCCCCCAGTGCAGGACTTCAAAGCACCCGAAAGTGCTCCCGCCCAGCCCCAATACACATTGTCCTGTCTGGGGAGGTGGTCACACCTCCCTGGGACAGAAAACCTATTGTCCAGGCCTCCCCTGCTGGAGTTTCGTCCAGCAGCAGGAGGCCAGACTCGTGTCTGTGGCAGCAGCATCCATTTTGTGATGCCAGGGCTCTGGAAAGAAGTTACCGGACTCGTCAGAGTTAACATGCCTTTCCCTCTAGAAGGGTGGAATGCTACCCCCGCCACCAGGATTGGCGGGGGGTAGTATTCCAAGATGTTTGACACCAAACACGACATGTTTAGGTGCAGCCATTCCATAGTTAGCATTTTACCGCGAGGATATAATGCGTTTAAGAGTATATGGTCAGGCTGCACTACAAACAGCATCAGAGATGGTCTCCGAACGCTGCAGAGGGGCCCTGCTCATGCAGGGGCACCCTCTCACATAGGAACCATGCACTCTGCCTTTAGGATTGATAAGGCCTGCCTTAGGAGTGACTTATAGGTTTATATGTGTGTATGTATTTAGTGATATAGGTAACCTATATCACAGTAAGGGGTGCATGCACCACCTTACCCAGGCTGCAGTAGCAGACCTGTGGTGTCAGTTTGGATGGCCTTCCAGGGGTGGCATAATACATGCTGCAGCCCCTGGCAGGCCTCTGAGGTACCTATGCCCTTGGTACATAGTATACCATATACTAGGGACTTACAAGGGCACTCCAGATCCCAATCAGTGATGTGCCTAAGGCACATGGAGACCCTTTTAAAGAGGAAACAGCTAGGCTGGGGTTCTGAATAGCAGGGCCCCAGCCAGACTAATGTCGAAAACCAGTGAAGCATCAGCAAAAAGTGGGGGTACCCATGTGAAGCAGATCCTACTCTCCTACAAACCCTACTCCTAAAATCAAAAATGGGGGAACATTGTATCCCTTGCACATGCCTGGGTGCCCACCCAGAGGTGTGGCCAGGTTAATTAGCAGTCCCCTCCTCCGTGATTACTTAAAACCAGCTCTGGAAATAGCTCCCCTTCCATTGGTTTTAGTGCCAGTCTGACTGGGAAACAAAGGGTTGCCTGCTCCAGGTCTCACCTTACATTTACTTCAGAAAGAACAGGTCCTTTCAATGCTTAATAAAGGTTCTGAGTTCACCCTAACTATCCTTCCTTCATGGGGAAGAAAAACACATCTCCACATCTAGGCCATTGTTCCTGTTCTGGGAGCAGTTTTCATGACTTATTAAGGTTACGAATTGATTGGGCAGCTGCTGGACAGATAATGCAAATTAACCTGAAGGAGCTTCGGGCAAGGAAATGGTAACTTTCCAAAACTTACTTTTCCAAAATATTTATTAACAATCCAACTTTTCTGACTCCCCTGCCCTGGCTCCAAGTTGGCTACATGAACAACGAAGGAGTGACAAGTCCATTGTGTGAAGGCAGAGCACAACCTATTCAGTTTCAAATCGGGCTGTGCCCAGCTCTGCCCCCCCATCCTGCCAGTTGATGGCCCATCCAGATACACTGAATCCCTTTATTGTATGACTGTCTGGGAGGAATAAACAAAGTCCAAGCACCAGCTACACCCAGTCATTTAACCCAGGAACAGGATGCTGGCACTAAATAGTTAGGGCAGGAAAATACCAACTTTCTAAAAGTAGGTACAACACAGGGGGAACCTGGTATTCTGGATAATTCATGCAATTTCCTTACTGCAATGATCACAATATGTTACTTCATGTGATTAGGTCATTTATTCAACCTTTCTTTTTAAATAACTTTTATCTTTTTGAATTTATATACATTAGGAAGAACATAGGTAAAAAGACTTCTAATCCTTCCAATCCAACACATATCAAAAAACAATTCCAATATTTACAAACATTCACATATTTTTACAACATTTACCACAATATACATTACATACATTTATCACAAATACAACAAAAGCATCAATATAATTCATAAACCAATGTATCATTTGCAACTGGTCAATAGAAATTAATTCTTTGCAACTGATAGATACAAATTAATTCTCCAAACTGGGAACAAAATTTCATTCAGTGTTCCTCAGTATCTAGCATCCCTTCAGTATTGGTCTTAATGCCTATTACTGCAAATGCCGACGCGTTTCAAGCCCCAGGGGACCTTCAGGGGCTCTCATCAGGGCTTCTCAATTATATACACATTGGTATGATCTACAAAACAAAAGACAAATGTGTCACTCTTACTCCTACTTCAACGTTACTCTATTCGCTTCAGTCTACTAGTTACCTCAATGCACTATACCTGCTGTACGGAAGTTTTCGTCAAGCTTGCTGCTGTCTGAATGATGGGGGAATCCATTTCCATTTTGAATCTTTATTCGATCCATTAATAAACAGATCATAAAAGTACAATCTCATCACAGATTTTATGATAAAAACCATTTGCATAAATACCGAAAAAATTTTAAATGGTTTTTAAAAACAATTAAAATCAGATTAAAACCATAATTGATCCATCCTTAGAAATTCATTGCGACAAACTTCTTACCCTTCTATTTCTCAAACAAGTCCATAAAAAGGATGCTACCACAAAACAAACGTAAGGGTTAGGCAAGGCTTTTAGAAAATACAGTGCAACTTTACATTGAGAGAAATTTTGACGCCTTAAAATTGGGAGAAGGAACTTTTTCCTTTCAATACAGTAAAATGGGCAAAAGAGCAACAAGTGTAAATCAGACTGGGGGGAGTGATTGTCACACGGGCACGGGCCTAGTTCTGAAAGCTTGAACCTTTTTTCTGGAAACCCCAACATTAGTGGGATTAGATTCAAGCGAAATCGCAGCAAGATAAACCTATGCTGAGCCACTGTGACATGGTTAAGATAAAAATAGCCTTCCCCCGGTCTGGGCGAGAGTCCATTATAAGCTATAAAAGACTGTAAACACCTGTTCTTTTCCCAACGTTCAGCAGAGGCCTTTTGTATAAATAGATCAGTTATTTCTCGTTTAGATACCTTGGCACATAATAAGAGGTTCCTAAATAATTCTCCCTGCCCAATTGCTTTTAATTCAGCCTGAACATAACTAAGCCAGCCAATTCTGCTATAAGCCTCAAGCCTCACACAGTCCCTAATTATACGTTGCGTTAAATCAACGGTATCCCTACGCCAGATTGAAATCCACAAAAGGATAGGTGCTAACCTGATAGAATCACACAGGTAAGGGAGACCCAGTTCAAGATGTAAAATGTAATTAGAGGTAGAGGGAGGTAACGAGACCCTTGACTTAAAAAAGGCATCTTCCGCTTTCTGAAGCTGATCTATTTTGGCCATTCCCCAAACTCCCGCCCCATAGGTAGCAGCTGCCTTTGGCTTTGCTTGATAAATGTTCTTAATCATTTCCAGTGGGCTGGCTCCTAATTTTTTAGCAAAGCCTTTTATAGCTTGAAGACCCCTTTCCATGCCCAGGGCTCTGGTTGCAACCAAGTTATTCCATGACTGTTTACTATGAAACAAAATCCCCAGATAAGGAAAAGAGTCAACCACCTCGATTTTCTTAGAGGCCAGATGGAAATAAGGAGCTTTTGTGCCTCTCGAGGCTCCTGCTATAATAATGAACAATTTTGACTCGTTCACTCGAAGATCCAGTGAAGCCATGAATAACGCATAGGAAGAGAGCAATTTTTGGAGGGCTACCCCAGTCCTCGCCATCAAAACCGCATCGTCGGCGTATGCCAGTATAGGGAGTGAGTTATTTCCAAATTTGGGAACATCTGAAGACAGTCCACACAGGGCCGCCTCCACCCCGTTAGTATAGATTGAAAAAAGAAACGGGGCAAGGACGCAACCCTGTCTGACGCCCTTTTCTATTTTAAATGAGCGTGTGCATTCCCCATTTCTGCCATATCTCACCAAAGCAGAGGCATTGGAATACAGCTGACGAATAAAGCGGATGATCAGGGGATCAATTCCCATTCCTTCCATCATGGACCATAGTTTTGAATGGGACACACAGTCAAAAGCGGCTGAGAGGTCCATGAATGCCATATAGATTTTTCCATTTTTCGCCTTTGTATATTTATCTATACAAAGAGAAAGATTCAAACCTTGGTCCACTGTCCCCTTGCCCTTTTGGAAGCCATATTGCGCCAACATTAAAATATTGCGTTCCTGGGCCCACTCCTCCAATCTAGCTAACAACAACCGACCCATAAGTTTGGCAGTTGAATCCAAAAGGGAGATTGGTCTATAGTTTTTAGGGCTGCCCCTAACCCCCTTTTTAAAAATAGGAACTATTACACTATGGTTCCATGATGGCGGGGGGCCCTCTACCACTATACTATTAAAAACATTTGTTAAAAGGGGCGCCCACAGGTCATAATTGTCCTGGAAAAGATCTATTGGGACCCCGTCAGGCCCCGGGGCCTTCCCTTGAGCACACGTTTCCAATGCTTCCCTCACTTCTCCAATAGTAAAAGTCAGGGTGCCTTGGGGAGACTGCAAAAAATCTATATAAGGGTGCTCATTAGGTTGACGTGCAAAAATACTTTCAAAGTGTCCTACCCATACTTCTTCCTCTACATGAGTATCTAGAGACGGTTCAGTCACATTTTTAAAATACGGCGCATTTATGACCTTCCAAAACTCCTTACTACTCTTAGAACTAGCTGCAAGTTCGAGGTCATCCCACGCCTTTTCCTTTAGCTCCTTTTCGCGGGTATTCCTTGCCTGCTTGTAATCCTTCCGGAGAGTTCTTATCAGTACAGGATCTCTTGGCTGTGATTTTAATGCACTATCGAGTGCTCTCTTTGCTGCTGAGCAAACTGAGTTAAACCAGCGACCAGATGGTCCGTCAGTTGTTGGTTTCTGACGGGTAAGTGCAATTTTTAAATTTGCTATAAGGGTTGTAAAATAGAAAAGTAGAAGAGAAGGGGGACCACCTTCTGTCAAACAGTGTAGGATATCTCCTGTCACTTGGGATATTATATCCACGACTAAGTTCTTTTTCACGACCTGGGCCCACCTCATTTGATATCCATTTTTCCTTGCAAGAGTAATATTATTGATTTTCAAATGGGGTCGCTTCACTTTTTGAGGGGCACTTATATGAGTAAGTAGGAGGGAATGGTCGCTATAAGGAGTGAATGTATTACTGACATGATCCACTCTATTCTGTATTGTAGACGAGACTAGGATAAAATCAATTACAGACTCAGAATTGTTCCTCCTAAAAGTTGGCTCTATCTGGCCTGTTTTCCCACTATTAATTACAGTCAGGTCCCTTGTAAAAAGCAGCCTATTGAGCGTGTCTCCATAAGTATTATGTACAAAGTGTAGAAGGGGATTACCCTCCAGATCGTTTATTCCACAGACAATGTCATTATCATACTTACACGGGTGGGTATTAAAATCTCCCACCCAAATTAGGCTAGGTTTCCCTTTCTGCTTAGCCAGATAAATTAGATGTAGCTCCTCATTCAAGACCTCCAATACACTTTTCATATTTGCTCCGAATTCATTATTATAAAAATGAATTAATAACCACTCTCCAACAGGTAAAAAGTCTAATTGGAGAATTTGAAAGCAGTTATTCCTGGAGCCCACCTCTTTTAATTGTGCTGCTAGTGTATTGGAGACTAGGGTTACAAGACCTCCTTTAGCTCTTCCGGACGCTGAAGGGACTGCAGGAGTGTGGATAGTACGGTAGCCCGGGAAAAAAACTGGGTCCTTAGACCACGTCTCTTGGAAACAAACAATATCTAACATTTGCCAATAGTTATGCCATTCTTCGTTACCTATTTTTGAGGTAATTCCTGCCACATTCCAGGTTGCTAGCGACAACATATTTGTTTTCCCTTTTTGTGAGGTAGTATCACTAGCAGCCACTATTGGAGGGCGAATAGGGATACAATTTGATAGTCAATCACACGCTTCCAAATCAGAGAGAGGGGCAAATCTGTTGTAAAGGCCAACTACTGGTGCTGCAATTAAATGCTCTGAATGTCGCAGAATGGGGTCACCTATCCTTGACCAACCCCTGTGTTCACTCTCTAGTGTGGGGACCTGTTTATAGAAATAATCTAATGATAATGGTATTATCTGGGTATTCCTTGTCTTAAAGCGATCAAAATTGGTCAAAAGTAACCCAGCTGTGTACGAATTGTTAAAATGTATCACTACACAATCCCCTGTAAATGAGTTCAGTGTGTTTCCCACCTGTTTCACCCTCCTGGCCATAATAATTTTATTGGCTAAATAAATCTTTCCCATGCCCCAGTCCATTGACTGGTTCATTAACGAGTGCAGGCATTTGTCCATTAGCTGGATAGTTAATTCCTGTCGGTTATCCTGCAAGGGCGGAACATTGGCAAGTACCAGCACTAAGGGAGAGGCATCTGGAGGAAGATGAAGTCGGTGATGAGAACTCATTTCCGCCCTGGCCGCAGGATTAGATTCCACGCTAACAGAACGCGTAGCCTCTCCCAATTCCCCAGGCCCTCGAGGCATCCGCTGAGGTTTAGGAGCCATATTTCTATTAACATTCAATGCTGGTCTTTGGACCATCACTTGGTTAACAGTTTGGTGTTGAACTAAAGCCACCAAGTCTTCCCTTCCTTGGGATCCCAAAGGGAGGGAAGAAAGAGATGGTACGGACTTGCCCCCATCAACACCAATAACAGTCTGGTTATTGACCACGGGTGAGTTAGTCAGGGGGAACGTCGATACAGATGATACAGCATTATGACGCTCCAAGCCTAATAATCTCTCTTCAATATTCGACAGTTTAAGAAGAATTGGATCCAGGAGAGTAGTCATTACTTTAGTGACTTGAGCCCAGAAAGCATCATCCAAAACTAAGTCTCGAGTCTGGGTGCCTATACATGGTGGCGCAGGTGCAGTCAAAATATCGGGGGCAGATGTCTTGGCTCGGGATACCCTCTGTTTGTTCCCTCTCACCATTTTTGGTTGTTTGGGTTTAGCAGGACCATGACCCCTCTGCAGCTTTGGTGGCGAATCACTTGCCACATTAGTGCTGGACACATCTCCCATGTCCCCCAGCACTGAAATCGTGGGGGAACGTATATTAGGTGACTTGGCCCGTTGTCCAGGAGGGATGTCATCACCAGATAAAACAATGAGCCTCGTGGAACTGGAGGCGGGGTCGTTGATGGTTCCAATGGGAGATCTATTGGCAAGGAGGAGTGGCTCCATCGACAAGCGCCTCTCAGTCAGTTCTATCTCATGTGAGAGGACGCTCGCCGCTCTGACTAAAAAAGCGTCGAGAGTTGCAGCACTCCCTCCTCCCGGTTTCTCCACGATCGGCCTTCGCTTCCCCATGGGCATATACAGGTATCACAATATATAACTTAAAGAGTACCTGCTGGCTGAAAATCACGAGGGGTGGCCCAGCCTGGCCTCCTTCGGGCTCCGACGGGCGTGGACGGGCCCGCCCTTGGCCCGGGCTTAGCCCGCGCGCGTCCCGCGCCGTGGGCCGACAACGTCCTTTTCAGCACGTTCTCCAAGCGCTAGGGACTCTGGGAGATGTAGGCCCACAACGAGAGTCCGGGTCCCAGGCACAAGCCCCCCTCCGATCTCGTGCGCGTCTCAGGTAGACTCCTGCCCGGCACCACAGTAAGAAGAAACGGCTACAGGCGCCACGGGCCGACAACGTCCTTTTCAGCGCGTTCTCCAAGCGCTAGGGACTCTGGGAGATGTAGGCCCACACGAGAGTCCAGGTCCCAGGCTGCAAGCACCCCTCCGATCTCGTGTGCGTCTCAGGTAGACTCCTGCCCGGCACCACAGTAAGAAGAAACGGCTACAGGCGCCGCGGGCCGACAACGTCTTTTTCAGCGCGTTCTCCAAGTGCTAGGGACTCTGGGAGATGTAGGCCCACAACGAGAGTCCGGGTCCCAGGCTGCAAGCACCCCTCCGATCTCGTGCGCGTCTCAGGTAGACTCCTGCCCGGCACCACAGTAAGAAGAAACGGCTACCGTTTGATGGGGGAATCAACTGGGCTGACCCTATTTAAACAAAAGTCTAATTAGACTTTCCGTTATTAACATGCCTATTTCGCATTTGTATAATACTCCAATTGCACCTACCTCAACTTTATGGGTGGTGCGGCTTTCCCAAAGATCGATATCTTCCAACACGACTATCAAATGCGTGGATCAATCTAAAAGTAAAACGGGAGCATTTCATAAATCACTCCCTCCACTGACTCATTTGTTGTGCTATATTTCATACCAGTGGCCCTCGCAAGCCTACATACCTGCCTCGCTGCGTGCAACCATTTTTTTTTCATTTTGTTCCGCCACTCTTTGCAACAGTAAAGTCACCGCATTGTCTACGCCCGTCTAAAACAAAAGAAAGCACTGGTCGTTAGACCGGCGATCATGTCTTAACTCATGCGAAATTCACCGTGTTGACTTTAGGAGTAACTGCGTACCTTACCGGTACTCTGTTGTTGCCCCGCTTTGGCCTGACTCTTCACTCGTTTCCCGGCGCCAAATTTGTCTATTTCTAAACAAAAAGCGGAGGGCGCGGTGTCAGTAACGCTTTCAACATTAACCCATTACGAGGAAGCCCAGTTCTCACCCCATCTAAACTTACTTTCAATCAACAACGGATCCCTCCACGCTACGCGACCTCGTTCACAAGCAGCAGGGGCACTTCCTGTTCAAGCTTCCTGTATTATAGAAATTACTGAGACTTCTGGGACATGTAGTCTTACTAATTTCTCTACTTGAATCAGAACAAATTCAGTGTTCTCATACTCTTGACAGCTCAGACATTTCATTGAGTCCTGAATGTACACTATTAAATTTCAATATCGAATATGCTTCCTTTGTCAAAAGCACTGAATCAATGTCTAACATTCTTTTAGATAAATTAAGCGACACCAAAACTGTCCACTCAAAATCTCTTTCTGTGTGCAGCAGTCATGAAATGGTCAACTATGGGGGCAGTGACCACTTTCTTTTTATTCTTGACCTGTGCTGTGTGATTCTCTGATTGATTTGTTGATTGGTTTTCCCTATATAGATCTTTCCACAGGGACAAATCACTGCATAAACCACGTTTTTTGATTTGCAATTTGTAAACATAAAGGGGCCGATTCCGATCTCGGCCGGTAGGGCTCCGAATCGGATTTGGCATAACCGGATCCGATTCGGAGCCCTATTTCCCGACCGATTCGTACGCGCGTCCGGACGAGCGAGTACGATGCGAAATCGCCGACCGACTCGTTCGGGTGTCCCAACCGCTCCGACCGACTCGTTCCCGGGTCTAACCGCACCGACCGACTCGCTCGGACACGACTCGCACCGCGCAATGGAGACGTTCCCCGGCCGGGTAAGTACGATGCGCGCCGCGAGCAGTCCGACCGACACGCGCCGTCCGGCTCGAAAGAGCAGTCGGAGCCGTACTTCGGGGTTCCGTGTCGGACCCCCCTGTACGCATAGCCGCGCGAGTCGCACACAGGGGGGACCCTTGTGTCCCCCCTACCTGTGCATGTACGGCGCGAGTCGCTTTGCCGCATACCCGCTGTAGGGGGCACCCTTTTTCACCTCGCACCCATTGAGGCAATGGGAGCCCGCGTACGCGTTATACGACCGGCTCCCATTGACTTCAATGGGAGTCCGACCGACTTGAGTACGATAGCATACGGACGCATCGTACTCGTTCGGTCAGGCTGCACGGGTCCGATTCGGTCGGAAATCTCTCCGGGTCCGGCTCGGTCGGAGAGATTTCCGGCCCGAATCGGAATCGGCCCCAGAGTGTTTCCATTTAACATCCTGGTGGATCAACTCGGTACCCTCAATGGTAGAATCGCACGTGGCACAGTTTCCACATTTGTGGTGACCCTCCAGGGGTTTCATGTTCCACTGTTCTCGCAGATTGCTTTTCTGTTGCGTTTGGAAAATGTCTACTCAAACACTATTTTGCACCATAGTAGTTCACACCCAAAAGGCTTAAAAGACAATCTCCCGGACGGTCAACTATTGCGAATCCGTAGGAATTGTTCTGTTAAAAGTGATTTTGAGCATTATGCTGTTGACTTCTGTGAACAAATAAAAAAAAGAGGGTACCCTAAAAAAATGCTTAAACACGCAATGAAGCGTGCCTGGTATACACCTCGCGAAGTTTTGTTACAGAAGAAGGAAAAGCCACAATTAGAACGACTAGTGTGTGTCTCTATGTTTGGGCCAGATACAAACAAATTTAGACAAATTATGTTACGCAATTGGCATCTATTACAAAATTTGCAATGCCCTTTCCCACGGCCATTGTTTGCAATGAAGAAAAATAGAAGCATTGGCCAAGAAATTGTTCGAGCAGACATTTTCCAAACGCAACAGAAAAGCAATCTGAATCTAAATCCTATTTGTAAAATATAAAGATATCAAATTAATGTTAATTATTTTAAGAATAAATGATATGTGAAAATTTAAATAAAATATAAAGTAAAAACAGCGCCAAAATTATTAAATATATCTCACATCAATAGACATAATTTATAAACATCATGGCAACAATTACATTTAACAAATTTAGTAAAAAGTATATAGCAAAGAATACAAGAATTATTTATTATAAATACATAAAAAATATTACAATTAAGTTTTCAATTTTTTACAACAATTACTATTTCAATAAACTTTAATTGATTTATTTATTAATAAAAACATACATTTTGAAACACATTATTATTCACATATTTTCACAGTCTCTCAACATCTCACTCCTATAAAATAATGATATATATATATTATTTATTAAAATTAAAAAAATATTGCACATTTATTTACAATAAGGACTTTGAGGAAAATATGTTCTTTAGTCCCCCCAGAACTTCGAGTTGCAGTAGTCTTTGCCTTGATACATCATACTTAGACTACTGCAATGCTCTATATCTTAATATCAACAAGTCCTCCCTGAATAAGCTCAAGGTGATTCAGGATGTGGCATCCCACCTTGCTTTAATTGTGCCTAAATATCTTTCGGTGTGGGATGCCGTTCACTCTCTTTATGGGCTGCCAGTTAGAAAAGTGAGTAGTCTATAAAGCCCTTTGTATGGTCTTCCTTGATCTCCATCATCAAGGACCTGCACATTTTAGAACATCCGTCCAGTGGTATACTCCTAACAGACTGCTCAGATCATCCTTTAGCAGGAGGGTGATTGATCCCAGGTTTCGTAAAACCAGATGGGGTGGCCACTCCTTCTCTGTCGCGGCGGCTAAACTGTTTAATTCTCTGCCTGTGCACATCGCTGCTTTGGAGTCCTTTTCCCTGTTCTGCAAGCATCTCAAAACCTGGCTTTTCTCTCTCCTGTGAGTCTTGCTCTTGGTCTTTCAGTTAGTGTTTCCCAGTATGAACCAGTGCTTTGACACCCTTGGGTTGAGTGCGCTCCATAAATTAGTTAATTCCATTCATTCCATTCCATGATTTATAATTTTTCAAATTAGCAAAAATGTTAACACCAAATATTAACTTTAAAATTAACATACAACACTAATAATATAGTACAAACAAAATAAATGATCCATAAAAATTTTAGTATATACAAAAATATATTACAAAACAATATTTTTACAACAACATTAAAAACAACACTTAAAATAATTTTGTTTTACCTATGAGATTCCTATCCACAATATATTTGACATCACGATGTTCTTGACACGATATTTATGGAACACAATATTTTTTAATCACTATTTTGTTCAAATACCATTTAACATGGCTGAAATTTGTAAGCAAATATTATTATGAATTGGATGTATGAACCGTTATGCTTCATAACACATTCTTGTGATTTAGGTCCTGATTAGGATAGCGGGAGGTCAGTCTGCTGCACCGCTATCATGGCGGTTAGGAGACCAGCCGACAAGCAGGTGGCGATCCGACCGCCCTATTATGATGCTGCCACCGGGCTGGTGGTCAGAAAGTGCTCCTTTATGCAGTGGATTGTGCTGCGGCCCAGGAAAAGTGCCTCAGCATAAGACTGCATGTAAAGGAGCACTTCCTGCACATCCATGCACAAACAGGACTAAGCCAATGTAACCATGGTTAAAGGGTGAGCATATGCACTGTACTACTGGTTAGCATTAGCAGATGTAAAGTGTACAGAGTGCTAAAGTCAGCGAACATTATAGGGTCCAGCAAAAGATGAAAAATCTGGGTCACCTTTCTACATCTGTTTACTCACCCTACCTCTGCTTACCCTACCCATCTTCTCAGTTTTGTAAAAGCTCCCTAGTTTTAAATTAGTAACATTTTGGCAGACAAACTTTTGTGTGCAGTGGGATTTGGGGTGTGGTTCAATTTAGAATATGATAAAAAACAGACATTCACTTACAAAACCAAACGTTTCCAGCGGTAAAGTGGTATTACAGTTAAGTTAGCTGCTAAGAGCTTATGTTACATTCAGGTCTCACCACAGGTCTCAAACAGCACGTGCAGCTCTTCTTCTGTTCTTCCACAGGTCATAAAGTGTTCTGAGGACCGTGCCTTGGGATGACTCATTTATGGTTGGAACCATCTAGTCAGTGGGGAGATTCGTGGCTCCTCTCTAACCAATGGGGAAAGTTCCCAGGGACAACCCTACACACGATGTCAGCAATTCCTGTTTGCCCTACTATAAACAATCCCCCAGTCAACCCTACTCCTAAAATCAAAAATGGGGGAACATTGTATCCCTTGCGCATGCCTGGGTGCCCACCCAGAGGTGTGGCCAGGTTAATTAGCAGTCCCCTCCTCCGTGATCACTTAAAACCAGCTCTGGAAATAGCTCCCCTTCCACTGGTTTTAGTGCCAGCCTGGCTGGGAAACAAAGGGTTGCCTTCTCCAGGTCTCACCTTACATTTACTTCAGAAAGAACAGGTCCTTTCAATGCTTAATAAAGGTTCTGAGTTCACCCTAACTATCCTTCCTGCATGGGGAAGAAAAACACATCTCCACATCTAGGCCACTGTTCCTGTTCTGGGAGCAGTTTTCATGACTTATTAAGGTTACGAATTGATTGGGCAGCTGCTGGACAGATAATGCAAATTAACCTGAAGGAGTTTCAGGCAAGGAAATGGTAACTTTCCAAAAGTTACTTTTCCAAAATATTTATTAACAATCCAACTTTTCTGACTCCCCTGCCCTGGCTCCAAGTTGGCTACATGAACAACGAAGGAGTGACAAGTCCATTGTGTGAAGGCAGAGCACAACCTATTCAGTTTCAAATCGGGCTGTGCCCAGCTCTGCCCCCCATCCTGCCAGTTGATGGCCCATCCAGATACACTGAATCCCTTTATTGTATGACTGTCTGGGAGGAATAAACAAAGTCCAAGCACCAGCTACACCCAGTCATTTAACCCAGGAACAGGATGCAGGCACTAAATAGTTAGGGCAGGAAAATGCCAACTTTCTAAAAGTGGCATTTTTAAAACTGTTATTTAAAATCTGCCTTTATCAGAGAATTTTTAATTACATTTTCTCAGACACCAATCATGAAAAGTCCATCTGTTACCGATCAAAAGTTAGCACTTATTAAATGCAATATGGCAACCCAATGTTATCCTATGGGAGAGGTAGGCCTCACAATAGTGAAAAATAAATTTATGAGTTATTCACTATAAATGCATGTAAAACTTAAAAGTACATGTCCAACCTTTTAATTACAAAGCACCCTGCCTTCTGGGCTGCCTATGGCCAACATTTGGGATGACTTACATGCAATAAAAGGGAGTATAAGGCTTGGCACGGGAGGTTATATTGCCAAGTAGAATTGGCAGTTTAAATTTGCATTCAGAATGCAATAGCAGATCTGAACTTCCAACTTTGAACTGATTCCAAAACCACCATCAAAGGCACCCTCGCCCACAGACCCCTGGGGAGCAGCATTATGCAATGCCATCTCCAAATTCATCACCCCGCTAGCCATCGACTCCGTTCACTACTTACTACTCAGCGACCTCAACTTCCACCCCGACGGCCCCCAACAACACCAGTTCCACCAATCTCCTAGAAAACATGAGCAACATCGGCCTCACCCAACTGGTCACTGACCTCAAGCAGAGCAGGACACACACTTGAACTGGTCTTCACATCCAGCGACAGAATCTAATACAGTCACGTCTCTGAACTCACCTGGACCAACCACTCAATCATCTATTTCACCATCGCAAGCTCATAGGACATCACCACAAAGCCATGCAGCTCCTCTCACCTCAGATGGAACAAAGTAACGTAGACACAATAGATGCAGCCCCTCATCCCCTCCCAGTCTGATGCCACATCAAACCTGGAACAGGCTGTCCAGAACTTCCCCGACTGGATCACCAAATGCACTGACAGAGTTGCCCCATGAAACCAGCCAAAACCAGCAGAGCCCCCAGAACAGCCAGATGGGACAGAACTCAGAACCATCAAGAGCAACAGCAAATGACTAGAGAAACAATGGTGCACCACCAAAGATTCCACCAACCAAACTACCTTCAAATCAGCCCTCAACAGGTACCACCAATGAATCAAGGACACTAAAAGAGACACCTTCACAGACCGCATCGAAACAACCGTCAATAGCACAAATGAACTCTTCAACATAGCCAGGGAGTTCTACAACCCGTCAGCCATCGAGAACATGGTCCACACCTCACAAGAACTCTGCTACACACTCTTGGAATACTTCCACGGCAAGATAGCCACCCTCTACAACAATTTTGACCCCCCAACCCACCAACATCGATCTCAACAACCTCACCCCACCCACTGAAACCACCTCCTCGATCACTGCATGGAGTCTGATCACCACGCATACCACCACAGCCTTATGTCCTCAATCTACTCTGGACCATGCACGGACCTGTGCCCTCATCATTCCTTCAACTTCAGAACCCAAGAAATCAGCATGGAACTCACCAACATCCTCAATGCCTCCATCACCACAGCAATCTTCTCCAACAGATGGAAACATGCAGAGGTAAGACCGCTCCTGAAGAAACCCTCTACTGACCTCAGCAAACTCAAGAACTGCCGCCCCATATTACTGCTTCCACACCCCACCAAAGTTCTTGAGAAGGCCATCAACCACCAGATCACCAGATACCTAGAAGAAAACAACCTGCTTGACGCCTCCTAATCCGGCTTCTGCTCAAACCACAGCACAGAAACAGCCCTAATTGCCGCCACCGATTACATCAGATTCCTCCTCGATCACAGTGAAACAGCAGCCCTGATCGTTTTCCACCTATCAGCTGCATTCAACACCATATCCCATCACAACCTCATCACAAGACTTAACCACATCGGCATCCAAGGAAGCACTCTCAAGTGGATCTCATCCTTCGTCATGGCATGAACTCAGAGAATCTGCCTGCCTCCCTTCACATCCGAACCTAAGACCATCACCTGCGGCATCCCCCAAGGATTGTCCCTCAGCCTTACCCTGTTCAACACCTACTCGACACCCCTCGCAGACATTGTCAGATCCCACGGGCTCAACATCATATCCTACACAGATGACACACAACTCATACTCTCTCCCACCGATGACCCCTCCAACACCAGAACTAACTTCCGCAATGTCATGACCATCGTCGCCAACTGGATGAAGACCAACTGCCTGAAGCTCAACACTGACAAGACGGAAGTGCTGATCTTCGGGAAAAACAGCTCCCCAGAGGACAGCAGCTAATGGCCCTCTGAGCTCGGACCCACCCCCACCCCCACCCCCACACCCACAGACCACGCCCTCAACCTCGGCATTATCCTTGACACCAAACTCACCATAAAGCGCCAAATCAACACGGTCAACTCCTTGTGCTCCCACACTCTCTGCATGCTCTGGAAAATCTTCAAATGGATTCCCGTCAACACCAGGAAAACCATCACCCAAACCCTTATCACCAGCCGTCTCGACTACAAGAACACTGTTTACACAGGAATCACCACCCAACTCCTCAAGAGACTCCAGACCATACAGAGTGCAGGAGCTAGACTCAGCCTTGCCAAATGCACCCACATCAACCCCCACCTCAGGAATCTCCAATGGCTCCCTGTCAAGAAGAGATGCCAGTTCAAGCTCCTAGCACATGCCTACCTAACTCTACATGACCAGGGACCAGCCCACATCAACCATCACATACATTTCCACCAACCCGCTGGACACCTGTGCTCCACCTTCTGGACTCTCACTCGCAACCCCAGCATATGCGGCAGTAGAGACTGCACCTTCTCCTACCTTGATGCGAAGGCCTCGAATGGCCTGCCCTTCCACCTATGAGCATTTCCCACCCTGGCGGAATTCAGAAGAGAACACAAGACCTAGCTTTTCGAATTAGACTACCTATACCTCAGTGCCCGGATACCTTCAGGGTTGAGGAGCAGATTTCTACAAGACTTATTGATTGATTGATTGACCTGGGACATGTTTTAAGAGGCTACTTAAGTGGATGTCACAATATGTTCTGCAAGCCCACTAATAGCATTTAATTTAAAGGCCCTGGTTATATGGTATACCACTGTGCTAGTGGCTAATATGTAAATTGAATATATGCTAATCAGGTGTAAGCCAATTATACCATGTTTTAGGGAGAGAGCACAAGCACTTTAGCACTGGTTAGTAGTGGTAAAGTGCAAAGAGTCCTAAAGCCAAGAAAGAAGAATTCAGCATCATAGGAGGGTGAAGGCAAAACGTTAGGGGAAGACCACCCTAAGCTGACAGGCCTCACACAAACACACAGGGCTGTCTCCCAGATATTAACAAATGGACTAAAGGAAAGATCTGTGTTCTGCCATTACAATGCCATGGCATTGCATTAAGAAAAGTGACCACAAAAATCACAGTCAATAATTGCATAAAATGAGAGCATGGGTGGCTATAGGGATGTGCGGGAGTAGTCATACTTCTATCATGTCACTTACGAAGATGGAGATTTGCTAGACCAAAACTACCAGTCTGTACCATCCATGTGTTGTGTGAAGTCAGTCACACTTTTTGTGCAGCTTTAGAAGTAGAAACAGAGGTAGTAGAGGTCAGTGGATTGGACAACAACACAGTCCCTTAAAAGTTGAATGAAAGAGGAAGTGTATGAGCATGTCAGCATTAAAAAAACTTGACAATATTAGTCATAGTTCAGTAAAGTAGTTCACCAAAATGAAACACCATTGAAATAAAACTATTCAGATACAACTAGAAAAGGTTTATAAATTGTCTACTGCGTAGTAATGACATTGATGAAAAGTGACATACCTGTGTGTGTTGTAGGATTGCATTTGGAGACAGGTCCTGTGTCTTGCACAGCTGCATTAGACAGTACTTCTGTCCAGCTTTAGTAACCAAATTTCATGTAATGGTGGTTTTATGAGAAAAGTAGGATGAGTAAATTGAACTTAGTATTTGTGTCAGAGGCTGTGTGTGAGTGATGTATGTTTGACATCTGCATAACAGTGTATGGTTGAGGAAGGATAGAGTTGAGTGAGTTGTTATAGGGATAGATTGCGGTTCAGTTCCTCCCTGTCCCAATGTTATAGTGTCTGCAACTTTCAGACCATATAGCATGTTAGGGTGCATTGTGGAGAGAACAGACTCCTCAAGGGGGAGTAAGACCGAGACGGTGTCCAGATATGGCAACTGGAATAGCTTTTGCCAACTGAATTTGGGAAAACTTCTTCTTCACCCACCACCTCTCAACCTGCCATTTCATTTTCATGCCTTGCATGGTGCCTGATTCCCAATTGATCTAAAGAGTCTGTGACCTTCTGCAACAAGGCTTCCTTCTGTGCTTCATAGAGGCAGACCATGCAGGTTTTTGTACTGTTGACGAAAGATTTAACTACAAGGACTGCCTTCCCCTCATTGAAGTTCTTCTTGAGTGTTATGATCTGTAACCTGGAGGCTCCATGTAGTACCTGGTAGCTGCATTGTCATGTAGTCGAAAGGGAAGAGGGCAGAGCCTAGGTTAAGGGTTGAATGCATCTGTTTTTAAGTGCATGAGTGCAGGTGTGTGATTTTGGACATGTGGATAGTATTTGCCTATTCCCTTCCACTCGGAGGTCTCCATCTAGGTGGCGGAGGTCATTACCTACATGTCAGAAGTCTCTGACCAAGTGGTGTACTTATCTGCCAAACAGGCCAAACATACAATATAGTGGCAAAGTTACTTCTTGTAACTTTACTGTAATAAATGGATCCACAGGAGGCTCCACACCACATTGTAGGGGTTAGAGACGTGTAAGTCTACACCTAGGTTTGAATTTCCATTTGAAAAATGCAGAATTTTGAAAAATGGAGATACACCTAGGTGTAGAGTAGTTCTACATGTGAGTGATCTACAGGTGTAAATTTACCTTTTTGAATTGCGCCCATCATTCTTACTAATAATGAAGATGGACAAACACACCTCTAGGTAAAGCAAATCAACCATCCAAATTGCTGTCTGGGTGCTTCTTTCTTTTGGTTCATTAAATTTGTCCTGCGATTGATGTTTAATTTTGACTCAGGATAGTAAAATTCCATTCTGATTTACTTTGTTGCAGCATCAAGTCTCACACTTATAGGGCAGTTACTTTTCCAATATCCCATTACGCCTTAGACAGATTGACTTCAAGGCTATTGTTATGACAATACACCTGGGCTACATACAATACAGGATAGTTTATTGTCATGGCAATTAAGACACGTACTGGCCTTGTAAATACCTGGAATACAAAGAATATTCAATATCTCAGCTGTTTCAGTCTTTTCTATTCTCAGGCTGTCTTAAAGCTTGAGTTGGCTTTAAAAACACCCTCCTTCTTTTGGTGAGAAGTGTGGATACCTTAAGGTGCCTCAGTTTCTGGTGATACTCCTAGCATTTGGTACAATTCTTTTTTGCAGTTTCCAGCAAAGCAAATTCAAAGAAAACTGGGGAAGAAAGTATTTTGAATGACTTTTAAGAAGGGCAGTATATGAAAAAGTGTATTTCGACTCATGATTATGAGTGGACTAAGGGCCAGATGTAGGTAAATTCAATTTTGCGAGTCCTTAATAGCGATTTTTACTGAATCGCTATTAAGGACTCACAAAATTGAATGTAGGTAGGAATCGCAAATAAATTCCTTAATATTCCTTAATTGCGAATCGCAAATTGAGATTCGCAATCAAGGAATACCATCCCATTCATTCCTATGGGCCAAGAGGCCCATAGGAATGGATGGGATTTGCGCACGCAATTTGTGAGTAACCAAGAGGTACTCGCAAATTGTGTGCGCAATTTCAAGGGTGCAAGGGTTCCAAAAGGACACTCTGTTGCACCCCTGAAATGTGCATGTGTGCACATGTGGCGCACATACATGCCCTAAGGGCATGAATGTGTGCCCCATGGCACTTGTAAAAAAGCAAAAAAGTGCTTTTTTAAAGGAAATCGCTAATTACCACCAACTTGAAGTTGGTGGTAATTAGCGATTCCTTAAGGCTAAAGTGCACTTTCTTTTGTGGTACTTACATTGCATTTAAGGAATCGCAATTTGCGATTCCTAAAATGCAATTGCAAAATAGGGAATCGCAATTTTTGCGATTCCTTATTTTGCGAGTAGGTTTAATCTTACCTACATTTCTCAAAACCAACTTGCGATCGCAAAGGCTAAAATTCTGCGAATTTCGGCGTTTGCGATCGCTATTTGGCTTCCTACATCTGGCCCTAAATGTGTTAGGAATTTACGACACCCGATTAATACTGACATCCTGAGGTGCCATATTAACTGACTACGGTAAACACCTCCAATTCCAAGTGTTCTTCGTGAAATTTAGAAAATACATGCAATATTTGCTGCATACTGCACCAAATTATGCATGTATTCAAATTTACCACATCTTTTCACCTCATCGGTTTCAGCAGCTTTGACCTGATGATTTTACAAAGGGAAAATTGCATTGGGTGCATTGTTTGCCACTGTATTTATTATTCGAACCTTTGTACTAAAAGAGAGTTTCAGAGGGTTCAGACCTTAACCGTTCACTCAGAACTGGGGTTTTAGTGCCTTCCTCTCCCGGGACATACAACAGCTAGAGTCTGTCCTCTGTAGGATTGAGCTTTGAACGTTGTCATCTGATCACTATTCAGTCAGTTTTGGTGAGTGCTAATGCAACATTTCATCCAAATAAATAGTAGGGGATGGTAGTCTATCTTGGAACTAATTTCTGAGGGGCATCTTTATGAAGTCACCTTGCTGCGCTGCAGGATAGAGAAAGGGCAGGAATGCACTGTACTTAACAATATACAGCACATTCCTGTCATTTCCCAGCACTGGCGCACGATGGGCTACCTAGCGACAACACAGGTACCAGGGTGCCTGCATTGTAGGCAGGATTGTTTTTGTGCAGGAATGGACACCTTCCTGCACAAAATCGATCTTCTGTGGCATTTTCCTCTTTTTATGTGTGCTGCAATGCAGCACACACGGAAAGAGGAAGAAGTGAGGAGAAAAAACGTATCTCTGGGGAGGTGGAGCATTTTGATGCATTCCCAAGTTTACCATTGTTGGTAAATCTGGGAATGCACCAAAACTCATGGGTGGATGCTTGGGAACACCTATGTCCCACCCATGGAATGCCTCCCGGGGCAGAGTAACACAACACATCGATTTGTGCTGCATTGCCTTACTCTGGATTTATCTAGCCATGCAGGGCCATGCAAGGTGGTCTCGCTTGGCTTGATAAATCCGAAGTAGGTTTTGCGTCGCCCTGACACCCCCTTGCATGGCACAATGGTGACGCAATACCTTCATAAATATGCCCCTGAGTGTTTCTGATATGCTGGGCGAAATCAACCACCATGAAAAGAACAAATGTACTGTTGGTACTGGTGATGCAACCCTCCTTTGATGTACATTTCCATGTTTGTTGTTTGTTGATGTGAATTCCACCACCCTAGGAACGAATCTTAGTGTTTGACCTTTTTCTTCCATTGTGGAGCTTCCCATGTCAGAGGCTTTCACATTAGGGGGAATCCTCAGGTACGTCTTTCAGTGCCTGGCATTAGAGATTATTTGTGTCACTGTACGTGACTTGGTAACATAATTCATTTTGTTTCAATTCAATAAGAACTTGCACTTCCCCCTTTTATCTCGTCTCACTGTAACAAGGCCAGTATCCTGCTGCACATGCAGTGTCTTTACCTTGCAAGTCTTCTCCACTACAGAGGCAGGCCCAGCAGATATTCCTCTCTCTTTGTGTACTCGCCATCATGGCACAGCTACATTCACTGCTACATTTTTCCCCTTTAATCTGTGTTTACTACCCAAACATATGGCTGATATTTGAGACTTTATTCAAATGTACACACCTGTCACATTGTTTTTATGGTTGAAGGGCTTGTCTGCATATTTCTCTACTCAATTATCAGTTATTCGTGAAAACGGGAAGATTGACCGGGTTGCAGAATTTCCATAATAAGCTAATCAGCTTTTTCATACACTATGATGTCCTCAGCCTCTATTCATGATAATGAAATATTGCTTTTTCGCTCAACCTTAGCCACACATTTTCTGTCAACAGAACATTAACTTATAGACTGTGACGTCCATTATAGACTGCCACGTCCATTATAGACTGCCACGACCAAAAGGTGATTTCTTGAATGAACTTTTACAATTTATGACAACTTTTTTTCTTAGTAGTTCCAATTTCGCCATACCAGGCGATCAGCGTTTTCATGGGGATAACTCCTCACATCCCTACTCCTGAGAACGTAAGTCTCACTGCTCTTGACCTAGAGCAGCATGTCACTCAACCTACACATTAGACAGGGCACCATTTGGATCTGGTTTATTTCCAATCACAACAACTTAATACCCCTTCCACCACACCCTCTTCCGTTGACAGATCCTTTTGTGATTTTCTTCTGCTTCCCTTTTCTCAATCATACACCAGCTACTCACAATTGCCTAAACCTTCCAGCACCTGATCCAAAATCTGAGTCACCTAGCACTGAAAATTCGGAGGATGCAATTGCATTCAATAAACAGATTACCTACGGCCTAGACGTAATTGTGCCAATGTCATCTTAAGGATTTTGAGGGCTCTGGGCAGGACCTACTTAAGGGGCCCGTCCTAAACAGATTTGCTTTTTATTACCCACTTTCTGCTAATTCAAGTCTCAGAATGCTCAATAAAATTGAACAATACATTATCGGTTGAGATGGAGAGATAGACAGATGTGAGCTAGAAAGTTCACTTTCCCAGGGGGCCCATTGGAAGGTGGGGACCCGGAGCAATTGCACACTTTTCCCATGCCTTAAAACGCCTCTGAATTTCCCCTTAAAAATGTGTTGCTCTAAGTGTCAATACTAAACATCAATGGAAAAAGTTAGAACTGCCATGTTCTCCAAGTGCGATATTGCAGACAAGCAAGACTTCAGAACTGTGATTCAGTATTAGGACAAACTTATACATGATGCTAACAACGCCTGCTACAGGGATAACATTGAAAAGTCCAATCAATCATCTAAAGAGATTTTCTCCATAATTAAGCCTTTCCTTAATCTCCCTAATATTGTATGGCAAGTTATCCCTTCTCAGAAAATATGTTACAAACTTTCTTCCATTTTTCAAAGTAAGATAGCCAAATATACAACTTGTTTGCCACAGAACCACTTCTATATAATCTGACATTTTGGGAGGACTTATTCTCCTCTCCAGCAGGACCTTCACTCTCATGAGTCAATTCTATTTCAAAATCAGAAATAGGAGCAGAATTTGGCAAGCAAATTCGGTGCTCCTTCAGACCATGGACCCCCTAGCAATTTCCATCGTGTTGCCAATTTTCTCTCACCTGTGCTGACAAGTCGTATAAATACTTCATTTTCAATGTGTGAATTCCAGATACTTGGACAAAAGCCTCAGTGGTACCATTGCTTAAAAAGCTAATGTCTTGACTAACTTCCAGCCTTTTTCCCTTTAACCATTTCAAGGAAGAATACTAGGAAAAACTGTAAGCAGGCAACTCTCAATTCAATTCAAATAAGCTTAATTCGATTTTTGCAATAAAATCATAAAAGCACGTGATATCCCATAATATTATAAACAGTTCGACATTAAAAGAAAATCATTAAAAATACAAATAATAGCTTGAATTAAAAAACCCTACTGTAAATAACATATTATGAAAAATTCATATAGAAATGTTTTTCCTATTTTTGAATACACTTTTTAAGAATGAAACTACAGACCTTGTAAAATATTCATTCACTTAAAATTGTAATACTAAAAATGCAGGACGACATTGTCTAAGACCCAGTAGCCTTAAAATTGGTAAAATCCACCTCTTTCTTGGTACAGAATAAAATTTACAAAATAAAAGAACATGCATTGTTGTTTGCAGAGACTTATCATCACATGGGCACTTACTCATGGTGCTAGACCAATCATTTGTGATGTGGAAACTGGTTAGCCTATGAAAGATCCCCAGTCTAAAGCGGGTCAACAGCATCCTGTCATAACCACCTAAGATGGTTTTAAGATACGGATGAATACTATCATTTGATTCGCCAGTACCGCTGGCTTTAATATTTCGGTTGAGAATCTGTTTGTCTCAAGGAGCATCAAACAATTTCTTTTTATAGTTTTTCTCGAGAATGTAGTTATGGTACCAGGGTAATCAAAATATTCTGGATGCCCTAGGTCTTTCATAACATTTTTAACATATTTTAGCCATAGGATACTAGAGGCCCGTTGTAATTTTAAACTATCATTTAGAATATCCGATTAAAACTGGTTTTAAAGGTGGACCATATCCTGTGCCACAATAAAATGGGTTGTATTTTTATAAGGTTGGTTATGTGCGGCATCCCTAGTTCAGAATGACATATATAAGTAGATGTACTGCTTGGGACTGCCAACAAATATCTAAAGAAGGCATTCTCTACTGACTGCAGGGACTGAGGATCTGCATAGCCCCAGACGCCGTAGAGACGCATTTTGCTTTTTAGATATGTAATAATTCAATGACCGGTCGTCTTCCCAGTTTTCTGGCAAAGTTGGCTAGTGCAGCAGTAGGTTTCATAAATAATAATTTTCTTGCTTGAACAGCCTGGGACCATGTCCCCTTCTGGTCAAAAAGAATGCCCAGATAAGAAAATCTTTTGTTAAATTAGACCTTATTATTATCAATAAATATGTCTCTACATTTTATACTATCTTTCCCACATTTCATAATAAAAGTTTTAGAGGTGTTCACTCTAAGGCCCAAGTTATGCATAAAAGTTGAAAAGCTAGTCACAACCCTTTGAATCCCCAATTGTGTTCGCAACATCAAAATAGCGTTGTCCACATATAGTAGGGCAGGTATAGAACACTTGTCAATTTGTGGCAGATCCTGACACTGATTCGCTAGGACTTCACCTAATTCATTAATGTACAATGTAAATAAAAAAGGTGCCAAAACACATCCTTGTCTTACTCCTTTCCGTTTTTTGAACAAAGCCATACACTCCTCACTGGTCCCATAACAAACCCTTGCTTTTGCATCGCTATTAACCCCGGGCACAATACTCCGCTACACCAGCGGAGTATGCAGAGTTTTTCCAACTCCGCGCACTACTGGGAACGCAGAGTTTAGCAAAAAACTCCGACTCCGCGGCATGGCGGAGTTTGCCCTGCCACCCACCCCGCTTTCTGGCTTACCTGGTCACGCCGGTGCTTCCGTGCCCTGCGCTGGCTGTCCTCCTCCTGACTGTGTTCAGTCCTCTCCACTTCAGGCTTGTCCGACTCCCCAGACGCTCTACGTCCCTCTTGGGAGGACTGCACATGCGCGCAGTCCTCCCAAGAGTGACGTTGAGCATGGGTGTTTCATTTTGCCTGGGGAGTCGTACGAGCCTGGAGTGGAGAGAGGAGAAACCCAGGAGGACAGCCCAGGCAGGGCACGGAAGCACTGGCGTGACCAGGTAAGTCTGTGGCGGCCTCGAGGTGGGTGGCAGCAGGGGGCGGTGCGGAGCATAGTGGAATTCCATGGAGCTTTTAGCCAACTCCGTGGAATTCCGCGAAGTGGCACTCCGCCAACTCCGCCCACCCTTAATAGCTGCCTCAAGAAGTGAATAAGTGGGATTTCCACACCCATATCTTCTAAAATCTTCCATAGTTTGTCATGTATAATGCAGTCAAATGTTGCAGTTAAATCTGCAAATGCCAGATGTAGCCTACCCTGCTTGCCATTGTGTACTTTCCCAAAAGGATATTTAAATTTAGTCCCTGCTCGACCGTGCCTAGGCCCTGTCGGAAACCATATTGTAGTTCAGTTATGATGCCATTGTCTTCAGCCCAATCCTTTAATCTATTGTGTATAATGCGTCCCATCATCTTGACCAAGGAGTCTAACAATGATATTGGTCGATAGCATGCAGGGTTATGACGGTCTCCTTTCTTAAAAATTGGAACCAATGTTGATTCCGACCAAGTTGTTATAAGGCCGGAAGAGCAACATGCTGCTATTACTTGTGTTAGCAGAGGGCCCCATAGGGACAAATTAGATTTATAAAGGTCTACAGGGACTCCGTCAGGACCGGGAGCTTTTACCGCCCAAACTTGCATTAATGGCACAGTTAACCTCTTCTAAGGTAAAATGTACATCTAAAGGATAGTAATTGGTTGTCGGTATCTCATGAAGTGGTTGGGACGTAACCGTTGATGTCTCATGTACATAGTTATTATACATGTTCGAGTAATGGTCTACCCATTGGTCCTCGGCAATAGCTATCTCTATGGTTGGTATATCTCGAGGGGCCAAAAATGGGGCATTTACTGCCTTCCAAAAGGACGTATTATCTCTGGTTAAAGTGGCTTTGTGCAATTCTGCCCATGATTTTTCTCTTAACGCGCCTTTAAGGGCGTGCCTATAATCCCCCCTGGCCGTTTTAATTTCTTGTCGATTTCTAATAGACTATAGCATGTTTCAGTTTACTATAAGCTTTAGTGCATTTGGCGTTGAACCAGCCTTGTTTTCTATTATAAGATTTGTGTTCTCCACAAATAAGGCCTTTTTAACATCTCTAGTAATCTGTGTAAAAGATTTTAAAGTCTCAGCATGGGGTAGTCTCATCAAGACAAATTAAAAAGGCGGATTTACAGTTTATTAGTAGTGACCTTGTAAATTCAGTCGAATCCACCATAGGCCAGTGTAGGGAATAGCCATTAATTTTGTTCAGAACTATATTCGGAACACTATGAGCCGATTTACCCCTAGTATTTATCACAGTACTTGGGAGTAAGAAAGTAATACTTAATGGAACGTGATCACTCATGGCATTTTTGTGAATGGTGAAACTTTTAAGCCTGCTAGAATGCCTGTTTGACAGAAGGATATAATCAATGGTCGAACATATCCCTCTTCTTTTAAAGGTATGACTGAAGGGGACTGACGGAGAACATAAATCATTGGTGAAACCAAGATCAAGTGAAAATATAATTTCTTTTAAATATTCCCCAAAGGTTGTATGTGGGAAATGATGGCATAGATCCCTCCTACTATTACCTATATTATTCATGTCACTTACTTTATGAGGTGGATCTACAGTTATTGGAAGTATCTCTACAGTTAAGGGCTTATCTATGGTAACCGTTGTGCCATATGTAGAAGGCTTAAAACCTTCCTCTAAGCAAGGAAAGGCTGGAGAGCTCATAGGAACGTCAGATTTATTTCCTGTTTCCCAAGTTGTAACAAAGTCAGGAATATGTACTTGTATATCTGGTGTTGAATGTGGACTACATCCCTTATTTGAGCGGCATGTATACTTGTCGCATTTAGTCAGTCTACTTCCACCAAAGTGGGCAGAATATCAAAACGGTTAGAGACAGGGACGTTATATGTGTGGTAAACATTATCATAAAAATCCCTCCTATCTGATCTTGAATGTAGTTCCTTCAGTGGTTGATAAAATTAACCCAGTGGTGGGGCGTGGCTTGGAGCGTCAAGATGGCGGTCGCACTCTCAGAGTGCTACGGACCCCTCCGTCATCCTCTCCGAGATCCACAACCATCGGCAGCCCAATCCTTCTCCCGGTGACAGACATCCGTCCACCGTTGCGGCGCCAACCTTCTGGGGTGAACAGAGCCCCCATGGCACCTGCCCATCGTCAATCACTGCCATCTCGCCTCATGGCCTGCGGGGCGGCCTCGCAACATGGCGGACCCGCAGCGGACTCCAGGAAACCTCGAGGAGGCCGGAGGTGAGCCGCAATAGAACTGCGGGGGCCAAAGAATAGCAGTCACCCGGTGCATTGCCCGCAGACTCCTGGCAACGCCCGGGGCTGAGACGACCTGTGGCCAATCGCTGCTACACCCACCTGCGGCCGGCCCTCGCCGCCTCTCTCCTCAGGACTGCGGCGCAGCCATTGTGGTGTGGTGGGCCTGGCGCTGGCTCCGGGGAGTGGCCGTGGCACCAGCAGAGAACGGAGTCACGTCTGCGGGAGTGGAGGGATAGCAAGGCCCTGCGGAGCCTGGGGAGGGTCCCCGAAGCGACCCGCTGGCCCCATACCACATCACCCCTCTGGGGCAGCGGTGAGTGCCTCCATCCCCAGCGATCCCATGACACACAGTCATGTGGGGGCTCTCGGCCCAAAGGAGGATCACAGACTGCCGCCTGGTTCCCGAGGTCTGCGACCCGGGGGGCCCCCGGAGAGCGTAATTCACCGGGCTCTCCATTGCCGGTGGCCATGGACTAGGGTCGAATGAGGCCCGAGGAGCCACCCACCAACCTTATGCTGTTACCCCCCTGCCTCACCTGCCTCACTCCTTGACGTCAACGCTCCCCTGGCTGTGGCGCTGACCCCGGCTGATCAGGCCTGAGAACCTGTCGTCCTCTGAATCCATGTGGGGATGAGTTGGAGCCCCTTTCTGATCTGGGAGGGAGCGTCATGGGGCCTTGCCCACTGGTTGCCCCGAATTGACTGCTCCCTGGAATGTGGCCACTACGCATAGCGACATTCTCCCTCCCGGGCCCTGCCACTGCCTTACACGAGCGCCCCGGACAGCTGTGCCCATGGGCCCTTTTCACCTGGAGCTGGGTGGTGGGCCTCGGTAGTGGCCCTCAACAACCCTCCTCACTTTAAAGCCCACATCGACCGAGCTGCTAAGGGGGGGCTGCCCGGGACCGGGCACATGCAGCACTTGGCCTGGGGGCGCCGGCCTTTCGGAATAGCACAGAGGTGATCCGGGTCCTTGGAACAAACTTGGAGAGGGGGGACCGGGGTGCGGGACTCCCAAGATCTGATCCCTTTGCCCACCCCGGATCCCTGGACCCTCCTGGCCTGGACCTGGATCAATCACAGGGAGTCACCGCCACCTCCGGGGGCCCCACTGTGGCCCCTCGCTGACACCGTCCCGCGGACCAGACGTTGGCCTGGCCCAGGGGCTTCTGCTCATCCTCACCAGGGACTCCAATAAGAACACCTTGGCACAAAACGAGGGTTTCCTCAAACCAACCAGCCTGACTGGGAGCGGTGGGTCACGATTCCCCCAGGTCCAGCCTTGCCGTCTACGCTCGCAGGCCCGGAGGCCACGAACACAGACTGCAGGATCCTTCTTGCTGGACCCTGGGCACAAGAGGCCTCAAGTGAGTGTGGGCTCCAGTCACAGAACGCCAGGACCAAACCTCTCTACTGCATCATCTCGAGAATAAGGCAGGGGCCATCCCCCAGCTCCCTACACCAATCGAGCCCAAAACAGCGAAACACCATCACTCGACCTAGTAAAAGTATTTTTTACCACTCACCATGGGGAAGGACCGTGCCCCCAAGCCATCCACAATACAAACGCATATGAAAATGGACCAATTCACCATGAACGAACCTGGTCCAACGGAGGGAGCTACGGGGGTTCCTCCCTCCCCCAGGGTGACCTCACCGCAATCCTGCAGGCAATCAGCACGTCCCAACCCTCGGTGGAGGGTGAGATCGGCGAGGTCGGGGTGGACATGGCCCTCATCCGGCAAGACCTGCGTAATGCCACAGCCCGCATCTCCGAGGCGGAGTCCCGCATCTCTACAGTCGAGGATTGTTAGACTTGGCACCATTGGCGTGGGTCTCCCTTCCATTTTTTTGCTGTTGCCTCTTATGTTTTGCTGGTTTTAGATGCTTTTGGGCACTGTGCCACTGCTGTTCAGTGCCACAGTGCAAGTGCTCCCTACTGTAAATTGATGTATGGATTAGTGACTCCATGATTGGATGATTGGTTTACTTGTCAGTCCCTAGTACAGTGCACTGAGTGTGCCCAGGGCTTGTAAATCCAATGCTGCTGGTGGGCTTGCAGCACTGGTTGTGCCACCCACAGAAGCAGCTTGTAAAATGTGTCTCAGGCCTGCCATTGCAGAGCCTGTGTGCGGTCTGTGACTGCCATGTCGACTTGGCAAGTGCACCCACTTGCCAGTCCCTAAACCTTCCCTTATCTTCATATCAGACACCCCTAAGGTAGGCCCAAGGGCAGGGTGCATTGTAAGTATAAGGTAGGACATGCCCTGGTGTGTGTGGCATGTCCTAATAGTGAATTACAGCCATTTTCGTTTTTCACTATTGCAAGGCTACCTGTTCTCCATAGGCCAGAATGGGCAGTTTGATTATTACACCTTATAATCCTAACTGACCCAGGGAACATGGTAGAAAAACGAATTTAGTATGCCTGAACTCAGAATGATAAAATACATCTTTTAGTGAAGTTGGTTTTAACATTCTGTATTTGAAAATACCACTTTTAGAAAGTGGGTATTTTCTTGCCTAAACTTCCAAGCCTGCCTCTGCTAGGTTGTGTATTCCTTGTCTGGAGATTGAGTGACAGGGGCTGGGGGTGGCTACAGGAGACAGGGTGAGTCAGCACAGGGCTGAATAGAAAGATCTGCATCCAGAGTGGAGGGAGGAGTTGCACCTGGGTCTGAATAGGGCTGTGCCTGCCTTCCACAATGCTGGCTCCACCTCCTGCCGGGCGTCTGATGGCTCTGCCCCTCACTCACAAAGGAAAGAAGGAGTCAGAAAAACAAAGTCCTCCAGGACTGACCAGAACTGGTTTTGGACTAGGCAGAGGCCTCTCTGCCTTCAGAGAACAAAGAGAAACTGTGTATAAAAAGGGGACCCAGACCCCTAGGAAATTAGATCACTTCTGGGAAATCAAGAAACCTGTTGCCAAGGAGAAGAACCGGAGAAGCTGAAGGAGAAGTACTGCCCCTGTGCTGTTTTGCTGATTGGGGTTGGCCTGCAGTGGTTGCTTTCTACCAAGGACAGGAGAAAAGACTTTGCTGTGCTTTGTCATCTTGAAGAAGAGAATCTCCAAGGGCTTGAACTAGAGCTTGCCTCCTGCCTGAAGTCTCAGGGATACAAGACTTCACCAACCAGCTCCCCCCCTGCATTCCCTTGCTGGGAATTGAAGTGCCTGCTGTTGTGCTGGGCCTTCTGAGAGACTGCGTGTCGCTGGGAGCTGGAAGCGCGATGCAACAACGAGAAGCGTGTCGCCGCCGCAGCCGCGGTCATCGCATCGCCAAGGAAGCGAGACGCCGCTGTCATCCTCGCATCGCCGAAGCGCGGCGCATCACCGAAGAAGCGGGACGCTGCCACAGAGGTCATCGTCGCATCACCGGAGAAGCGCGTCGCAGGGCCTGTCGCGGCTCCAAAGATCATCGAGTCGCCGCACGGCCATCGGGCGTGCACGCATCACACCAACGTTGTCACATCGCAACCAAGACGCCATTTTGTCGCATCGTACCAGAGAAGAGTATCGCATCGAGGTGCCATCTTGTCGCATCGCACCGGAAAGCAGTAAGAAACCGACGCATCACCTCCCCACACAGTAAGGAAGCGAGCATCAACTCCCCTGCGCAGCAGTAAGGAACCGATGCATCCACTCCCTGAGTGTAAGGAACCGACGCATCACCTTCCCTGCGACCCTTTTGTTTTCTTTGCGTTACGCATTCAAGGTACATTGAGAGTAAAGTGTCGCATTTACAACTTGAGAGAACTGAACTATTTTATAACCTTTTAAAGTCTATGTTTGAGTACAGTATTGTGGATTTTTGCTATTGGGTCTTGTGATAAGTCTATATAAAGATTACTTATTTTTACATAACAACCTGTGTGGTGTCCATCTGTAGTGTTTTCACTGTATTACTGTATGTCTTCCCAAATGCTTTACACACTGCCTCTGAGATAAGCCTGTCTGCTCGTGCCAAGCTACCAGGGGGTGAGCAGGGGTTATTTTAGGAGTGTATCCCCCTTATCCTGACTAGAAGCAAGGGTCCCTATTTGGACAAAGGTGCAAACCATTGCCAACTAGAGACCCCCAGTTCTAACATTGGTGGTCAGCGGTGAGGATTTGGGCTTGCATTTGTGATTCATATACAGTGATTGGTGTACACTACTAGTGAGTGCAGACCAATACGCGACCACATACATTTTGAAAGGACTTTTTTTCCTGGGAACCTTTATTTTTGTTGAGAACTGCCAATTTTCACAATGAGCAAAAGAGGATCCATTGCACCTGCAGATATTGAATTTGAAGAAGATAGGGTTGATACCTACACTGTGCCAGAGCTCGAAGCGGTTTGTAAAAGTTTAAAATCTCTATGAGAGGCCTCACCAGGAAGGAGGAGCTTCAAAAGGCGCTGAGGGCCTTGTTGGAAGCACGGAATGCCGGTGGGCAGCCCGAGGAGCCTGTGGAGGAGGCAGAGAATTTAGATGAGCAGCTTGAGGGGCCATTAGGCTTACACGGGAGGTGAGTGCCTTCCAGGGAGGGCAGCAGTGTTTCTCAAAGGGCCTGTCTCCAGAGGAGCTGGAGGACAGGGACAAAAGCAGGATGCATGAAATGGAAATGGCCAAACTGAAACAGGGAAGCCATGATAGCCTTGAGCACAAGAAATTGGAGTTGGAAAGTAAGAGGTTGGCCATGGAAGAAAAAGGATGCTTTTAGAGCATGAGAGAGTGGTGAGGGAGCTAGAGCTAAAGGCTAGGAGCCTAGAGATCACTCCCTCTGGTGGCAGCACACCTCCAGTGCCTGTAGAAAGTAGAGTATACATCCCCAAGGAGGTTATTAAGGATTTCATGAAGGGGAGGACATTGGGCAATGGTTTAAAGCATATGAGATCGCCATGACATCACACCGGGTCCCTGAGAAGGATTGGGGAGCGGGGTTGTGGGGCCGCTTTACATGTGAGGGAAGGGAAACCTTGCTAGCCTTGCCCACAGAGGATCAGATGTCCTATGCCCACCTGAAGGAAGCTTTAGTGGCAAGGTATGGGTTAACTCCAGAGCTTTATAGGCAGAAGTTTAGGAACTGCAAAAAGCTGGAGTCTAGTACCTGGGTGGAGTATGTGTCTTATTTTTGCAGAGCATTGGATGGATGGGTGAAGGGTAGCAAAGTAAATGACTTGCAGGGGTTCTATGATTTAATTGCATGGGAGCACTTGTCCAGTAGTTGTTTTCCAGAGCTACGCCAGCACCTTGTTGACAGTAAGCTGACTAATCCTAGGAAGCTTGCTGAGGAGGCGGACCGCTGGGTCAGTACCCGGGTCCACAAGGGTCTTGTGGGAGACTCCGCCAAAGGTGGGCAGGGTCCCCAGCAGAAGAGTGGGGGGACAAGGGTAAACAGAAGGAGTTCCAAAAAGGGCCCCAAAGTAAACCCCAAGAGAACCAAGGTAAGGGTTCCCAGCCTCCCACTGAGAAAAGACCATGGGTCCCAACAGATAAGTCTGTTCAGAAGGGGCCCAAAGCATGTTTTAGTTGTGGTCAGGTGGGTCACTTTGTAGGAAGTCCCAAGTGCCCCAATACCGTGACCACTGCACCCACTGGTGCACCACCCCGGCAGATGGCTAGTGTAGCCCTGGGGGAGGAGTTGGGTGCCCAAGGTGGGTGGGGTCCCGCAGAGATGTCCCTGGTCTCTTTAGGAGACAGTGAGATGGTCCCTAGGACCCAGCTGCCTGATAACACTAAAAATACAGGCAGTGGGTGACCATCAATGGCCATAGGGTGGAGGCTCTCAGAGACACCGGGGCCAGTGTGACAGCTGTCAGTTGTCGGCTGGTGTCTGAGGAGCAGGTGGTCCCCAACGTATTCTACCCTGTAGTTGCCGCTGACAACTCAGAGAGCCACTGCAAGGTGGCCCAGGTTCCCTTTGAGTGGGGGGGGTCTCAGGTATCCTTCAAGTAGCTGTGAGGCCAGCCATGCCTGTTGACTGTCTGCTAGGCAATGATTTGGAGAGCTCCCCTTGGGCGAAGGTGGAGCAGATGTCTCATTTGGAGATGTTGGGTCTGCCAGAGTGGGCGTGTGTGACCACTCGGTCAATGGCAGCCGGTAAGGGTATTCAGGAGAACCTGGAGCCTGGAAGAAAGGCCCAGGTGCCTGCCTTAAAGAGAGGAGGCGGGGGCATGGGAAACCGGCCCCGAAGTTCCCACGGTCCAGGAGGAGGCAGACCTTGAGGGGGATGCCCTGGAACCTACAGGGGAACAAGTGGCTGAACTGGGGGACCTGCCTGAGCGGACCCATTGGCAGCAGGAAGGAGGCCCCTCCAGGGAAGAGTTCTGCGAGGAGCAGAAGAAGTGCCCTTCTCTTGAGGGCTTGCGGCAACAGGCTGCAAGCCAGGCAGCAGGTGATCAGTCTGGATCACACTGGATCTACTGGGAGAATGGTCTCCTGTATAGTGAGCCTAAGGTTGCTGAGCCTGGGTCAGCCCGTGTGCTGGTGGTACCCCAGCGCTTCAGATCCTTCCTACTGGGTCTGGCTCATGATGTGCCTTTAGCAGGACATTTGGGGCAAGACAAGACCTTTCAAAGGCTTGTCACCCACTTTCATTGGCCCCAAATGCGCAAGAGTTCAGATACTCATTGCAGGACCTGTCAGACTTGCCAGGCAAGTGGTAAGAGTGGGAGGAAGCACAAGGCTCCTCTCCAACCTTTCCCTGTTGTCAGCACCCCTTTGAGAGGGTGGGTATTGACATTGTGGGGCCTCTGGATCCCAAGACAGCCATGGGCAACAGGTTCATCCTGGTCTTGGTGGACCATGCCACCCGGTACCCGGAAGCCATCCCTCTTCGGACAGTGACGGCCCCCGTGGTGGGACGTGCACTGATGGGGATTTTCTCCCGTGTGGGGTTCCCCAAGGAGGTGGTGTCCGACCGTGGTACCAACTTCATTTCCAAGTATATGAAGTCCCTGTGGCAGGAGTGTGGTGTAACCTATAAGTTCACCACTCCTTACCACCCCCAAGGTAATGGGCTGGTTGAGAGATTCAACCGGACCCTGAAAGGCATGATTATGGGTCTTGAAGAACCCATGAGGCGTAAGTGGGACGTCCTCTTGCCATGCCTGCTCTTTGCTTACAGAGAGGTGCCCCAGAAGTCCTTAGGGTTCAGTCCCTTTGAACTGCTGTACGGCCATCCTGTAAGAGGACCTCTGAGTCTGGTCAAGGAAGGCTGGGAGGAAGACTCCCCAGGATGTATTTAGTTACATGCTGGCCTTCAGGAACCAGACTCGGCGTTTCAGACAACACGCTGAGGCGAATCTGGAAGCCAGCCAGGAAGAGATGAAACGTTGGCATGATCAGAATGCCACTCTGATCGAGTTTCAGCCTGGACAAAAGGTTTGGGTCATGGCCCCAGTGGAGCCCTGTGCGCTCCAGGATAAGTGGACCGGACCATTTGAGGTGGTGGAGCGCAAGAGTGATGTCACCTACTTGGTGGACTTGCAGTCTCCCAGGAACCCCTTGCGGGTCCTGCATGTGAACCGCCTGAAGCCCCACTTTGAGAGGTCTGAAGTGGGCATGCTCTTAGCAACAGATGCTGGGATGGAAGAGGAGACTGAACCTCTTCCTGACCTCCTGTATGCAAAAGAGCAAGATGGGTCAGTGGATGGTGTGAACCTCTCTCCCACCCTGACCCCTGAGCAGCAGAATGACTGTCGCCAACTGTTGGGGCAGTTTTCTGATCTGTTCTCCCTGACTCCCAGTATCACTGAATGGTGCATCCATGATGTGGACACTGGGGACAGTCCTCCAATGAAGCACAAAACTTACAGAGTGACTGACAGGGTGAGAGCTTGCATCAAGGAGGAGATCTCCAAGATGTTTGCCTTAGGGGTGATTGAGTCCTCTAACAGCCCTTGGGCCAGCCCAGTGGTCTTGGTCCCAAAGGCTGCCGCGCCTGGTGCCACACCCGAACTCCGGTTCTGTGTGGACTACCGAGGACTCAATTCAGTCACCAGGACTGACGCGCACCCCATCCCCAGAGCTGATGAGCTCATTGATCGGTTAGGGGCTGCCCGGTACCTCAGCACGTTTGATCTAACGTCTGGATACTGGCAGATTGCCTTAACTGATGGGGCCAAAGAGAGGTCAGCATTCTCCACACCAGATGGGCACTACCAATTCCGGGTGATGCCCTTTGGGATGAAGAATGCCCCTGCCACCTTTCAGAGGTTGGTCAACCAGGTGTTGGCTGGGCTGGAGGATTTCAGTGCCGCCTACCTGGATGACATTGCAGTGTTCAGCGCCACTTGGGAGGAACATCTGCACCACCTCTGGGAAGTGTTGAAGGCACTGCGGAGGGCAGGCCTCACGATCAAGGCGAGTAAGTGCCAGATCGGGCAGTGTTCTGTGGTGTACTTGGGACACCAGGTTGGGAGCGGCCAGGTGGCGCCCTACAACCCAAGATAGTTACCATCCTGGCTTGGGAACCCCCAAAACCCAGACAGAGGTGAGAGCCTTCTTAGGACTCACCGGGTATTACAGGAGGTTTGTCAAGGGGTATGGCAACATTGTTGCACCCTTGACTGAGCTGACTTCCAGGAAGCAGCCCAGGAAAGTGAACTGGACTGATGCCTGCCAAAAGGCTTTTGATGCCCTGAAATCTGCCATGTGCACGGCGCCCGTGCTTCAGGCGCCCAACTTCTCAAGGGAATTCATTGTGCAGACAGATGCTTCAGAGCATGGTGTTGGGGCTGTGCTTTCACAGATGAATGAGGAGGGCCTAGACCAACCTGTAGCCTTTATTAGTAGGAGGTTACTCCCACGGGAACAGAGGTGGAGTGCGATTGAACGTGAGGCATTTGCTGTGGTCTGGGCACTGAAGAAGTTGAGACCATATTTGTTTGGGACTCACTTCCGGGTTCAGACAGACCACAGGCCCCTCAGATGGTTAATGCAGATGAGGGGTGAGAACCCAAAACTGTTGAGGTGGTCCATTTCCCTACAGGGGATGGACTTCACGGTGGAACACCGCCCTGGTACAGAACACGCCAATGCTGATGGTCTGTCCAGATTTTTCCGCTTTAGTGATGAGAACTCCCAGGAGGAAGGGTAGTTCTCCCCACATTTCAGCTGGAGGGGACACGTGTTAGACTTGGCACCATTGGCGTGGGTCTCCCTTCCATTTGTTTGCTGTTGCCTCTTATGTTTTGCTGGTTTTAGATGCTTTTGGGCACTGTGCCACTGCTGTTCAGTGCCACAGTGCAAGTGCTCCCTACTGTAAATTGATGTATGGATTAGTGACTCCATGATTGGATGATTGGTTTACTTGTCAGTCCCTAGTACAGTGCACTGAGTGTGCCCAGGGCTTGTAAATCCAATGCTGCTGGTGGGCTTGCAGCACTGGTTGTGCCACCCACAGAAGCAGCTTGTAAAATGTGTCTCAGGCCTGCCATTGCAGAGCCTGTGTGCGGTCTGTGACTGCCATGTCGACTTGGCAAGTGCACCCACTTGCCAGTCCCTAAACCTTCCCTTATCTTCATATCAGACACCCCTAAGGTAGGCCCAAGGGCAGGGTGCATTGTAAGTATAAGGTAGGACATGCCCTGGTGTGTGTGGCATGTCCTAATAGTGAATTACAGCCATTTTCGTTTTTCACTATTGCAAGGCTACCTGTTCTCCATAGGCCAGAATGGGCAGTTTGATTATTACACCTTATAATCCTAACTGACCCAGGGAACATGGTAGAAAAACGAATTTAGTATGCCTGAACTCAGAATGATAAAATACATCTTTTAGTGAAGTTGGTTTTAACATTCTGTGTTTGAAAATACCACTTTTAGAAAGTGGGTATTTTCTTGCCTAAACTTCCAAGCCTGCCTCTGCTAGGTTGTGTATTCCTTGTCTGGAGATTGAGACAGGGGCTGGGGGTGGCTACAGGAGACAGGGTGAGTCAGCACAGGGCTGAATAGAAAGATCTGCATCCAGAGTGGAGGGAGGAGTTGCACCTGGGTCTGAATAGGGCTGTGCCTGCCTTCCACAATGCTGGCTCCACCTCCTGCCGGGCGTCTGATGGCTCTGCCCCTCACTCACAAAGGAAAGAAGGAGTCAGAAAAACAAAGTGCTCCAGGACTGACCAGAACTGGTTTTGGACTAGGCAGAGGCCTCTCTGCCTTCAGAGAACAAAGAGAAACTGTGTATAAAAGGGGACCCAGACCCCTAGGAAATTAGATCACTTCTGGGAAATCAAGAAACCTGTTGCCAAGGAGAAGAACCGGAGAAGCTGAAGGAGGAGTACTGCCCCTGTGCTGTTTTGCTGATTGGGGTTGGCCTGCAGTGGTTGCTTTCTACCAAGGACAGGAGAAAAGACTTTGCTGTGCTTTGTCATCTTGAAGAAGAGAATCTCCAAGGGCTTGAACTAGAGCTTGCCTCCTGCCTGAAGTCTCAGGGATACAAGACTTCACCAACCAGATCCCCCCCTGCATTCCCTTGCTGGGAATTGAAGTGCCTGCTGTTGTGCTGGGCCTTCTGAGAGACTGCGTGTCGCTGGGAGCTGGAAGCGCGACGCAACAACGAGAAGCGTGTCGCCGCCGCAGCCGCGGTCATCGCATCGCCAAGGAAGCGAGACGCCGCTGACGCTGTCATCCTCGCATCGCCGAAGCGCGGCGCATCACCGGAGAAGCGGGACGCTGCCACAGAGGTCATCGTCGCATCACCGGAGAAGCGCGTCGCAGGGCCTGTCGCGGCTCCAAAGATCATTGAGTCGCCGCACGGCCGTCGGGCGTGCACGCATCACACCAACGTTGTCACATCGCAACCAAGACGCCATTTTGTCGCATCGTACCGGAGAAGAGTATCGCATCGAGGTGCCATCTTGTCGCATCGCACCGGAAAGCAGTAAGAAACCGACGCATCACCTCCCCACACAGTAAGGAAGCGAGCATCAACTCCCTGCGCAGCAGTAAGGAACCGACGCATCCACTCCCTGAGTGTAAGGAACCGACGCATCACCTTCCCTGCGACCCTTTTGTTTTCTTTGCGTTACGCATTCAAGGTACATTGAGAGTAAAGTGTCGCATTTACAACTTGAGAGAACTGAACTATTTTATAACCTTTTAAAGTCTATTTTTGAGTACAGTATTGTGGATTTTTGCTATTGGGTCTTGTGATAAGTCTATATAAAGATTACTTATTTTTACATAACAACCTGTGTGGTGTCCATCTGTAGTGTTTTCACTGTATTACTGTATGTGTTCCCAAATGCTTTACACACTGCCTCTGAGATAAGCCTGTCTGCTCGTGCCAAGCTACCAGGGGGTGAGCAGGGGTTATTTTAGGAGTGTATCCCCCTTATCCTGACTAGAAGCAAGGGTCCCTATTTGGACAAAGGTGCAAACCATTGCCAACTAGAGACCCCCAGTTCTAACAAGGATGATGTCCACCAGCTGAAAGAACAGGTAACCCACCTGCAGACCCACACCAAAGAATTGCATAGAAGGGCTGAAGACTCCGAAAATCGATCAAGGCGTAAAAACCTCCACTTGGTGGGATTTACAGAAGGGGTCGAACAAGGCAAAATGGCAACCTTCATCGAGAAATGGATGAAATCGTGGATGCCCAAAGACACACTTTCAACCTGGTTCGCTGTGGAGCGGGCACATTGGTCCCTGGCGCCTAAGCCACCACCTGGCGCTCCGCACCGTCCTATCATTGCCAGGATCCTCAACTTTAAAGATAGGGACGCTATCCTGAGAGAGGCCCGGACCCAAGGCACCCTGACCTTTCAGAACCATACCATAATGGTTTTTCCAGACTACACCAAGGAGGTCCAGGCCCAAAGACGCTCATATGCTGATGTCAAGCAGAAGCTGCGCGTTCTTGGCTTCCAATATAGATTGCTTTTCCCGGCCTGTCTTTGTGTCGTTTTCCATGACAAAGCGCAATTCTTTGAATCTCCACAATCCGCCTGGACCTGGCTGAAAGAAGAGCGGCCACTCAGGGTCCGATCCACCTCCCCACCTGCAACATCCAGATCCCAGGCGACCGGACCACAGTCTTCTAAAGAGCGCAGGAGGCGCACACAACCACACAGGGGCCGTGGAGGCTGCAAAGATGCATCCAGATCACCTGGCTCAGCTGCTTGTGGCCCCAAAAGCACCACCTGCCTGACGGCCTCCCAGCCCCGGCATCAGGAGGGATCCACGGACAACTTGTCCGCTGAGCGAAGCCCCTCCAGAACTCAGGGCCCAGTGACTGTAGACTCAGACCTTTCCCAAGGCCCTGTGATCTAAAGAACCATGGGGGCACACTGAGACAGTGCCGGAAGCTCTCAATCTACTTGGTTTTGGGATACTCATCCCAACGAACTACAGAACTCAGGACAATCTGCAGATGCTGCGGCCACATCCGTTATAAGAAGAGGGGCTCACCACGCAACTCCTAAGCTAAGCGTTATAGTTTAGCCTGTTAATTTTGAGTTCATAGGGCGACAGATGCTTCAGTTCCAGAAGTATAGGGTGGGGGGTGGTAGGGAAGGGAGGGTCAGGACCGTTGTCCACTGCTTAGATTTATGTTTTTCATTGTTATTATTTCCGTTCATTGTCTACAGCACTCTAACATCTGACCAACACGCATGCATTTTGCCCCCATACACTATAAGACAAAGATCAGAATCACAACCCCTCAAAGCTCCACATGAGCCCCCTAGAGGGCTCAGGCCCTGTGACTCCTTAACCTTACACACTTAACATGACACACACAGTTAACAAGGGCAACTCCCTTCGAGTTCTGTCATGGATCATCAATGGGATGCTCGATCGCATCAAGCGCACAGCGGTCTTGAAATATGCCCGACACACTCTTGGCATACTCTTACTTCAAGAAACCCACCTCCTAGGGACCCAATGCTCCTTTCTCGCATGATACGGGTTTGACAGGGTGTGGCACTCTGGCTTTGAACAAGGCTCGCGGGGGTAGCAATCCTTCATTCTCACCCACGCCACAAGGGACCAACAAGGCCGGTTCATAGTTATATCTGGGACGCTAGAAGGGAACACCCTCAACTGGATATCTATATATGTCCCACCCGCCACACTCACATCATCACTGAGACAACTAACCGACATTGTCTCCGCCCTGCCCCTGGGGCAGACGGTAATAGGGGGAGACTTTAATGCAGTCATGCAACCGACGCTCGACACAATGGGCATACCTTCTCCTGGTAGGATAGCACACGCAAAAAGACTGGTTGACTGGGCGGCTACCCTGGGCGTATGTGATGTCTGGAGAACCTGGAACCCCCGAAGCTCCCATTACACCCACACCTCAGCGGCACATCACACACAGGCGCGAATCGACATGATTTTCATGCCCGACCCCGAATGCCATAGAATAACCGACAATGTTATCCTTCCCCGAGGAATTTCAGATCACTCGCCCCTGCTCCTGCATCTAGGCGAATCCCCTGACACGCTTCGACCACTGTGGCGGCTAAACACCTAGTTCCTACTGTTAGACCTGGCATCCTTGACGTGGGTTTCCCTGACTTTTTGCCTCTACCACCTATGTTTTTGATGCTGTGCTGGATTTCGTTTTTGCTGGCTTAGATGCTTTGGGCACTTTGCTACTGCTGATCAGTGTCAAAGTGCAAGTGCTCCCTGTGTAAATTGATATTGTGATTGGTTCTCCCTGATTGGCATATTTGTTTTACCAGTAGGTCCCTAGTAAAGTGCACTGAGTGTGCCAGGGCTGGTAAATCAAATGCTACTAGTGGTCTTGCAGCACTGATTGTGCCACCCACATGAGTAGCCCTGAAAAGAGGTCTCAGGGCTGCCACCGCAGTGCCTGCGCGCCATTTGTTAACTGCCATGTCGACCTGACAAGTGCACCCACTTGCCAGGCCCTACCCTTCCCTTTCCTTGCACATAGGACACCCCTATGGTAGGCCCAAGGTACCCCCCTGGGCAGGGTGCAGTGTATGTGAAAGGTAGGACATGTACGGATGTGTGTATCATGTCCTGATAGTGAAATACTGCCAATTTCGTTTTTCACTATTGAAAGGCTATCTTGCCCATGGGACACAATGGGGAGTGCTTTGTGACATTTTACAAGCATATCTTCCCATAGGAGTAAGATAGAAGATTGGAGTCTGGTATCGCTGAACTCAGAATTTAATAACACATCTTTTAGTAAAGATGATTTTCAAATTATGTGTTTGAAAATAGCACTTTTAGAAAGTGGCTATTTTCTTGTTAAACCTTTCTGTGTGCCTCTGCCTGTTTGTTGATTGGCTGTCTGGTATCAGTGTGACAGAGAGAGAGGATGTGCATTTCCTGTAGACAGCCTCTGGGGGGGTCGAGGTGTGCCTGGCCCTTCCTGGATGACCCAGCCATGAGCTGAATAGACCCTGGCTGCATATAGAGTGGTGGGAGGAGATTTACCCTGCACCTGAATAGGGCCTGTCTCCCTTGCACAATGCTGTCTCCACCCCCTGTGGGCATGTTGCACCAGTGAGGGCAGAACTGGTTTGAACTAGGCTCAGAGCCCCCTGCACAAAGGGAACAAAGACATTTTGTGGTATTAGTTTTAGACCCAAAACCCCTGAACTTTAGATCAGTCCTGGAATTCAAGAGGAACCTTTGCCAAGGAGAAGAGCTGGAGAAACTGAGAAGTACTGCCCTTGCTGTGTGTCTGGGATTGGCCTGCAGTTGCTGTTTCTGCCAAGGAAATGAGAAGGACTTTGCTGTGTGCTGTGTCCCCTGCTTGAAGAAGATCTCCAAGGGCCTGAAGTGAGCTGGCCTCCTGTTCAGAAGTCTCAGGGTCACAAAGACTTTACCCCCAGCTCCCCTGAACTCTGCTGTTGTGAGTTCTGACCTGCCTTGAGGTGCCTGTGCCAGTTTTGGACCTCTGGAGGTTGTTTCTGCTGTTTGGAGCTGGAAGAAACCCAAGAGAAGCAAGGAAACCTGTTTCCGACGCCGTCAACGACGCCGCTGTGACGCCACGACCTGCATCGAGGCCCGGGGAGCCGCTCGTGAAGTGAACAATGCATCGCCCACCCTGCTCCGCAGTTCCGATGCCCTATGACGCCCGCCGACGCCGGCAGTGATCGGCCGTGCCCGACGCCAGCACTCACATTGACTCCATCATCGCCAGCGCCTACATCCTGTTATCGCGGCGCCGATAACCACCGAGGGCGACTCTACGACCTTGCCGACGTCGCATCGGAGGAGAATAGATAATTTTCCTTTCATGCTGTCTATTACTAGAATAATCTGTACCAAGTATTGAGACACATGAGTTCAGAAAATGTCTTTAGAAAGCACTCAAAACTGGGGGTGGGCAATAAACTCAGCTCCACCTGCGGTGTACCCGAAGAATTTGCCCACCCCTCATTCCACTTGGAATGGGGAGGTCCGGCAAACCTCCACTACCCACCGCGTGGGTGAGTTTTTTCTCACGCGTGGCTTGCCAACTTTAAGTTGGCGAGTGAGAATTTGCATCACCTAGAGCGATTTTTGGGTGCTAGAACACCTCCCGGCAAGATTTCTCAACGCAGGCCATCGTGGCAGGTCGTGACCCTTTGTGTTGAGAAAGTTGCTGCTCACTTAGAAAATCTACTTGAGCGGCAGAAAGAAGCAGCGCCCTATGGTGCTCTGCGTGGTGCAGTTTACGCTGATTTTTCAGTGCGTAACAAGCTTCCGGTGCTAAAAATCAGCACGAGCACAGCAGGGGCGTAACACAGGCCCATGCAGCCCTGCAGTGCGGGGGGGGGCCCGAGCTGCAGGGGGCCCCCTCAGCACAGTACTCAGGACTAGGAGCTCCGGACTAAATCCAGAGCGGGCCCCTCCATGTACCTTGCAGGGGGGCCCCCTTAACTTTCGTTACGCCACTGGAGCACAGCAACGTGTCGAATTCTGCCCGCTTGCAGAACTACACAGAATCTCTCTGAGTTTTTATGTAACTCTGCAGAATTCCATGGAGTGCAACTCCGTGGGTTCCGCCCACCCCTTTTAGATCAACCTAGATATCCTACTTCTGTGTCTATAGTTCCTCATCTTTATTCTATCTCCTAGCGCTAGGATGCCCTATTTTTATATCTGCAATATAGCTCCATATTAAAATCATAAAAAGAATAAATTAACACCCTAATGATCAGGAGGTTTGTCAACAGTGCCACATCTTTTGTGCTGCTGTTTTAGCACCTGTTTCTGACATTCTTCTGGAACCACAATTTGAGTCAGTCCACTGCCTAATCTCATCTGTGGGAGCTAACCTAATCTGCGTGCCTAAGGACAAATTGTAACTTGGAAGCGGTAACCCTGACTTGGTAGTGATGCTAAAGGTCTTTTCTTAGTGAACCTCAGTCCTTGCAACCCCACCGAGTATCCAAGATTCGTTCTCAGCATCATGAAACTACCCTTAAGGCTCCTAGGTCCTTACCTTTAGTAGAACTCAGTATTTGATTGGCAGGAATAACGTTGTGGGTTAGACAAAAATCCACGTTGATCTATTGAAATGCAAAACATGGTGCTGGATAAACACAACTCAGTTGAAAGGAAATCATGCAACTCTGTTGCGACTCTTTATGGCCCTTGCTGTCTATGACGCTTGGACTGTGTGGCTCAAGAAATAATGACTTGTAGTCCCAAACAGGCCATAGTTCATGAATATGAGACGTTCTCTGTATCTACCAATTAAAACGCAGTATTTAGTTATCGGATTCTGCATATTCATTTAGGACGAGTGTACTAGAAAGTAAACTTCAGCTGGGCCGGACTAGGGGGGTGATTAGGATGTAGGGCGGATCGCCACCGCCCGCATGGCGGTGGCGATCCGCCCTACATTTCCCTCCGCCCGCCACCCATTTCCCCCCGCCATATTAGTATGGCGGGGGGGACCCCGGCGGACGGAAAGACCGTCCGCTGGTTTTCCGCCGGTAGGCAATCCGCCCGATTGCCTACCGGGCGGAAAAGGACTGCAATATGGAGGTGGTGCCTTGCAGGCACCGCCATCCATATTAGGATGATGGCAGACACATGCCTTTCCATGGCGGAGACTACGCCATGGAAAGGCATGCAGAGAATGCCTTTGGGCACCCGTTGCGGGCCCCCTGGGGGGTGGGAGGGTGGGGGGCTGCACTTGGGGGGTACCCATGGTACCCCCCAACATTGGCATGCACAAGGTGGCAGGCACCGTGCGGTGCCTGCCACCTTGTGCATGCCAATGCACACAGTGCATTCCCAGCATTGTGGCGGGCGGTGCTGTGTGCACCGCCCGCCACAATGCTGGGAATGGAGGATGCCACCGCCACGGTGGCGGTGGCATCCTAATCGCTGGAGCGGGACCGCCGCACCACTGGCGGCCGGTCCCAGCACTGCTAGGGTGGCGGGCGGACGTAAGTCCGCCCGCCATCCTAATAGGCCCCTAGGGAACCAAAGTGCTCCAGGAAAAAATGCTGAAACCAGCCTGCGCCCTTCCTTTCCTCATGCAATCTCTCTCTTTCCCTCAATCCATATTCTCTCTCTCCGTTTCTCCTCTCTCTTCTCCCTCTCTCTACTTTCCTCCACCATGCTCTCTCTTTATCTCTCTGTTGAAGCCTCTCCATGCCAGCTAAATTAACCTCAGGAAGCTGGGGGAAGTGACAGATGAACGAGGAGCAGCCCTTGGCTTTCATAACCAGTCTCCAAGTGCTCCAGCCCACCCCGCAGTGCAAAGCAAGGAGTGGGCAGGGGGGTGATCCACCCCGGGCGGCACAGGTTTTGGGGGCACCGGCCTCCTCCCCCCCCTCTTACCTGCGACCGGCGCGGGCGGCAAGGACAGGAATTGCCGGCAGCCCCCGTTCTTACATGCAGCCGGCGCAGGCGGCAGACTAAGGGACCGCCACGGGCGGCAAAAGGTCTAGCTACGCCACTGCCACCCAGGAAATGCCCGGCAGAATGAAAGGCCTATCCGGCCCTACAAATGTGCGTGCCTCTGTGTTCTCCTGCCCACATTTAAGCAGCGTTATACTATGCATGTGTGGGCAGTGGAGCAAGTAAAGGTATCTTTATATTCCATACTGCTCACTGTTTCATTAACGGGATATCACAACACTCCAATTTACAGCTGAAACGCAAAGGAAAGGGAGATAAAGTGCTTTTCTCAGGAGCAATGAGAAAGCATTCAACCCTGTAAGTGATACATCTGATTTCCTAATTACTTAGTCGGAGTTAGATAGACGCATTTAATGTTAATGGAACGTTTCTACTCTGTTTCACTTTCATATAAGACACAGGGACGATTTGTTCTGTTATTCATTCTATTTTCGGTGATGGAAAAGGATATATTATACCTGCCAAAAAAAGACAATTTGTGGTGTAGCAAAAAAAAGAAAAAAAACCCATCTGTTTTTATAATACAGTGCCCGTGCACTGTTCAGTTTTTTAAAAGAATGGTCATAATTTATAGCTGGAAACAAGATGTCAAAAGTTCTCAAAAACAGATAATAGCAAAAAGAGATACACGGTGGAAGGAAAAGGCAACTGCTTATAATAGCAGTGAAAGCACAGTGTAAATAAAAGATGCACCACAGCACTTTCTTCTACACTCAGAAATATTATCTAGACCACTCAAGAATAACAACCCCAATGAGACACTTGCTGAGATATTGGTCTGCCTGCAATCACTTCTTCATCCCTGAAGTATTATATTTTTCACAACAGATAGCATTTTTATGATTTCTCTTCATTTATAATTTCCTATTGCGATACAGTCTACAGGAGTGCAATTTTTTGTGTGAGAAACTGCCTGTGGTTTGAAAAGATGTGGTCCTATAGCATCTTATCTGAGTACTAGTTCAAAGGTTGTTATGTGGAAATAAGTATCTCCTATGCAAGTGAACTAATCTGTCTGTCAAAATGAAGGGCGAAAAAAGCCATCAAATTATCTAAAGTTATCAGATACTCGCTTGAATTTTATAGCAGTTCAGGAGAACTTTAAATGTACTTTCTAAAATACGTATTATTTATTCTAAGGTTTTGGGAAGTACTAAATGTTACTGCTGAAGGAGATTCTACAGATACAAATATCAATACAAAATAGAATATAAAAATACTCAATATCAGTTTGTGACGATTTTTGTGACCTGTTAGTAGGAGAACACCAACTCCTTTCTCTCCCGAACATATCCATTCATAGACGAACATAAGCAAACTCTCTATAACTGATACTCAAAGTACAGTGGGGGCACCAATGGTCCTCCTGACCTTAATATCCAGCCACCTGGTGATGGTGAACAGCAGCATTGGACTGCTGGTTACTTGACTGCGCAATAAAACTCAGATGTTGAAAAAACGAGCAAGCATTTATTTACAGATTAAATTAAAATAAAGGAATCAAAGAAGATGTCCTGCACCCCTTAATTTTAGGAACACCTTCATTTTCCAACAAACATTTAAAAATATGAGTACGTTTCTAAAGTTATGATTAAGTATCTTCAAAATTCAGAAAAGTGTATTCATTAGTATGCAGAAGCATTTTACTTCAGTACACCAGATTATATCAGTGCTTTGAGAAGTATTTTCTAAAAGTGACAGTTTTTAAATATGAACTTAGGAACATTCATACCGCTTCCCACCCTGAAATCAATGCCAATAGTGACCTAAGAGACAAGTCAGTTCTAATGTGCACCCTCTGGGGTGATCTGTGTTGTAGTTATGCATGGACAACATTATATTTGATTAAATTAAACACAAGAGAAGGGTGTGTACAGTGCACATTATGAAGAAAGGCACTTCAAGGTGCTTTTATATGTGATAATGAAGAAAAAGGAAGTAAAGTGAAATAAAACAATTGCCTATGATCACACAGTTTGGTCAAGTGGAGAATCTAAAAATTGATCCCAGATTTTTTGGGGTTACACATTACATACAATTCAGCCACTAGATGAGTATCTACTACCCTCTTTCGTTTTGCATCAAAAGTTAATACTTTGCCTTTACTTCTTGGTGCATGAGATTAGAGCATAGGTTGCAGACAGGCTACATGAAGGGTCAGCTTGTTTCATGTTTGAAGGTCCAAGGTAACCTCGATGTGAACCACAGTCAAGCACTAGGCTGGAGCTTGGTTTGAGCTTTCAGTGGCTCACCCAACTCTATCATTGAATGGCAATTTAGGGGACAAAGGCATAGGAAGGATATGATTTGGCTGTCATCAAGTGATTTGGTGAAGCAAGAGTTCCAACACCACAGTGCAGGATTTATAACTGTCTCACTACTGCAGATTTTAGTTAGGGGACTCTGAGACTGGGGGCCAGATTTTCTAACATTTTGCATCATGGTTGCACCACTTTTGTAGCGCACCCATGATGCAAAATGCTAGTAGATATTTACAATGCCAAGCAAGGCGCAATTTGCGCCCCTTTGCGTGGATTTGTAAAACGAAATGTAACGGACTGCAGTGGCTGGGATTTTTTGTTAAGGCTAAACCCCCAAATCTGGGAAACATTTTTGGAAAAAAAACAATCTCTGCAGTCTGGGGTCGCCTTCAAAGACACTCCACAGCCCTCAGGGCAGAATACCGCAGCCCTCAAAGCAGAATACCCTCTCTTCCTGCACTCTCCAGGTTTCACGCCTCTTTTGGCCACTTACAGGTCAACAACGAGTTTACATAAATCAGGGGCCTACCTCTAATAAGGGCTACAACTCTGCTGGCCCAGTTCTCAGAAATTCCAGGGGAACCTTTCTCCTCTAGGGTTCCCCAGAAGGTCCATCCACTTATTGTCCCTCAGAGGGTGTAAGAGGGCCAGCACAACTGGTCCATGACAGTTAAATCCATTGAATCCCATTTTATCCAAGTCAAGAGTGTCTCAGCACTCCACAGGTCTGATCTTCACCAGCTTGAAATTCATCTTCTCTCTCTTCCTCTGTCCTGTGCAGAGTTTAAGAGAGTAGAACGTTCCAGAAGATAGGCATCTCTGCCAAATCCTAGGATGACACATCATCTCTCCAACCCTGTCCCAACCTTCCTTCACAGGATTTTGGGACAGTACAGCATTGCCACTTGAAGTGGTCTGTTGAAAGACCTCTCTAATGAGAAACCCACTGTCATAGCTGCAAAGGCTGCCGGGTGGCTTCCCTCCAAAACTTCAAGGGGAGCCCCTCCTTTCATTGGCTTGAGAGGACTAGCCTTCTCCCCTTTGGTCTAGCCTTCCCAGGCCTAGTGCAGTGTAAATAATAATTAGCACATGTAGAATCAGTCCCTACCTTAGGCTTGGGTGAAATTTTAATTATGCCGGAGTAATCTGAGTAATTTTGGTTACTCTTGTGACACAAAATAATGGAAAATTACGTGATGATGCCCGCTCGTGTAACTGAGGGTAATTTGGTACAGCAAGAGCACAGGATCAGAGCATTTGTGTTCTGTTGTGTTCTGTTGCATTTAGTGCTATTTTCTTAGCGCAAATTGAAACTTCTGGTCCACTTTAGATGCAAGGATGCATTTTGCGCTAAAACATTAACGTTAAATGCTGGGTTATGCATAATTTCACGTAATGTCTCCTAAATTTGCTGTAATATTACGTAATCACGCTACAGCAAATTATGTGAGTTACACCTACCTTTCCTTTCAGTCAGTCAGTCAAGTTTATTTATGGTTTGAAACTCTAAGAGGTCCACATAAAAATACACCAAGATCTGCAATAAACAGTTCTCACAGAAAATAGTGTACAAAGTAAAATACAAGACAGAATCATTCAATGTACCAACACACTCCACTTATCTGAAAAGCCCTTGGACTAGTAAAGTCCAAATGCCCAATTGTATGAGAGAAAACTACAAACCATATCCATACATAAGAAATATGGCTGGAACAATAGTGCAATTCTAGCACAGTACTTCTATAGAAATCAGTGCAATCAACTTAGCAAAGCAATGTAAACACTATAAATCAATTAGACTGTGCAAATCTTATTAAACTAAAAGACCATGTTAATCAAATACAAAGACAATTACAATTAATATAGTCCTATCTAAAAAATATTTAAGAATTTTTGAACAGGCTATTTCCGAGGGTGGTGCCAAAAGACATTTCCGGGCCTCCGCTGCAGAGGAAGTATTATACTTTAAGAACAATGGTCTTAAGCTACCTTTCCTCTACCAGGAACAGAACTAATCTCTTTCAAATGGCCGATGTGAAGAAGCCTTTGATCCTCCTGCTGGCTAGCAGAGTAATTAATTTGTCCCAGCAAGGTGAACAAAATCCAGAAATCTAATCAGGAGCTTAGTGAGAGACACATGATAACTCTTCAAGTGCCTGAGAAAATGCAGCTGTGACAAAAGAAACAAAAAATGTGAACTGTGATCCTTGCTTGCTTTACGATTGGTGCATCATCTGAGTCTCTAGGCCTAACTATGGTGGAATTGTGCTTAGGTGCAGATTTTATATGGGTTTGTGTTGGGGCTGCCCCACATAAGTGACACAACCCTGATGCAAAACCTTGGTAAAACTGGGCCTCTGTCTCAAATGACAGGCAGTGGTGACTAGCACTCAGAACTAATTTTTAACACTGTTAGCAGTGAGTGAGACCCTGTTAGGGGAACTCACTCATAGCAAAGGCCCAAAAGCACGGTAGTCAAAAAACAAAAATCCTGGTGGTTAAATGTGTTGAGTATCCTACATCTGGGGTACTTAACTTTCCAGTTTGTGTGCAAAGTAGCTGCATTATAATATGTGCTTGCATAAATGGTGTCCTCTTCAAGAATGCATCCTTTAGGCAATGACCGGTTCCTTTACCTCAATATACAATAAGCCCATAAATCACTTTAGCCACTCCGCCGTTCACTAAAGTGGCTTAACTGGTCTGAAGTGCAGTCCCTAGGTTCTAACTAATAAAATAACTATCTAGTAGGATTTGTGTGATTGTCTCCTCATGAGTCATAAGGTTGCATAGCCCAGATAACTACAACCTTTATCCTCAGTTCCTGGCACCGGCAACCCACTGCCAATCAAAATTAAAACAATGTTAAAAGTTTAAGTCACTCAGGCTGTATATATATCTATCTGTTACAGGGGATGTAGATGTGCATTCCAGACTGCTTTTAAGGGAAGATACTGTTGCGGGATAGGGAAGGCTTTTCCTTCTCCCAGCATACCTTGTCGCTGTTGTTACATATAGCTAGATAGATGACACTTCACAGAAAGCTGCTCTGTTGGAAAAGTGGAAAAATATTTTGACATCAAAGTTAACAGGGTAATGGGCCTATATGAGGAGCAGACTGTGGGCAGTCTTTGCCCGGTTTTAATAGCAGTGTCACTGTAGACTCTGCCATAGTTGGTGTAACTGATCTAGTGTGGTGGAAAGAATTACAAATCTTAGCCAATGGTTCGACCAGCAGCTCGCAGTAGGCCTTCTAATATGAGAATGAGAAACCCTCATTCCCAGGGCCTTGTTGCCTTTCAATTGATGAATGACTGCTTTCACCTTGTCGGGCTGATGGTTTCCTCCAGTTCCTGGAGTAGTGTGGGCTCTTCATGGAGGAAGGCAAAGTCCTGCAGATATTATTCCAGAGTGGACTCCAGGGGAGGGCGGGCCTTGTATATTGGTGCATAGTAAATCTTAAAGAGATAGAGAATGCCTGATTTGCCGATGCCAATAATCTATGGGCTTTAACCCACTTTTCATATTATTTCTGCTTTATATGTGCTTTATATATAATAGTTTCCTCATGGCATCATGGCTGTTCGAGCTCGCCTTAAACCCGCTGCTGTTCCCTGTAGAAACTATGAGAGACTGTTCCCTTGTGATGTGTCTCGAGCCACAAGAGTCAGACCTCAAGATCCTCCTTCTTGGCTTTGACTAATGTGATGAAGGTGGATGTATGCTTTATGAGTACACCTCGCAGGGCCGCCTTACCTGCATCCCACACAATGGTGCAAGGCAGTGATCCGGTGTGGTTTTCTTTGAAGTGGTACTCCAGAGACTCTTGCACCGAGTCCGACAGCACTTCGTTAATATATCACATTGGAGTTGTGCGCTGGAGAGAGGCTCCTGTCTCTAACAGTAAACACACTGGGGCATGGCTCGACAGGGTTTGGGTGTCTATGGAGGCTGATAAAATGTGATGTTTGAGCGAGGCAGACACCAGAAAGTAATTGATCTGTGTATGGTTTTATGGACATTGTAATAGTGGGAGTATTCCCTCTCCCCAGCATGGGAAACTCTAAAAATACCTAGGAAACTTAGGGCTTGCATGCTCTGTATCAGGGTTGGTGGGATCGGGTAGGAGTTGTAGTGGGCCACAGAGCGGTCCAGGGTATCATATAGTACTGGTTGAAACCCCCCAATGAATAGGTCCTCTCCAGAGAAGGTTGCAACAAATGGGAGCAGGGAGCTATAAAACTCTTCTTTATTGTCATCCGGGCCGTAAATGGAGAGAAGCGTGGTGTACCAAAAGCCCAATTTAACTCTCAAGCCCACCAACCTGCCACCCCTGTCCACATGTGATACGTCAATGGTGAAGGGCAAGCCCTGCTTAATTAAGATGGCCACCCCCTTGGATTTAGTGTCAGCAGTCACTTGGAACTGATAGGGGTATCAATCAATCAATCAGTGTTTATTACTCACTCGTGAGGGTCTCAAGGCATCCGGGGAGGTGTGGGGGCTGCAGGTCCTGATGGGCACTGAGGTTCAGTCAAACAGCCAGGTCTTGAGATCCTTCCTGAATTGGGTCAGCGATGGGGATAGCCTGTGATGGAGAGGCAGGATGTTCCAGGCTTTGGTGGCAAGGTAGGAGAAGGATCTTCTTCCGTTCCTGGTCTTGTAGATCTGAGGGACGGTGGCAAGGGCCAGTTCGGCAGAGTGGAGGTGTCTGGTGGGTACGTGGAATGAGAGGCAGTGGTTGAGGTGTGCTGGTCCAGCATTGTGGAGGGCCTTGTAGGCATGTGTGAGGAGCTTGAATGTGACTCTTGTTGACTGGGAGTCAGTGGAGTTCTCACAGGTGTTCGGAGATGTGGCTGTGGCAGTGGATGTTGAGGACCAGTCTGGCTGTGGTGTTTTGAACATTCTGTACCTTCCTGAGGAGTTACTGGGGGACGCCTGCATAGAGTGTGTTGCCGTGGTTGAGTCAGCTGCTGATGAGTGCGAGCCTCAGTGGGAATCCATCTGAAGGTCTTTCGAAGCAGGTGAAGAGTGTGGAAGCATGATGAGGAGACATCGTTGATCTGGCGTTTCATCGTGAGCGAGGAGTCTAGTATGATGCCGAGGTTTTGTGCATAGTCAGTGGGTGTGGGGGGGTTCCTAACATGGCTGGCCACTGAGAGTCTTCACAAGCGCAGGTGTTGAGCCCCAGGAGGAGGACCTCGGTCTTGTCTGAGTTGATCTTGAGGCAGCTGTCTCTCATCCAGACAGCGACGGCCTTCATCCCATCATGGAAGTTATTTCTGGAAATTGTGGGCTTGTTGGTGAGGGAGAGGATCAGCTGGGTGTTGAGTCCATGCTTTCTGACTATGGCTGCGAGTGGGGCCATGTAGATGTTGGAGAGGGTGGGGCTCAGTGAGGAGCCTTGGGGGTCTTTGCAGCCAGTCTCCATGGGTTCTGAGAGGAACGGTGGTAGTCTGACTCGCTGTGTTGTACCGGTGAGAAAGGAACGGATTCAGTCTAGTGCTTTTTCACGGATTCTGGCGTCGTGGAGTCTCGTGCTTAGGGTTCGGTGGGAGTCAGTGTCGAAGGCGGCCAAGAGTTCCAGGAGGAGGGCTGCTGTTTCTCCCCGGTCGAGGAGGGAGCGTCCGTCATTTTCTCAAAAGTAAGTCTCAGGCAGTTCTCAAAATAACAGGTTTTCAACTTACATTGATGTTTTGTCTTACCAAGGTCTATAGGTCTTACTCATGCCAGCCCACAAAAGGATTAAAATGATGCCCTGGCACTATTATACGGGTGGGGATGACTTCTGGCCCCTCCCTAACCAATAAGGAAAAAGTTCTAAAGGGTAACCCTATCAACTTTTGCAGAAGTTCTGGTGTGGCTGCTTGCAAACAATCCCACAGTGCTCCTCTCTACCTGAGTGAGCAACTCCTCCTCTGTGGTCACTCAAAACCGGATCTGTTGGCAACACCTCTCCCACTGGGCCTGACTGGCTAGGGGTACAAAGGAAGAGGGCACACCTGGGATTTGCAAACATCTGTCTGTGATTGGGTAGGTCTCTTTGAAGATAACTAAATTCCTGGGCATTGCCCAGATGATCATTCTGTCAGAGCAACAGAACACCTCCCCACACCCAAAGCCTAGGTCTCAACTCTGGGAGTATTTAGCTCCTGGGTGACAGTTGGAATCTCATTCAAAAGGACTTCTAAAGGCTTTAGGTAGGAGAACGGTGATTTTCAAAAGTGCCTTTTGGTAAATATTTAGTACAAATCCTACTTTCAGAATGAATTGGATGTATAATGAATATTTTAATTAGTCCAAGAATGGACTTTTAGCTTGTTCCTAGGTGGAGATAATATTATTTAATTTTAATATTAACTCCCAATGCTTTCCTATGGAATTGCTAACCCTGCTGTAGTAAAGATAGATGTTAGGGGGTCTTGTTACTGTATGGACATGTTTTACATTAACTTTTTAAATATCCTACATTTAAATACCATTCACCCTGCCTTATGAGGCATTAAGGCATACTCAGAAGTGATTTATTAATATTTAAAAGGAGGGTTTAGGTCTGCCAAAATGGGTTATTTTGACAGGTCGAATTTGCAGTTTAAACCTGCACAGCCGGGTTAGTGGTTGCAGTACTGCAGTCATGTTTTACATTGTCCCTTTAATGGTGGCACAATATGTGTTACGGTTTACTAGTGACATTTAACTTACAGGCCCTCTGTACCTTTTGTACCGTATACCAGAGACTTTTAGGTAAGTTAAATATGCGTATGGTAAATTATGAGTATGGCTGATTTTGACATGATTTAGGGGTCAGAGCACATTGTCAAGAAAACAGCAGCCTCATTGTAAAAAATGGGTGTCATCATTACAAAAAGAGGCCTTTTTCGTATGGGGTTAACCAATTTTATCATGTTTCTTTATCAGACCATCTTCAGTGAGGATTGTACAGCAGTGCCCTCATGTGCATAGCTCAATAACAAGCAACATCAGTCCAAAATATGGGGGTGGCCATGCAAAAAGAGGCACTTTTTCACAACAGCACTGGTTCCTTTAAGGAACACAAGCTGCTTCTTACAAACAAAAATTCAGTTTCTTTTCAACACAATGCTGGGGGTTTGCTGTTCCTTGTAGGTCACCATCTCTCTGTTTGTAGCTAGTCACACATTTACATATGGATCTGCCTAATATTTATTTATTAGTCAGGTCATTTTGCAACCCCTGTAAATCAAAAACCTGAGATTTGAAAAATTATCAGTGCTCAATTTACAACAACTATTTGGGACCTATTTACTTGTACATCTGGTTCTTAAAGTATAAAGACTGGTGATTAAGTGCAATTAACATGTTGGTATGGCAGGTGTTATTTAAGACTTTTAAAATATCAGCAAGCATTAGCAACCTCACGTGGGACAGGAAAGTGTGCCATTTTTTAAGAGCCTTTTCTGAAAATGTGACAATAGGATGCTTTTTCTTTCATGGCATTTGATTTTTAGCTTTTGGACCAGGTTGTCAAGGGTGATTATATGTTTTTATAAGTAATTAATGTAATTTTTTGTGAGGGCTTATAAAGAGAGGAAATAGATGAAGGGTGCAATGAGTGTAATAAAATTAAACTTCTGAATGTTTTTTGACAGGGTGAGTAATGGAATGAAGTACAACTTTGAGATGCGTTGGCTCACTCAGCTTGGACTGGGAAGCATTTTCTGGGTAGCCATGTGCTCTACAAGACAAGTGAATAGAATAGAATGCATGGAACTCAAAATGATAAGGTCATTTAGGAGAACATTGCTACATGCTATGCATAAAATAACATCCTAAATTGTTCTAAGAATAAAAGATCACATATTTATAAGCTGTCTTAGTTGGTGCATGGCATTTTTTACTAATCCCTTGGCGGGTATAGTACCAGAATACCGTGGACTAAATATTGTCTGATAAAAAAGATTGTGTTCTAAATATTGTTGTCAAAAATATTTCCGCACTGCAGTTAATAATGTAAGATCTACACTTCATATGACAAAATCTAGGAAACAATATTTATGTCAGACAATATTTTTGGCAGCAATATTCTGACATACAACCCCCTTGGTATGTGAGTCAAGCTGTATAAGAGTATGTTTCATAAGACCAAGTAACTTAGCCGTAGCAAAAATTATCAGAAAGATTTGCATGGCTTCAATGTGAAAGAACTAAATATACTTACATTTGTAAATATACATTTTAATTTTAACCAGTCCCATGTTTTAAGGTGATTATCAACCAACCAATGTCCCAGCAGTTGTACACCTTTACTTTTCAGTGTAGAGGACAGAGAAACAGATATCTTACAGTGGGACAATGTTTGATTTGGGAGCAGAAGAATATCTGGAACAAATATTTTCCCGCATTTTGATAAAGGCTTAAGCCCAGAAATGTGTCCTCTTCAGATACGGCAATCTACAAATCTCAAATATGACCCTTGGATGAAACACATAAGAGAGGCCAAATTGTCATGGTTCATGAATTACATGTTGCTGATTGTACTGGTTCAGAGAATAAGGTAGACATCTGGAGCAGTAGACCGATTCTCTCCTTAGGAAATGTTAGTATTCTCCAGAAGAACAGGGGGCTCTTTTACCCACAAAAATTGACAACCAGGCCCTACAATTTCTTCAACAAAAACCTCACTGGAAACTGCAGCAAGATGTTTGTGAAAAACAATATTCACATAGGGAAGACTAGCATCTCAATTGCATTAAAAGTCCCTATGGAGAAATGTTGCCACTTTCTCAGCCTTGCCCTACCATATGGTAGCAACAGCCATGAGGGGTGATAGATGGGATGCTTGAATTAATCTCAAACGCTGATGATCGCTCGGGATGCATTCCAGTCTGTTGTTTTTGCACGCTATGCTGCTCTAGACAAAGGCCATAACCTTCCATCACCTTGCTGTTTTTGCAGTCGAGGTCTTGTAAGAAACTGGGTTACTGGTTGAGAGGGGGTGAAGCCCTACTCAAGCAGTAACCACAATCCTTGGCAGGGTGAAGTCACAAGCAAACCCCAAATTAATCTGTGCTTAACCCACTGGTAGCTTGGCAAAAAGCAGTCAGGCTTACCTTAGAGGCAATGTGTAAAGTATTTATGCGGCACTTCAAACAGTAGTAAAGTGAAACACAACACAAGAAAAAATCCCACACCAATTTAGAAAAATTAGAATAATGTAATAAATAATTTAAGACCAAAACAACAAAAATCCATTCAGTAGAACCGGAGACTTGCAATTTTAGCAATTTAAGGTAAGTAGAGTGCCTAAAGTACAAACTGCCACTCGTGGTTATCTGGTCATGCGAGACTGGGTAAAACTCATATGTTCAGGCCGCCATGATGAAGCACATGCCGGATACAGGGACCAGGTTAATCCTTCTGAAAACGTTACCTTCTAAAGTCCATTGCGAAGAGTTGCATTTGCGGGAGGAGGCCGCAAGGAACAGAGAGAACATTGCGGATGGCCATCACTGTAGTGTGAATAGCAGACCGGGTGTCACAGATGTTCATTGCTGAAACTTCGCATTGGCAGTCACCGTGGGCTGTCGATGCTGTAGCGCTAAGAGCAGATTTTGCATTGCCGGTCAGCGCTGGTGGTTGCTGTAGTAAGAAGAGTGGGATTTACCAGAGCTTCATTTCAGCAGTCAGTGAGGGCTGTTGATGTTGTAGGTCAAAGTGCAGATCTCATGTACACTGAGATGAAGGGAGCAGGTTCAGTCTTTCTTGTCAGACAGCAGGACAGGCCTCACGCAGCAGGCAGTCCTCTGGCAGCAGGGCAGTCCTTCTTCTGTAGTATCCACAGGTCCAGGAGTGTACTGAAGAGTGGATCTGAGGTTCCCATTTTTTTTCCTGGTGCTAGCTTTGAAATGCTCCTAGAGTTCCCCCCCCCCCCCACAGAGGTGTTGGGAATTCTCTGTATCCTGTCCTGGTCCCAGTCTGTCTGCAGTCACAATAGGCTAGTGTGTTCTTTGTGTGTGAGCTGAGGCAGTGTCTTTGAAGTCTAAGTATGAGAGGTGACAGCTTTGCTCCTCCCTTCAAGCATGGATGGCCTATTGTGCCAACACCCAGGCCCTCTATTGTGATACTGTCTGGGACTAATAAAAAAAGACGAACTGCCAACTACACCTAGTCATGTGACTCAGGATGCATGCTGCATGCACCAAATGATGAGGACAAGAAAATGCCAACTTACGAGGGTTTCAGGAACCTAACAAAGTGAAAAATAAAATAAAATAATGATTTGAGTACTAAGAATCTCCATAATAAAATACATATACCTGCATGCATCTGGAGCAGAAAGGGCGTTCAATTAATTCAGCTTGAACCACCAATACCAGACTGCACGCTGAACAAGTTCACTGCCGAAGGAGACAGTGGACAGGTGAAGCAGCAATTAAAACCACAAACTCAAATAAAAGTAAGGACTTTGTCTTAGTTTTTCACAAGCTTAGAAAATCTTTTACTGCAATATAGATTAGTCAGTGCAAGTATTCACAACAAAACGGCAACTTACCATAAATAAAAATAGATGGATTGAAACCAAAAATGCCAGTTTAAGTGCAGACGTTAGATACATTGTTGTGAGGAAATGAGCTACTTGCACAGTCCAAAGGGCGGCTTAAAGACAACTAATTTTTATGAAAGTCAAAATAAAATGTTACAAAGCTAGTGGTCACCAGCCAAAATGAATGTACAGTATTAAGATTAACACCCCACCTTGGAACGATCGGAATTATAATAATATCAGTTTATCACTCATTCCACAGGTATGAAATTGACAAAGTAACCGCTTGGGCGCAAGGAAGCCGTCTTGAACAGAAGCAATGATACAATGAGCAACAGATAAGCCAAGCGGTCACCAGCCAAAATGAATGTATAGCATTAAGATTAACACACGGCCTTGGAACGTTCGGAATTATAGTAATATCAGTTTATCATTCATTCCACAGATATGAAATTGACAAAGTAACCGATTGGGGGCAAGGAAGCCATCTTGAACAGAAGCAACGATACAATGAGCAACTGATAAGCAAGGAATTCATAATATATAGCTAAAAACGATTAAAATAATGTGATTAAAATAATGTGTAGAAAGGGGATCTAGGTGAAAGGACACTAATTTATACTCACGCATTATTATTCACAGAACTGATTCATTCTTTGTCCTGAGGAGAACCCCAATATTGACAAGGGAGTATGAAACACATTGACATGGAAATAAACCTAAAGAAAAACAACTAGTTAGTTAGTTGAAACATTCGTAGATCGTCCATTCCACTATCAATTTAGTAACAATTTAGGGGCCGATTCCGATCTCGGTCGGTAGGGCTCCGAATCGGATTCGGCTTAACCGGATCCGATTCGGAGACCTATTTCCCGACCGATTCGTACGCGCGTCCGGGCGAGTACGATGCGAAATCGCCGACCAACTCGTCCGGGCGTCCCGACCGCTCCGACCGACTCGTTCCCGGGTCGAACCGCACCGACCGACTCGCTCGGACTCGACTCGCACCGCGCAATGGAGACGTTCCCCGGCCGGGTAAGTACGATGCACGCCGCGAGCAGTCCGACCGAGCCGCGCACTCCGGCTCCAAAGAGCAGTCGGAGCCGTACTTTGGGGGTCCGTGTCGGACCCCCCTGTACGCGTAGCCGCGCGAGTCGCACACAGGGGGGACCCATGGGTCCCCCCTACCTGTGCGTGTACGGCGCGAGTCGCTTCGCCGCGTACACGCTGTAGGGGGTGCCCTAGTCCGCCTCGCACCCATTGATTCAATGGGAGCCCGCGTACGCGTTGTACGACAGGCTCCCATTGACTTCAATGGGAGTCCGACCGACTCGAGTCCGATGGCATACGTGCGCATCGTACTCGTTCGGTCGGGCTGCACGGGTCCGATTCGGTCGGAAATCTCTCCGGGTCCGGCTCGGTCGGAGAGATTTCCGGCCCGAATCGGAATCGGCCCCTTAGTAACAACCAGCAGCCCCCAAGAGTTAACATCAACAGGGGGCAAACTTTTAAAATGAGTAATTCACAACCTCCGCTGAGTTACTTTATGAACAAATGACTGGTGTAAAGAGTTCTTATTATTATGTTTTGATTTAGTTTGTGTACTAAATGTTACTTTTATTTCTTGTCTTTCTTTCTTTTTGTAAACTTATCACAGTATAATATGTTATATGGTTACAACAGTTCTGTGTATATATACAAAATGAAAAAGGTGGTCCATTGATGACATGCCAAAAAACTGTAGCACATTTTGAAACGTTTGAAGAAGAATATGTGAATAAAACCCAAGGGCTAAGAAAATTAAATTATTGGTCCCTCTTGTTGAATCATTATCATTGTAATAAGGCAGCTAGAGCCTTTGTTTGGTTTACACATTAAAGTGGCCCACTCTAGTTGTCCAGAAGGGCCCAACCCCTTTAAATACGTATCTTTCTAAAAGTGGCCCTTTCAGAATTGTGATAAAAATCTGACTTTACCATTAAAGAGGGTTTAAAACTACAGTTCTTCATATACCAAACATAAGATTCCTACCTGCTCCCAAACAAAAGTTATCACTTATTAAATGAAATAAGATGACCCAATGTTATCCTATTAAGAGAGGTAGGCCTCACAGAAGTGAAAAACAAATTTGAGAGTTTGTCACTACCAGGACTTAAGTAAAACTTAAAAGTACTTGTCCCACTTTTTTAAATACACTGCACCCTGGCCAATGGGATATTTAGGGCCAACCCTAAGGGTGACCTACTTGCATAAAAAAGAAGGTTTACACCTGACAAAAGGTTTATTCTGCCATGTCGAAATAGGAGTTTGAAACTGCACACACAGGTTGCAATGGCAGACCTGAGACATGTTTAAAAGGGGCTACTCAAGTGGGTGGCACAATAAGTGATGCAGGTTCACCAGTAGCATGTAATTTACAGGCCCTGGGTGCATGTAGTACTAATTTACTAGGAACCTACAAGTAAATTATATGTGCCATTTAGGTGTAAGCCAATTTTACCATGTTTAAAGGAGAGAGCACAAGCAGTTTAGCACTAGTTAGCAGCGGTAAAGTGCACAGACTCCTAAAAACCAACCACAATGGGTTCAGAAAACAGGCCATACATATGGGGATGACCCTGCAGAAAGGGCCAGATCCAATAGGTATCTATTTCAATATTGACAATATAGATTACCACTGGCAGAATGTACTTACTTTTGAGGATGTGAAATTGTGCTTTTATTTAACATCGATATCTAAATTATAGATTACGTACCTTTGGACAGTTGTGTGAATTCCTGTTATATGATCATGGGGGGTGATTTATCAAATACTAACAGTTTCATCTAAAGACGTGGGCTTTTTATGGATATTTATCTATTTTGATATTGACAATATAAATTACAGCTAGAAGTCTGTGGCAACATTGCTTGTTTTACAGCCACATAAATACTGTTATAACTTCAAATATTATTTTTCCTTCTGTACTCCTTTGTAATCGTTTCTATGGACCACAAGGTAAAAGATCAAAATACATGATGCCTTCAGTTCCTGACAAACACCCCATAGCACAATAATTAAATTGTTCCACAATGTGCTCGGCATGAAGATCTCTGGTTTTCTGGAACCTGATATTTTGTCTGTAATGTTAAAAAAATCGCTCTGATCTTCTGTCACCTGTACCTTGAGCTGTAATATGTTTAAAAAAATGTTCTCCACTTCAGTTTTTCTTTTTACATTTTCTTTTTTTGTGTTGCAATTCTTTATTAAAATGTTGCATAAAATGTCATCATGAAAACAATGACTTCAGTCGCATTTTACAATAAATAGGTGAGTAAATTAATAAGAAGCAGGTGCGACTTAAATCTCTTAATGGTTAAAGAGACCATATAAATATATAAATAGATAAATAGATAAATAGTTAACGAGCCCAAGGAGGAAGGGAAAAGAGAAGGGAGAGGGGAGTAAAACAAGGAAATCCAAGAACTGGTAAATATGGCAATAATAGCAAAATCAGAACTGGCCTAAGGTATGAAAAACTAAAAGCGGTAGCTTTAGATCAGCTAATACATATCTAATGAAAAAATATTTTATAGTAGGAACTAAAGGGGTTGTTGGGATATATGACTGGAGACGCAAATAATAATGTATATAAAGAATGCAGGATGGGTGGTTCAGAACATTACTAACATGACCATGTGGAAGAAAGGAGAAGGTGAAGATGAAGATATATGTAAACCTATACAAGTGCTAATGTGAAAGCTAATCTCTGTAAACGAGGGGCAACTACTATTATATTAGTTGAGAAAACATCAACTGATGTTCGATATTGTCACTGATCAATTTGGGTTATTCACTGTAAGAATTTTATTATTATCGTTTCCTGAACCTAGGAAGGGTGACCATACCTGAAGAAACAAATCAATGTGATGCTGGAGATTGTATATGACTCGTTCATAAGAAGCCATATGAATCATGGCTACTAACCATACCTCCTGCGACGGTGGGTTCGGTGATCTCCACTGTCGTAATATACATATCTTGGCTGTGGCTAAAGCTGTGTGTAGGAGTCGACATTGAGGTTTTGAGAGTGCTTTTGATTGACACAAATCGTGTAGGAGGATGGTGGCAGGAGTAAGTGGAAGGTCTAAAGGCATCGCAGTATGTAAGGTCTTACCCACATAGGCCCAAAAAGGTTGTATCAACTGACATTTACAAATAATATGGGTTATGTCGCAACCAGCATTAGCGCATCTCTAGCAGTTAGTATGGGGAAGTAGTCCTGCTCTATGTAGTTTTGTTGGTGACCAGTGCCAACCATGAAGGATTTTGAATAGACAAAATTTCAATCTTGCCTCACGGTTGCCCTTATTCAAATCGTCTAGGATCTCCGCCCATTCATCATCCTTATATGAGATTGATAATCTACTTTGCCATCTGGTGCCCAAATCTTGTAGTAGGGGTTGCGAAAAGAGGTGGGATGCGAGTACTTCATATAAACCAGACATGACCCCTTAATGTTTTCCCCAGGTATGCAGGTATGTTACCACTGGTGAAGTCTGTAACAACCAAGGTTGCAGTCCTAAGCCCCTCCTCAAGCATTGCTGAAGTTGTGTGTGTTTCCCGGATTGTTGGGTAGGCAGGCCAAATTCCTCTTCCAGGTTTGCAAATGTCTTACGATCTCATCATGGAGGAGCTGGTCCAGGGTATGAATGCCTGCTGCCTTCCATAGGGGCCAGGATATTGTTTGTCTGTTAATGCGTATGGTCGCATTATCCCATAAAGGGACTTTTCCATGGATTCGAGGATTCGAACCCAGGGGTCGATGTGCTCGTTGCCAAGACCTGCACATAGCTGATAAAATTGGATTGGTGGGATCATTATGACTAGTCCCTGTCCCATATAAAGTGGAAAGGCCTGTCTCTGTTGATAGAAGATGCCTTTCTATATGCACCCATTTTGGCACGTCAGGGGCTTTTGATATCATGTCAGCCATTTGGGATAACTGTAGTGCAAGGGCATAATGTTCCACTGAGGGAAGGCTCATTCCTCCGCAAGCGCGATGAGCCTTAATTTCAGCGCTGCTAGATGAGGTCTAGCTGAATTCCATATAAAGGATGTTATCTTAGAATCTATTGAGCGCAGTGTGGTTAGAGGAATCTGAAGGGGGAGCATACCAAGAACGTATATGAAACGTGGGAGGGTGACCATCTTTATGGCTTGTACTCTACCCCACATTGGGAGCCCCAGTGCCTTCCATTTTTCAAAGTTGCGTTGCATCTTGGTAATCTGGGGATTTAAGTTATCTACAAACATCCCTTCCAACCCTTTGTTCACCAGTATACCTAAATATTTGAGGCGCAAGGATTGCCAGTGAAAGGGAAACCCATGTATGGCCGCTTTTGTGGTCCCTTCTGAAATGGGCAATACTTCACATTTGTCTCAATTAATTTTGTAACCAGAAAAGGAGGAGAAATCATCTATAATTTGAAGTATGGATGATAGGGAACGGGGCAAATCTGTGAGTGTAAGTAGAATGTCATCCGCGTATAAATAGAGTTTAGATTCGCCCATCAGAAGGCGTATGCCCGTAACTTTGGTAGCTTGACGTTTTGTGGCTGCTAAAGGCTCCATAACTAAAAGGAAGAGGAGTGGGGAAAGGGTGCACCCCTGACGAGTTCCTCTACGGATTGGAAATGGTTCTGACACAAAGCCCCCACAATTTACCTGTGCAGTAGTATTATCGTATAGCAGACGTATTTTGGCTATGAACTGGTCACCCAGTCTTTACCTTTCTAATACTTTAAAAAGATATTCCCATTCAATACGGTCAAATGCCTTCTCTGGGTCAAGTGACAAAGCTAGTGCATCAGTTTTTTAGGCGTTTGGCAGACCATAACATGTGGGCCAGAGTGCGGAGGTGGTTCCTAGAGGAGCGTCCTGGAACAAATCCTACTTGTGTATGGCGAATCAAGGAGGGTAAGACTTTGCATAGACGGGAGGCTAGGACACTAGCCAGAATTTTGATATCACAATTTAATAGCGATATGGGAAGGTAACTGCCACAAAGTAGGGGGTCTCTCCCAGGTTTGGGTAGGACAGCGATTAGAGCTTTATTAGATAAGGGACCCAAAGAAGCCTTATGCTCTGCTTCCTGAAACGCAGTCTGAAGAGAGTCAACCACCTCCGTTCCCGCCCATCGGTAAAATTCTGCAGGGAAGCCATCTTCACCCGGGGCCTTATGGTAGGGTAAATTGGCTACTGCATGTGAGATCTCCTCTTTGCTGATCTCTCCCTCTAGAAGTTCTCTGCCTTTGTCCGAAAGACAGGGTAAATTTGCCCTTGTAAGGAAGGTATCTAGCTTATCACCATCAGCTTGCATCCCAGTGGTGTAAAGAGATTTGTAGAACAAGGCAAATTCATTCACAATATCTTGAGGTGTAGTTAATGTGACTCCTCCAGCTGATTTTATAGCCGGTAAGGCCATGGCTGCTTCTCTTTGTCGTAGCTGTGCCGCCAGTAGCCTCCCTGCCTTTTCCCCTGCTCATAATGTCTCCCTTTCGGTGCACAGACATAATATTGAGTTGCAAATATCGACATACAACAATATCGAGTTGCAAATATCGTGATGACAGAATATCGACTGCAAGAATATCGTGGACCAGAATATCGACTTTAAGGTAAGAAATATTGTTTTTGTTAATATCGAAGTTAGTAATAAAGGGGCCCATTAGGATGGCGGGTGGAAGCACCACCGCCGTGCTGGCGGATGCAAAAAGCACCAGTTACCGTCCGCCCGCCACAGCACACACGCCCGCCCAATTAGGATGTGAAAAGTCAGCCAAACACCGCCCGTAAGCCAGCTACGCCCTCCGCCATCAAAGTGCGCCCGTCCACGGAGCGGCGCGGCCTAATGGAGACACAACTCCCGACGAAATCACGTACCGCCCGGCGTACAAATTACGATGCCAGAACCAAACAGTTCCCCCGGCTAAGAGACACCGCACGTGAAAGCAAGACGGAAAACCGAACGCACAGTACGGATAGCAAAGAGGCGGACCCCCCCAGCATGAATCCAGCACTGCAGGCCCTCCCCATGCTCTACCTGATGCAGCACCCAGGAGTCAACGCACCGCGGCGACGCAGGTAGGCAGACACACAACAGGGGCACGCAAACAGCGCACACAGTGCAAGGGCGGGAAAACTGTATATGGCCCCCCGACACCCCTGCGTGGACACGACACATCCACCACTGCACCCACACATGCGCACAACGCAGAGGCCAACGGCAGCGCAATGCATGCGCCGCACACAAACAACACAGGGTCACAACCAAACACCACACACACCAGCATCACCCAGAACGCACATGTCACGTGACAGCCCTGCCACAGTCATGTCCCCAACCGGCAATTCACTGTTGCCAACCTGACGTCACACAAGTGACCCGAACATGTCAGTGACGTCACGCCAAATTAGGACACACCCCTGTGTGCAAAACACGGCGAAGCACACAGCGGAGGCAACATCACCCAGCAGAATATGGACCCCGTCGGGAAAAGGTACGCCAGTACCACACAGAAACACCGATGCCACCCTTCACCCAATAACAAGACATGCAATACGTAACATCAAAGATACCGGGGACAGACAACAGGTGGGACCAATTATAACACAAGGCCCAACGTATAGCGGAAACGCAGCCTGCTGCCCACACACGGGAGAGGAGACAGCACTGAATGACCTTCCATTCCCACTCTGAAACCACATCCCGACTAAACAAGCTGGAGACAACAGTCATTGCACCAAAAAAAGCCCAAGACAGGCATGCAGAGGGAAGCGGCCACAGGGCAGATAGCGCATAACACCAAAGAACATTCACAACGGAAAAAAGAAATGATAACACTCCCCCATGTGGTTCACATGCAAGTTATCTGGAAGGAGTCAGACACCACTGACCTTGACCATTCAGAGAAGCATGTGGGATGAGGGCCCGTGTCCTCCGCACAAGCCAATATAACACAAGTCCTGCCTCCCTACGACCATTACAGAATTCCCAGCAACGTCGGAGGTTGCACACTGCAGACTGCACAGACAGCCGGAGCATGCCACCACAGCGCCCTGCAGCAAAATGGCACTTGCACCACACCTACCCAACTACGCCGGACAGATTAAGCTGTACAAACATAACCTGATACAGATATTGGGATGTGACAATCTGGCCTTGCTGAACGTAAGTTACCGACTAACTTACCGCATCGCATTGTTCAGCTGCGTCATCCCCGTCTTCTACTGTCGGAGGTGTCCCTTCTACTATCCTGTGGATTTATGTCTCTCCAACCCGGCATGTCCAAGGGCAGACCTGCTACAACTATTCAACCCCTGGACGTCCACGACAGGGTCTGTTCAGCCTATGGGGGCATGGCGTATGTGGCTACTATCGGACCCACACTGCAATGGGACCACTGTGCCTCCACACAATGGATAATGGATTACAGTTACATCGAATGTCATCCAACATGTCCCATCATGCTCCTACAAGGGACAACTCACGACCAACACCTTGACAGCCACCATCCGCTACATTGGATGGCATCCATGTCCACCACCAATGCCATGGAAGCCCTGCTGGAAGGTATTGCATACCTGACAACCTGTCAATTCGCCGGGCCCCGCCGCCATACCCCCAATTGAGCAATGATGTCCCACACCGTACCCATGCTTGGCTTCCGCACGGACTAGGCAGTTACCAGTACAACAACTATACCATACAACCTGCAACTGACACCACATCATCAACTACACTGCCATGACATCTGATATTTTCGGGACATGCACCCTGTTCCTCATCACATCCAGTAACTCTGCATGAACAGGGGGAAGCAGAGGCATGGGATTTGTGTATGGCAACCACATGGACAGAACTGCACGTACAACCATGCCATGATATGGATCCTGCGCCCATGAACATATGCACCGGTCAGTGGACAGTAATCGTCCTGCTGTAGTATGTGAGAGCTGTCACCTCACCTCCCTCTGAACGTCCGTGCCAGGACCTTTGCATGGACACCAAGTGCATCCACCAACAACATGAGCCCAGTGACTGTGACATGGCCAGTACCCACCACATCGCAACAAAAGTGGGACGCCGTTGCATGCACGTAAGCCCATGCCCTGATGTCACCTCCACGCACGTGTGTATGAGTAACTATAGCAGCAAACCTGTAACATGGAACTGAGATGCACTGTGCCCATGATGACAAGCGGACTGGTAGGCTAAATGTATACTGTCTGTGTCAAAGTCAGCAGCACCACAGTAATTAGCAAATGTACATTAGCACAGCAACGGCTAAGCAGTTGTAACTCTGAAGCACACATCCCACAGTCAACAACTAATGACATGTACCCCTACACCCTATGCTATGTGCAATCATGCTGAGTATATCCTCCACATGCATTTCGCTGCCAGTAGTGTTCACTATACTGCATCACAGAGGACATAAGTCCCAATACATGGCTTGAAGCAAAAATGTGTCTCTGCTGATTCATTTCACAAGTACGAATGAGAGAGGATGAGAGTGTGTGAAGTACACGGCAGTCGTGAGATGACCATGTAGTCCACTGACATTGGATGTCAACGCAAATGAGTAGCACAACTGTGGAAGACACACGTGTCATGTGAAACGGGAGTTACGCATGGCTCAGGTGGGTGGATGTGACGGGTAGGTGCGCACATGCAATGTTGAAACACGCTGTGTTGGGAGGATTCAGGAACAGTACATTGGCGCTCTCCTGGGAATCTGTAAAGACCACCTGTCTGGTGATGAATGTGAACTCGTGTGTGCACAACAGGCGGGCACACGATCAATGCTGCATCAAGTGTAGACGTCAGCCCACCCTCCGTGGACATGCTGGATACTGCTGTGCGTCCGCCAGGCCCTTGCCAAGGCACTCACATCCCCTGTCGACCTGGTGTATCCCCAACATTGTCCACTTGCACAGGCAATCCAGGGCACGGGATGGCAGTAGAGCATGGTGGGTGAGAGGTCATGGCGCGCTCCTCCTGGTCACATCACGCAGGCAACACATCCTCAATGTGTAGTATGGCACAAGTCAAATGGAAGTAGTGGGGGGACGCACACATCACAAGCAGGAGTGACGTCACAGAAGGTGGCTCGCACCATCCAACCCATTGATAATACACCCACACACGTTACATGCCATTGCAACAGAGAAGCCAGCGCGTGCACAAGCAGCTCCAAGCTCGCCCCAGAGAGGCCAAAGAATGAATGTGTGGGGCCATGAGCTCCAGTTGGACGCGGCCTGGCCCGCTAGGGCAGCTACAGCCTCTGTGTGTTGCAGGTGGTGTATCCGGACTGCGGAGCCTGTCATGCATTGTCAATGTTGCCCGTGTCTCGAGTCGGGGCACCACGCATGTGGACGGCGTCCCGCCACTTATTATACCGTGAGACAGACCACTTGTTCAACTGGACCCACACATACACTCCTTGGCCTCTCTGGGGCGAGCTTGGAGCTGCTTGTGCATGCGCTAGCTGCTCAGGTGCAAACGCATATTGGGGTGAGCGAGGGAGGCCATGAGGACAGTGCAAAAGATGACTGTTTGATTTACAGCCAGTTTAAGGAATGACCCTGATGTGGTCGGAAAAAGACGTGTCTCGTGTGTATTGCAACTAGTAGATCAGCCGATGAACTTCCCATGTCTTGCATGTAGCCCCACACCCAGCCCCGCCCACTCGACACATTAAAATGAGTACCAGCACCACATTCTACCCATTCGAAGCACTGACTGGGGGTGACAACCATTGGACAGTCTTGTGTAGTCCACCCACGCGTACATGTGGGCCCTCCATGATCCATGTCACCTGCGGCAAAGTGATGTCATGGGCAATGACGGAAGTGAGCAGAGCTGTCTGCCCCACGCACAGATGGTGCATCAGCTCAACAGACCCAGCACTGAGTGCAGCAGGGGTCACATGTGCAGGGGCAGTTGTGCCTGGTGTGAAGGCACATGCATATAGACAGCACATCGAGCAATGTGTAGCCTGCCCACATCTACTGTCCATTGTCAGGCGGACCTAGAAAAAGATCACAAGGCAATACATCTGTGTGGGTGTACCCACTGTGACCAACACTGCGCAACCATCAGCGTACTCGCCCTGTGCATGGCCCACCCGCAACAAAGGTCACATTCAGTGCCACTATCTCTCACACACATCCCTATCACGAGTCATGGTGTGTCCAATCGACAGTGCAGAGTAAGCGCTCATCCGGGGGTCCTGAACAGGAGACACATGTAACCCACTAGGCAGTCTGTGTCGGCACCTACTGGCATTGTGCAGTCAATGTGCAGGCCAGGCCTGCTGGGACTGAGAAGGGCAGCATGGCCCCAGCCTGACTTCCACACGACCAACAAGTGCACTGAGACCTGCATTGCCAATTGTCTGTGTCACTGGATGTCTGACATGAAGTTGCCATGTACCACCACTCGGGAGGGACAGACAGGTCAAAGCGCCCGAGAGCTCACATACCCATGCCACTTGCAGTCAGCATGGTGAGCAGTGCATGTTTGAACACCACAGACTCTGACTCATAGTGCTGCGGAGCAACGACATGTGTGTCCCCCACATGCACACCCACACACACTGCAGTTGTCTCTCACACACAACTTTCGCAAGGAAGAGCCATGTGCAGTGTGCGTGGAGCTCGGAATCCAGGTTCTCCAGCTCCTCACTGGTGAGTGGACCTGGACATGTCCTCAGCGTCATCCACGTGTAGGTGGAGTGGTGGCAGCAGCAGGTGTTGTCGAGGGGTGCCAGGCTGCAGTGCCAGGTAGCTGTGGTTATGCCTGTCCCACTCACACACACATATAACCCCCTGGGGCAGTTTCAGTGGGTACAAGCTGCTGCAATTCGTGTACCATGTCTGGCAGCTTCAATTGCAGACGATAGCCTGCTCCCAGCTGGCCATGGACGCCTACCTCCACAGTGGAACACGCAGGGTGCAACCGCGAGGGTCATTGGAGTTGGCCGTAAGGGCCTGGCCCATGGCGGGTACAGTCCGCTGATGCCATGTGCACCACACAGTATAATGTGCGCAATGCATCTGCAGGTGTGGCCATGATTTGCGTGTGGGTGCAGGTCCACAATGGACGGGGCCACAACATGCTGTGTGCATAGGCAGGGACGGCCAGTGCTCAGCCTCCACATGTCTGTTGGCACATCATCATGTACACATTGGCATGGGAGCATGGGATATGCATATGCACACACATGCCATCTTTCACTATGTACATCTGCCACTTGGCACGTGCAATGTTACGTGTCACTTGTGATGTGTAATTGCAAGCACACAGCCGTGTTGGCATGGGGCTGTCAATGTGTACACCTGTCAATGTTTCTGGAGGTGTGATCCGTACAGTGCTGTACATAGGGTGCAGTAGTGACATCAATGACTGTCTCATATCCCCTCGTGCCACAGGTCCCACTTGTTTTGGCCGCTCAGCCTGTGTCCATAGCGTTGTTGGTGTGTGCCCTACACACCCAGCCTCGGAAGCAGTGTGATGCACAGCAGCTAGTCATGTTGCCGTGGTGTTGCCGCTTGCCGAATATGCAGTCTGTTACCATCAGCATGCCTTACAAGTTATTGAGGCCTAGATCCCCATGTGCATGCTCATAGCAATGGGGTGTGTCACTGCCCATTGCTATTGGTAGGGGACCTGTGTAAGTGTATTGTGGCTGTGCTGTCCCTACTTGTCAGCTGTTCTGTCATTCAATTGCCTGCTCAGTCATTTATGTTTTGTGTATGTGAATATGCCATGTGGCGTGTTGCTTTGACATGTGTCCACTTCCATCTTTCCTAGGCGGAGACCAAACATTCATCGCCCCTACCAATTGCTGTCAGACATGGTGGATGTGGAGGTCATCCGCAAATATCGTCTGGACCGACCCACCCTGCATCGTCTATGTGCCTTGTTGGAACCCCACCTCCGTCCTCGCAGGGTGTATCCAACAGCATTCACCCCCACGGCTAAGGTGATGGCTGCACTGCATTTCTTTGCCACTGGGTCATTCCAGCACACAGTGGGCAGTGGAGGTGGGATGTCCCAACCCATGTTCAGCATGGTGCTCAGGGATGTACTGTCAGCCATGATGCTGTACAGGAACAGATACATCCGCTTCCCCAGGGCTCGTGAATTGGCGGCAGTGAAGGGTGCATTCTATGCCCTTGAACGGATCCCCCACGTTGTTGGTGCAATAGACTGCACCCATGTTGGTCTTGTTGCACCACAGGCCACTGAGCACCTATACCGCAACCGGAAGCACACGCACTCCCTGAATGTGCAAGTGGTGTGCCTTGCGGACATGGTGATTTCACACGTGTGTGCGAAATTCCCAGGATCGGCCCATGACGCGCACATCATGCGCAACAGCATCCTACCACGTCTGATGACCGATCTGCAACCAGACCGTGGCTGGATTGTTGGTGAGTATGTGGAGTAGTGTAGCGTGCTGGCTGTGCGATGCTGTCTTGTGTCCAGTTGGAATTGCAACGGTTCTCTGTGTCCCTCACACCCAGGTGACTGCTTACCCGAATGGGCCCTGGCTGCTCAGCCCATTATGACGTCCTGGGAGCCCAGCTGATGTCCGCTACAATGAGGCACATGGGAGGACCAGACGTGTGGTAGCGCGGACCTTTGGCCTGCTCAAGTCCAGGTTCAGATGCCTGGACCGCACCGGGGGCGCACTGGCGTACTCCCCACAGAAGGTGTGCCAGATAGTTGTGGCTTGCTGCATGCTGCACAATCTGGCTATCCGCAAGCAGATCCCCCTAATTGTGGATGACGGAGATCAACCAGGGCCCCAGCCTGCAGACCAGGACAGCTCTAGTGAAGAGGACAGTGGAGAGGATGAAGCTGTGAATGTGCGTCAGCAGCTCATCGCCCGCTACTTCACTTAACGGTGAGTGTCCATGTACGACGGCTGATGTAGCTGTAGTTGTGCAGGTGTATGTGTGCTCTGTCACGGGGGCCTTTTGTTCACTGAGTGCTGTGTGTCAATGGTCCATGTCCAGGTTGGTATGCCACTGACAGTGGCTGTAGCATTGTGCCCTGTTGCTCTGTGAGATGTGTGTGCATTGCTTGTAGTTGGTGACAAGTACTGTGTGATGAGTGTGTGACACACTCATTGAATGTACTCTTGTTCTGTTTTTCACCCCTAGGTCCCTACAGCCTCTCCTGTCCCATCGACATACCACACAGCGGATGCATTTCTGCTCATGGTGGCGATTGCACATCGTTGAATAAACCCAGGACACATTAAGCCGATTGTGATCAAGGTGTATTTATTAACAGCGGTGACATGTGATTGTGTGCAAGGTGATGACAAATGTGGTGCATGCTGTGACAATGAGTTGACGGTCATGGCTGCGTGATGGTCAAGGTGTACCCATGGAGTTCTATGTCCACAGTCCAACAGACACATGCCATTCACATGGCAGTGTGGGGTAGGATCGTATTACAAGTCAATGCAGTAGGTGGTCAAGGTGGCTGGCTGACTCACTGGCGTTTGGTGCATGCGAAGTCCTCTCTGGACACCTGTTTCCTCTTCGGACGGCCCCTTCCACGTTTGGTAGGGGGGTGTGTTGATGTTCCGCTGGTGGTGGTTGAGGAGTGCTCACTCGCTGTGGATGCAGGGGAACGCGATGCTGCACGAGCCTGCGCCACAGCAGGTGGTGGTGGAGGTGGTGTTGCTGGCCTTGCTTGTGCCCTCCCCCCCACCACCAGCTGGCCCATGAGGGCCGCCATTTGGCCCATATGGGCGTCCATGGACCTCAACACTGCAAGGACCTCCCGCGTGTCGCTAGCCGACCTGGCCCATTCTCCTTGGGCCTCTTGATAGGCCCCAAGGACTCTGTCGATTTGCGGCAGGGCTTGGCTCCCAGGCACAGTTGGCGTTGGCCTGGCCCTGCTCCTCCTACCAGTACTGCTGCCACCGACCTGCCCACTAGCCACATTGCTCACCACGGTCCTCGCTCTGGCTCCCAGGTTGGAGCCCGACAGCCGTGCCGACCCTTGCGCAGGGGCTGTGGCGAGGGATGGCGTGGTGGTGGTGGTGGTTGCGGTGGTGGTGGTGGCCGCACCGGCCGTGGCAGCAGGGGTCTGTGACTGGTCAGCAGCCCTGGGTGATGGGTTGGTGGGCAGGAGGGGCCCTGGGGAGCGGTTGTGCCCTGCCACTCCAGATGGGCCTGCTGGGTGGTCCATGTCCGGAGAGGTGTCCAGCTCCTCTACATCCGTGAGTCCGGGTCGGGGGCTTGCGGACTGGCTGTGCTGGCTGCTGTCACCCTCTCCAGCATCCAGCAGTTCGGCACCTGTGGGGAGAATGAGATGGGTCATTGTGTTGCACCTAGCAAAGTATGTATTGGTTGTCTGACATTCACAGTTCGTGCACTGTTGTGCACAGGTTTCCCAGTGGCGTGTGTGTGGATGTACGATGTGTGTATGCGTGGGCTAGGCAATGGGACTGTGTGATGTGGACATGTGGCATGGGACGGATTAGCAATGCCGATGGGTGTGTGTTGCTATGCTCCTACATTTTGTGGCTCGGGTGTATGCGTGCTCCAGGACCATAGACGAGGTTGGGTTGAACTATGGTTTAGGGGGCAGGATGGAACGCTTAGGTACGCTGATGCCAAAAGGGGGTACAGCCCCCTAAACGCTCTTGGGTTGAAATATGCTTTTGGGGTACATACTGTGGGTAATGGGTGCAGAACGTGACATGTGTTCTGGCAACATGACAGTGCATAGACAAAGGTGTGTGTCTGTCTCACATGCCCGGAATATCTGCTGACTGTTATCATTCATGTACATCACATTGGTAGCATTGTTGTGAGTTTGTGCTTGTTGTGTGCCACACGACGTATTGCAGATGGGCCAAATCCTTTGTGTGCGTGCTGCCCTGGTACATGTGCATCAGTGCTGTTCTCTTGGGGTGTTGACTATATTATGTGTGTTCTTACTCGCAGTGTGACGTGCGCTTCAGTCACTGCAGGCACTTGATTTGTCATGGGCAGGTATCTTTGCATAACTACTGTATGGGGGCCAGCTGTTCGGATGACATACCTTTCATGACACTGTGGCTGAGAGATGAGATGGATGATATGTTGAATGTGCATTGTGTGCCTGTGTGTTTCATGGGTCCAGTTGTCTTTGTGTGCAATATTGTGGTTCCAAGCTGTTACTTCTAGTACGGTCTGTCTTACGTGGGCGTTGTTGTACGATGTGTGGGTGACAGGCAGTGAGGACTACATGGACAGGACTTCGATGGTGTTGCTGATGTGTGATGGGTGGCACAGTGCCTGCTGTGTGGGTCTGTGCTCCAGTGGGACTTGTGCATGCAGACGTGGCTCCTTAGGTGTTGCTGTATCTGTGATGGGTCATGTGGGGTTTGACTCTGTTGAACATGTCCGTGTGCACATTGGTCTCATGATTGTGACTGGGAGCAGTGCTGCATGTTCCTCTGCTACGTGACATGTCCCATGTGTCAGTCGTAGTACAGTCCTCATGCCTACAGACGCCCCGCCCTGTACATTTTCCCACCTACAGGTTGTTTCTCAGTGCGCAATGCAATGGATGCCACATGGTACTGGGAGGGAGGGGTGCTCCACCTTGCTGGTCTGTGGGAGTGGGAGCCTGGTGGGTGTTTTACTTCAGCTGTCCCCCCTCCGACCCACTGTCTTTGTGTTCCGGCTACTTACCTGTTACTTGTCGGTCAGTGCAGCTATGGCGGACACATGGATGTGGGGTGTGCTCCACCTTGCTGGTCTGTGGTACTGGGGGCCTGGTGGGTGTTTTACTTCAGCTGTCCCCCCTCCGAACCACTGTCTTTGTGTTCCGGCTACTTACCTGTTACTTGTCGGTCGGTGCAGCTATGGCGGACACATGGATGTGGGTGTGGGGAGTGCTCATTCTGGCGCATCTGGAGTACAAGGGGACCTGGTGGAAGTTGCGGTGCTGGCTGACTGTACACATGCCCCCATGGTTTTGTTAGTTGGTAGCTTTGGGCTGAGTGTGTGTGAGTGTCTGTTGCATGTGTGGGTGATGTCTTGTGTATTGTGTACTGGACATGGGGGTGTTTGTCCCTCAGAGCTATGGCATAGTGGAAGTGCATGTGAGTACATAGCGGTGTGCTGGTATACGTTTGTTTGTACTTACCAGCCTCCACTCCCCCTGGTAATCCGGTGAGGATCTCCGGATGTATGATGACTCGCACCTTCTCCTCCCACGCCTTGAAGGTCTTGAATAGCGCGGGATTCCCTCCGCCAGTCCTGGCAGCCAGCTCTCGATTTTTGCTCTCCTTCTTCTTGACCACGCTTTTGAGGTCGTTCCACCTTTGTTAATTTCTCCTCTGTTGCGTGGAACGTTCCCGACTGCATTGACCTGGTCTACGATCCTGCTCCACAACCGGTTTCTGGTGGATAGTGGTGTCTGTTGGACCTGGTTGCCATAGATTTGTGGGTGCACCTTGACGATCTCGTCGACCATGACCGTCAGCTCGGTGGAAGTGAACTTGGGCATTCTGTGTGATGCCATGGTGTGTGTTTTGGTGTTTGTGGTGCTGGTGCGGTGTGTGGTGTGTGATGTGCAGGGGGTTTGTGTTGCCGGTGTTTGGTGGTGGTGGTGGTGATGGGTGTGATAGGTGCGTGTCTGTGGTGTGCTGCTGTCCTTTCTGTCTCGCTGTGTTGTGTGCTTTCGTCCTCAGTTTGTAATGTTGCAGGGGGTTGTGGTCTGTGAAGGGGCTGGTTTTGTACTTACCTATGTGGGTGTGTCATGATGGTCTGTTGTTTTCAGGTGTGTTGTGGCTGGTGTTCTGGGATTTGTTGTTGATTTTTTTGTCCAGGGGGTGTTTCCGGGATGTGTACTGTGTTTGGGTATTTGTGCGTGGGTTGCTGTGTGGACATGTTAGCCATGTTGTGTGTGTTTGTTTTCGTCAGCGGATGGTTTCTGTGCATGGACGTGGCCGCCAGGGCTTCCGCCGTGTCCATTTTCGTCACTGTTGTTTGCGCTGGCGGGCGGTGTATTTGTGGATTTTCCGCGCTCATGTCGGTACGATCCTAATTTCACGGGCGGTGTCTCGGTCGTCAGGGCGGGTGGTTTTGGCTTGTCGTGCGTCTTTCCGTCCGTGGCGGGCGGATGGACTTAGACTCGGACATGGGCGGGCGGTATTTTCTGTTTATTTTCCGCCTCCGGCGGTTTTCGGTTCGCGGCATCGTAATTGCTCGGTCGGTATTCAAACGGTGTAGGCGGGCGGATTTTCGCCACTGTGGTTGATGGCGGATTTTTATCCGCCCGACATCGTAATGGACACCTAAGTTTGTAAAAATATCGTTGTTAATATCGGTTTATATTAGTGTTATGTATTTTAGGGGCCCATTACGATACCCGGCGTAAAAGAATCCGCCAGGCATGGAAGCGGCAAAAATCCGCCCGCACACACCGTCTGAACACCGACCACGCCATTACGATTACACAAACCGAAAACCGCCATCGGCGGAAAAATCACACAAAATACCGCCCGCCATCGTCCGAGTCGGAGTCAAACCGCCCGCCACGGACGGAAACACGCACGACAACACAAAACCGCCCGCCCTCACGGCCGAAACACCGCACGTGAGATTACGATCGCACCGCCATGAGCGCGGGAAAACTACAAATATACCGCCCGCCAGCGCAAACAACGCCGATGAGAATCGACACGGCAGAAGCCATGGCGCCCACGTCCCTGCACAGAAACCATCCGCTGACAAAAACAATCGCACACAACATGGCCAACAAGTCCACACAGCAAGGCAAGCACAAATACACAAGCACAGTACACATCCCGAAAACACCCCCTGGACAAACAAAAACTACAAAGGCCAGAACCCCAGACACAACACACCTGAAAACAACAGACCATGAGGACACACCCACATAGGTAAGTACAAAAGCAGCACTCCCACAGACCACAACCCCTTGCAACATTGCAAACTAGAGAGGAGAGGAGAGGACACAGTGACACAGCAAGGACAGCAGCACACCACAGAAACGCACACATCACAACCACCACCACCACCACCACCAAACACCGGCACCACAAACCCCCTGCACATTACACAACACACACCGCACCAGCACCACAAACACCATGGCACCACAAAGAATGCCCAAGTTCACGCCCATTGAGCTGACGGTCATGGTCGACGAGATCATCAAGGTGCACCCACAAATCTATGGGAACATGGTCCCGCACACACCACTAGCCACCAGAAACAGAATGTGGAACCGGATCGTAGACCAGGTCAATGCAGTCGGGACCCTGCCCAGGAACATAGTCGAAATAAACAAACGGTGGAATGACGTCAAGAGCCTGGTCAAGAAGAAGGAGACCAAGAACAGAGAGCTGGCAGCCGTCACTGGCGGAGGGAATCCCGCGCTCTTCAAGACCTTCAAAGCGTGGGAGGAGAAGGTGCGAGTCATCATACATCCCGAGATCCTCGCCGGATTAGCAGGGGGAGTGGAGGCTGGTAAGTACAAACTAATGTATACCAGCACACCGCTATGTACTCACATGCACTACCACCATGCCACAGCTCCCAGGGACAAACACCCCCATATCCAGCACACAATACACAACACATCACACACACATGCAACAGACACCACCACACACAGCCCAAACAGAACAACTGTAAGATGCGTGGGGACATGTGTACACTCAGCCAGCCACGTAACCACCAACAGGTCCCCAAATATGCCAGAAGCGCCACAACGAGCACCCACCACACCCATGTGTCCGCCACAGCTGCACTAACCGACAAGTAACAGGTAAGTGGCAGGAACACAAAGTGCAGTGGGTGGGAGGGTGGACAGCCCAAGTACAACACACACCAGGCCCCTAGTCCCACAGCACAGCAAGGAGGAGCATCCCCCACACCCCACAGCCACGTGTCAGCCACCGCAGTGCACAACGACAGCCGAAAGGTAGACATCACGGTCCACAGCAATCGGTGTCAGTGGGTGTCCAGCCACCACCACGACCCACAACACCCCCCACCCCCACAAACCTGCAACATGGAGCACCCCCCGCTTAGAACCATGTGGCATCCAGTACAGTGCACGCCCGAACAACCTGCAGGTGGGAAACTGGACAGGGCTGGATTACTGGAGGCATGAGGACCGTAACACGACCAACACATGGGACATGTCACGTAGCAGACGAACACGCAGCACCGCCCACCGTCACGAACAAGTGAACAATGTGCACACGGACATGAACCACAGACTCACACCTCACATGACCCATCACAGACACAGCAACACCCAAGGAGCCACGTCTGCATGCACAAGCCACACTGAATATAGTACCACACGGCAGCCACTGTGCAACTCATCACACACAACCAAAACACCATTGAAGTCCTGTCCATGTAGCCCCTACTGCCTGTCAACCACACACCCCACAACTACGCCTATGTAAGACAAACAACACTAGACGCAACAGAGCGGAACAACATAAATGCACACGAACACCACTGAACCCATCAAACACACAGACACACCATGCACATACAACATACCATCCATCCCATCCGTCAGCCCCAGTCTCATGAAAGGCATGTCATCCGCACAGCTGCCACACATACAGCAGTCACGCTAAGATACATGCCCATGACCAACCATGTGCCAGAAGTCAATGAAGCGCACGCCACACTGTGAGCAACAACACACAACATGGGCCACACCCCCCACGAGCACTGCAGTGATGCACATGGCACAGGGCAGCACGCACACCAAGGAGATGGGACAACTGCAATACGTTGGCTGGCACACAACCATCACTCACTCATAACGATGCGTCCAATGCCATGTCCAGTAATCACAACAGACAGCAAATATGCAGGCCATGTCAGGCATGCACACACCTCAGACCATGCACTGTCATGCTGCCACAACACATGTCACGTTCGGCACCCATGGCTCACAGCATGTACCCCAAAAGCATATTCCCTCCCAAATGCGAATCTGGGGCATGGCCCCCATGTTGCCATATGCGTTCCTAAGCGTTCCATTTGAACCCCAAAAGCATATTCCCTCCCAAATGTGAATCTGGGGCATGGCCCCCATGTTGCCATATGCGTTCCTAAGCGTTCCATTTGAACCCCAAAAGCATATTCCCTCCCAAATGTGAATCTGGGGCATGGCCCCCATGTTGCCATATGCGTTCCTAAGCGTTCCATTTGAACCCCAAAAGCATATTCCCTCCCAAATGTGAATCTGGGGCATGGCCCCCATGTTGCCATATGCGTTCCTAAGCATCCCATTTGAACACCAAAAGCAAAGTACAAACCAGACCCAGGATGGGCCAGGAGCCCGCATACACCAGAGTCACAATAAGTAGGGGCACAGCAACACACCCATCGGCATGGCCAATCCGTCCCATGCCACATGTGCACAGCACACAGTCCCATTGCCAAGCACACACAACTACAAATGGTACAGCCACACACACGCCTCCGGGAAACCCATGTACGAGATTGCACGAACTGTGAATGTCAGACGACAAATACATACTTCGCCAGGTGCAACACAATAACAAATCTCATTCTCTCCACAGGTGACGAACTGCTGGATGCTGGGGATGGAGACAGCAGCCAGCACAGCCAGCCTACAAGCCCCCAACGAGGACACACGGATGTGGAGGATCTGTCCTCCTCTTCGGACACGGACCACCAAGCAGGCCCATCTGGTGTGGCAGGGCCCAGCCGCTCCCCAGGACCCCTCCTACCCACCAACCCATCATCCAGGGCTGCTGAACATTCCCAGCCCCCTGCTGCCACTGTCGTTGCGGCCACACCCACGGTCATTGCGGCCACACCCACGGTCATTGCGGCCACACCCACGGTCATTGCGGCCACTACCACTGCCGCAACCGCCACCATCGCCGCACCGACCACCACCGCCGCCACCACCACCACGTCTTCGCTGGCACCAGCCCCAGCGCAGGTGGTGGCCCGGCCGACTGGATCCACCCTGGGAGCCACAGCGAGGACCGTGGTGAGCAATGTGGCTAGTGGGCAGGCCGGTGGCAGCAGGACTGGTAGGAGGAGCAGGGTCAGGGAAACGCCAGCCTCCCCTGGGAGCCATGCCCTGCCTCAAATGGCCAGAGTCCTTGGGGCCTATGAAGAGGCCCAAGGACAATGGGCCAGGTCAGCTACAGACACGCGTGAGGTGCTGGGGGTGCTGAGGTCCATGGACGCCCGTATGGGCCAACTCGTGGACCTCATGGGCCAGCTGGTGGTGGCGGTGAGGTCACAGCCAGGGACAGCAGCTCCCCTCCGCCACCACCTGCCGGGGCGCAGGGTCGAGCAGCAGTGTCCAGTTCCCCTGCGTCCACAGCCAGTGAGCACACCTCAACCACCAGCATGTCGCAAGAAGGCACCCCCCCTCGCAAACGTGGAAGGGGCCGTCCGAAGTGGAAACAGATCTCCCGGGAGGACTTCGCACGCTCCAGACGCAAGTGAGGCAGCCAGCCAGCCTTCCTTGACCACCCACTGCATTGACTTGGACTACGATCCCACTCCACACAGCCATCTGGATGGCATGTGTGTGTTGGACTATGGACATAGAACCAGTGGGTACACCCTGAGCATCACGCAGCCATGACCGACAGCTCATTGTCACTGCACGCACCACTTTTGTCATCACCTTACACACAATCACATGTCACAGTTTGAAATAAATGCACCTCTTACACAAACTGCTGTTTGTGCCCTGTGTTTTATTTGTACGGAATACAATGGCCACCTTGGGCGGAAAGGCACCTGATGCGTGGCATGGCAATGGAACCGGAGGGCCTGTAGGGACCTAGGGGTGGGAGACAGAACAGGAGCACATTCAATGAGTGTGTCACACACCCATCACACAGTACATGTCAACAACTACAAGCAATGTACACACATTGCACAGAGCAATAGGGCACAATGCCACAGCCACCAACAGTGGCATACAACCCTGGCCATGGAGCGTTGACACACAGCACGCAGTGAACAAACGGCCACCCTCACACAGCACACACACACCTGCACAGATACAGCCACATCAGCCGTCGTACATGGACACTCACCGTCAAGTGAAGTAGTGGGCGATGAGCTGCTGCCGCACATTACCAGCTTCCTCCTCTCCGCTGTCCTCCTCACTCGAGCTGTCCTGGTCTGCGGGCTGGGGCCCTGGTTGATCTCCGTCATCCACGATGAGGGGATCTGCTTCCGAATGGCCAGATTGTGCAGCATGCAGCATGCCACCACTATCTGGCACACCTTCTGTGGGGAGTACGCCAGCGCACCCTCGGTGCGGTCCAGGCACCTGAACCTGGACTTGAGGAGGCCAAAGGTACGCTCGACCACACGTCTGGTCCTCCCATGTGCCTCATTGTAGCGATCGTCTGCTGGGGTGCGAGGATTCCTCAATGGACTGAGCAGCCATGCCCCATTCGGGTACGCAGAGTCACCTGGGTGTGAGGGACACAGAGAACCGTTGCTATTCCAACTGGACAGGGGACAGCATCGCACAACCAGCACGCTACACCACTCCACATACTCACCGACAATACAGCCACGATCCTGTTGCAGATTGGACATCAGTCGTGGCAAGATGCTGTTGCGCATTATGTGTGCGTCATGGGCCGAGCCTGGGAACTTTACACACACGTGGGTGATCACCATGTCCGCAAGGCACACCACTTGCACATTCAGGGAGTGCGTGTGCTTCCTGTTGCGGTACAGGTGCTCAGTGGCCTGTGGTGGAACAAGGCCAACATGTGTGCAGTCAATGGCTCCAACGACGTGTGGGATTCTGCCAAGGGCATAGAATGCACCCTTCACTGCCGCCAATTCACGAGTCCTGGGGAAGCGGATGTACCTGTTTCGGTACAGCATCATGGCTGCCAGTACATCCCTCAGCACCTTGCTGAACATGGGCTGGGACATCCCTCCTCCACTGCCCACTGTGTGCTGGAATGACCCAGTGGCGAAGAAATGCATGGCGGCCATCACCTTAGCCGTGGGGGTGACAGCTGTCGGATACACCCTGCGGGGACGGAGATGGGGTTCCAACATGGCACACAGTCGATGCAGGGTTGGCCTGTCCAGCCGAAACTTCCTAATGACCTCTGTATCGTCCATGTCCGCCAGCAATTGGTATGGGCGGTCAATGTTCGGTCTCCGCCTAGGGAAAATGGCAGTGGACACATGTCAAAGCAACACAACACATAGCAATTTCGCATACACATCACTGACATGACTGAGCAAGCACATGAGCCACAGCCCAGCTGTCAAGCTGGGACGGCACGGCCACAATACACTTACACAGGTCTCCCAACAATGGCAATGGCTAGTGATACAGACCACTGCCATGTGCATGCACATGGGGATCTAGGCCCCAATGACTTGCGGGGCGTGCTGATGGGGACTGACTGCATATTCGTCAAGCGGCAACGCCACGGCAACATGAATGTCTGCTGAGCATGGAACTGCTTCCGAGGCTGGATGAGTATGGCACACGACGACGACGATGTGGGCACAGGCTGAGCGGCCAAAACAAGTGGGACCTGTGGCACGAGGGGATATGAGACAGTAGTAGGTGTCAGCACTGCACCCTATGTACAGCACTGTACGGATCACACCTCCCGAAACATTGACAGGTGTCCACATTGACAGCCCCATGCCAAGACGGCTGTGTGCTTGCAGTCACACGTCACAGGTGAGAGGTTACATTGCACGTGCCAGGTGGCAGACGTACATAGTGGGAGCTGGCATGTGTGTGCATGTGTCTCCTGTTCAGGATCCACCAGATGGGCGCTGACTCTGTACTGACCATTGGACACAGCATGTTCCGTGGATGGCTTGTGTGTGTGGGATGGTGGCACTGGATGTGCCTCCGTTGGGTGGGGGGCCATGCACAGGGCGGGTACGTCGATGATTGCGCATTGTTGGTCACGGTGGGTGCACCCACTAAGATGTGTTGCCCTGTGTTCAATTCCTATGTCTGCATGATGATGGACTGTAGATGTGGGCAGACTACACATTGGTCGATGTGCTGTCTATATGCATGTGCCTTCACACCAGGCACAGCTGCCCCTGCACATGTGACCCCTGCTGGACTCGCTGCTGGGTCTGTGGAGCTGATGCACCTTCTGTGCGTGGGGCGGACAGCTCTCCTCACTTCCCTCATTGCGCATGTCATGACTTTGCCGCAGGTGACATGGATCATGGAGGGCCCACATGTACGCGTGGGTAGGCTACACATGATTGTTCACTGGTCGCCACCCCCAGTCAGTGTTTCGAATGGGAAGGTTGTCGTGCTGGTGGTATGTTCGATGTGGCGGATGGGCGGGCCTAGGTGCGGGCTTACATTCCGGACATGGGGGTAGTTGGATTGGCGACTAGTTGCAGTACACACGGGACACGTCTCTTCCTTTCCACATCTGGGTCATCCCTTGTACTCACTGACAGTGATACAGTCATCTTCGCCCCAGCCCTCATGTCCTCCCCTCGCTCCCCCAATATGCATGTGCACCTGCGAGGCTAGCGCTTGCACAGGCAGCCCCAAGCTCGCACCAGAGAGGGCAAGGAGTGTATGTGTGGGTCCAGTTGCACGAGTGGGCTGTCTCAGGGTATGATGTGTTGCGGGACGCCGTCCACCTGCGTGGTGCCCCAAATGGAGACCCGGCCTGCATGGACTATGCATCACAGTCTTCGCCTTCCGGATCCGCCACCTGCGACACCCAGTGGCTGTGGCTGCCCTTGCGGCCAGGCCGCGTCCGTCTGTGACTGATGGCCCACACATTCACTCTTTGGCCTCTCTGGGGAGGGCTCGGGGGTGGTGGCGCACGCGCTTGCACTTAGTCGCAATGGCATGTGGCGTGGTTGGTATAATGGGCAATGGATGGGATGGTGCGAGCCACCTCCCGTGATGTCAGTGCTGCTCGTGCTGTGGTGCGTCCCCCTACACTTCCATTTGACTTGTGCCATGCTAGACGTTGAGGTTCTATTGCCTGCGTGATATGACCAGGAGGAGCGCGAGGAGACCTCTCACACACCATGCTCCACTGCCATCCCGTGCCCTGTATCGCCTGTGCGGATTGACTATGTTGGGGTTACACCTGGTCGACTGGGGCTGTGTGTGCCTTGTCAAGGGGCATGGCGGGCGCACAACAGGATCCAGCTTGTCCACAGAGGGTGGGCTGAGGTGCGCCTGGTACCGCTTTGTACGTGTGCCCGGCTGCTGTGCACACACGTGTTCACTCCCCCGACAGGTGTCCTCTCACAATGCCCAGGGAAGCGGTGGTGTACTGTTCATGACCCCTCCCAACACGGCGTGCTCCAACTTGGCATGTGCGCATCTACCCGTCACACCCACCCACCTGAGCACTGCGTCCATACGACTTCACACAACACATGTGTGTCTTCCACAGTTGTGCTACTCATTTGCGTTGACATCCAATACCAGTGGACTACATGGTCATGTCACGACTGCCGTGTACTTCACATACTCTCATCCTCTCTCATTCGTACTTGTGAAATGAGTCAGCGGAGACAGTTTTGGTTTCAAACATTATATTGAGTCTTCTGTCCTCTGTGATGCAGTATAGTGGACACTACTGGCAGCGGAATACATGTTGAGGATATACTGAGCATGATTGCAAATGGGATAGGGTGTGGGGTTACATGTGATTGGCTGTTGCATGTGGGATGTGGGCTTCAGAGTTACATCTGCTTGGCCAAGGCTGTGCTAATGTACATTTACGTATAGCTGCGGAGCTGCGGACTTTGACACAGACGGTATACATGTAGCCTACCAGACCGCTTGGCATCATGGGCACAGTCCATCTCAGTTCCATGTGACAGGTTTGCTGCGGTTGTTCCTCATGCACGCGTGCATGTGAGATGACATCAGGGCATGTGCTTGCGTGCATGCAGCGGCGTGCCACTTGTTGTTGCACTGTGGTGGTTACTGGACATGTCACAGTCACTGGGGTCGTGTTGTTGTTGTATGCACTTGTCGTCCATGCAAAGGTCCTGGTATGGGATTCCCGGGGCGGGGGTGGGAGGGGTGCAGCACCCACAGACTCCAGGCGACCTATTCATGTCCACTGAGTGGTGTGTGTGTCCATGGGCGCTGGATCCATGTCGTGTCCTGGTTGTTCGTGCAGTTCCGTCCATGTGGGTGCGATACACAGACCCCATGCCACTGCCTCCCACGATGCATGCGGTGTTCCTGGATGTGATGGGGAACAGTGTGCATGTCCCGGTCATATCCGATGTCATGGCGATGTCGTTGATGGTGTGGTTACAGTTGCCGGTCGTTTGGTATGGCTGTTGTGGTGGTGACTGGCCAGTCCGTGCGGAAGCTAAGCATGGGTGCGGGGTTGGACATCATAGGTCATTCGGGGAACCTGCGTTGTGGTCCGACGAATTTACAGGTTGTCAGGTATGCAATGCCGTCCAGCAGGGCTTCCATGTCATTGGTGGTGTACATGTTTGCCAGCCAATGTAGCGGATGGTGGCTGTCAAGGTGTTGTTCGTAAGTTGTCCCTTGGAGGACCATGATGGGGCATGCTGGGTGACATTCGATGTAGCTGTTCTCGATGATCCGTCGTGTGGAGGCACAGTGGTCCCATTTCAGTGCGGGTGCGATGTTGGCCACATACGCCATGCCCCCATAGGCAGAGCAGGCCCTGTCGTGTGCGTCCAGAGGGAGGAGTAGTGGTAGCAGGTCCGCCTTTAGACATGCCGGGTTGGAGAGGCATATCTCCACGGGATGCTGGTAGGGACACCTCCGACAGTAGAAGACGGGCATGACGCAGCTGAACAATGTGATGCGGTAAGACAGTCGGTAACTTACGTTCAGCAGGGACAGGAGATCGCATCCCAATATATGTAACAGGTTGGTTTTGTACAGCTTGAGCTGTCCGGCGTAGTTGGGTAGGTGTGTTGCGGTTGCCATTTCGCAGCGGTGCGTTGTGGTGGCGTGCTCCGGCTGTGTGTGCAGTCTGCAATGTGCACGCTCCGAGGTTGCTGTGAGCTCTGTGTAGTCGTAGGGAGACAGGACTTGTGTTCTGTTGGCTTGTTTGGAGGACACGGGCCCTCATCCCACATGCTTCTCAGACAGTTCAAGGTCAGTGATGTGTGACTCCTTCCAATTAACTTGCATGTGGCCGACATGGGGGAGTGTTTTCTTCTTTCTTCCCCGTCCGTTGTGTGCTTCTGTGATATGCGCTATCTGCCCTGTGGTCGGTCTCCTCGGCATGCCTGTGTTGGTCTATTCTTGGACAATGGCTGTATTCACCGGCTTCTGTCGTAGGGCTGTGGTTTCGGAGTTGGAATGGAAGGTCATTCAGTGCTGTCTGCTCTCCCTTGTGTGGGCGGCAGGCTGCCTTTCCGCTCTGCGTTGGGCCTTGTGTGTGAATGTTATTCTTGGGCCACCTGTTGTCGGTCCCCGGGCTCTTTGGTGTTCCGTTTTATATGTCTTGTTCATATGTGCAGGGTGGTATGGGTGTTTCAGTGTGGTACTGGCGTTCCTCTTCCTGAAGGGGCCCTGCTTCTCCTAGTTGGTGTTGCCGCCGCTGTGTGCTACGCCATGTTTGTTACACTGGGGTGTGTCCTGCTGTTGCGTGACTTCACTGACATGTGTGCGTCGGTTGTGTGGCGTTGGGTGTTGTCCGTGAATTGGGCGTTGGGGACATGTCTGTGGCAGGCCTGTCACGTGTCATGTGCGTTCGGGTGGGGCTGATGTGTGTGCTGCTTGGTTGTGTCCCTGTGTCTGTGTGCGACGCATGCATGGCGCTGCGGTTGGCCTCTGCGTTGTGCGCATGTGTGGCGGCGTCATCGCCGCTTTGGGGCCGTGACGGGGTCGTTGGTTCCTAGTCCCAGGTGGTGTGTACACATGTGTTACGCGATGTTACGATTTGGCCTGTGTGTCATATGTGGATGCAATGGTGGATGTGTAGTGTACACGCGCTGGTGGGGGGTTGTCCGCCCTTGCACTGTGTGCGCTGTTTGCGTGCACTTGTTGTGTGTGTGCCTACCTGCGTCTCCGCGGTACGTTGCGTCCTTGGTGGTGCATCAGCAGGAGCATGGGGAGGGCCTGCAGTGCTGGATTCATGCTCGGGGGAGCCGCTTCTTCGTTGTCCGTGCTCGGCGTCCGTGTTACCGCTTCGGTTTGTCGTACGGTATCTCTTGGCCGTAGGAGCCGTTTGTTTGCGGCATCGTAATTTATACGCCGGGCGGGACGTGTTTCGTCGGACGGTGTGTGTCAATTAGGCTGCGCCGCTACGTGTACGGGCGCACTTTGATGGCGGACGGTGTTGCTGGCTTGCCGGCGGTGTTTGGCCTACTTTTCGCATCGTAATTGGGCGGGCGTGTGGACTGCTGCGTGCCGGCGGTAACTGGTGGTTTTTGCATCCGCCAGCACGGCGGTTGTGCTTCCGCCCGCCATCGTAATGACCCCCTTAGTATGTATTTTAAATGTATGTGTTCTATATTTTTTGTTTAAGTATTGCATTTGTTTTTTAATATATGTATTAAATTTTTAGGAGTTATTAATTTTATTTTCAGTAAATTTTGCATTTTATTTCCGTAGCGGGTTGTGGGTTTATAGGGGAATAGGGTGGGAAGTAATTTAATTATAATACATTTATTAATAATTTTTAGAAGTTATTAATATTATTTTAATTATAAATTTTGCTTTTTAGTTCCGTAGCGGGTTGTGGGTTTATAGGGGATTAGGATGGGAAGTAATTTAATTATAATTCATTAATTAATATTTTTTATTAATTAATAATTATGTATTTTATATTTTATATTGTTAATTGTGGTAATTAATTTATTATTAATTATTTATTAATTGGTTGTTAATTATTATTAATTAATTGGTAATTATGTTAATTGTGTCCTTTTTTAGGAGCGGCTTGTGGGTTGATAGGGGAGTAGGGTGGGAAGTAATTTAATTACAATTAATTAATTAATAATATTTAATAATTAATATTTATTTATTTAATATTTATTTTTTGTTAATTATGGAAATTAATTTCTTATTAATTAAATATTAATTGTTTGTTAATTAATATAAATTAATTGGTAATTATGTAAATTGTGTAATTTTTTAGGAGCGGGTTGTGTGTTGATAGGGGAATAGGGTGGGAAGTAATTTAATTATAATTAATTAATTTACATTTTTAATTAATTAATAATTATGTATTTTATATTGTTAATTGTGGTAATTAATTTATTATTAATTATGTATTAATTGGTTGTTAATTATTATTAATTAATTAGTAATTATGTTAATTGTGTCCTTTTTTTAGGAGCGGGTTGTGGGTTGATAGGGGAGTAGGGTGGGAAGTAATGTAATTATAATTAATTAATAAATATTATTTAATAATTCATATATATTCATTTAATATTTATTTTTTGTTAATTATGGAAATTAATTTATTATTAATTACATATTAATTGTTTGTTAATTAATATAAATTAATTGGTAATTATGTAAATTGTGTCATTTTTTTAGGAGCTGGTTGTGGGTTGATAGGGGAGTTGGGTGTGAAGTAATTTAATTATAATTAATTAATTAACATTTCTTAATAATTAATAATTATGTATTTCATATTTTTTTATTATTAATTGTGGTAATTTATTTATATTATTAATTATTTATTAGTCGGTTGTTAATTATTATTAATTAATTGGTAATTATGTTAATTGTGTCATTTTTTTAGGAGCGGGTTGTGTGTTGATAGGGGAGTATGGTGGGAAGTAATTTAATTTTAATACATTTTTAAATATTTTTAATATAATATTCATTTAATGTTATTTTATAGTGTTAATTGTGTGAATTAATATATTATTAATTGTTTTTATTTTGCTTGTTAATTGTTATCAATAAATTAATTAAATCTTAATTCATTATGTTAATTGTGTCATGTTTTACAACATTGTTGGTGTGATTTATAATGGAATATGGTGGGAGGTAAATTATTTATAATTATTTAAATATTTGTAAATTAATGATAATTAAGTAATAAAATATTAAATATGCTAATTGTGGAATAATCTTGATGTGTGAGTTGTGGGGTTTTTAGTTGTAAATGTTGGGAAGAAACCTTTTTTAAAAATAATTAATGATTTGTTGTTAATTGTTATTAATTTATTAATGTTAAATTAGTTATGGAAATTGTGTAAATATTTTTGTGTGTGTGTTTTGGTGAATTTTTGGGGTAGAGGGTGGAAAGTAATGTCGTTTAAATAAATTAATCATTAGTTGATAAATAATATTCATTTATTAATTGATAAATATTTTTGGTAATTGTTTTGTTTTTATTTTGTTTGGGGATTTAGGTTCAATAGCTGTAATTTTAAGTTTTATCCCCTCCGCTATCCAACACTTTCTCTACTGTTGCATTAATTGGAGTGGGAATAGTAAATTATTCCCCTCCGCTATCCAACACTTTCCCTACTGTTGTATTAATTGGAGTGGGAATAGTAAATTATTCCCCTCCGCTATCCAAAACTTTCCCTACTGTTGCACTCGCTGGACTGGAAATAGTAAATTATTCCCCTGCGCTATCCAACACTTTCCCTACTGTTGCACTCCCTGGAGTGGGAATAGTAATTTTTACCCCTGCGCTATCCAACACTTTCCCTACTGTTGCACTTGCTGTAGTGGGAATAGTAAATTATTCACCTCCGCTATCCAACACTTTCTCTACTGTTGCACTCCCTGGAGTGGGAATAGTAATTTTTACCCCTGCGCTATCCAACACTTTCCCTACTGGTTCACTTGCTGGAGTGGGAATAGTAAGTTATTCCCCTCCGCTATCCAACACTTTCCCTACTGTTGCAGTCTCTGGAGTGGGAATAGTAATTTTTATCCCTGCGCTATCCAACATTTTCCCTACTGTTGCACTTGCTGGAGTGGGAATAGTAATTTTTTCTCCTCCGCTATCTAACACTTTCCTTAGTGTTGCAATTAATGTAGTGTGAAATGTAGTTTTAAAAATTAATACATATTTTAATATTTTAATTTATAACATATATATATTTTTTATGTTACAGGTGTACGTATATATATATGTATTTATAATTTTTAATATATTTCTAACATTTTATAATTTATTAAAATAATTATTTATTAATTACTATTAAGTAAATATATATATTATATTTTATATATGTATGTTTAATTTATTTTTACAATACATTTATTACTTATAATTGTTAACATTTTCTAATAATTATAAATATTTATTTTTGACATAAATCTGTTTTATTATAGAGGAGAAAAGGAGTTACCCTGTACACAGCATGTCGCCTACAACCCTTTGACGGGCCGGCCGCGTGATAAAGTAAACAATCAGGGAGCAAGGGTATGGCGTTGGAAGGCTATGCATGGAAATTAGTTTACACAGCAAGTCGCCTACATCCCACGCAGGGCCGGCCGCGTAATATGACACTCAAACGTGATAGAGGCAGATTTTAGGGCTTCTCCAAATGGGAAGAGCCATAACAAACAAATGGACTCACACAAAAAGCAATATACAAACGATAGAAGAGGAGAGGTTAAAGGAGGGGATGGGCCCCCAAGGCTCTTAGGGGGTCATTACGATGGCGGGCGGACAAAGTCCGCCCGCCATCTCAACGGAAAAAGGGACCACCCGCAAGAGGTGCGGCGGTCCCGCTGTGCGTATTAGGATGCGACCGCCACCATGGCGGTCGCATCCTACATATTTAACATTGTACCGGGCGGTGCTGTATTCAGCACCCGCCACAATGTTAAAAGGGCATGTTGTGCATTTGCATGCACAACGTGACACGCACAGCGCGGTGCCTGCCACCTTGTGCATGCAAATGACGGGGTGTACCATGGGTACCCCCAAGTGCAGCCACGGGCCCCCAAAGGCATTCTCCGCACGCCTTTCCATGGCGGAGTCTCCGCCATGGAAAGGCATGAGACCGCCATCATCGTAATATGGATGGCGGTGCCTGCAAGGCACTGCCACCATATTGCAGGCATTTTCCGCTCGGTAGGCAATCGGGCGGATTGCCTACCGGCGGAAAACTGGCGGACGGTCTTTCCGTCCGCCTGGGTCCCCACCGCCATCGTAATATGGCGGTGGGGAAATGTTATGCGGGCGGGAGAAAATAGCGGGCGGATCACCACCGCCATACGGGCGGCAGCGATCCGCCCGCCATCATAATGACCCCCTAAGAGAGTATAGAATGAGAGAAGATGAAACAGACAGAAGAAGAGAAAGACGAAGAGACGAAAGGAAAGAGAGGAGAGAACGGGGAGGAGAGACAATAGAGGTGATTATTGCAGAGAGCGTGGCCGGGAGGGCAGAGTGCAAAATGAGGGCCTTGGAGTCAAGGGGGTGTGTCGAAGATGGGAAGGAGTATTGCGTCTTCATAAAGGCGTAGAGCCCAGAGTTTCGGGGGCTGCATACGGGCATGTTCTATTTTGCAAAAATGATCTATTAATGGTTGCCAAAGTTTGGTGAAGTGGGTGTCGCGAGATTGTAATCGCGCAGTGAGCAGTTCCATCGCCATGGTGTGCCACAAGCGGGTGAACCAAATAGTGACTGGGGGAGTCTCCGCTTTTTTCCAATAAAGGGCTATGAGTTGTTTAGCCGCGCCCAACATATGGAGACAGATGTGCCAGTCCTTACGTGTCAGCACGCGCAGGTTGTCAGGCTTGATGCCCAAGATGATCACAGCTGGAGTCTCTGGCAGGGGGAAACCAAGAACCAATTTGATGTGGCTGAGGATCACTTTCCAGTAGGTGGCCAGAAGTGGGCAAGTCCACCAAATGTGAAGGAAATCTCCGAGAGAATTCAAGCATCGCCAACAGAGAGGGGAAGATGAAGGGAACATTTTATGTAGTCTGTGAGGGGTGTAATACCACTGGGTCATCACCTTGTAAGCGGTTTCCCGCTGAGAGACGCAGCGGTAGACCTTGGGGATGTCACGCCATAGACGTTCCCATTGCGCGGGAGTGATATCTGTGGACAGGTCAGACTGCATCGAGATTGATGAGAATGTAGGGTTAGCTGCGGAGGGTGTTGGAGGATGTGGTATGTGCAAGAAATAAGGCCCCTAGAATTGTCAAACGTGCGGACCAGCTGCTCGAAGGGAGTAAGAGCACGTGTGGCTGCCTGCGTCAGAGTGTCAGTGCACAGCCAGTGTCGAAGTTGCAAATATTGTAGACGAGCCCCGTCAGGGAGTTGGAACTCCTGTTTACATTGATCAAAGGTCTTGATGGCGGTCCCTACATAAAGGTCCCTAATCGTTCTACACCTGCCATCAAGCCATTCAGCGAAGATGGGAGGATGTAGGGCAGGTGGGAAGAGGGAGTTGCCAGCTATGGGGGTGTGAGGGGATGGAAACGTAGTGAGGCCTTTGGACACTGCTACCTTATCCCAGATGTCCAGGACAGTCTTGGTAGGAAGAGCTATGTATGCACTGCAGGTGCGAGAGGCCCGATGGTGCCATGGTAGGTCCCATATAAAGCGCCCGGTCACCGCCCTATCCATGTGAAACCACACCTTCTCGCTTTCCCATGCCATCCATTCGGAAATGAAGCATAAGTGCGATGCCCAGTAGTATTCTAGCAGATTGGGACAAGCCAAACCTCCCCTATCCCGGGGCAGCATAAGGATTTTATTAGAAAAGCGCGGTCCACGGCCCCCCCAGATGAACCTGGTGAATTCTCACTGCATACTTCGAATCTGATGTTGCGGGATAGGAGTGGGAAGTGATTGAAATACATATAAAATTTTCAGTAAGATGGACATTTTGAGGGCATGGAGACGGCCCAGCCACGAGAGGGAAAGAGGCTTCCAAGTTCGCAAGTCCTCAAGCACGGACCGCCTGCAGTCCTGCCAGTTGGCTTGCAACCAGGTGGTAAGGGTAGGGGTCAGATTAAGCCCAAGATACCTGATAGAGTGAGGGGCCCACCTGTAGGGGACCAGCGCCTGGAGCATCGGGAGCTCCTCCACCGGGATGGTGAGATTCAAGGCCCAGGATTTTTCGTGATTAACCTTAAGGCCCGATGCTTGCTCGAATAAGCGCAAGAGACGATACAGGGCAGGCAGGGACTCGTGCGGTTGCGATATCGTAAGGAGGAGGTCATCCGCGAACAATGCTACCTTGTGCTGGTGGCCTCTGAGGGGGATTCCATGTATGTCTGGCGCCTGACGAATCATGATGGCAAGAGGCTCCACCACAAGGGCGAACAAGAGGGGAGAGAGGGGGCACCCCTGCCGCGTGCCTCTGTGTATTGAGATGGGGTTGGTGAGCTGACCGTTAACCCGGACCTGAGTCATAGGAGAGATATAGGGAGCCATGATGCGGGACACCATCAAAGGGCCTAGCCCTATTTTGCAGAGAACCGCTCGGAGAAAGGTCCAGTCCACGCGGTCGAACGCTTTCTCCGCGTCGAGGGAGAGCAGGCAAGCGGGTATATTCCAATGTTGGGCCTTCCCGACAAGATGCGCTACTCGGCGTACATTATCAGCCCCCTGTCGCTGGCGTATAAAGCCAACCTGGTCGGGGTCAATAAGACCTGGGAGATGGGGGTCTAGGCGTTTGGCTAGGATTTTGGTATATATTTTGAGATCCGTGTTGAGAAGCGCAATAGGGCGAAAAGAGGAGCAGAGAGTAGGATCTTTGCCTGGCTTGGGGAGGAGGGCTATTTCAGCCAATCCCATGGATGAAGAGGGACCTATGGTATCCGTGAAAGAGTTAAAAAGTCGCAAAAGATGGGGTTGGAGCTGCAGAAGAAAGACACAATAGAAGGAAAGTGGCAATCCATCTGGACCTGGCGATTTCCCAAGGGGAAGGTCCTTCAGGGCACCCACAAGTTCACTCTGAGAGAGTGGTTCCTCCAGCAGCTGCGCATGGCATGGAGTTATCGGAGACCAGGGGCAGTTGTCTAGGACAGTCTGAATCTGCTCCGGGAGGGGCGTCTCTTTAGCGTACAAAGATGAATAATATGCATGGAAGGCTTCAAGTTTAGCCGCCTCGGTAGTGGCTCGAGTATCGTCAAGGCGCCTGACATTAGCTATGTGCGCTTTGGCCGTTCGCGCCCGTAATCTCCGAGCTAGAACAGTGCCCACCTTGTCCCCTCCCTCATAGTAGCGCTGTTTAAGACCGAAAAGAGCCCGCTCCGCCTTGTTGGTGCAGTGGGCGCAGAGCTGGCCGCGGAGCATGGCCAAACGCCGTTTGTAAGTGACCCGTGGCTGATCCTGATCAAGCTTCTCAAGCGCCTTTATGTCGCTGGAGAGATTAGATTCAAGAAGGCGTGACTCCCGCGCCCGGGCGCTCGCTATGGACGTAATGTGCCCGCGGATAGTGGCCTTGAAGGCATCCCAGACCACGGGGAAAGGTGTCTCGGGCAGATCGTTCGTCTCGAAGTAAGAGATGATGGCGGCTCTGAGTTCCGCAACGTCAACCGGATCCCGAAGTATGTGAGGAGGGAGCCGCCAACGCGGCAGGCGGCCAGTATGCATAAAGTCACACAACAAAGAAAAGGGACTATCTTAAAAAAAACAACAACAAAAAAAAACTAATGTAGTGAGTGAACAGAGGAGAGGTGTAAAACGGGACACGTACTGTGGAGAGGTGTAAAACAGGGCACACACTGTGTATATAAAACTGCCCTCACACACAGCAAGCTGTGTCATGCTTCATCATAGGGCCTGCTGACACACCTCCACGCTAGCCAACGCTGGAGGTGGAGCAATAGGGAGGGGGAAGACAAACACCATATAAGAAGAGACGAAATAGTGAGGGATCAAAAAAGTGAAAAAGAATGGCAGAATAAATTGATAAAACTGGTCACAGTGTATCCCTGCTATACCTTTAATACTGGGTACACTGTCCAGGTGCAAGAGATGGTCTAATCCAGACCCGTATGGCAGAATAAATTGATAAAACTGGTCACAGTGTATCCCTGCTATACCTTTAATACTGGGTACACTGTCCAGGTGCAAGAGATGGTCTAATCCAGACCCGTATGCATAGACAGGTCTCGTAGGAGAAGTTCAATGTGAGCGTGATCGGAGATCGAGATGTCCGACATAGAGGCCGCGAGCGTCTCTCCGATTAGAGAGTGAGAGATGAAGAAGTAATCGATGCGCGAGTAGGAGCGGTGGACATGAGAGTCAATCAATCAATCAATCAGTAGTATGAGTAATCACGTATTTCAGGAGAGTGGTAACGCCAGACATCAATTAAGCCCAGGTCCGCCAATTGTTTTTTAAGGGTGGAAGACATAGCCCCTGCCCCATGAAAGGAGCTATCACTACAGTCCACATTGGCGTCCCACACCAAGTTAAAATCACCCCCTAGGATGAGAGAGGAGTCCGCACACGACACTCGCTCCTGTAGCGTCTCCCGGAGATGAAGATCTTGAGCCTGATTAGGCGCGTAAACGTTACAGAGAGTGATGGTCCTATGACCCATTCTGACTGCCACTTTAAGAAACCTGCCATCAGGGTTGCGGATTACTTTGGTTTCCCCCTGTCAAATGCCAGCCCGACACAGGATTGCCACTCCAGCAACTTTAGAAGGGGCAGACGCCCAAAATTGGAGTGGATAGCGAGGGTGAGCCATGCGGGCTACATCCGCCTTGACCAGGTGAGTCTCCTGAAGAAAAATTATATCCTGGCTCAACTGTAGGAGACAGCGCCATACCTGATGCCGCTTATTAGGGGAGTTAAACCCCTTCACATTAAGGGACAGGAATTTCAGGCAGGGCGTGTTGGTCATGTCAGGTGAGAGGGGAGGCCAGACGCATGCAGCAGCGGGAGAAACAACATGAGACAGGGGGAGAGAGTAAAAAGAGAGGCCACCCAGGTGCATAGAGGTATGATCCCATGCCACCAAGTGCCACCCTCCCGACGGAAAGTGAGAAGAGGAAGAGAGACAGAGGCATAGAAAAAAAAACACAAAGAGTCCAAGAAAAGGCGTAACCAACTCGGCCAACCAGGCCGTAAGGTCCTGATCCAAAAGGGGAGTAGGCTAGGGTCTCCGGCACAAGCCATCCCGGAGGAGTCACTCTCCAAGGAGCAGGTAAGGTGGTGGGTCTCCTGGTGTAAAAACAAGTCCTGTTGAGTACTCCGATGCCGCTGCCAAGATGCTGACAGTGCTGGGGGGAGTCCGTGAAAGAGAATGCAGGCCTGTTGCTGCCATCATCGAGGGCCACTGGAGAGATCTGGTAAGAGTGTAATGTCTCGGGGCAGGAAGCTGCTTATTAAGGTGTTGCGGGGCGAGAGCTGGAAGCGGAGCACCCCTCTTCCATCGAGTGGATGTGGTGTATGATATCCTGTCGGGCCTGCGAGGAGGCCTGGTCGTCGGGGCGAGACAAACGGCGAGGGCGACGCATCTGTGACCATTGCGTTTTCTCTGGTTCCCTCTTCAGAGGAGGCAATCTAGTAGGGCTATGTGGCGGCGTGAGGGAGAGACGAAGCAGTTGCGCGGCCTCCTGGAAAGAGCATACCGCCCGGCGCTTGGATTCCCATTGGAAAATAAGGGCAAAGGGATGGCCCCACTGATACTGGATGCCCAAACTTCTCAGCTTGTCAGTGACGGGCTTGAAGTCCCTGCGACGCCGTAACGAAGTGGGTGCAAGGTCCTGAAAGAGCTGAATCGTGGCGCCATTGCATGTAAGTTCGGGTTTAGAGCGTGCAGCTTTGAGGATAGCCTCTTTTTCAGTAAAGAAGTGGACCCGGGTCTAGATGTCGGGAATTAGACCGGGGCGGCCAGGGGGGCCCGAGACGCGATGTGCACGATCAAGTGCCGGGGGGAGAGGTCGTCGTCACCCCGTATGTCCTGGAGAAGATCCGCGACAAAAGTCATGATGTCCGTTCCCTCGGCCCCGATTGGCACCCCTCAGAGGCGTATGTTGTTGCGACGCCCCCGATTTTCCAAGTCCTCCTGCTTGACTTGGAGGTCAATGTGTTGCTCCTCTAGAGTGGCCATGCGTTGCCACAGCTGTTCTTGCTCTTCCGTGCAGGCGTCCACCGTCTTCTCGAGGTCGTCGACCCTTTCGCCGATCGCCGTGACCTCCCTCCTAAGTTCTCGGACACAAGAGTGAACTTCAGAACGGAGCAAGCCTATTTCGGATTTTAGCTCCTGCATGAAGCCCGCCATGAAGGATTGCGTGACGGGCTCAGAAGCCCCCCTGTCGAGGACGACATGTCACCAGTGCCTGTATGGCCAGGCTTGTTCCACAGTGCCGCAACAGGATTGTCTTTCGAGGGTATCGCCGTGTCCTTCACAGCTTTCGTGCGAGTCATGGCCTCCTGAATCCCCCAGCCTCAGGGCCCAGATCAGACAGGTGGCTGGGGAGGCAAAGAGCAACCAGAGGAGTCACGAGCCACTAGGAGGTGGCGAGGATGCACCGGTATGGGCTCGCAAGAGGGGGCAACTTGGGGCGGACAGGAGGGGAGGCGATGACCGGCGGGGCGCCACTAGGTTGATGGGAGGCCCCTCAGTACGCCACCATACCCCATATGCCAGGGCCGTCCTCCCAAAGACCAAGGCCCCCACAAGTGCACCCCAGCGGCCCGTCAGAGCCCCCCCAAAGGCAAATAGGCAATGGCCACATGGGATAGCACGGCTGAAGTAGATAGAGGTAAGAGGGCCCCTATCAAGGACCAGATCCACAAGTCAAGGAATGATGAGGCCTGCGCCGCAGGGAGCCAGTGAGAGTTTGGGAGCCCAGGCAAAACGCAAAAGTCTCCCACGTTGTAGGATGCAGAGATGGGGGGCAGGCTTAGCTCATGCCCCATGCCGTCGCCATATAATCAGGGGTGTGCGGGCCCTCCACGCACATCAAGAACAGGCCAACGCCAGCTTGTGGAACAGAATGCACAGCAGTAGGATGGCGGGTTGGGAGGGAGGATCACCACAGCGGGTGCCAGGGGGCGCCAAGAGATCCCAACAGGTACCCCCGCAGGTCGTCGAGGCAGGATGCACCCCACCGCCAAGCCAATGCGCCTGCAGGGGGTCGCGTCATGAAGAGTCAGACCGGTGGCGGTGTTCCCCAGCCCAGGAGAAAGCAAAGCGCACCCAGACAAGGCAGGATAAAGTGAAAGAGGATCCCCCGCTCAGCGGGTGGCTCACCAGGTCCAGAGCGCTTGTGGGTGTAGGCCTCTTCTCAGGCAGGCATCCGCTGGGCCCCTCCAGCAGAGAGTGATTCCAGGCACAAGGAGGGGGCACCACGAGCCACCCAGGGCCCCCCTCAGCCTTGAGGGAGCCAAGCACCCCAGGCGGGCCGCCACAGCAACAGGAGCCGCCAACCGCTGGGGCCCGCAGGGCACGGGTGTGAAGTCCAAAATGGCGGATGCCAGGGCCGCAGGAGACCCCCGCTCAGCAGCCGTACCCCAGGCGTGCCGGCCTTCCGCTCCGCGGACTGAGACCCCAGGGACTAGAACCAGCGAGCAGGGGCGAGGAACAGGAGCTTCAGCAGCCTCCGGCGGTGAGGAGAGGCCGGGGCCTGGCGCATACAAGATGGCGGCCGGCGGGCTCTGACCGCCGCGGCAAAGAGAGGCCGGGACCAGCCCCGCTGCGGGTCAGCCCAGCGAGGTGACTTCATGCCAGGAGGTGCCCCGTTGGTTCTGCCACTCGGGCAGGTAAGGCAGGACCCGCAATGTCGCCCCAGCACCGCTTTAGAGGCTGTAGAAGGCAGCGGCCGGCCAGAGCTCTCCAGGCGTGCGTCTCAGCCCATCCGCAGCGAGACCACGCCCCCCCCAATATTTATTTTTAAGTTATACGTATTATTTAATTTATTTTACATTATTTTTTATATATTAAAAAAAACGATATTTTTTACATCGATATTTTTAACAACTATATTTTTGTTTCGATATTTTTGTACTTACCATGATGTAGATAGGATGTCAATATTCTTGACATCGATATTTAGGTCCCGATATTTTGGGACCTCGATATTGTGGTCGTCGATATTCTGTCAGTGATTCCTCCCTTTCATCCTTTGCAGGGCATATTCTGCCTTGGAAGTAAAAAGATTATTCAGGGCCATACGAGCTTGTTCCAAGGATTTGTGGTCCTGAAGGGTAGGTTTATCTGTGTATAAGCAAGTATAGGACGCTATATCTTATTCCTATTCTTTCTGCCGGGCAGCAGTTTGTCTATTAGCTTGTGCTGCATCTCTCATAAGCTGGCCCCGTATGGTAACTTTTGCTGCCGCCCAGAGGGTTCTACCCAAGCTTACGGATCCTTGATTGGTGGAAATGTAACCCTGAAGGTGAGTTTGCAATTGGGCTTTATCCTTGGGGGTTCTATTGCGCTGAATGTTCATATGCCAGGACTTACGTCCCGGTCTGGCCAGTCCGATTTCCAGTGATAGGAAGACTTGGGGAATGATCAGAAAGTGCTGCCTCTAAAATGTGGGATTCCTGAGTCAACTGTACCACATTTTGAGAGACCAAGAAGTAATCAAGGCGAGAGTGTGTGCCATGGGTAGGAGAAGTGAAAGTATATTCTACATCTGCCAGATGAGAAAGACGCCAATGATCTACCAAACCATTGTCTGCCAATATATCGTCCATCAAAGCTCTGTCTGCCACGTTGCTCCTATCTATAGGGCCTGTTTTGTCCAGAACTGGGTCTCTTACCAGGTTCCAAACCCCTCCAATAAGAAATTGTGAAGCGCCTATCTCTATTAGAAGGCGATTCAACTGAAGAAAGAACGACTTTTTCGCTCCAGTCAGAGCATAGACTGAACAAATGCAAATATGAGTTTCCCCAATTCGTAGTTTGGTAAAGACGTATCACCCACCTAGATCCGTCCAAGTCTTTAACACTGTCACCAGAAGAGATTTACAAATAGGGATCGCTACTCCACATTTGCGAAGGGGTTTCGCGTCCAGAGCCTCTCCCCCTTGTACACTACTATGGATCACCTTTCCCACCCATTCCCTGCGCAATTTGTCAGATTCTGTAGCATCAAGGTGGGTTTCCTGAAGAAGTGCTATATCCACCTGTTTTGATTGTAAATAAGAGAGTATTTTTTTCCTTTTGATGCAATGTGTTAATCCAAGAACATTCCATGTTACTACACAAAGAGCGTGGGTGGTGACCATTTTAGAGAGACAGAAAGAAACGGTTAGTAATAAGTGATTGCTATAAGTATGTCAAAGTATGTCAAAACATGTCGAAGAAGGTCTGTGAGGTTTTGCTAGTTCTGTGAGAGAGGAATGAGAGAGAGAAGAAAAGAGTGAGGAGGGGTGAGTGAATAATGGAAGGAGAAACTCTGGTCCACAACAAGAGTAATATAATCCAGTAAATCAGCTGGGGAGAGTGATGACAGATGTGTGGGGCTAGACTTGTGTCACAGGGAAGAGGATGCGGTGCAATGCAATTTGTTGAAGGGAAAATGGAAGGGGGAGGTGGGGGATAATGGTAAGTGTTGGGAGTAAAAAGATAAAGAAGATGAGGAAGGGTGGTTAGGGAATAAGGAATGCCGACTGTTGTGTGGCACAGGGGATCCTGAACTTTTAACCGTGGGTCCAAGCACGCTGGAGCGCCGTCATGAGAAGGGGCTCCCTCAGGAGAACGGGGCAATGGCTAATAAATACAAAACAAAAGGGCAATTAAACTGTAGAGATTGGAGTGGGTATAGTATTGACAAGAAAGGAGCATCGCGGTGGAACATTGTAACATACTATTCATCTTCTGAGTTGAAAGGATTGCAAATATGTATATAATACAATCAAAATCATGTGAAATTAGATTGTCAGCAATAATATTAATTGCTTCACATAAATCCGCAACAACAACAATAAAGCCTTTAATTTCATTAGTATGAGTGACATCTATAGTATGTATTACTGCTGAATTAAGCAAAATAATCAACACATTTACCAAAGTTAGTACAATTAACATAATGAGAACAAATCAGGATATGTAATACTCAGCTGTCCGGTGGCTGGGCATCTTCGTTCTTCTTGGCATCTTGAGATCATCAAACTCTACCATTGGCCCAAAAGGCATTAAGGGGCACATGCATCAAGCTAATTTCAGGTCGCAAACAGGCTAATTCGCAGAATCGGCCCCTTGGCGACCGGTAATTAGCCATTTGGGATGCATCAAGCCCAAACCCAATCGCAAAATAGGTAATCGCAAAATTTGCAATTACCTATTTTGCAAATGCATTTAGGGAATCGCAATTTGCGATTCCTTAAATGCAATACAAGAAGCAATATGAGATTGCGACTTAGCATTAAGGAATCGCAAATTACCACCAACTTCAAGTTGGTGATAATCTGCAATTTCTTAGAAAAATGCTAGAAACTGCATTTTTCTAAGTGCCATGTGGTGCAAGGGCATGTGTGTGCGCCACATGTGCACACATGCCAGTTTTGGGGATGCATCAGGGTGGCCTTTTGGCCCCCTACCACCCTTGAAATTGCATTCACAATTTGCGATTACCTATTTGGTAATCACAAATTGCGACTGGTTTCCCATTCATTCCTATGGGCCTCTAGGCCCATAGGAATGAATGGGGATGCGTTTCCTAATAGCGAATCGCAATTTGCGAGTCGCTATTAGGAAATGTGTAGGAATCGCTATTTTTTTATCGAAACCTACCTGCATAGGCAATTGCGATTCCTTAATAGCGATTGCTTAATAGTCGCTATTAAAGAATCGCAATTGCCTAGCTTGATGCATGTGCCCCTAAATGGAATCATAGCTATGACTACGACAAAGACTATGAGTAAGCCCACCTCAGTCTCATTCTACATCTGAAGCAGATTTTAGGGGGGAACGAGATTTGTCTCTATGTTGCTCCTGAGTAAAGGCAGACACAGTTTGAAGGGCGCCGAAGCCTTGTCTCATGAATTCGAGTAGACCTCTCAAGATCTCTGCCACGATGTTGTGAGTTGCTGATATTCCTTCGTGTATTACCTGATGCCTGCATGGAAGAACTAGGTTGTACTGGTTCTGGAGTAGAGTGCTGTATTTCCATATCCTGCGGTTTCAAGCGGTCTATGAAGAGGCGGAGGTCCTCGGGTCATAAAAATCTTTGGAGATTCCATCTTTGCTGATAAGGAAGCGGGCAGGTTCAAAGAGACCATACATGATGTCCATTTGGCGTAATCAAGGCCTCATTGAAAGGAATGCCTTGCGGCAATCATTAGTCTCTCTGGAGAAGTCAGCTGCCATGTGGATCTCATGCCCATCATATGTGAATGTACCATGAGTTTGTGCTGATATTAGTAGTTGTCTTGTTTGCTCGTGCCTTAAGAAGCAGGCAATGAGTGGTCGTGGATGCATTGCAGATTCTTTGTGCAATGGGCCAATGCGATGTGCACGCTGTATTTCCAGTGGAGGATCAAAAGTAATGCCAACTTAGGGGGTCATTATGATAGCGGGTGGATCGCCACCGCCCGTATGGCGGTGGCGATCCGCCCGCTATTTTTCACCGCCCACAGTCCATTTCCCCCCGCCATATTACGATGGCGGGGGGGACCCCGGCGGATGGAAAGACCGTCCGCCGGTTTTCCGCCGGTTTGACAGGGGACCGGGCGGAAAAGGGCTCTAACATGGTGGCGGTGTCTGCAAGACACCGCCATCCATATTAGGATGGTGGCGGAAAGCAGCCTATCCATGGCGGCTTGGCCGCCATGGAAAGGCATGCGGTCTTTGCTTCTGGGGGCCCGTTGCGGGCCCCCAGGGTTTTGGGGGGGTGGGGGTGCACATGGGGGGTACCTATGGTACCCCCCTACATTTGAATGCACAAGGTGGCAGGCACCGCATGGTGCCTGTCACGTTGTGCATTCAAATGCACAACATTCATTTTTCACATTGCGGCGGGTGCTGCTGACAGCACCGCCCGCCGCAATGTAAAAAATACGGGATGTGCCCGCCAGTGTGGCGGGCGCATCCTAATTTGAATGGCGGGACCGCCGCACCTATCGCGGGCGTTCCCTTTTGCCGTTGCGGTGGCCCTCTAAGTTCGGAAGGATATTTCGAAGGAATGCTCTGGCGTTTGGACCTTCAATTTTTTCCGGGAACCCGAAAAAACAAACATTATCCTTCCTGCTGCGATCTTCCAAGTCGATCAATTTACTGCGGAGGAACAGTAGCTCTTGATCTCTGCTTTGTATTGATTCTAAACGTTCTTCCACAGCCGTCAACCTATGATCAAGCCCTTCTGTTTTTGTATGGAATCCCGCAATGTCTACTCGTATTTATTTAGCTTCTGCCGCTAAGTAGGATATATTTGTGCCCATTCCTTCTAGCCGCCGACTGACAGCAGAAATTTCTTGCAATATGTGGTCCATAGTCTCCCCTTGTGTGGAGGTTGGGTTGATCTAGGCTGAGCCTTCTGCTGGGGAGGTAGTGCTTTTCGTAGACATGTTGCGTGACTGTTTGAGCACATCCGCAAAAAGGGGTTGCTTGGAGGATTTGCTTCCGTGCTTAATAGTGGACATTCGACAGTGCGCTGAGTCAATGCAGGGGCACAGAGCGGCAACGGAATCTATAAAGTGGAAGCTTAAGCGACCCAATTAGAGAACAGCATTATTGGTTTCAGTAAGGGTTTCTGGCACGAGTAATTTACTCTTGTATGAGCCTTTTCTCCACCAGACTATCTTTGTGGGAAGCTAAGTACCGACCACCTTCAGTATTTTCCTCTCACGTCTTCTGTTGAGGTTATCAGAAACTTTCTGTTGTTTATGGAAGGGAGGTTTGATCTATCCTCGCAGTGTGTGAATTGTCATCTTAATGTACTAATCTCTTAATATTTCAATATTTCTTGTCATCTTTGTCAGATTGCAATCCTGAAAATATTCAGAGGTGATGACAAGTGTTTGTGGCGGTTGCCCTTTTCCTTCTTTCGCAGCACTCCCCTCAGTAAATATTCAAACCATTTAGTATTGGTGAGGAGACCGAACCTTAGAGCAGGTCTAGGAGACCAATTTCTTCAAATATTCTACTAATGCTCTTGTTTTTGTTTAGAGAGGATGAGTTTTAATTGAAGCTTTGGAGGCGCTTTGTAAGGATGAGGAGTAAAATGTTTAGTAGGGGATAATGAAACATGTAGAGCGTCAAGGTATTCCTCTCATTTAGGGTACCTCAGAGTTCCCAGCTACAATCGACACACTATATGAGGCTTAGGTCTGTGTTTGTTTGAGGGCCCAAACCATCATCATGCCATAGATCCCACAGAGTTTGCAACGGCAATCTAATACATTGTGTAAAGGCTCAAGATGACTCTAGTGCTTCCTGGATTGGAGCGTCCATTCAAACCACAGCTGTGTGTAAGCCCAAAATTCTCCTGGGCACTTCAATGAAGGTAATTGGATCTAAGGGCTAAAGCGTCAAGCTATGCGTTAGCTGCAAAGCTCACTCATGGCTCGACAGCTGGCGCTCACTCAAGAGTGCTGTTTCTCCTCATATAGCCTCAGGTCTATCAACCTTACTGAAGGTTCAAGGCCGTTTGTGTGGATGTAGTCGGGATCTTGAGTGTTAGTCAGAGAGTGCAAAGGGCGGGAGCATACTATTTTTAATCTTCTAGGGCTGAGGTTGTAGGTATGTCCCCAGGTGCGGCACCCCTGCATGAGTGGTATCACACACTTTTCCCGTCGAGGGTTTAGAGCATTGAATTACGCAGCGGTCACGACACTCACCCGTTTCTAAATTGTCGTTGTTTCCATAGTTTTTCAGACGTCATCAATCCAGTCAGAAATAGTGCCGCTATACAGGCCTGTTTGCATCAGAGAGAAGCCAGAGACTCGATTAGTCATGGTAGAACACGGAGGGCGGGAACACCCGCTACTCTAGAACCGAGGCCGCAGGCATGCCCCCAGGCCTGACGTCTCCTCACAGCTCACAGTTCTCGCTACTCCTGAATCACATCACAGACACTTTGGGAGTTTAGCCCATCGGTTTCCCAGACTCACTGTATCATTAGAGGCATCGATGTAATGCCTCCAGGCATGTATAGGCAGCCGCCGTCTCTGTCTGAAGCCCCCCTCACAGCGGAGTTCACAGATGACGTGGCCATCTTTGTCCGCGGCCAGACCACGCCCCTATCAAGCGGTCATCTATGTCCACGGCCAGACCAAGCCCTCTTTTTACATTTTCAATAAGTTGAAAACATTAAAAACGGTTAACGTCTTTCAAACTGTCACTTCTGCATTTGTTTAATTTTAATCTGTTTTGGCAGTGGATCATCTTCTCTCACCTTATAATATTCAAACTGTCCCTTCCTGCATGGCCTATAAAAGGAAATTTTTAGGTTTCGCCTACAGCAGGCATGCAATGTCAGTCGAAAGCTATTGTGAATAAAAAAAGCTTAAAAACAGGCTTGGAGCCCACCTCCATACTTACCATTACTTAGCATTGGTTGGCTCCCTCGTCACTCTCATTTCCTTGCTTCTCATTGGTTAAGGCATCCTCATCCTTCCACTTTCTTTTCTTCCTCTTCGGTTGTCCGGTCGTCTATGGAGCTTGTTGTGTTTGCAGGCCCACTCTACCCCCTCTACCCCCTCTCTGTCCTCATTGTTTTCCCTGTCCCTCCCACCCTACCTGCTTTGTCTTTGCTATGTATTTTTTTTCCCAGTTTTTTTCAATATCGTGCAAACTCGACCCAAAGATATTGGAGCAGTGCATCATTCTCTTTCACCCACTCACCTTGCTGCCATTGTTTCCCACCCTCCTCCCTCTTGTTGCTTTTTATTTTAATTTTATTTTCAGAAGGTTTATATAGCGCACACTGGTCCTGAAGGTATTGGAGCAATTTGCAGGAGCAACATTTACTTTATGCAAGGACACATTCATTTTCTTTTTTAGTCACGGGCAGTTTAAGAGATTCGACCCGAGACTCAAACCTGGTTGTCCAGTTGTGCAGGTTGCAGTTCTGGCCATAACGCCACATCCCCTTAAAAAAACATTAACAAAGCCAAATAGCTCACACAGAGTTATTTGGCTTTGTTAATGTTTTTTAAAGATGTTGCACGGCAGTGTGGGCCTCTGTGCAATATGATTTAAACTAAACAAAAAAAGCGCCATGACATGGTCAACCCTGGCCACGCCATAGTGCTTTGTTTTAAGTTACTTTCAGTCATGTTGCACAGTATCTCACGCTGCCGTGCAACATCTTTAAAAACATTGATGATGCCAATAGGTCTTGCTTAGGCGAAACCCTTTTGGCTTTGCCAATGCCTGTTTACATTTGCCTTCTTGTTCATCAAAATACCTTCTAAAACCTACTCTTCTATATTTTGACTGTTTCATTGTGCCATTTGCACATTTCTTTTTTTTTGTTTAAAAATTCTATTGGATATTTTGTAGTACAAAATACAGCAGTAAGAGACAAAAATACAAAGAAAACAATAGTACAGGCAAGAAGCAAAAGCAGTACAATGAATTTGTGAGCTATCATTGAGTCCAATGGAGAGTACATATAAAAGCTTCATATCAAAGATGTGACGACGAGTTACGCAAAGGTGATAAGAGTTCAATGAGTGCAACATGGTGTCGACATATCTGGTTATTAAAACTACCAGATTCACTAGTATGAACACAAGGGTGTCTATTTCTCGTGAACGGAAGAGAGGAGAGAGGAGGAGGGAGAGATGAAGAGACACGTGGGGGGGGGAATGGGATGTCCCAAGTATCCAGCTGAGAGAGGAGGTGTAATTAGCCAGGGGTTCGGGGGGTAAGCAGTCTTAACTAGTGGGGTAGAGGATTGTGCGTAAGTATCTAGGGGGAGTCAAAGTATCCTGGATCTGCTAATGTTAAAGTTTTGATTAAGGATAGTATTATCCGCAGTTCTGAGGAAGCAGATCCAGGCCCACCAAGTATGGTAAAAAATTAATTTGAAGTCTTTCCAGTCACAAAGGATCATTTTGACCCCTTACGTAAGGAGTAATTCAAATATTAAAAGTTCTGTTATATTGACTGGTGGAGGGTTGGAGAGAATCCAGGGGCCCAGGCAGATAAACACTGGATCCAGAGTAACTTTACAGTGGAAGATATTGTTTATGGTTGTGGGAAAGTAGGATCTGCTTCTTATGGTTACCCCCACTTTTTGCTTCATGTTACACTGTTTTTGATTATTCTGACTGGGATCCTGCTAATCAGGACCCCAGTCTATCTGATTTCTCCCTAAACTGTTATGTCATGTACTTAGGTACACTCCAGATTGGATCCTGGGGTACCCTTGTCAGTCCCTAGTATATGGTACCCATGTACCCAGGGCATAGGTAATCCAGGGGCCTCCCATGGACTGAAGCATGTATTATGCCACCCATGAGAGGCCATGCAAAATGGATCTACAGGCCTGCCATTGCAGCCTGTGTAAGTTGGTGCATGCACCACTTACCTAAGTATAGGTTTACTATATCTAAGGGTCACTACACTTAAAACCAATGTCACCCCTATAGCAGGCCTTGACAATCCTGAAGGCAGGGTGCTTGGTTCTAAGTGAGAGGGTGCCACTGCATGAGCAGGACACCCCTGCAGCCTACGGAGTCCATTCTCCTGGGTTATTAGTGCTGCAGCCATTTACGACATATAGAGTGGCATTATGCGACCGCGTGATGACCAACTCTAAAACGGCTGAAAGTAACCCTATCGTGTTTGGTGTCAAACATTGTGGAATCATACCTCCACACCAGTAACCAGTGTGGGAGGTATGATTCCACCCCTCAGAAACGAGCTTTGTGAGGTCCCTGGTGTTCCCGGTACCAGCCTTCTTGTCCCGGGCAGCCCAAAAGGGTTGCTGCAGACCAGAGACACATTTCTGCCCTCCTGCTCCTGAGCCAAGCTCGAGCAGGGGAAGGCAGAACAATAGGCATCCTGTCACAGGGAGGTGTGACCACCTCCCAGACAGGATTTAGTGTATTAGGCCTGGGTGGGTGCGCTTGCCAGCGACCAAAAGTCTGCATGAGGGGCAAATTTGGTGTCCCTGTGCATAGTCCAGTTCGAACCAGTCCTGGGAGCCGTTGGCTCCTGCTCTGGAGAGAAGCTGGACAAAGGACATGGGAGTAACTTCCCCACTGTCCAGACCCTCCCCTGGGAGGGTCCCCTGAATCTGTCCAACCCTCTCCCATGGGTACAAAACAGATTACCTGGCTGTAGGACCCTAGATTCGACGTGGACGCGATTCTGAACAAGAAACCACTGACCTTCGACCATCTGGACACTCTGGACTTCGTTTGGGCCCGACTTCGTCTCCCTCTCTGTCCAAAGCATCATCTGTGCCCGTGCACCATACAGGCTCTGTGTAGGACCTGTGGAGCATCAAGGACAACTGAAGATATCTCCCTTGGAGTGAAGGAGTCACTCCCCTTCAACCGCAGGCACCACATCTCAACTGACTGGTCTGCTGCTCCTGAGCTTCTATGGACTCTGAAGGCTCCAGCAACACAGACAGTGAGTTTCCAGGTCCCTTGAGGTCTGAGCTGCCCTCTCACCAAGTTTTAGGTCAGAATCCCTTGTGAGGGCTGCATTACTTGTACCCCTGTGCACCGTGTACTTTTGCAAGTGCATATGCTTGTTGGTGTTTCCCAGACAAGTGCAATGGGCTCCGAGTAGCCCCAACCTCTGGCACCATTTCCACCAAAGAACTGTGGCCTCATTGCACCGAGTGCTCCTTGGGCTGTTACTTTGCAAAACTGCTTGAGGTCCCCTTGCAACTCCTGTGCCTCCAGCCTGTGGGTTCTCTTGAGGGTCAACACTGTTTTTCTTGGGTTCTCCTGGTTGCTCCAGGCTGGCCCTGACTCCCCTGTGTTTGGTGAGTCTCCTGGACCTTGCTGGTCTGAACCGTAACCTTTCTTGCCTATCTTCATGGGTTGCCGCTGCCAAGGCTTGTTGGTGCTCCAGCCAGAGACCGACTGCTCAGCACTCGACATCCTTCATGGGACAGCTCGCATCCGGCTTCTGGTCATCCTTGACATCTCCTGGTCCCTGTGGCTGCAGAGTCAAGAACCCCCTCAACACACCTGAAGCACCCAACATCAGTGGGCATTCGTCTACCGAGCCCCTGGTCACTCCTGAGTGACCCAGACTCTGTCCCCTCCGATTTCAGGTACTCTTCATCAAGAATCCACCTTTGGATTCTGATGGACACTTTCCTTCTTCCCAGCAGTGGCTCTTCTTCGAAGTCCTCCATAGAGATCGACAGCGGTTTCCGACGCCACTTCAGACCTATGCACCCTGCTTCCCTGGAATAGGTAACTCTGGTACCACAGTATCCATGGGTGGGGTGGCTCTCCAACCTCCTAAGTTCCACTGGGTTTCTTCGAAGTCCACTTAGAAGGGTCCTTAAACTTTAAAACTGCAACCGCGACTCTAGCCATAGAATTGTACGGCGCACGCAGTTGTGTTCCCACACTGCACCCGTCCTCCGTGGTGTCCCTACTTGCTCACCTTGGGTGGTTCCTTCGGGTCCCAGCGATTCTACATCCTTTAGACACTGTCTTGACCCGAGTCGTGGCTCTTATACCACTATTTTAGTATATGGTTTGGTCTCCCCCTGGAGCCCACTGTGTATTAGTGCTATTTACTATTGTTTCTATGCTCCAGTATTGTGTGCTTTGTGAGTATCTTCATGTAGAAGATACTGTGTCATACTTACAGTGTGTTATATCAATAAATACATATTTTTATAACTACTGTGTGGTTCTCCTTTCATTTAATCAATACTATAATATTACATTCTGGTAAAGCAAGCTGCCTAACACTCCTTCAAGACTAAGCCTGACGGCTGCTTTCCACAGCTACCACTTGGATAGCTTTCTAAGGTTATTTTTGACCTCTTAAATCACCATAAGGGTTGTTTGGACTGGTGCAAGGTGCCCACTTTAATTAGTGGACATCATATATCAGGCCAACTTCCCACAATGGTTTTGTGAATATCCTCTCAAAAGGAGCAAAGCAGGGGGCAGTAAAAGATTATGTGTTCAAGATTGTCAACCTCGTAGCAACAATTGCAGCACTTGTTTGAGTCAAGTAGTCCTAGATTTCCTGATGGCAGGGATCGAGAAGGATCTGTGAAGTAGCCAGTATTTACATTGTAGTATAATAAAGGAGATCTTGAGCTTGGCTGTGTGTTTCCAGATTGTCAACCAGGTCTCCTCGGTTAAGTGAGTGTAACCTTCTTTAAGACAAGAATCAAGTCATTTATTTTGTTGTTTCTGTATCTGGATGAGAGTATGTTCTTGGAGAGTTTTGTAAATGTTTAAAGTTTGATGGTCTTGTGATGCAAATATGGTGAGCTCCTTTAGAAGGCTTGGGTTTTGAGGGTTATACAAACATTGGTTGTGTTAAATTGCAGCCTTGAGTTTGAGGAAGTTATAGAATTCCCTGCCAGGTAAGTCAAAGGTTGCTTGAAGAATAGAGAACGGTATAGGGTTTGCCTTATTGATCACATCTGTTATGTATAGGATAATAAGTGATGACGAGGATTCCCAGTGAAGGGAATTACCGTCAATTTTTATTAAGCATTTGTACAAGAGTGATGGATAGGGGGAATGTATGAATTTGACCGTGCATTTGTTGTCTAGGTGTTTCAACACTAGTATCATGTCCCTAAGTATATTAAAGTAGTGTAAGGGTTTGAAGTGATTCACCGAGATAGCAGCCAGAGGGGTGAAAGGGAGGAAGAGATCTTTCTCAATGTCTGTCCATATGATCAGGGGGAGTAGTGGATTTGGGGGGAACCAGTGTATAGATTGTTTAAGAAGGAACATCATTTGGATTTTGCTAAAATTAGGAAGTCCCCCTCTGCCTTTTTTTCTGAGTAATAGGACTTTACTTGTGATTTGGGATCTTTTATAGCACCAAACAAATTGGGTAATGGTTTTGTTGATTTGTTTTTAAAAAGTATCGGAGAGATGTAGGGGGAACATGATGATTATGAAGTTAACCTGCAGTGCTATTTGCATTTTGGTGCGTTCTAATCTCCCCCACTAAGTGATATGTTTGGAATACCAAGTCTCTATGAGGTCATGTATTTTTTTGAGAAGCGTGTTCTCAATGTGTGTAGGAGATTCAGGCAGTGATTTGCCTAGTTGTAGACCCAGGTATTTAAGGTGGTGGTTTTGCAATTTAAGTTTGCAGTTTCTGAGGGTTATGGGAGTACAAAAAGGATTAAGAGGGAAGACCTCTGTTCTTTCTTTGTTTAGTGAGTAGTCCAAAGCATTAGAATATGCCTTGATTAGGCCCAGGATTCCCAGAATGGCGGATTCCACCTCGTCCGAGAAGATGAGGACATCGTCCGCATTGGCTGCCACCTTGTGAGTTGTAGAGTCAAATGGGATGCCTTTGATGGTAGGATTGTGTCGGAATTTCGAGAGGAGGGGTTCTATGGCTAAGAGAAAGAGTAATGGTGAAAGGGGGCATCCTTACCTCATTCCTTGGGGTAGTTTGAATTTCTCAGAGAGGGAAATATTTACTCCCACTCTAGCTGAGGGGTTATCATATAAAATAAAAACCAAAGGTCTTTGTAGGTGAATTCCATTTACCCTTGTCAGTTGGTGAGAGGTTGAGAGATATGCGATAAAAGTGATGAAACTTCCATAGAGTTCCTCTTGTATACACTACGACTGTAATTGCTGGTGCGTTTCTACTTGGCCTGTGTTTATCCTCTGCACGTCCTCCGCATGTCGCAAGCTGATTTATGGGTAAATGTATGTGGAAAATGTATTACATATAATATTTCCCGCAATGAAGTGCTCCGGTGTGATCCCTTCTAAATCATTTAATTTGACTGAGCGGAATGCAATAGGTTTGTTCTCCTGTCGCTCACGCTTGTTGTCCCTGTCGGTCACACTTGTTCCGATAGGAGGTTCGAGGGATCTTAGCGTGCAGTGAGGGCCCCTGGAGTATAGTGCCACTGACTTTGTGGGGGGGGTAGTGTTCTTTACCTTTAATTCTGGGGTTGATAGTTAATTGTTATCGGAGCTAGGCATGGCAGTGTTCAGTCGAGTTGGCGCCTTTTTTTACAGTATATAGGGGCATATGTACAAGGAGTTAACGCTGCGTTAGCTGCACTTTTCCGCTGCTAATGCGGCGATATTTTTATCGCCGTATTCACAAGCTGTCGCTAACAGCCGTTAGCGACAGATATCATGCGAAACCATCCGTTTTCACCATCGCCACTTATGTTAGCGATAACTATCGCTAATGAGATGCAAGGTAGGCGTTCCTGTGCAAAAACACATGCTAACCCCACTTCGCGATATTTACAATGATCGCCCGCGATACATTCAGAAAACAGCCGCTAAAGCCCGTTAGCGGCTGGGACTTAAGACCAGGAAAAAGGTGGCCTTTAAAATGGTGATACAGAACAGTGCATAAGGGAGACTAACCCAGATCCTCATCGGAAGACCCACTGATGCCATGGAGGTACTACTCATGCAGCTTGGAGCACCAAGAAGGCCACAACAACCACCGCCACTGCCACTGCCCCCAGGACCACCACAGAGGCAGCACCGGAGAAGACAGCAGGTCCATTACACACGCCTCACCCTCACAGACCTAACGCCGGAGGATGTGATCGCCCACTACAGGCTCAAAAGGTCATCCATCCTCCGCATCCTGACCCAGATAGCCCCCAGGCGGCAGGCTCCAACAGAGCGGAGAACCAACATCCCTCCGCAGACAAAGCTGCTGGCAGGCTGCACATGTTGACCTCTGGTACCTTCCAACCAATAACTGCCAGAGTTGGGGGAGTCTCACAGTCAGCCCTGTCAAGGTTCCTCCCAACTGTCTTGGATGGCATCATCAGCCTGACACCCCAGCACCTACGGTTCCCCAACACTGCGCAGGAACAGCTTGAGACCAAGCAAGCCTGTTATGCCATTGCTGGCTACCCGCAGGTGTTGGGGGCAATTGACTGCACACATGTCCTACTTGTGCCCCCTGTGGACACTGCACACATATCCCGCAACAGGAAGCACACACATTCCATCAATGTGCAGGCAATTGTGGACCACCGGGACTTGTTCACCAATGTCGTAGCCAAGTTCCCAGGGAGTGTGCTTGATTCCTACATCTTCCGCCAGTCCATCATCAACCAGCGGTTTCAGAATGGCACATATGGAAATGCACTGCTTGTTGGTAAGTACTAACTGAACACACCACACACCTCAAGTCCACAATCATGGAACTCACAAATGGGAGAATGCACATGTAGCAAATTTCATACAACATGCCTAGTAACATGTCCACCTACCATACACAACAACCCAAGTGACTGCGGTTACTGGGGCTAGCCTTGTAGACAAACTATCCCCAAAGGCACAGCCCCCCGCCACACATTTGCAAATGCAGGGAGAGGTGGGAACCAAGTAGGTACGATGGAGGGTCTGGACCTATGAGGAAAGTATGAACACAATGCCAAGTCAGGCGGCGGTGTCCTGTATAGTCTGGAGCTTGCAGAGCGCAGACTTGTCTATGCAGGAATATAGGGCGTTTCCGTAGTCCAGTCTGATGGTAATGACTGCGTGGGTGACTGTCTTTCTTGACTCGGGGGATCCATTTGAAGGTCTCATGGAGGATGTTGAGGGTGTCGAAGCAGCTGGAGGCCACGGCGTAGACCTGTTGGTTCATGGAGAGGGAGGAGTCGAGTACGATGCCTAGGTACCTGGGGTCGTTGTTGGGGGGGCTGCCGAAGGCGGTGGCCCACCAGGTGTTGTCACATGCTGATGGGGTGGTTACGAGGATGACTTATGTCTCCTCTGCGTTGAGTACCAGGCAGCTGTTGATCATCCATGTTGCAACTTCCTGCAATCCTTCCTGGAAACCCAGTCTGGTGGGTGTGGGCGTCTTGGTGAGGGAGAGTATGAGCTGGGTGTCCTTATAGGTGGTGAAGTCTTTTGGGTGTCTTGATGTTGCTCTAGTTCTTCTCCAGGAGTCTGCAGATGCATCTGGCATCTTGGAGGTCGGTGGTGACTGAGGCGGCTTTTCTTGCATGCTGTATGTTGGAGATGCATAGCGGGGCAAGTTTGTAAGCGCAGTTGGAGATCCATGTGTGGAAATCCCTGGCAGTGCCGTCGGTGTTGGCTGCAGCGGTGTGGGTGTTGCTGTTGATGGTGGAGTGGAGCAGCTCCTCGGTGACTCAGCTCCAGTACCTTTGTGTGGCGCGGGCTGTGGGTTGTGTACGCAGTGGTGGTCACTCCATGGGGGTTGAGTGGAGTGGATGAAGTGGACGCTGGTTGTGTCCTGCCTTGTGGGTCAGTGTGGTGAAGAGTTGGGTCAGTCCGATGTTTGCGAGCTTTGGCCAGAGGGTACTGGAGTTGGAGTTGTTGTGGTTTGTGAGGTGGAAGCTCAGGTCGGAAATTAGTACGTAGTCCATAGAGTAGATGGCGTGGTGTGTGATGATGTTGATGGTGTGGCCCAAGCGGGCCTGGCCTCCAGGGGCTCTGCAGGCGAGGGTGCCGGGGAGTGTTGCTTTGTGGCTGGTCTGGATCTGGAAGTGCAGGTGTTGGGCAGTGGTGAAGGTCTGGCCGCAGCAGGAGAACTGGACATGAGTTGTGTCTGGTGTGGCCTATTGGCAGTTGTACGTTCTCCTGGCGTTGACTTTGATGAGGGCGGGTGAGTCGCAGTGCTAGACGGTAGGAGATGGAGGGTCCCTGCAGCTGTTTGCATTTGGCTCGCGGACGGATGCAGATGGGATTGCCTTTGGCACGCCGTTGGAGTGCCAATGATGCAACCGCGCAGCGCCCACAATAAAATAGGCTAGGGTGGAGGGACGAGCAGCTGTGAGGCAATGTAATTTGCATTGATGCTGGTCAATTGCCTGAAGCTACACATGGCTAACCTGAATTCCAAAGTAGCACAAATCACACACCACAAAATATAAACACTGCAAACACAGCATGCACAACAACTAATGGCCACATCTCTCCATTACATGTTTCAGGTGATCAAGGATATGCACTCTCCCCATGGCTGATGACACCCCTCCGAGCCACAAACGCCCAGGCCCAGAGGCTGTATAATTTGGCCCTTGGACGCACCAGGGCCATTGTGGAGCGTACTTTTGGCGTGCTAAAGTCACGTTTCCGGTGCCTTGACATCATAGGTGGCAGACTGTTGTACAGCCCGGAAATAGTGTGCAAGATAATCATAGCATGTTGTGTGTTGCACAATATATGTGTACGCACCAATGCCCCATGGGTCCAAGTGCCAGATGCACCAGACGATGCTGAGGATGATGAAGAAGATGAGGCTGGTGCTGCACACCCCACAGTTTCTGCTGCAGGAACTGCCCGAATGAACCGAATCATAAACAATTTCTTCACCTGAGCATGGTACAATGTGACAGTCCTTTGTGAAATTTATGTGCAAAATGCACCTAAGCACAGTTTGTGCAATAAAACAACACAACACACATACCTTGTGTGCATGTTTATCCTCTGCATAAGTACATCTCTCTGACAAGTGAAAGTCAAACATTTTGCGGTAAGTATTGTACAATTGTAATTTTGAGGGTGGGTATGTCTTTCGTGGTCAGAGATGCTTTCAGGGTGTCTTCCGAGGTCAGAGATGCTTTTTAGGGTGTCTTTCATGGTCAGAGATGCTTTTTAGGGTTTCATTTGGGGTCAGATATGCTTATTAGGGTGTCATTTGGGGTCAGATATGCTTTTCAGGGTGTCATTTGGGGTCAGATATGCTTTTTAGGGTGTCATTTGGGGTCAGATATGCTTTTCAGGGTATCATTTGTGGTAAAAAAGAATGCTTATTAGGGTGTAATCTGGGGTCTGAGATGAAATTACATCTAATACTGTTTATCTCTGTAACAACTTGCACGTAGCGTGCAAAATCTGGCCGCATTAACATTAACGCAATGTTTTTTTCATAATCGCGATGGAAAATCTATCGCTACACACATTGAACAACATGAAATATTACCCCTAAGCCAATTTGCGTGCAGAATCTCAACGCGTAGTCAAAAAACGGGCCGCAAACACACAGGAAGTGATGTCTGCATGCTTCCTGCTTCTTGGAGGAGTGCTGTGCACTTTCACTTTCTCTTTTGAGCACACTGCTGGTGATTGTGGAGAGTGTTGGAGGTGTTTGGTGTTGTGTGCTGCAGATTTTTGATTGAGAGAGTGTTGCTGTGTCCTGTGAACTGTCGATAGTGTCTCCGTGAAGTGTTGTGTACTTGTTTGTACGTGTTTTTTGCGTCTTGTCCTCAATCTTGTCTGGTGTTTGTCTTAGGGGTAGTTTAAATAATTACTAGTTGTTGGGGCATATATTGTTTTTTTTTTCTTAGGAGTGGGTTTAGGTGTGTGCTGGGAGATGGTGGGTGTGGGTAGGGAGGGCAGGATGTCAGAGGGGGCATTGGGGGGGCTTCCTGTGGCTGGTCAAATTTTACCTGCCATTGATGGTGGAGAGTGGGGGTCGTATCCTTTCAGGATATGATGTCTGTGTGCGGAAGGTCAGGTGGGAGCGCGTTAGAGCACAGATGCTGCGTTTCTTCGGTGTGGATAGGACTGTCCACCAATGGAAGCACCGATGGCAGGATTGCGTGGGCCGTGAGGGTGACCTGTTGGACCACCTGGGAGTCATCATTGGCCTACAGTGTGGTAAGTTCACCCTCGAAATTGATATATGAACACCCATATGGAAAGCCAAAAATGCGGTGTGTGACACAATGGTGTATCTGTGCACAAATGTGGCGGAGTGAGGTGTTAGACATCATGCCTTCATGCCTAACGTTGCCACATCAGAAACGCAATGCTGCACCATATGTACAAGCATAGGGTGCAGGCTTGCGTTTCCCCCTGCACTGGCGCAACACTTAGCACTGTAGTGCCAACGCTGGTACCCTTGCACCATAGTGCGTGCAGGGCAAAGATTGTTCACGTACAGGAAGGGTGACTGTACATATAAAATCCAAGGCATTGTTTTTTGGGCATGTGTGCTGCACAAAAGGAAGAGTAATAATGCATTCCTCCTTGTTTTGCAAAGTTAGGTACGCTGCCCTTGTACATAGGCTTCGTGTTACAATGGATGAGATAGGAACAATTGTTCTATTGAAATATGACATCTCCAGAGTGTCATACTCCACCAACAGTGTGACACAGCCTTGTGCGATCTGCAGCGATGCTATCGTGCACAGCTCATGTATAACATCATGTTGGGTGGAGAAATGGGGCCTTGGGAATGTGTCACACAAGTAGTATGTGCAAAGTTGTCAGCTTCATTGTCTTGTTGGCCTAACTCAGCATTCTCAGGTCTTGTGGGAATGACATGCAAAGTAGACACAATCATGTAGGCAACATGGACTGCAACAGTACAGTCACAGAGCATTGTCAGTGATGGTGATGAATTGTATGATGAATAGGACACGTGTGCTTTTACGTCTGATACCAACACACGTTTCTTTTCATGTCTCTCAGCTGAAAGACAACTCATCACACAGGGGGATATCGACACCTTCAAGGACCCACACGCCACTGGTGAGTTCAGCCATTAAATATTGGCATTGTGAGATGTGATGATTGTCTGGGTAAAATCATTGACGTTGTAGTATGCAGTATGGGTGTGCATCACATGTACCTTGCCTCCAGTGTGATGATGTTTTGTGGAAGTGTGAAGTGTGTACAAATCAGTAAGTGAAGATGGAGCAATGCATATGTCTTCCAGATGTAACTTTGCACATCCCCAGTCAGTGATACTCCTGCAAGTGACATCTATGGGTTCTGTCACTACAGCACATGCATGTGGATTACAGAGCGTACAGATAGGAGAGGAGACATGTGAGTGGTATTGCTGATGAATATGACCAGACATGGAATGCATGTACATCCTTGACTGCGATGACTGTGCAAGTGGGCCCGATCATGCACAAGGAGGTAGTGGTTTTCAGGCCGTGCGTGGTCAGACACAGGTCTGCACAGTACCATTGTAGGTATGCTGCATACCAGCTTCACAGAAATAGCAGGGCGTAGCTTTAAGCCAAGGATATCAATGGCACGTTCCACAAACACCTAGCAAAGATGGCCCTATGTATCTCATTGGCATGTTTTGCCACTGCAATGGTGTTGCCAAGTTGTCTCCTTAGGATCATTCCCCTAGTAGACTCAGGGGAAAATGTACAAGCCCCTCTTGGCGAATTTGGGACATTACTCTGCATGCATTTACCCCGCATGCTTTTGCTCTGCAGTTATTTCTGCGCAATATATTTTACAACGCAGGCCTCTACAACGCTATTCCTTAAAACGCATTCCCCATTATAACACAATTACCATTATGACTCCAGGGGCCGTTACTTTGGGGAATGCATTGTAACAGTTTGCTTTGTAAAGCCCTGTGTTGTAAAATTGTCAGCGGAGTAAGAATTGCGGATCAAAGACATGCAGATTTCTAAAAAATTGAGTAAACTACGTTTCACCCTCTCACCAGTACCGCATCACCTATTGCAAAGTTGTGGTGGAAAGAGGACCTGCGCCTCATGTACAAGTCAGTGTTCAGCCACCTAACGTCTTTCCATGTGTGCTGCTTGATGCAGCACAAATGTAAGTGTAAGTAGGGCTGTTCCAGGATTGCTCATGTGCTGGAAGGGTAACCTTCCCACACATAAACAAGCCTCCCCTGCACACAGACACTCTTGCACTCTTGTGCAAGGGTGCCTGTGTTGGCGCTGAGTTGATGAACTCCACGCCGTCGCTGGGGGACACGCAGGGCTGCACCTGATTATTGTACATATGATGCAGCACTGTGTTACAGAAGAGGATGAGCGAGGCGCTACACCCGGAGGGCTAATGCCTCCCTCCTCCAATTCCTTGTACATGTCACCCTCAGTCAGGGTATGTCACAGCACCATCATTTGACACTGACTGTCTCATTTGGTTGTGACACTACATGTCACATGCCATGCACTGCCATGTCAGTCTCCCCAGCATGTTGTTACTGATCCTGGATTCAACATTTCATTGTCCAGGTCACTTTCTAACTTCACAATGTTATGTTAGAGTGTAGGCTCCCATGTTTCACTGACCTTGTGTTTCTGAGTTAAATGGAGAACATTGACATAGTCATCAGGACTCACATTTTGTCATTGCTCTTATTTGACAGACAACATGTCGCCAGAGGAGTCCCACGCCTTCCAGGTGAGGAAGGACCGGTACCTCCATATCCTCAAGGTCTCAAAGGGATATCGCAACATGACACGGAGGTACCAAGAAGACCGGGCAGCTGGGATTTGGAAGTCGGTGCCCGAGGTAATGACCCACGGTAGCCAGAGTGTCACACAGGCCATCCCTGGCCCCTCTGGCGACAGGCGTGGCTCCCGGCGTGAACAGGCAGCAACACATCCCCCTTCAACACCACACACAAGGGACAATGCCACCTGCACCAGCAGATCAGGTGGTGCTGTTCACTGTGCAGGACCGGCGCACAGTCATGGACAACAATGTTTTGCTGGCAGAAATCCATCGGGAAATGGCGGAGCATACCAGGCACCTGCAGGACCTAAAGGCAGCCCTGGGTCTCCCATATTGACCGGACATTTTGAGCCCCATCCCCCTCTTCTCCCTTCCCCCAATGTTATTTCTTGTTCTTAGTGTTAGGTAAGTATTTAAAGTGTTAGGTAGTGTAGTTGTAGTGTAGGTATAGTTAGTGTTAGATTTTAAGCTAGTTTTAGATATTTATTCTTCTATAGTATTTGGGGATAAGTTTCCTTTTGCTTTGGTTGGGGGGTTGATGTCTTTGTTGTTATATAAAAAATAAAACCCCAAAAAATATATATTTCTGTTGAATAACTGTTTCTATGTATAGCTTAGATGTCTTTGTCCAGTCTCATGATGTGCTTTAAGGGTGGGAGGGGGGTTGATGTCTTAGATATGTTGTTGTGTGTTTAGGATTAGTTATGGTAGATAGTTTAGGTTATCATTCACTTTGTTCCAGTTAGTTTAGATTAGGTTAGTTGTAGTAGTGATTAGTGTTAGTTTAGGGTAGTTTATTTTGTACTTTCATAATAAATGGTTACTACTTTAGAATTCTGGTTGCACTTATGTCAGGGGTGATTTGGTGGAGTGTTGCTTTTTACCTTGTATGTAACTTATTCTATCACAGGACAATCATTTGAATGTGTATGTGTGGTCATGACATGTTACTTAGCTGGACGGATAGTTTCAGGATACTTTAGTTATGAGCACAGTAAACTTGCATGGATAACATGATGGCAAGTAGGAGTTACGGCCTAGTCTAGGGACACTCTTTTGTGAAGTTTAACATCTTAAGTGTGACTCACGGAGTTGGTCAGCACATTGTTGCCCATTTACAACACAACGTAGGGACTTGGGCTTGAGCAGATATTGACATTGCAACTCTTATCCATCATGAAGATGGATGTATGCGCCAGGTACCACAGATTCCGTCCACCTCCTGCATATCACATGAGCCTGGCGCAGAGTCCATCTACCATGCACAGACATTGGCACACTTGCTGCGTAGTGCAAGTGTGCCAGCATCATTTGAATTGGATGTTCCTGTGCATGGAGGCTCAACCTCCTGCCCATGCAGAATGTTGTAATTTTGCCGATCAAATGTGCACGGCATATGGCAGAACAATGGGCCTGATTCACAAAAGTGATCTGCAACAAAATCCTAACTTGACGACTTTTGGTATTCACAAAAGGCATTTAGGGGTAATAAAGTTAGGAATCCTAACTTTACTACTCCTAAATGCCTTTTGTGAATACCGAAAGTCGTCAAGTTAGGATTTTGTTGCAGAATACTTTTGTGAATCGGGCCCACAGTTCTGCTGCACACAGGAGGGGAAATGTAGCATTGCTCCCTGTAGTGCCAGTGTCATAGCCACTTCTCCCAGCTGCTACTTTTGGCATTGGCTCATAGTGATGCCACCCTTGAAATGGGGGTACAGCATCTGACTATATTCTAATTGCAGTGCACTACACATCCCTATACACATTGCCCTATCCGCTCACAGTGGTCACAGCATGAGAGGGTTCCTTATTTATAAGGCATTGTTAGGCCACAGGAAGGGGCTGACTGAGGACTTGCACTTTGGGATAAGTACCTATTGCCAACACCACTTCACTGAAGCAGACATTGTGGTTCCAATAGCGGCTGGTTGACATATGCCCTAACCATTCTTCATCTATGTGAAAATGGTGTGCTCCATCTTGGAATGTGACATGCAATGAGCCCCATCACAACAAGCTTTGTCCACCCCATAGAGTGTGAGTAGATCTGCCAGGTGAGACTTTGTAGCAATGGTAAAGGGAGACACTACTTGTGGCATGTGACTGACTTGGACATATTTGCACACATGCCTATTTCCATCATGTACGTAGGGCTAAGATGGGATCTTGCAAGAATGTTGTATTTGAGCAATGAGGGCACGGCTAGTTCACACATACCCGGTCATCTCACTGCCTATCTGGGACACAGTTAAACATGGATATTTCTTATATGTCCCTTGGTGTACGTTTTGATGGATTCACTGGCCCAACATTTTTACAGACTTCTATACTTGAATGGTCATAGACAACACACACCTGTGTAACTTAAATATTTTTCTTTTAATGCACATTGTCTCTGTTGGAGACTGGGCCAGTACTTGGCTCAAACAAGCCCCACATTCCAGAGATGCCCAGTGGAGGGCCTGTCAGAGTACTTAAGGGGTGACATGTCCAGAGGAAGAGGTTGAGTTCAGTCAGCAGGCTGATTACAGTGTCATTGGGAACAACACAAATCATGGCAGTCCATACTGAGGTCCAAGGTGAGTGTCTAAGAGTGAATCTGGGGACAGTGAAAGCTGATGTTCCGGGGCATGATGCTAAGCACTGATCCAAGGCAAAAGAGTCCATTTGGCACAGATGGATGCTGCCGCTTTATTCTTCCCAATAATGCAGATTCATCCACATCTTCGTCCTCTGATGTGTCATGTGCCTCACATGTGCATGGTGGTAGATTGGCTGCAGCACTGTGAGGCACTGTCACATCAGGGGGCGGAGATGTGGATGTAGAAGCAGCAGCAGCATTCATCTGTGCCAAACCTTGATGCAGCAATGCAGTGATGATCAGCTGCAGGGCATGGAAGATTCCAGCTACGTCTCGTTGGTGTGCAGCCATGGCAGCCATTTGTTCCGCTTGCATACGCTCCAGGTTCTCCATTATCATTCGCATGCGGGCCAACTCCTGGCTGACATCGGTGGAGCCACTCTGACTGGACAGTTGTTCTTGTCTCTGAGTCATGACTCCAGCGATATCAGCCATGGAATGTCGGAGAGCATGGAGCGGACTGTGGGTGTCTGTGATGTTCTGTAGGTGGTCCCGAATGGGACTCAGACACCCACATACGGCATCAAGTTTGGCCGCCAGGCTGTCAAACCCCACCCGCACTTGATCAGCCATCTCCTGCTGGACCTCTACCGCACGGCGTTGAAATGCCAGAAGTGGGTCCTCAAGGTCCTGGGAGACAGCTGTGGTGGTAGGTTCTTGCTGGTGGGTGGTTTGTGCAGGGGGTGGAGTTTCCACAACGCAGCTGGATGGCCCTGCTTCCGGAGATGGTGTGCTAAATGAGTCAAGCAGCTGTTGGCTGGTGTCCTGGTTGACGGTGGCAAATTCCTCATCTTCATCAGTGAAGAGTGGGACAGGCTGCTGTACAGGAGGTGATGTTTCTCCCTCTGCAATGTAAAGGGGAGATGCAGTAAAATGTGTGTTTCAAGTATGATCATGCATGGGATGAGTTTACAAGCAGACTGCATGACAATGTCCATTCTGACTGTTTAGGAGGAGATGCCTATTAGATGCCGGATAGTGATTTTTTGTACAACATCACGGATGTGACGTTGTAGCTGTACATTATCATCTCACAGTTTACAGCTATGCCAAAAATGAATGGCCAATTTCTATACACAAGCGGCACCAGTTGTGGCCTCTGTTCAGTAGTGAAAGTGATGCAGTTTGTACCACATTGTAGTCAATGTTGATTAGCTCAGATTTATGTGTCTGTGCACTGCATTGTGGGAGAGTCACCCCTGCAGCTTTGGTTTTACTGCCCCTTATCCCTTTCAGCCAGTGAGCCGTTCACTTATGTGCATTTACAATGATGAGATGTTGCAAGCTGGAGTAAATATGGGTCTTGGTCAGAGTTCGGACACTTGTGCATTGTTGGCAGAAGATGTCTTCTTTACATCAGGGGTTGTATGTACACGAGGAAGGGTCCGAGTGTGACCTGCTCCTTTAAGGATGAACTCCACACTCAGCCACTTCAGTGACAGTGGCCTGCACCATGTAAAAATGTTTAGGGTGCAGGCATGCAATTCATCATGCACTGTCACTTGCCTTGTCAGTGTGGCTCACAGACAGTCAGTTTTGCTGGGTAGTGCACATGTGCATGGGCTTGGTGTGAGAATGGTTATGTGTGAGGAGGGACCCCTTTAGGCAGATTCGCAATGATGGGCTAATTGCTGTTTCTATGTGTGCTGCACAATGCAGTACACATGTACATCTAGGTAGCTTTGGGTCTTGTGATTTCTCTTGTGTGCATGTCGTCAGTCATGTTTTTCCTTGCATGCATTGATTACTGCCCTCCTGTTGGCTTACCCATTGTGAGTATGGTGCAGCGTGAGTTTCTATTGTTGATGCAGACTGAACAGACAGTGACAACACCCATTACCCTCAATGTTGGCCCCAAGTGGTGTGTAAGTGGGCCTAGATTTGATGGATGTGGATTTCCAAAGGTGTATTAGTGGTGCTCAGGCCCTATCACCCCCCCCCTCCCATCAGATGCAAATGGCAGGCTGATGTGTGTTTGGGTATTCGCCACGCAGATGGTCACATGGATGATACATGCTGTCCTGGTTCAGATTATTGAATGCCGGGGTTTGCGTGTGGATGATAACAGACATGACTGCATATTTGTTCACAGACACAGTAGACTTACCAAATGGACATCATGGTGTAATGGGCAACTCACACCAGGAATGATGTGGAATGCTGTTTTCTGTATGGCACATGTGTACACTTGAGAGTGGAGGAGTGAATTTTGACCTAAGGGGTGATGGTGCCATTTAGCTTCTTGTCATTATTTGGTGCTACTTTGCTATTCTTGCTTGTTGTCATACTTAGGTTGTCATACATCTTTACAGGGACATTGTAGTTCTGTGAGTATGGCACACAGACAAGTCATGTAGTACATATTTGGGTGACACATTCCTGATTTGCATAGTCCATGCACTGTGGTGTTGTAGGCATATCCCCCCTGCTCATAGCATGACATCACATTTGGACTCAAGTCTGCTGAATGTGTGCATTGTGGCATATGCACCTTTTAGACAGATGGCTACATGATCACTGTGTTGTGACAATGCATGTGTTTATGGTATGCAGACTCACTAGATGCTTTCTCACTTGGTGTACACAGGACTGCATCTCATGAACAAGCAAGGGGGCATATTGACTGGAGATGCGGTAGGATGTCAAAATGTCCCCTTTGCCTCAACACCGTGCATATACAATTCGGCTGCATCTCCCTGACGCCAAAATGAGGATGCACTGTGAATGTGACTGATCATAATGATGCATAAGTAGGCATGCCACCACCAATGTCAGCACACATGCACCATTGTGCTCGTGTGTCTGAGTTGTGTGCAAGATTGTGTATGTGCAGTAAGGTCCACCTTGATTCACATGCACATTCTTGCACACGACTCAGACACACGGGCACATGCATATGCGTGGTGTTAAGGCAAGGGGGCCATTTTGCTCCTTTGCTATTTCATGTTGCCCTTATTTTGTGGTCTGATGTGAATCTTGGACTATATTTGGGTTACTTTTCTGTGCACATTTCCAAGTCTGTGAGCCCACCAATATGTGTCTTGCAATGTATTGGTTGAGTAGGGTGATATGTGTCTATGCCACCAGGGACATGGGTATCTGGGACATGATCCACAGTCATTGTGGGTGTGCACTGAGAGATATTTAATTGGGCATGAGTGCCATTGGGCCCATCCACCCCCGTCCCCCCAGTCCCTGGTTGTTACTCACCCTGTTGCTAATGTGTCTGGGCATGTTCAGCAGTATCCTGTCCCGGAACTCCAACCACCGTCTCCTCGCTGATGACAGCGGACACCTGTTCCTCCAACGCATCCAGCTCCTCCTGTGGCGCTGGACTCCCACCTCCAGTCTGCATTGCTGCTTTGAGATTGACTGCAAGTTTCGCCTTGGTCTTGTGCTTAGCATCATGCCAGCGCTTCTTGCAGTCATCCACTGTCCTCCTCACCTCTCCGACAGCATTCACCTTGGCTGCGATGGACTGCCATATTGCATTTTTTGTTCTCAATGACACTGTGGAGCTGACAAAAAGCTGTTGTTGTTTTTCTGTCACCTCCGCAATCAGGACCTAGTTTTACTGCTGTCTGAACCGGGTCTTCCTCTTCCTCTTCTCCTTGCCCTTCCCCATGGTCTCTGCCTGGTCCTCCTGGGTGTTTGGGGGGTTGTTGTTTGCTTTGGTACTGGGTCCAGCTTCCTCCATGGTTCTTCTATTTTTTGGGGGGGTATTTTTTTTTTTTGTGTTTGGGCTACAAAGCGGGCGTTTTATAGTGGTTTTTCCGGCCTAACGTGAAAAAAAGAGGCCTCACGCTAATTAGCATGCAGTTTCTGGCCGCTAATTGGCCGATCGCCACTTTTTCCACGTTAGCGTCAGGATTTTTATCGCTGTGCCGCTGTTCTTAACGCGGGAAAGTTCACCTGGTAAGGGAAACTATCGCCATTTAGCGGCGTGTTGTAAATACGCCGCTAACACTGCGATACTTTTCCGCGGTACACAGCAATAAAAAGTCTGCTGCTAACTAGCGTTAGCGATAGTTATCGCCAATTCTTGTACATATGCCCCATAGTCTGCAGTAAGTTTGTTCCCCTGTCGCTCTCGTATGCCCCGATCGGAGGGCCAAAGGATTCTAGCGTGCAGAGAGGGCTCCTGAAATATAGCACAGTAAATTTTTGGGATTAACAGGTCATTATTATCGGGGCCAGGCATGGCAGTGTTCCAGGAAGATGGCGCCATTTTAACCGACAAAGTACCGGGCCCACAGGTAGGGAAGATGCCGGTGTTGGGTGCTGTGGTAACGGAGTCGGCGGAGGGCAAGCGCTTTACCTTAGGTGCCTTTGATATCCGGGAAGGGGTCAGATGGGGCTTTAGGGGCACCAGTGAGGCTTCACTCCACCGTTTGCACATTTCTAATATCATATAGCACATTAAATTAAAAAATAATTAGCCTCCACGGGGCAGATTTACAAGGAACTGACGCATCTGCATAGATGCGTCAGTTTCCTTGCGAAAGCGTCAAATGTCCCTGCGCCACCATGGATGCGCTGTATTTACAATACAGTGCTCCATGGCGCAAGGATTAACAGATACGTCTGAAATTCTGACGCATCTGTTGGGGCAAAAGTCACGCATTGCTGGAGTCGTGTTGCAAGCACGGCGCAACTCCAGCAATGCATTTTGAGGCCTATTCCCACTACACTGTGTTACTACTTATGCCTGCTTCAAGCAGGCGTAAGGTTTTGACGCAGTGGCGTCCTAAAAGTGATGCAGTGAAATCCTGTAGATTTCACTGCATCACTTTTACGAGGCCTTCCTGCGTGGGAACGCCCACCCTGCATACATTATACCTGACGCAGGTATAATGTGACGCAGGACTTTACAACGTGACGCATCTCCCTAGATGCGTCACATTGTAAATAGGCTGCATTGTTTGCGCCGCCATTGCGTCAAAAAAAGTGACGCAATGGCGGCGCAAGGGGCTTGTAAATCTGCCCCCACATTGATAGTGGTTCGAAAGGCTAAACACCTAAGATGAAGACAGAATGCTTTCCAGGCAAAGACATCTCTCCCGCCCTATATTCAATACATAAGGATGCACACCAACCTCCCTGGTGATTAATTGGAGATGTAAACACAAAATGAGAGCCCTTGAGGCTTAAGGCTCCAATCTATTGAAAACTAACAAGGTCTGCAACAATTAAATAGGTTTCCCTGTAACACGTTCTGTAAAACATGCTTCATTTTCAGGGACTGTATGCCTTGACTCTTATCAATATAATGTTATGCCCTGGTCTGCAGCGGAACACCAGCCATAAAATGAGACCATCACACTGCTGCTCGTAAAAAGAGCCCATTAAACGAATCAGGCAAAGTCTGCTTCGAGGTAGCCTATGTTAGGAGATCTGTGACTCAAAGTTATCGGAAAAAGGTAAAAAAGTGAAATGCTTGCAACACCAGATAGTGTCTCTTATTACCTAGTTTTATTTGCATTTTTTGGTACCTCTAGATTTCACTCTGCTCTATTCTGATTAAGCACACTGTTTTATGTATGTGCCTTGAAATACTCTGGGGTGTTTTCTAATGTACAATATCTGATATTTAAACGGTGAAATACAGACATGCACATAGATTGTCTTTTGGGATATTTATTATGTACAAGTGCATAGCTTATGACCTAACTCACAGCTAATTTCCTAATCCAATTTGTGCATAACTGTATTGTATTGTGTATGGCTACGTACTGTCACCATTAGTGTGGTCCTCAAGTACCGTGCACCCCTTATCCGCTTAGTGACACGCTGACATGCATATATGTTTGGTAAATTAGATGCTTGTTGTGTGGTCTCTGAAGGTTTGTATACGAGGGGTGACTATCAGAAAAATCTTATTTTTAAGATCGTGCTACAAAAAATAATTAAGCCAGCATGTCGATATTTTGACTCCAAATACTTTTCTGCCACCATATTTTCAGCACGATAATCTGCTGTGCATCCGCTGCAGGACCAAAGGGGTGCTTCAGTCTTGGCGCGGAAAGCTTGGTGCAGCACAGGCTCTCATGTGAATATAACTGAAGAATGTAAGGCTGGGAATGTATACAAACTATACATTATGCTTGAATAGAGACTAGAAATAGTAGACACTTCCTTTTTATTTTTTTATAATTCACGCAGGGCCCCTCACTTTATTTGAAATCATGACGAATGAAAAGACATTTAGAAAATCAACTCCGAGTTATTTGTAATCCTTTTAGAAGACGGCGAGGAATGGGAATAAACAGCCATTTCTTGATCAGAAAGAAATAAGAGCTGATTCACATCACAAACGAGATGATAAGAAGGTCTTCGTCACTCATGGTATTAATTCCAATTGCAAACACACAAAAGGTGATGGGAGGCTGCTTGCAATTTGTCTAACCACTGACAATCGCTCAGAGTAGCTTCCCAACCCATCGTTCCTTTGCTCACCATGCTACCTCAGTTTGGACTGAGCCATATACAATTCAGCCTTGACCCTGCTCTTTCCTCATGGAAATTGGTCCTAGGTTGCTGTGTTCCAGTTCGGTGAGGACCTGTCCTGGCATTTGGACTGGACTGTTCCCATGAGGAGCAGAGTCAAGGCTGACTTGCATATGGCTCGGCCCAAACTGAGGTGGCATGGTGAGCAAAAGAAGGGTGGGTTAGGATGGGGTGTTTTTGTATTCTGGTTGGGGGAAGGGGGTCTTGTGTTGTAGTTACTGTTTGTTGTTTGCGGTTGTTTGCGTTGAAGGTGGGGTGGGTGGTCATGCTTTGATTCAGGTGTAGAGTGTGTGAGGTTCTCCTTGGTGGTTCTGTTGAGTGTTTCATGGTGTGTTGGTTGTGATTCTGAATGATGCTTGTGAGGAAAAAATGTATTATATGTTGTGGTTGTGAGACCTCACCGTTTAATACACTCACTACCTATACTTGATCCAGTCAGATTCATTTGAAAAACATTACCACAACCCTGAGTACTAGTGGTTCTGAGCAGTCATACTTTATCAAAGGAACAAGCATAAAGCATTAAAAAGTACCAAAACAGCAGAATAAGAACAAAACGGGCTCAATATAAATCTGACACCAATTTATAAAATAACATATTTTTATCTTTAAAATGGCACCTCAATGACAAAACTTTGGGGTGATCATACAAAAAGAGACATTTCCTTACAATGCGCTTCAAGTCTAGAAGTGTGGTGAAGTATAACTCAAATGCTTGGAGGTTTTGTTCTGTTGTTTGTATCATGATATTGTCATTTTTGTATGCTGATATGAATTCTTCTCCTTTGAAGTTAATTGATACTGGTATTGCTAGCTTTAGGCCTTAAGGATTTTGACTGAGTTGGGTATGACTAGTTTGTCTGTAAGGATTTATTTCCATCTTGCAGGTCTACTCAGGTAGAAGATCAGGTCCGTTTTCTGCCTGCATTTTTGAGTATAGTAGTAGATGTCTGAGATGAGGGTCTTGGGTCATTCTTTGAGCAGTCTATGTTTTATTTTTGTTTGCCATTTTTGGAGAGAGTTGCTGTGTAGATGATTCTGAATGAGTTAGGACCACATTGCTGTAGACACTTGTCTGGTGTCCCAATTGGGATGCGCAATGTGGTGTGACCCTTTATCCTTGTTTGCGGCAGTGTGCCCCTTATTTGGTGTTCGCGAAGGGTTGAGTGGTATTAAGTATTGCCTCCTGTGTTCTTGTGTAGTGCTTGTCTCTTAGTGTTAGTTAGATGTACTTCTATTTTCTATTGTGTATGTCTCTCTGGTGGTTGTATTATGCTTGGTTGGGTCTATTTCGTTAGTGGGGTAGGGTGATTTTTGTTAGCCTAGTTGGTGTCTTTTGGTTCGGTCTTTGAGTTTGTGTTTGGTGTTTACATGTTGGCTTCATCGATCACTTGCCTTCTATGTGTTGTCATATCTTTATTAATGTGTTTGTTGTTTGGGTGAATGTTATTCCACATTTATGCCATGTAGTTGGTTCTGTCGCTTCGAGTCTTTTTTCCATCTTCTGAGTATTATTTACAGTGTCTACTGTTGACTGCTCATTGTCTTTTCTTATTGTTGGTTTGTGATTGGTTTGGGTGCTGTTGGGGGGGAGGCTGACCTTTATATTTCTCCTGAATTATTTTAAAGGTGGCTCTTTAGCTACTTGAAGTATGGGATGTTGATGTTCACGCCAATTGTCAGCTTAAGATTTCTTCAGTGGGAGAATAATGGGTCATAAGTAGATAGTTGTTTGATCGATTGTTAAATTGTTATTTGAGTTTTCTATTTTCCTGTGTCCTTTTGGCTTGTATTTCTCTGTTTTTCATTCTTTCTGTATGTTTGTTTTTTATTTTCTTGTTTGTGGTTATTTACTGTGATCTGTTCAACTTGTTCTTCCTGCTTTCAATCCTTGTGAAATGCATCAAACTGAGTTGCTTAGTTGGGTCTTATACTTATTCTCATCACTTACTTGGATCTTGGTTGGTTGGTTGTGCTATCCTAGCTTGTTAGAGTTTGCTTTGCTGTGTAGAAAGTGGTTAGGCTAATGCCATCTGCTTAGTTTTAATCACTTAGTTGGGTCTTATGTCGGCACAATCTTGAGGGAGAGTTTCGGGAGTGGGAGAGGAGCACCCAGTTTGCTCCAAGACTTAACACGAATGCTCTGGAGAGGCTCCACACAGGCTCGCTGCTCATGCAGGGCGATGTGCCTTCTTCCAGGTAGGCTCCTTGGTCCTGCACAGTGAGTTTGCCATCCTGCAGGATGGATGGGAGGCTGACAGCGGAATATGGCATTGGGCCATATAGAATGGATATTTAGGATGTGTGGTGTTCACATATGGAAGGCTACACTGAATTCTGCTGGCAGTTGCTTTTCCCAGGCACATTGGGGAAATGCACTGTTTTAGGCAGTTTTATGTTTGGATCCAATAAAGCAAGGTGTCGTGGACCTAGGTAGGGCAGTTAGGTACGGAGTGTCCTATCTGAGTACGGAAGGATTCATAGGACTCTGCCTGCCTGCATTGTGTTCAGGGCATGTTGGGGGTGTGGTGCTATTTAGAGTAGATTTGTATCTTGCGCTAGTTAGTACTGATGGACCGTGATCAATCTTTGCTGCTCAACTGTGTGTTTTGCTGTCTACAGTGCCAGCTGTGTTGTCTCTGTCCCCATGTTTGGTGTCTCCTACCTCTTTTCACAGCATGTCAGGCTTGGTCCTGTTGTTTTGAGGTTCTTGCGTTTGCTGTTCCGTCCTCTCTGTCTCTTTATATGGATTCCTTTTGGTCTGTTGTCCTGGCTCCTAGTCCTGGGATGGCCTGCAGTTTCTCAGTTCTTTGGGCCCTGTGGCCTGATTTTCTTCCTTTTTGGATTTGGTTATCCATATCCCTTTTGTCCTTTGTCAATAGTGGGGTTTTGGGTGCTGTGATGGTGGGAGGCAAGTTAGGATTTACACAGATGTGATCCTAGGCACAGGGAGCTCCATGGACAAACTCCATCTCATGGGAAACAGCCTTTACAATGACAGCTGAACCCCGCATGCCTTTAACACGCAGGCTTAACCACACATGCATCTTTGCCATGCATGTTTTTACCACATAGGATTTTACAACGAATATGCCTTTACCACGCATACCTTTCTGTTATAAAGTCATGAATGGTAAAGGCATATGCGTGGTAATTGATTTCCATGTAAATGTAAGTATTGTGCACGTAAGTATTTTATTGAAAGAAGCCAAATCGTGTTAATTTAGAAGAAAATGTAATCCGCACACAGCGTGTCAGTTTCCAGTAATTTAATGGCAACGCGTTCCAACCCAGAGGTTCTTCGTCACTGCCTATTTGTTGTTTTTTTAAAGAGTTTTATATAGCGCAAACTAGACCCGAAGATATCAAGTATCAGAGAGCTTTACATGAGCACCAGTTTCGTTATAGATGGACACATTCATTTTTGTTAGGCACGGGGAGATTAAGTGATTTGCTCAGAATCACAGGATGCTGAGCGTCGTTGCCGAGGCTCGAACCCGGTACTCCAGCTTCGAGGTCGACCGCTCTAGCTGTAAGGCTACATCCTCTCCCCAAGTTATATATGTTTACAGCATTGTGCTCAATCACCCTTAAAAACAAAACCAGGTGATAAAAATAGAAAAAATACATATCCAAGTTGGAAACCCCCTTTTGATCATGTGTGGTGTATGTCTGCATTACAAAAACAAAAAAGATATTTGTTTTTTGTCGTGGGGTGTAGTTATACATTTTATATAACTGTATGGACACATACATCTGTATTGAAATCGTATAGTGCAAGATCGATTGGTTGCATTATTGAGTAAAACACGACATAATTATGTGACCACAACAGTGAGAGCCACTGCAATTGTGCAATTGTGTATATCCCCCTGCCACTGTTAATCACTTGGATATGTATTTTTTCTATGTTTATCACCTGGTTTTGTTTTTAAGAGCGATTGAGCACAATTCTGTAAACATAGGCCGTGATGAAGACCCTTTGGGTTGAAGCGCATTGCCATTAAATTATTGGAAACTGACATGCTGTGTGCGGATTGCATTTTCTTCTAAACTAACTGGATTTGCCTTCTTTCAATTGTGAGCAGGACTCACACCTGCTATCCTGCACCCTCCCCGCGAGGTGGATGTGACCGGGATTCCCTGCGGGAACTTCCATGAAAGAATCTAACTGCCCGACCCACCCCGCCAGTCCAGCGCCATTGATGGACTCACAGGAGAACGAGGAGAGCAGCCACAGCTATGGACATCAAAGCTACGTGCGGGCAGGCGGTTTAGAGGAATACAGAGGGTGAGTGACTTTCCGTGGTTGCGTCGGATGACGCGCACCCTCTGTCTGTGCCCCTCTGTTGTTTGTCTCTACTGGATTGTTGCCAGTGCTTTATTTCAGTTTCTGGCAGGGGAGCCACGCCACAATAAAATGGCTGGTGAAGTGTGTCAGCAGTTTCCTTTTGGAAGTTGTTTCATGTGCTCGGGAGACATTAGCCCCAGGCTATTTAAGACGGTATGAACCTCTGAACAGTAGGTCTAGTAATATAGATATGAACGAATCTAAGCAGAAATTATTGGAGGTAGCCAGAAACCTCTTCAACGAACAAGAAGTGTCTGCCACTGGCAGTTCTAAGACGCAGACACAAGGTATCACTGAAGCCATTAAAACTTTAAAACAGCAACTCTACCACTATGAAAAACTCATGAAAAAAGAAATAAACAGATGTTGGGAGGTAATGTACCTAGAAACATATATAGAGGTGTGGAGGGTGCCTAGGGGCCTCAGGATTTTGATCATCCCCACATACCAGAATCCCAATCCTAAACTCCTTGAAGAGTGGTCAGCGTTAATGGCAGGCACATGCAAGACTATGATGGGGCTTTTGCCAAATACGCAGCCATGGAGATAGAACAAGTAGTGGAAGAAATTGCCAAACTGAAAGCTATTCTGGAGAAACATCCAGAAAAAGAGGAAATCAAGAAGTTTTTGACACAGATGGACGGCAGGCTGACGAGTACGAGGAGGAGATCAAGCAGAAGAAAAAACACACGTTTTTGTGGGACAAACATGACTATGCTCAGGGGAGGATTTTGACCTTTGGCCGCAGGTTTGATGATGCTGTTCACCATTACAAGCAGGTGGGGGCACTCAGTCAGCAAGAGCTGGTCAGTTCGGAGTCACGCTCAGACAACTACTCATCGGATTTGGAAGATCGAAGCATGGCTGGATGCAGGGAGTCTTTCTCGTTTACATCATTGGATGAGTACCGTTTTTTACAAAGAAACCAGATGTTGCAGGGAAGACCACCAGGAGAAAGGGAGGATGAGGAGGAACCAACGGTAGAGGAAGAGGACAAGAAGAGGAGGTCGAGACAACAAAAGACAACATGCCGCATAGGAGGACAACACGGCAAACAAAGAGGAAATGAAGGGTGTGAATGATTTGACTTTGGTAAAACTCTCCTCACATTGCTTGACCCTACAAGAGAAATTGGTCCTAGAACTTGGTCTTACTTTTTGTTCCATGGCGAACCTGGATTACTGCAGAACTAGAATTGAAATTTTTCTTTTCATACTTAAGCTTAAGCAAGTGATTCTTCAAAACCCTAAGAAAGTTTGAGAGACTGCTGGTTCAGCACTAGTCTTGGCTCATGACACTCTGTCAAAGGATTTGCAAATGGGTTATATCAGGGGCCTGTCGGCATTAGTGGAACTAGAAGGAGGCTCAACCAACTGGTCCACAGAGAGGGACTTTCTCAAATCTCTTGATGTAGAACTTGGCAGGGCAACCATGACTCCTTTCAAACCTAAGTCTTTATGTAATCCCATTGCCCTACATGACATGATTGACACATTCCACAAGGTGGTTACAAGGGATCTCATAAAGATCTGGCATAGTTGACAGCTATGCCAACAACCTGAGCAGAACCCAGAGGGATGCCCAGAGAAGTTTTAGGGGGGATCGGGGTGTGGTCATTAAACCATCAGATAAGGTAGGAAATGTTGTCCTGTGGGATGCCAATAAGTATCGCACTGAGGCGTTCGGACAGCTGGACACCATGCATAACTATGAGAGGACCACCTTCCAGGCATACAACCAGGCAGTCAGTGAGTTTCAAACGATGCTCCCTGGATGGAGAGACAGAGGGCTAATTAACATGGAGGAATTCCAATTCCTATGGGTAAACAAGGATGATCTGATCAGTGTCAAGGACAGTAATGAAGGTAAATTCCGAATAATTACCACCTACTCGGATGATGCTAATACCTACAGGGGCATGTTGAGAAGAAACTGGCATATCCTCAAAACAGATACTAACATAGGAAATGATATCCCCCATGCTCCCCTTGTTACATTCAGGAAGGCAAGGTCGCTGCGAGACAAATTGGTCCACAGCCATCTAGAAGTGTTACCTGGCAGACAAGGAACACTTAAAGACGTGAGAGGTTTCTTCCCCTGCTGGAAATGTAAGGCGTGTGCCCATAGTAAAAGGGTGCTCTCCTATCAGGTAGCGGGGTTGAAGAAACAGAAGATGATCAAGAAATTTCTGACTTGCCATACAACACATACTGTCTATTGTCTGGTATGCCCATGCGGGCTCAAATATATAGGCAGCACTATACATAGTGTAAAGATTCACGTATTGGAACACCAACGGGCAATCGCGAATAAAGATTTGAACTATCCAGTCGCTAGGCATTTTTCTACCAAACACCAGAGCAACAGGGACCTGTTGCAATACTTTAGTATAGATCATGTGCCATTAAACCCCAGTGGGGAGACAGAGTCCAGAGGCTTAGGAGGCTAGAGTCCCGCTATATCATTGACATGCAAACTAGGGCACCTAATGGCCTGAATAGCGGTGAAGAGCTGTCAGTGCACCTAGGCAGATGAGGATCCTGGGAGATAAGTGATTGCTGTATAAACTTTTATGACTTCTGCTGATTTCGTTTCTTATTGTTTAGATTATTTTGCCATGAGTTGTTTTTACATAGACAGTAATGGTGTGCCAATACAAGGCGAGATATTAAGAGGTCAGGAGAGACCAAGGCAAAGAACAATTGAGTGATCTGAGTGGTATATGCCGATTCACGGCGAGATTGAGAATTGCATAATGACTTGTATTCCATGGCTTTATGTAAAATGAACGTCAAATTTGATGCATTTTTCTTAGAGAAGCAGCGTTATTTACGGTTTAGTTTCCTATCAGTTAGAGACTTATGGAAGTATGAAGTGTGCCGATTTACGGCTAAATTGTTACATGAAATTGTGAATATACATGTGATTTGATGTATTGTATGTAATTCGAGTGAAAATACCACTATAAGATGGCGCTTATGTTGAGGGCTATTGAGTCCATCCTTTATGTCTATGTCTGCATGATGCATGGTAATTTAAATGGCTCCTCTCAGTGCGTATCGTAGACACTGAAGAAGGAGTTTCCGAAACGCGTTTGTTGTGGTTCCGGAATAAAAACTACTGGCGTAACTTTCCCCGCGAGTGCTGTACTCTTTTTCGAGATTGAAAGAGTTTGAGCTGGAATATTACGTGGGGGCACCACCACGGTAATAGCACCCGTCCATGAGTGATCCGAACAAACAGTGCAAGATGAGCGACATATATATATATATATATATATATATATGTATATATATATATGTATATAGTTATATATATGCAAAAAAGAAGCAGAGAAATCTGGGTAGTTCTCAAGTTTAGGTGGAAAGTCACTCTATGCCTGAAAGGGTGCTGTTTTTTATATATAAATATACACCGCAACTTTCAACGCATTGCCGGGCCGGTAAATAACTGGGTTATGACTGCATAAAGATGCCACTGCTTACTTAGGCAAAAGCATACCGGCGCGCTGGGGGTATTGTCGGTTGGGTGAAGGTCAGCTATTCCAGCCCCTCACACTACAGGATCCACAATGCAGAGGGAGCTGCAGACACCGCCTACTGGGGCAAGGACTTCCACATGTGTCTCTGCAGCAAGTGGACTCGGGGCAGTGAGTCCGGAAAATCTTCCCTACAAAATGTGGAAGGAGTGTCTCCACTAATCCAGTGAGACGCTTCGTTTCCTTGAAGTGGACAGTAAATCTTTCAATGAGCTAAGGCATCTGAGGAAGGCACGGAGTGCCGAAATGCATTATGCCGCTCGTTTTTAACTGCAATTAAAGGAGATTGGATTAGCTTACCTGTGTGGTCTCTCGTCCTTCTAGTTGGAAGGGTCGCTTGGTTTGGATATATATATATATATACATATATTACCCACTGGCGGTCGCCAGTAGGTAGTTATAGTTAGGACCTTGTTTCTATTCAAAAAGCGTTTTTTCTTTTGCCAATATCTTTGGCGCCGTTTGATGAATCTTCGGGAAATTTTCCAAACTAATGACCAGCTCAGGTCAGCTCCTATCTTGAAAGTTTTGTGGTGATTCGTCAAGCGGGGCCGAGAAAAAGGGGGTAACTAAACGCGTTTTCCCCATGTTAATTTCCATAGGAAACTTTAGACAAAGCTACAGCCTGAACGGCTGAACGGAATTACACCAAATTTGGCAGAAATGTAGGTCTTGGTCTAGAAAGCATGCTTTTTTTTTTAAATGGTGTAAATCCGTTCAGTAGTTGCTGATAAATTCAAAAATAAAAATATCGATATCTGAGCACCGAGGAGGATTCGCGAATCCTCCCGAGTACGAGCTTCATTTTGATTGGCTGTCAACACTCCAAACCAGGAAGTGTTGGCAGCCATCTTGTGACTCGGTAACCGAGTCACAAGAAAACAGTAGAAAAAAGATAAAAAAACAAGAAAAGGGGGCAGGGTAGAAACACCCTGACCCCCTAGGCATGCTCAGGGGGTCCCACAAGGACCCCCAGGGCCAGAAAAAGCATTTTAAATGAAATTGGTCAAATTCGCGCTTTGTTTTCTATTAGCCCCCGGGTGGGCGAGGTCCTGGTGGCAATGTTCAATTATGAAGCGGGGACCGCCACCTCCCCGGGACTAAAATAATAAAATAGCGCGGGGGGCTCCTGCCCCCCACGCTGCCCCGGGTACCACCACCTCCCCAGGGCATTTTTACATTTTGTGTGGGGGGACTTGTGGCCCCCCAAGCCCCAGGGACCACCACCTCCCTGGAGCTTCAATGTATAAATGCGGGGAGGTCATGCCCCCCCCCACAACCCGGGGGACCTCCACCACCCCTGGGCAACATAAATTAAAAGTAAGTGTGGGGGGGCTCCTGCTCCCCCCACACTGCCCGGGGACCACCACCTCCCCGGGGCTATGCAAATGTTGGGAGGGGGGTTGGAGCCCTCCGTGGCCCTGGGGACTGCCACCCCACAGGGCAGGCTCCTGCAATGTCCCGGGGTGCCTACCCCCGGGACATTTCCGTTTGCTATGGCAGGGCGGGAGCATGGCTCCCACCCTGCCATAGCAAACACTGCTTTGCTTCTTGGAAGCATCCAAGAAGCAAAGCAGAATTGCTTTTGGGCAAGGGGAGCTGCATGAGAGCAGCTCCCCTTGCCCAAAAGCAATGCCGGCTCCCGCAGGAGGTGGGAAGCTGGCTGGGACTGTGAGGGCATTGGGGCTCCCCCCACAGTCCCCAACTTGAGGGCCGGTCCCTGAGGATGGGGTCCCCAGGGCCAGAAGTGGCCTTAGGAGCAGGACCACGCAGCCCCCCTCCATAATTAAAAAAAAGAAAAATTGGCTGACCCCGGGGGATGGGGTCCCCGGGGCGATTACCGAATAATGGAAGTGGGGTGTTTTTTTTTTCTTTCTATTTTGGAGTTGTGACTCCAACACGGCTCTCAGCCCAACCCCCATGTGGCGTCGTGATGGATTCGCGAATTCACCTCAAATAAAAAATTTTGCAGTATATAATTTAGAAGGTAGTGTTGTATTTGTGAAGTTGTTTTAAAGAGATACGGTGATTGAAGTTAGTGACAAGATTACAATTGATAGAGTTGTTAAAAATATATCAAATTAAAAATTAATAGTTGAACTTGAAAAGTGTGTTGTGTTGTAGTACATTGAATTCATGCTTTTGCAAATTCGCGATGGATTTGCGAATCCTCAAAAATGTAAAAAAAAAGTATGTATGTTTAAATAAGAATAAGATTCACTATTGTGTTATAGGGTGGCTCTAAAAAGAGCCCTTGTTTTCATTATGAGTTTGTTGTAGCTACATGTGTGTGCGGATGGACAGCTTTAGGTTGTTGAGAAAGACTCTGTTCCCATGATCTGTGAAGTGTACTCCATCACTTCTGTAGATGTCATCCATATCAAAACGTAGATTGTTGTTATATATGGAGCCCATCCTATGGTCACTGAGGTAAGCAGAAACAGCTTTATTGACATTCTTCCTAGCTTTTTCAATCTGTGGACAGAATTGATTTGACCACTTCCATTTCTGTCTTTGGCATATATTAGAGTATACAAAGACAGTTTGGGGGAAAAGCAACATCAATTGTGCAAAGGTATCCTTCATGAGCATTTCCAGTCCTACCCCAGTCAATGTGCCTAGGTCATTGCCACCACAGTGCACAATCATGAGGTCAGGGGGTTGGAGGTGCAAAAATGATTTTAACCAAAGGCATCAATTGGTGCCACTTTAATCCTCTCTGTGCAATCCATTTAATATCCACATTTTGCAAAGCAAGGTCTTTGTCAATACCTCTGCGCTCAGCATACCTTTTGCACTAGAAAACATAGCTGTGCCCAACAATCCATACTGTAAGCATCTTGAAGGGATGTCTGGAAGTAATGAAAAGATGTCTGTAGCTGAGGTAGTCAGTTGGTAGAATGAGAGGCATCTAAAATGGTGGACAAGATGCTGTTTTTTAAAAAGTAGAGAATTGATTGGCTGTTTAAGAACATTGTACACTGACAAATAGGGGGCATGTTACTTTCTTTAAAAGCATGTTTGTTATTGGTCAGTAAAAAATGTTTGAAAGGTACAGTAGATAGGATAAGGTCATAGTTTGCAAACGTCAACCACACCTGCTGTTTGCATTTGCAACCTTGTGTGCTGAACTTGAAAATATGGTGAATTTGTGTCCTGTTAGTTCAGTTGAATGTTCCATGAACTGTTACTATGGAAACTGGCATTAAGCAGAACGGGGGAAGGGTTGAAACTTAACTGTGGAATTAAAATGTGAAATTGTAATTTATATATAAGTGAAATCTTATTAAAGTAAGATTTCCCAAGTCAGTACTATCTTTATAAGTAGTGTGTTCTGAAAAAATAGTGGTATTTTTATTTGTAATATATTTTTGAACTCCCGTATGGATTTGCGGCTCCATCGCATTGGTGCACGGTGGAGTCGCGACTCCAAAATATTCCAGAACCTGTTTGGGCACTTTTAGAAGTCAGTTGATAAGGGTTAATATGCCTAACCAATAGAAATGTGTTTTACAATTTGAAATAATGTAGGAAGCAATGTGATTTGTTACTTACATGTATTTGTGTGGAGAAAGAGAGGGAAAGTTTGCCATTACTGGTTTTACCTTGCTGAGAGTGGTGCATTACATTGATTGTGTGCATAAGAACATTTTTTATAAGTTTGTGATATTTCATATTCTACAAATCAATTTGGAAGGTGAGTTATAAATTTGTGAGGTGTATTATGTAGTAGCTTTATTTTTAATCTTTAAAAATTATTCAAGAACTGTAATGTTTGAAATATATTATTAAATGTACAGATGTGTTTTGTAGTTTGTTTTATTGTAGTTAAATGTTGTTTGAAATAGATTCTTTTTAGTATTATGTGTATATTGGAAGAAGGATTAGTGATTATGGTAGTTTTTTTTATTGTGTGGATATGTACATTTGTTGTATACCGTATAATTTTATGTGTCGCTTTCAAATTGGAACTGCAGTCTGTCAAGTTTTAAGGTGTGCATGGACTTGTTTCTGAAGTATGTTTTTATTTGTATATGTATTTTCATATGTCTTATATATTTGAAGGTGCATGATGCATAACAAAGAGGTGTTGTTACTTTTTATGTGGTAGGCTCAAGACTTTGAGTAGTAGTAGAATGATGAAGATGTAGCATAAAAGTGTGGTTTAAAAGATGTTGACATAAGGTATTAGTGATTAGGCTTTTTTTTAAGGCTCTAGAGAGGTAGAGTTGACATATGCCACATAATTTTTGGTGTTTGTTTGAAATTGTAAGTTTGTTCTCTAAATTTTTGAGGTGTGGATAGTGTTGTGGTACAGACATATGCATGTATGCTTTTAGGAATATGGTGAGACTTTTAGCAGAGATATGTGAAGGGTTACTGCTTTGTATTTGGCTAGGTGTAACATTATCAGTAGTTGCAGAATGGTGAAGCTGCAGCTCAAAACTGTTGTTTAAAACATGTTGGCAGAGGAATTAGTGATTAGGGTATTTTCTATTAGTCTGGGGAAAGGTACACTTGAAATACACTGCAGGAATGTAGGTGTGTCTTTCAAATGTAAAGTTCAGTCTAATTGTTTATTTCTTTTATATATGATGATAATTTCAAAAGGTAGACATATATGCATGTATGCTTTCATGAATATGGTGAGATTTATAACAGACTCATGTGTAGGTTTGATGCTATATTTTCGGTACAACCAACACCCTGAGCAGTTACAGAATTGTGAAGCTGCAGTACAAAAGTGTACACCATGTCATAGACCTGACTTTTGTGCTGAACTTTCAGTATTCTGCTACTACTCAGGATGTTGTACTCCTCCAATCACTCAGGCACTACCACAGTACTACTGCAATCACTCAGGGACTGCCTTTACACTTCTCCAATCACTGAGGCACTACCACAATACTACTGTAATCACCTGAGCAGTAGTGATTCACTTATAAAATCACTGAGGCACTTTCTATATACTCCTGTAGTCCCCCAGATATTACCCCAGAGCTCATGCAATCACTCAGGCACTTCTTATGTACTTCCGTAATCCCCCAGACATTATCCCTGCACTCATGCAATCACTAATGCTTTAGCTATACACTGATTCAATCACTCAGGCACTATCCCTGTACTCTTCCAATCACCCTGTCAGGATCTATACACTCCTCCAATCACTTAGGCAGTACCCATGCACTTATAAAATCACCCAGGCAGTTCCTATGTACTCCTGTAATCCCCCAGATATTACCCCTCAACTCATGCAATCACCCAGAGATAACCTATGTAGTGCTCTACTCACCCAGACATTACCTCTGCACTCATGCAATCATTAATGCATTAGCTATACACTAGTTCAATCACCCAAGCACTACCCTTGCACTCCTCTAATGACTGTGTCAGGATCTATGCACTCCTCCAATCACTGTGCCAATACCCATGCAGTTATAAAATCACCCAGGCACTACCTTTACACTCCTCGAATCACTGAGGCACTACCACAATACTACTGTAATCTCCTAGGCAGTAGCGATGCACTTATAAAATCACTGAGTCACTTTCTATGTACTCCTGTAGTCCCCCAGATATTACTCCTGAACTCATGCAATCACTCAGGCATTACCTATGTATTCCTCTAATCACCCAGACAATACCCCTGCACTCATGCAATCACTAATGCTTTAGCTATACACTGATTCAATCACCCAGGCACTATCCTTGCACTCCTCCAATCACCCTGTCAGGATCTATACACTCCTCCAATCACTTAGGCAGTACCCATGCACTTATAAAATCAACCAGGCAGTTCCTATGTACTCCTGTAATCCCCCAGATATTACCTATGTACTTTTCTAATCATCTAGACATTACCTCTGCACTCATGCAATGACCAATGCATTAGCTATACACTAGTTCAATCATCCAAGGACTACCCTTGCACTCCTTCAATGAACATGTCAGGATCTATGCACTCCTCCAATCACTTTGCCAGTACCCATGCAGTTATAAAATCACCCAGGCGCTAGCTTTACACTCCTCCAATCACTGAGGCACTACCACAATACTACACTTATCACCTAGGCAAGTAGCGATGCACTTATAAAATCACTGAGGCACTTTCTATGTACTCCTGTAATCCCCCAGATATTACCCCTGAACTCATGCAATCACCCAGGCATTATTTATGTACTCCTCTAATCCCCCAGACATTACCTATGCACTCATGCAATCACCAATGCATTAGCTATACACTGGTTCAATCACCCAGGCACTACCCTTGCAGTCCTTCAATCACCCTGTCAAGATCTATGCACTCCTCCAATCACTTACCCAGTATCCATGCACTTATAAAATCACTCAAGCACTATCTATGCACTTTTGCAATTATTCAGGCACTACCCTAGTACTCCTCCAATCACCCAGGCAGTAACTTTGTTCTCATGCAATCACCCAGGCACTACCCCTGCACTCCTTTAATCACCCAGCCACTACCCCTGCAGTCCTTCGATCACGCAGCCACTACCCATGTACTTATATAATCATCCAGGCACTACCTTTGCACTCTTCCATTCACGCTGGCACTATCCTTGTAATTATGTAACCACTAATCCAGTGCTCATGCAGTTGTAAAATCACCCAGGCACTACCTTTACAATCCTCCAATCACTCAGACACTACAACAGTACTGCTCCAATCACCCAGGCAGTACCCATACAGTTATAAAATCACCCAGACACTGCCCATGTACTTTTGTAATCCCCCAGACATTACCATTGCTTTCATGCAATCACTAATGCTTTAGCTATACACTGATTGAATCACCCAGGCACCATCTTTGCACTCCTCCAATCACCCTGTCAGGATCTATACACTCCTCCAATCACTTAGGCAGTACCCATTCACTTATAAAATCACCCAGACAGTTCCTATGTACTCCCGTAATCCCCCGGATATTACCCCTCAACTCATGCAATCACCCAGACATAACCTATGTAGTCCTCTAATCACTCAGACATTACCTCTGCACTCATGCAATCACCAATGCATTAGCTATACACTAGTTCAATCACCCAGGCACTACCCTTGCTCTCCTCCAATCACCGTATCAGGATGTATGCACTCCTCCAATCACTTTGCCAGTACTCATGCAGTTATAAAATCACCCAGGCCCTACCTTTACACTACTCCAATCTCTGAGGCACTACCACAATACTACTGTAATCACCTAGGCAGTAGTGATGCACTTATAAAATCACCGAGGCACTTTATATGTACTCCTGTAGTTCCCCAGATATTAACCCTGAACTCAAGCAATCATCCAGGCACTTCCTATGTACTTTTGTAATCCCCCAGACATTACCATTGCATTTATGCAATCACTAATGCTTTAGCTATACACTGATTCAATCACTCAGGCACTATCCTTGCACTCCTTCAATCAGCATGTCAGGATCTATACACTCCTCTAATCACTTTGGCAGTACCCATTCACTTATAAAATCACCCAGGCAGTTCCTATGTACTCGTGTAATTCCCCAGATATTACCCCTCAACTCATGCAATCACTCAGACATTACCTATGTACTCCTCTAATCATCTAGACATTACCTCTGCACTCATGCAATCACCATTGCATTAGCTATACACTAGTTCAATCACCCAGGCACTACCCTTGCACTCCTCCAATCACCGTATAAGGAACTATGCACTCCTCCAATCACTTTGCCAGTACCCATGCAGTTATAATATCACCCAGGCACTACCTTTACACTCCTCCAATCACTGAGGCTCTACCACAATACTACTGTAATCACCTAGACAGTAGTGATGCACTTATAAAATCACCAAGGCACTTTCTATGTACTCCTGTAGTTCCCCAGATATTAACCCTGAACTCAAGCAATCATCCAGGCACTTCCTATGTACTTTTGTAATCCCCCAGACATTACCATTGCATTTATGCAATCACTAATGCTTTAGCTATACACTGATTCAATCACTCAGGCACTATCCTTGCACTCCTTCAATCAGCATGTCAGGATCTATACACTCCTCTAATCACTTTGGCAGTACCCATTCACTTATAAAATCACCCAGGCAGTTCCTATGTACTCGTGTAATTCCCCAGATATTACCCCTCAACTCATGCAATCACTCAGACATTACCTATGTACTCCTCTAATCATCTAGACATTACCTCTGCACTCATGCAATCACCATTGCATTAGCTATACACTAGTTCAATCACCCAGGCACTACCCTTGCACTCCTCCAATCACCGTATAAGGAACTATGCACTCCTCCAATCACTTTGCCAGTACCCATGCAGTTATAATATCACCCAGGCACTACCTTTACACTCCTCCAATCACTGAGGCTCTACCACAATACTACTGTAATCACCTAGACAGTAGTGATGCACTTATAAAATCACCAAGGCACTTTCTATGTACTCCTGTAATCCCCCAGACATTACCCCTGCACTCATGCAATCACTAATGCTTTAGCTATACACTGATTCAATCACCCAGGCACTATCATTGCATTCCTCTAATCACCCTGTCAGGATCTATGCACTCCTCCAATCACTTAGGCAGTACCCATGCACTTATAAAATCACACAGGCAGTTCCTATGTAGTCCTGTAATCTCCCAGATATTACCCCTCAACTCATGCAATCACCCAGACATAACCTATGTAGTCCTCTAATCACTCAGACATTACGTCTGCACTCATGCAATCACCAATGCATTCGCTATACACTAATTCAATCACCAAGGCACTACCCTTGCACTCCTCCAATCACTGTATAAGGATCTATGTACTCCTCCAATCAGTTTGCCAGTACCCATGCAGTAATAAAATCACCCAGGCACTACCTTTACACTACTCCAATCACTGAGGCACTACCACAATACTACTGTAATCACCTAGACAGTAGTGATGCACTTATAAAATCACTGAGGCACTTTCTATGTACTCCTGTAGTCCCCCAGATATTATCCCTGAACTCATGCAATCACCCAGGCACTCCCTATGTACTTCTGTAATCCCCCAGACATTACCCCTGCACTCATGTATTCACTAATGCTTTAGCTATAGACTGATTCAATAACTGAGGCACTGTCCTTGCACTCCTCCAATCACCCTGTCAGGATCTATGCACTCCTCCAATCACTTAGGCAGTACCCATGCACTTATAAAATCACTCAGGTACTACCTATGCACTTATGCAATTACCCAGGCACTACTCTAGTATTTCTCCAATCACTCAGGCAGTACCTTTGGTCTCATGCAATCACCCAGGCACTACAGACTGCACTTCAGATTTGATTTGGGTAGCAGAAGAGAAATCCTTTAGTTGTGCTCTGTTATTCTGCTGTATAAGTTGTGATGTCTTCTAATTGTAGGAATTGTGCAGTGTCTTACATAGCTTTGCAATGCAATAAAAAATATGTCTTTATTTATACATGAGAATATTTGAATATAATTATATTAATAATATTAAATTATTTCACGAAAGTATTTAAACTTTTCTTTTTTTTCAGATATTCACCATTATTAGTAATAAAGAGTGAGTATGGCAAGAAAAGATCAAAAGAAATGAAAAGATAAAAAACATTACTATTTAAAGGAAAGAGAAAAGGAGAAATTAGATGAAGTACAACATGTGACATTGAAGAAAAAGACTTCTGGTAAGAGAACTAAAGCAATTGTTAAAAGACTTATAAAGAATGTAATGAATTTTCAATATGGGGAAAAGAAAAAGAAAAGTAGTACAACCATTCAGAAGGAAACGAAAAAAGGATATATTAATGAAAAATCAGGTTATGGGAAAACAATATATGTTGAAAGAAGGATGAAAGAATATAAATACATTAGAAAGAGAATATATAAAAGTAGAGTACTACAAGATTTATTGAAAGATTGCAAAAAATATAAAAGAAAATCAGCATTTTACAAGAAAAAACAACAGATTGAAAGTGTAGCCGAAAAGGCTTTTGAATTGAAAAGAAGATTATTTATATTAGTATTGAAGAGAATAAAAACATTGAATAAAACAATGCACTTTATGAAGGAGAAAAGTAAAAGAAAAAGACTGGTGAATAGAACTAACTTTTGTAAAAAATGTTCGGGTGAATGGAAGCACACTTCTAGTACTGAACCTTTTTTTAATGAAGAAAGCTATTTTCAACAAAATACATTAGTTCATGCAGTTGATACCAGTGGTCGTTGTTATGAGGTTAAAAGCGGTTGTCCAATTGAAAAAGAAAAGATGGTTCCTAGAAATGTGGAAAAAGTAATAGCTGAAGAAGTTCAAGGGAGATGTACACAAGCTCCAGTGTATAAGTGGGATTGTAGTAGTATTTGTAGTATACGACAGGAATCTATTGATATTTTACAAAATTTCTTACGGGATTATGGTAATAAAAGTGTTAAACAGAAGATTAAGATATTGCAAGGACTAGATCCTTGTAAAGTGAGAAAATATACTAACTTGCAGGGTCATTCTCTGGCTTGTCTTTCTAGAAAAGTGTGCCAAAGTACTTTTCATCATTTAAGAATGTTAGCAGTACATCATTCAGAAATGCGGAAGTTAGTAAGAAGATTGTACTATGTAAAAAGTCCTGCATTATCTTTAAGTGAAATAAACACAGCTCTTTTGCATGGTTCAGTATTGGATGTAAAAAACGTTTCTGATATATACAGTTTCGTTTCTTTGGTCCTCAAGAGGAGTGTAGAGAAAGTAAGAGTTTTATAAGTGTAGGTGTTGAAGAAGAGGTGGAAGATAGTACTACTGAGAAGTTTGAGAAGAAATTACAAAGTTTAAGTTTAAGGTAGTTTCTTGTGAAAAACCAAACGATGTTTTATTTGTTGTTGATGTACTCACTATAGAACTCAAACTAGGAATGTTGATGTGTATTTAAAAAGTGAAAAGGAAAACAATGATATGTGGGAGCAATTTGGTGCTTATTTGTTGGTGGAAGGTCATTTTGAGTTGGGTAGTGATCAACGAATTTGTAAATATTATTACAACAAATTAGAAAAGAACAAAATGCCAGCTAGAGCTGTACATAATAACCTAGAGTTGGTAGCTATTCCTCCGGAACTGATAGATTTAAATACGTATGAGTCCATTCTTATTCAATCTGTGTACCCGTTTCAGGCTATAGTTCGTATGGAGCCTAAAACACGTAAGCTGCCTCCAACAGGTTTACAAAGAGGTTTAAAAGGAAGGGTTGTGTATTTACCTTTAGATTTTAAGAAAAATATTGAAACTGTTGGTGTAGAGAGAGAGGAAAGTGAACCTGTAGTTATTCTATTAATGGTGTACCAACAAAGAGTCGGAAAATATGGCAAGAGTTAGTAGATGTCACCAAACTTCAAAAGGCTACATTATATCTTATACAAAACAATATTTATTATAAAAATGTATATGTGGAAGAACAAGAAATATCTTTAGAAGATGATAGAGAAATTTCAACTGGCCAAATCGAAAAAGAGGACAACTCCAGGAGTGAAGAAATTTACGAACATTACAGTATACATCCTCTACATTCAAAAGAACTCATTGGAAACCCTATTGAATTATTCCAAATGAAGAAAGCGAAGGGAACTCCCATGAGTGTTTGGGAAAAAAGTTTAGAGGCTCGTTGTTTACCACAGCTCTTCCCCACTGGAAAAGGTGGACGATATGATGAACGACCAGTACAGATTCCAGCTTCAGAATATCGTACGACAAGATTGTACTCAGAAGATCCAAGATTTCGACAGTGTGTTCCATATTTATTTCATCTTCTGTTTGAAAGTGACTTGTCTGGACTTTCATATGAAGTGACCCACATATTAAAAACAGGAGTTCATCTTACACATGTTTCTGCAAAGGATTTATTGGACAAAGTTCAACAAAGAGACGATCATTTAAAATCTCAGTTAATTAATTTGATGGCGTGTCAACGTGGTACTAATGAGTATTGGTATCATTGTCACAGAGAACTTAAATGTATGTTAAGAAACTTAGGAACCCCTACTTGGTTTGTTACGCTTAGCTGTGCTGAATATGCATGGGCCGATTTACTTGAATTTCTACGAGAAGCAAATTCAAATGTAAAAAACATTGAAATGAAGACAGCTGGAGAACTGTGTTCATTGGATCCTGTAAATGTGTACAGATATTTTAATCATAGGTTTGAAGCTATGATGTCTTTTATCTGCAATAAAAATAATCCACCTCTTGGAGAAGTTATTGATTTCTTTTGGAGAAAGGAGTACCAACAAGAGGTGCTCCTCATATACACGTTATTATGGATCAAGAATGCACCTAAATTTGGAACCGATTCTGATGAAACTGTTTTGTCTTTCATTGAAGACTATGTTACCTGTGCCATTCCAAAAAAAGGAGGAGAAAACAGCTTAAGACAACAAGTTTTACGGTTTCAAAGTCATCAATGTGGAAAATAATGTCGACGGAAATACACATCAAAGGGAACATTTTATACAAAATGTCGTTTTGGAGTCCCACATCCAGTAATTTCGAAAGGAAGAGTCAACAGTTTCATGTCAGCAGTAAGGCATACTATAACTCAAAAATCTCCAAAGAATACTTACAACATAAAAAGAACTGAAGATTCAAAGTATTAATGACTACAGTCCAGTGATTTTGACATTGTGGAATGCAAACATGGATATCCAGTATGTTGCAGATAATTTGATTGCTGTTGCTCGTTATGTTACATCATATATAACCAAATCTGAAAAGACGGAGTTGAAAGAAATGTGTGACTCTTAGTAATAAATTGTACAGCTTTAGTTTGAAGATGCTTTCCCATCGAGAGATTGGATCCTACGAATGTTCGGATCGGTTGACCTCCGCAAGTTTATATTCAAAGTCAAGAAGAATCATTTGGGTAAGTCTAGTTCTTGCTGCAACACGAAATCAAGTTTTTTGAAATCTCTACAAGAAATTGAATACTTAGCTTTGAATGAGCCGTAAAGTACAGATATTGTTAAAACAAATATGTTGGACACGTACTATCCCAAAAGGAGTCCACATCTGGAAAACATATGTCTCTATGAAGTACTGCAACATTATAGTTTTAAGCGAAATGTTACAGAAAATATAAATGAAGAAAAATATGCAGTAATTGGATGTAATGGATGTTTGGTAAAACATGCCAAAGGAAATCTTATTAATCACAGGAAGCTCAGTTGTGATACTCCAGATAAAAGGGAATTTTTCTATTTAGCACTTCTACAACTCTTCAAGCCTTGGCGTAGTGAAATGGAATTACTTGGAGATTTTGACTGCTATGAAGATTCTTTTAATGCATGTAAAGATAGCATTGAATGTACAATTTTTCCTAATTATCTACAAATGTTGAATGAAGAGATTGAACAAGAAACTACTATTGCAGCTGAAATAGCTAAAGACAGTTCTCAAGATAGTCAAAGTTCTGCTCCACTAAGTCAAGATCCACTAGGACAACTAATTCTTGAAAATGAAGTAGCAATAGCCATGAGTGAAGTACAAATGACAATGCAACAAGCACAACAGGATATTATTGAGTTGGGAAACTTGGAAGAAGAACTAAATATTGAACAAAAAGAAATATATGAGCAAGTGACACAACAGATACAGCATGGTTTACTGCATGAAAAAAAGAATGCCAATGCACATCATTTAAACCTATTCGTATGTATATCAGTGGGCAAGCTGGAACAGGAAAAAGTTTCTTAATTAAAGTTTTGACCAGTTATCTACACAAAACCACTGAATCACATTTATCTTGTGTTGTAACAGCTCCAACTGGGTTAGCAGCACATAACATTAAAGGGGTTACATTACATTGATTACTCATGCTACCAGTTGAACATGAAAATAAGTGGAATATCACAAGCTATCTGGAGAAGCTTGTTATGAAGTTTCAAGAGTACTCAAGAAAATGAAACTTCTAATTATTGATGAGGTGAGCATGGTGTCAAACTTAATGCTTGCCTTTGTACATTTAAGAATGCAACAGATTTTAAAAACAGATTATGATGTTCTATTTGGAGGAAAACATGTAATTGTATTCGGCGACCTACTACAACTTACTCCTGTAAAAGGGCAACCTGTTTTTAAAACACTTGTCCATGAAGACACTAGGAAATCTTTGGGAAGTATTGGAAATGTCAACATTTGGTCTCATTTTGAATATAAAGAACTTATTAAGAATATGCAACAAGCAGGTGATGTACATTATGGAAACATTCTTCAAGATATAAGAATTGTTGTTTTGACAAAACATGGTAAAGAAGTTTTACAAAGTCGGCTACTAACGAATTTGTTTCCAAATGAAAACATAGCACCTGAAATAATGTACAAAACAATTGGAGAAAAGAAGTCTATAGTTTGCCTAATGCCTACACTGCAAGAGTGTTCTACGTTCAATCAAGAACTTTTGAAATTGGAAAAACAACCAATAGTGAAAATGGAAGCTATTGATAAAATGGAACACGAAGGAGTTACTATTCTTCTCTCAGAGAAATTACAGTCAAAATTGGATTCTTTGGACAAGTCGGTGTCTAAGACTGCAGGTTTAGAAAAGACTTTATATGTATGTGTAAATTGCCGGGTAATTGTACGGCGTAATATGAATGTAGTAGAAGGTTTAGTAAATGGTGCAATGGGGAAAGTTGTTGATTTTCTAAATTATCAGAACAGAGATGGAATTGAATTTTTTAAGATGAAATTTGATCAGATTGAAGAGGTAAAACAGATTGGACTTTGTGCTGTTCGTTGTTTTTTGCTTGTAAAAGACTTGTATGTTCATAGAAAAGAGTTTCCTCTTTCTTTAGCATATGCTGTAACCATTCATAAATCTCAAGGTTTAAGTGTAGACAGTGCTTTGGTAAATATTGGAAGTACAGTGTTTAAAGAGGGCATGGCATACGTTGCATTGTCTCGAGTAAGAACATTATCTGGTTTGTATTTGATTGATTTTGATGAGAAAAAGGTTAGTGCTGATGCAAATTGTGCAAAAGAGTATAATCGGTTAAGAAGACTGCATGCTCCTAACTTAGGTGCACAAGAATTTCTTATGTTTATGCTTGCAGTATTGGAAGATGAAGGAATAGAAATTGAAAATTTGTTTGGACTAAGTTACAGATGGGATCATACATGTGAAGAGTGTTCATTTTCTTCTACCACTGAAATAGACATTGAACAATTCATATATTTGACGATACCAGATTGCAAAACAGTGTCTTTTAACAAATTAGTAAAAACAGCTAATCAAGATATGAAATGTTCTCATTGCAAATCAGAAATGTTGTCAACATTATTTATACAAAGATTTGGACAATATGTCATTTTAATGCTACAACGTTGTAAAGCAGATGGAAGAAAATTGGAAACCAAAATTAAAATTTTTGTGGCAAGTCAAGTATCAATTTCAGGAAGAACTTTTAAAGCAGTGGCTATTATTTTTCATGATGGACCTACTACAACATCTGGACACCATAATGTGTATTTAAAGTGCAATAAAGTTTGGACTCATTGTAATGATGCCCATTTGGAATTCAAATATCGGTTGCCTTACGAATTACCAAATTCATATATGATATTTTTGATGCCAAAGATTTGAAACATCATTCAGCCTATTCGTAAGATGTAAACACAAATTAACGAGTTTATTTTGGATATTTTCAATGCGAATGGTTTTGGAAACATTATTCGGCCTATTGGGAAGATGTGAATAATTACTGTTTGGATTATTGTTTGTGCTAATTCTTATTGCATTTGCAAAATTGTGTTTGAAAGAAGTAGTTTATATATTTGGTCTTTATATTATACGCAATGTAAATGAGAGTGTATATTTTACAAAATGTACTTGAGAAAAGTAAAAGTTTTAATGTAGTTGAAGAATGTAATTTACAAACTGTAGATAGGTAAACAGATAGTTGCACTTGTTGTAAATATTTTCAACGCAGATTTGTTTTTTTTTACAATCTTATTGATTGAATTTTTTTCCCCGCTGTTGTGTGATGATCTACATTGAAATCACTGTGTATGGTGAAATTCAGTAGAATCTGAGAACAGCAAAAAAGGGAAACTGAATATGTTATGTCATTCTAAAATTATGTTGTGTTCTTAAAACTATAATAATATATGCAATAACACTTTTTCTTCTTTTGTTTTACAGAAGGTAATACTAAAGTTTGAAAAGATTTTAAATTCAATTTACAACAAAACTACTGTAAAATAGTTCCACTGAGTTTTGTATCTTCTTTAATAAAAAAGGTAAGATGAAATAATGTAATAAGCATGATAATATGAACTAATGTTTACAGTGACTTTTACTGCACTCATCCATTTTTTCAAACACTACCCATGCAGTCATCTATACAGTTAGGCACTGTTCCTGCACTCCTTCAATCACCCATGCATTATCTATGCACTTCTGCAATCACGTAGCCAGTGCCCATACACCCAGACACTACCTATGTACTCCTTCAGTCACCCAGGCACGATCTGTACACTCATGCAATCAGCTAGACATTACCGATACACTCTTCCAATCACCCAGGTATTACCTATATACTTCGCCAATCCTCTAGACATTACCCCTACACTCATACAATTACCCAGGCATTATCTATGCATTCCTCTAATCCTCAGACATTACACTTGCACTCATTCAATGACTCAGACATTACCCCTGCAGTCATGCAATCACACAGACATTACTCATGCACTCTTCCAATCACCCAGGCACTACCCATGCACTTATGCAATCACCCAGGCATTACCTATGCACTCCTTCAATCAGTTAGACAGTACCCGTGCACTCCTCCAATCACCCAGACATTACCTGTGCACTCATGCAATCACTTAGGCACTACCCATGCACTTCTTCAATCACTCAGGCAGTACCCATGCACTCCTCCAATCACCCAGGCACTACCCATGCACTTATGCAATCACCCAGGCATTACGTATGCACTCCTTCAATGACTCAGGCAGTACCCATGCACTCCTCCAATCACCCACACATTACTCCTGCCTTCATGGAATCACCCATGCATTACCCATGCACTCCTTCAATCACTCAGGCAGTACCCATGCACTCCTCCAATCAACCAGACATTACTCTTGAACTAATGGAATCACCCAGGCATTACCCATGCACTCCTTCAATCACTCAGACAGTACCTCTGCACTCCTCCAATGACCCAGTGTTAGAAATGGGATCTCTAGTTGGCAAGGGCTTGCACCTTTGTCCAAGTAGGGACCCTTCTTCCTAGTCAGGGTAAGGGTTGTTACACTCGTGAAGTAACCCCTGCTCACCCTCGTGGTAGCTTGGCACGAGCAGTCAGGCTTAATTCAGAGGCAGTGTGTAAAGCATTTGCACATAACCAACAGTAATACAGTGTAAGCACTACAAACGGACACCACACCAGTTTAGAAAAATAACCAATATTTTATATACTCAAGACAAGACCAATTACGACAAAAATCCACAATACTATACTTTACGAATGAATACTTGATACGGTAACTTCTTCTTTGCAAGAATAGTTCAAAAACAAAGTTTGTACGAGTCGGTAGCTCCGTCCGAGCCTACCGCGATGCTGAAAACCACAGAGTCTAACAGTTCCAGCCGACCGCGTCGATACGGGCCAGCAGAGTCATGAACAGACTCGGTTACAGTACCTTTCTCGTTGTGGCTGGTACGGAGTGTACGAGCCGGTCGGCGTTCGTCGCGGTTGCGGTGCAAGACGGAGCGATGCAAGGTGCGGTGTCCCTCGATGCGGTGCAGGCAGCGGCTCGATGAGCGTCGTGCAGACGGAGTCGGTGAGTCCAAGGCGTGCGATGCAGGGTGAGACGATGCTCGATGCGGTGCTGACAGGTTGCGATGCAGGCGACCTAGCCGGAGTGCGGGAGCTGGCGTCGGACAGCGATGCGAGTCGGAGCGGTGCATCGCAGACGTGCGAGCGGTGCCCCAAATGCGATGCGGTCACGACTCTTGAGCCAGTTGCAGCGACAGCGTCGGTCTGGTCCGGCTGGCACAGCGAAGCGATGCGATGCGAACTGCGGTGCCCACAGGTCACGGTGCAAGCAGCGGCTCGATGTTGGCGGCGTTGGACGTCGCTCACGGTGAGACCAGGGTTGCGATGCGAAGCGGGGCGATGCGGTCTGCGGTGCAAACAGGTCACCGGCCAGGGAGGGATCCTGTTGATGGAGTCGGTTGCGGTTCCCTTCCTCTGTGGCAACTGAAAAAGCGTTCCAGAAGCGGTACCCAGAGGCTTGTGAAGTCTTTGTAGTCCCTGAGACTTCTTAACAGGAGGCCAGCTCGGTTCCTGGTCCTTGGAGATACTCAGCACAAGTTTGTAGAAAGTTCAGTCCAGTCCTTTCGCTGCCCAAGGCAGAAGCAGCAGCTGCAGGCCAACCCAACAAAGCAACAACACAGCAAAGGGGCAGTACTCCTCCTGGCAGCTCTTCCAGCTCTTCGTCTTGGCAGGTTCCTTGATTCCAGCGAGATCTAAATTCATGGGGTCAGGGCCCCAATATTTATATCCCAAATTCCTTTGTTCTCTGAAGGCAGAGAGGCCTTTGCCTAGTCCAAACCAGTTCTGGAGCACTTTGTTGACAAGTCTCCGTCCCTTCTTTCAGTGAGTAGGCCAGGGACATCAGACGCACCACAGGAGGTGGAGCCAGCATTGTGAAGGGAAGGCACTGTCCTATTCAGGGCCCAGGTGCGACCCCTCCCACCCATCTACATGTAGATCTTGCTATTCAGCCCTGTGCTGACTCACCCTGTCTCCTGGCATCCCCCAGCCCCTGTCACTCACACTCCAGACAAGGAATACACAACCTCGCAGAGGCAGGCTTGGATGGTTAGACAAGAAAATACCCACTTTCTAAAAGTGGTATTTTCAAACACAGAATGTTAAAACCAACTTCACTAAAAGATGCATTTTATCATTCTGAGTCCAGGCATACTACTCTCGAATTTCTACCATGTTCCCGGGGTCATTTAGGATTATAAACTGAAATAATCAAAACTGCCCGTTCTGGCCTAGGGGGAACAGGTAGCCTTGCAATAGTGAAAGACGAACTAGGCTGTAATTCACTATCAGGACATGCCGCACACACCCGGGCATGTCCTACCTTTCGCATACACCGCACCCTGCCCACAGGGGTACCTTGGGCCTACCTTAGGGGTGACTAACATGTAGCAAAGGGAAGGTTTAGGGACTTGCAAGTGTGTGCACTTGCCAAGTCGACATGGCAGCCCCAGGCTGCGCACAGGCTCTGCGATGGCAGGCCCGAGTTACACTTTACGGGCTGTTTGCGTGGGTGGCACAATCCAGTGCTGCAGCCCACCAACAGCATTTGGTCTATAGGCCCTGGCACTCGCAGTGCACTTTACAAGGGACTGACAGATAAACCAAATAGGCCAATCATGGAAACACCAATCCATAACACATTTTATACAGGAGCACTTGCACTTTCCCACTGGACCGCAGTGAGGAAAGTGCGCAGAATCATTACACCAGCAAAAACAGAGTCAAAACCGGGAGGTCAGAAAGCAAAAAGTCAGGGGAAACACGCCAAAAGATGCCAAGTCTAACACCCAGACATTACCCCTGCACTCATGCAATCACCCAGGCATTACCCATGTACTCCTTCAATCACTCAGGCAATACCCATGCACTCCTCCAATCAACCAGACATTACTCTTGAACTCATGGAATCACCCAGGCATTACCCATGTACTCCTTCAATCACTCAGACAGTACCTATGCACTCCTCCAATGACCCAGACATTACCCCTGCACTCATGCAATCACCCAGGCATTACCCATCCACTCCTTCAATCACTCAGGCAGTACCCATGCACTCCTCCAATCACCCAGACATCACACCTGCACTCATGCAATCACTCAGGCTTTACCCATGCACTCCTTCAATCACTCAGGCAGTATTCATGCACTCCTCCAATCACCCAGGCACTACCCATGCACTTATGGAATCACCCAGGCATTACTCATGTACTCCTTTAATCACTTAGGCAGTACCCATGCACTCCTCCAATCACCCAGACAGTACCCCTGCACTCATGCAATCATGCAGGCACTACCCATACACTTCTTCAATTACTCAGGCAGTACCCATGCACTCCTCCAATCACCCAGACATTACACCTGTACTCATACAATCACTCAGCCATTACCCATGCACTCCTTCAATCACTTAGACAGTACCTATGCACTCATCCAATGACCCAGACATTACCCCTGCACTCATGCAATCACCCACGCATTACCTATGCACTCCTTCAATCACTCAGGCAGTACCCATGCACTCACCGATCACCCAGGCACTACCCATGCACTCATGCAATCACCCAGGCACTACCTATCCACTTCTTCAATCACTCAGGCAGTACCCATGCACTCCTCCAATCACTCAGACATTACACCTGTACTCATGCAATCACTCAGGCATTACCCATGCACTCCTTCAATCACTCAGGAAGTATCCATGCACTCCTCCAATCACCCAGACATTACACCTGCACTCATGCATTCACTCAGGCATTACCCATGCACTTCTTCAATCACTTAGGCAGTACCCATGCACTCCTCCAATCACCCAGATATTACCCCTGCACTCATGCAATCATGCAGGCACTACACATGCACTTCTTCAATCACTCAGGCAGTACACATGCACTCCTCCAATCACCCAGACATTACACCTGCACTCATGCATTCACTCAGGCATTACCCATGCACTTCTTCAATCACTCAGGCAGTACCCATGCACTCCTCCAATCACCCAGGCACTACCCAAGCAGTCTTGCAATCACCCAGGCATGACCCATACACTTCTTCAATTACTCAGGCAGTACCCATGCACTCTTCCAATCACCCAGGCACTACCCATGCACTTATGGAATCACCCAGGCATTACCCATGCACTCCTTCAATCACTTAGGCAGTAACCATGCACTCCTCCAATCACCCAGATATTACCCCTGCACTCATACAATCACACAGGCACTACCCATGCACTTCTTCAATCACTCAGGCAGTACCCATGCACTCCTCCAATCACCCAGGCACTACCCATGCAGTCTTGCAATCACCCAGGCATTACCCATGCACTTCTTCAATCACCCAGGCATTACCCATGCACTCCTCCAATCACCCAGGCACTACCCATGCACTCATGCAATCACCCAGGCATTACCCACCCACTCCTTCAATCATTCAGGCAATACCCATGCACTCCTCCAATGTTATGTTATGTTATGTTAATTTCATTTATATAGAGCGTTAATGCCCAGGGGCATCTAAGCGCGGGTTGTTTCATGATTGCAAGAGTGATCACGACTGCCGGCCGAGTTACCATGATTTAAACAGCCAGGTCTTTGCAGCTTTCCTAAAAGATGAAAGGTTGGGTTCATTTTTTATGGTTAGGGGGAGTGTGTTCCATATTTTGGTCGCTTCCATCACAATACTCTTTCCACCCCATCTAGTTTTCTTAAATCTGGGCTGTATTAATAAATTAGCTGAGGCAGAAAGAAGTTTCCTAGCTGGAATTTACTGCCTGAAGCTGTGGTTCAGAAAGGCTGGGCCCAGGTTGTGAATTGCCTTATAGGTTAGGCAGAGTACCTTAAAGGTTATTCTTTGTTTAATAGGGAGCCAGTGTAGTTCTTTTAGCCTTTGAGCCACTGAGAAATGTTTAGGGATTTTTAGAAGGAGTCTTGCTGCAGCATTCTGTAGTACCTGGAGTTTATTCAAATTATATTTTGGGGTTGTCAGAAGCAGACTGCTGCAATAGTCTATTTTAGAGAGGACTAATGTTGTAATTAGTGTCTTTTGTAGGCTGGCCGGTATAAAAGGTAGGACTTTCTTGATTGTTCTGAGGATATTAAAAGTGGAAGAAGTCACAGCATGTACTTGTTTTGTGAAGTTGAGTTTTGAATCTATAATCACTCCTAAGTTTTGTGCTTTATCTACGGGGGAGGGGGACTGGACCCATAGTGTTTGGCCATACGTCAGGGCCCCAAAAATGTAATTCAGGCCCAAACATCATCACCTCGGTATTTTTCAGCATTTAACTTAAGGCAGTTTCTCTCCATCCAGCTATGGACGGCTGTCATGCAGTTCTGGAATCTGTTTCCAGTACTCCCATCATTTTTCTCTATGGAGACGACAATTTGAGTGTCGTCAACATAGGATGTGAGTGAGAAACCAAACTTCCTTATCAGTTCTGCTAGTGGAGAGACATAAATATTAAAAAGGGTGGGGCTCAGTAAAGATCCCTGTGGGACTCCACAAGGCAGGGAGAAAAAGTAAGAAGTGAAGTTTTGTAATTTCACTACTTGTTCTCGATCTGCCAAATAGGATTTTAGCAGGCTTCACGCCTGTCCCGTGATTCCACACGTCTTTAGGTGGTTTAGTAGTAGTTGATGGTTGACAGTGTCAAAAGCCGCCGAGAGATCAAGCAGGATCAGGGCAGCTCCTTTTCCCCGGTCTAAAATCTGCCTGATCTCTTCGGTTGCCTTGAGCAATGCTGTCTATGTGCTGTGGCCTGTCCAATCATCCAGACATTACACCTGCACTCATGCAATCACCCAGGCATTACACATGCACTCCTTCAAACACACAGGCAGTTCTAATGCACTCCTTCAATTACCCAGGCACTACCCATGCACTTATGCAATCACCCAGGCATTACCAATGCACTCTTTCAATGACTCAGGCAGTACCCATGCACTCCTCCAATCACCCAGACATTACTCCTGCACTCATGGAATCACCCAGGCACTACCCATGCACTCCTTCAATCACTGAGGCAGTATCCATGCACTCTTCCAATCACCCAGGCACTACCCATGCACTTATGCAATCACCCAGCCATTACCTATGCACTCCTTCAATCAGTTAGACAGTACCCATACACTGCTTCAATCACCCAGACATTACCCCTCCACTCATGCAATCACCCAGGCATTACCCATGCACTCCTTGAAAAACTCAGGCAGTACCCATGCACTCCTCCAATCACCCAGACATTACTCTTGCACTCATGGAATCACCCAGGCATTACCTATGCATTCCTACAATCAGTCAGGCAGTACCCATGTACTCCTCCAATGACCCAGACATTATACCAGCACTCATGCAATCTCCCAGGTGCTACCCATGCACTTTTTCAATCACTCAGGCAGTACCCATGCACTCCCCCAATCACCCAGGCACTACCCATGCACTCATGCAATCACCCAGGCATTACCCATGCACTCCTTCAATCACTCAGGCAGTACCCATGCACTGTTCCAATCACCCAGACATTACTCTTGCACTCATGGAATCACCCAGGCATTACCTATGCACTCCTACAATCAGTCAGGCAGTACCCATGCACTCCTCCAATGACCCAGACATTATACCAGCACTCATGCAATCTCCCAGGTGCTACCCATGCACTTTTTCAATCACTCAGGCAGTACCCATGCACTCCCCAAATCACCCAGGCACTACCCATGCACTCATGCAATCACCCAGGCATTATCCATGCACTCCTTCAATCACTCAGGCAGTACCCATGCACTGTTCCAATCACCCAGACATTACCCCTCCACTCATGCAATCACCCAGGCATTACCCATGCACTCCTTCAATCACTCAGGCAGTACCCATGCACTCCTCCAATCACCCAGGCACTACCCATGCACTTATGCAGTTACCCAGGCATTAACTATGCACTTCTTCAATCACTCAGGAAGTACCCATGCACTCCTCCAATCACCCAGACATTACTCCTGCACTCATGCAATCACCCAGGCATTACCCATGCACTCCTTCAATCACTTAGGCAGTACCCATGCACTCCTCCAATCACCCAGACATTACACTGCACTCATGCAATCATCCAGGCATTACCCATGCACTTTTTCAATCACTCAGGCAGTACCCATGCACTCCTTCAATCACCCAGGCACTACTCTTGCAGCCTTGCAAACACCCAGGCATTACCCATGCACTCCTTCAATCACTCAGGCAGTACCCATGCACTCCTCCAATCACCCAGACATTACCTCTGCACTCTTGCAATCACCCAGGCATTACCCATACACTTACAAAATTACCCAGGCATTATTTATGCACTCCTTCAATCACTCAGGCAGTACCCATGCACTCTTCCAATCACCCAGACATTAGTCCTGCACTCATGAAATCACCCAGGCATTACCCATTGTCAAAGATGCCACTGGTCAGCGTGGGAGTAGAACACAGCTAATTTCCCAATGCCCACTCTAGAACAAACGTCTCCCGATATTCACTAGGAGCCAATCTGATCCAAAGGGGGAAAGGGGAATGGGATTGAAAGAAGAGCCAGCCAAATTCTCCTGTCACCTCGTCTACGTCTGCTGCTCGTCTATTAGGCGTCTCAGGAGTTCTTCTTATCTGCAAGACACATTAATTCAGTTTCTTATGCATTTGCTACTTACTTACTACTCTATTCAATTTTATACTTATCAAATTTACCTTTACAACTTCAGCTGAACACCTCTCTTCTTCCTAGACGATTACTATGGTAGTTGAATGTATATTCTCAATGCCTCAGTTGTATTGTATTAGCACTTTCAACATTCTTGCTGATTTCCTTAATAGTATGCGTGCTTTTAATGTCTTTACTTTATTTATTAACTTTCTTTATTTTTTCAGATACTTGCATGACCATGGAGTTCTGTGGCATTGCTGCTTCGCAGGACACTCAGGTAGGGTTGGCTCTCCTTCTTGTTCAACTTGTGCTGCAGCAATTCAATAAAGTAGAGCCAATGTTTCTCAGAGGGAAAACTCGGTAGAATGATGTATACTACTCACCTCTGATTCTTGTCTAAGTAATTGTTATTGCGCTAAACCTTTTGGCTAGATAGGTTCAGAGAACCTTTCCAATACCTCAGTTATCTTTGTTATGTACACGGAAAAGATAATTAAGGGGAATGAGATTTCCTTCCTGTGCTGGCTCTGCCGTGACTGACTGAGAAAACGATCCGTAATTCTCGGTCACTTGAAGAGAAAAAACTCTGCCTCCAAATTTCAGACAGAGATACGAATTTTACAAAAAGTTGGTCGCTACCTAATGGAAACGTGAACGGTACGCGACGAACACTACCACGCCGGGAAAAAACATATCACTGCCTCTACCCTGACTAACTAGCACGACACTCCAGGAAACAAAAAATGCTGTCACTCGTCGAGACTCCTCAGGTGAAGTGCAAGGAGCCAGATGCATTAGCGCGCATTTACTGATTCCCTTGTCTCGCGCTCTGAATAACTATCACGCTGACTACAAGGAAGGGAATTTGGTGGCCATCTTGGAATTCCACGAGTTCCAAGCCTTAAGCCAACTGATCTTCGTTTCCCCCTTTCTGAGGGGTTTCTTGCTGTGATACTGAATCGCATTTACACCTAAACCCAGTGACTCTTCCGAATCAGCTTGGGTTCTGACAGTACCTCCTCGCAAGGAGGGCTGTCCGGGTCTTGGTTTCTTTGGAAATTTTCCATGAAAGGCTTTCACCAACCGAGGTGCATGAACATCGGAACTCCGTTCCCAAGATCTTTCTTCAGGTCCGTAACCTTTCCAATCAACTAAATAAAGAATCTGACCTTTTGTCACTTTTGAGTCTAAAATTTGCTTAACTTCAAACTCTGGTCCTGCATCTGTTATAATTGGTTTCGGAGGCAATTTTATTCTCAAACCCTCGGATACCTTTTTAAATAGCGAGACGTGGAACACTGGATGAATTTTTAGACTTTTTGGTAACTTCAGTTTGTAGGTCACTGGATTTATTTTCTTCTCAATTTCGAAAGGGCCAATGAATCGAGGCTGAAATGTTCTGTTTCCCTTCAATGTGAGGTTCTTTGAACTTAACCAGACTCTATCTCCAATTTCTAGATCTGGCTCCTTCCTTCTTTTCTTGTCAGCATAATGTTTGTATTGTGTTTTTGCCTTCCTTAGGTTGTCTGTGGCTGACTGATGGATTAACGCCATTTTCTTCAGGGTATTTGTGACTGCAGGAACTGTCAGTTCTTGAAAATTCAAGGTAGCATTCGGATATCTGCCATAGTTAATGTGAAAAGGAGAATACCCGGTAGATACATTTTTGGCGTTGTTATGCGCAAACTCTGCAGCCCACATTTACTCAGGCCAATCTCCTTCTTGCTCTAGCAGCAATAACCTCAAATACTGTTCTAGCTCTTGATTTACCCTTTCAGTTTGGCCATCGGTTTCTGGGTGATAGCTCGTGGAGAATCTGGTTTCAATGTCTAATTATTTGGTAAAGGTTCTCCAGAAGTGGGAAAGGAACTGAGACCCCCTATCAGAAACCAATACCTTTGGTAACCCATGAATTCGGACTATCTGTTCTCCAAATACCTGTGCTAACCTCTGGGCAGTTGGGATTCCTTTTAAAGGTACAAAACGGGCCATTTTAGTGAAGGTGTCCACACAAACTAAAATTGTATCAAACCTTTGGCTAAAGGGTAAATCAACTATCAAATCTAGGGTTATGGTATGCCACGGGTAGGGAGGGTTGAGCAATCGTTGCAACAAACCAGCTGGAGAGTGTCTGTCGGCCTTTCCCCAAGCACAGATCTCGCAAGTGGCTACATACTGCTGAATGTCTTTAGTCATCTGTGGCCACCAAAACTTCCTTCTCACTAACTCTTCAGTCTTCTGCATTCCTTTGTGTCCAGCTAGTTTACTATCATGACACTCCTGTAACTCCTTCTTTTGCATCTCAGAATTTGGGAGATATAGAGCCCCATCATGAAATGGTAAATGATCTCGAATTTTTCTTTTTGAGCCTTGATTAGCCCACTCTTCCATTTCTGCTGAGGTCATGATGCCTTGAAAATCTCCTTCCAAAGACCTTACGTACGTTGTTCCAACTATTCTTGTCTCAGGAATGAGGTTTTGAATTTCTAACGTCTTTTACGACGTCCCTGTATCGATCCTAGACAGAGCATCAGCTTTTCCATTCTTCGTTCCAGGTCTGAAGGTGATGACGAAATCGAAATCTGCAAAGTACAGTGACCAACGAAGTTGTCGAGGAGTTAAGGTCTTTGTTGATCTTAGGAATTTTAGATTTCGGTGATCAGTATACACTGTCACCATATGCTGCGCTCCCATCAAGATCCCTTGAAGGCATCTTTTATCGCTAGTAATTCTTTCTCCGTTATGGTGTAATTTATTTCAGCGGGCGTTAGTTTCCTGGACCGATAAGCCACTGGATGCAGCTGACCAGTCACCTTGTGTCGTTGAGACAATACCCCACCCATCGCCAAGTCTGATGCGTCAGTCTCAACAAAGAATGGTTCTTGTGGGTCGGCATGGAGAAGGATGGGTGCAGTTGTAAAATCTTCTTTCAAAGATTCAAAGGCCTTTTGTGCATCTTCCGACCATTTAAAGGGCACCTTTTTCCTTAATAGGCATGTCAAAGGAATTAGCTTCTTAGAAAATCTTGAATAAATCTTCGGTAGAAGTTCACAAATCCGATGAAGCTTTGGACTTCCTTGACCGATTTTGGTGCGCTCCACTCCTTAACAGCTCTGATTTTCTGCTGATCCATTGTAACTCCATCTGGAGTTAGTACAAATCCAAGAAATTCCACTGATCTCACCTTGAAAGCACACTTCTCCAACTTAACGTACAAACAATTCTCCCTCAGCTTTTGCAAGACTCCTTTAACATGCCGATCATGATCTTCAACTGCATTCGAGTATATTAGTATGTCATCAATATACACGATTGCACATTGGTCAATGAAATCTTTTAAAACATCATTGATGAAATGCTGATATGCCGCTGGGGCATTGCACAAACGATAGGGCATTACTTGGTACTCGAACAATCCAAATTTTGTCCTGAAAGCCGTCTTCCATTCATCACCTTCGCGAACACGAATGAGGTGGTAAGCCCCTCTCAGATCTGGTTTGGCATACACTTGGGCTTCTTTTACCTGGTCCAACAGCACCGAGATCAAGGGCAGAGGGTATCTGTTCTTTACAGTGATGCGCTTGATTGCCCGGTAATCGATCAACGGCCTCAGTTCTCCTTCTTTCCTCAGCACAAAGAAAAGTGGTGTCGAAACCGAAGATTGTGACGGCCGGATAAATCCATTCTCCAAATATTTCTGGATGTAGTCTTTTAAATGCTGGTTCTCTTTTTCCGTCAGAGCATACACTCTTCTGCAAAGCAGGTTTGCACCCGGTTCCAGATCGATTTTGCAATCGTAGGCCCGGTGGGGGTAGTCGCTCGTCTTCAACTTCAATGAAGACATCACAAAATTCCTCATATTCAGATGGAACCTCAGTTGACTGGATAACACACACGGTAGCGCTGCCTTCACACAGGAACATCGATGGACCTTTTTCTCCCTGTTGTTCACTCTTCTTGAAACAATTTTCTTTACAAAATTCTGAATCCATCGTGATTGTTCGAGCACTCCAGTCTATTGTTGGGTTGTATTCTGTAAGCCACGGGAGTCCTAGAATGAACTGAAATTGGGGTGCGTCAATTAAATTAAACTGTAAGATTTCACAGTGTCCTTCTTGAAATGTTAGTTCAACTGGCTCCATGTGAATCACAATGGGTCCAGACGACAAATTTGTCCCATCTACTGCTCTAACTGCTTCGATTCTTGATTTTGGTAAAGCCTTCAAACCAATAGACTCAGCGAATTTTAGGTCGCAGGAATTTCCGGTTGCCCCGGAGTCTATCATCACTGAAACTTCGCTTCATTCTCTTTCCCCAAAGCGTAACAATACTGACTTTGTAAGGTGGAGAGACGAAGACTGAAGGGTGTTAGCCAACTGGTGTTCTTTCGGAGTTACATCAGATTCTGCACCCACCAATTCAACTCCGCTCACTGGTGGCGCTGCAAGTTTTCCTTCGGTGTAATCTTTGGTCTTTTCTGGCAGTTCTTCACAAAATGGCCGCTCGCACCACAATACAGACACAGTTTATTTAGCCTCCTCTTCTCTCTTTCTTCTTTGGATATGGGCCCTCAAATGGTTCCAACTTGCATGGGCTCAACTCCAGATTGACCTTCCGATGTCCTTGTCATTTCAGATTTTGCTCAATCAAATCATGGGGCACTAGAGCGAAAATCTCTTCTCCTTTCTCCTTTTCTCTTGTTCTGTCTGAAGTCGATTTCTAGAACTAGGTCTATCAAGGCTGATATCTCTGTATTCCTGTTGGGTATTTGTGCTAAGGCATCTTTTAATTCGTCTTTTAGACCTCTATAAAAAACTGCAGCTCTTTTATTTTCCGGCCACTCGGTTGCCTTGTTTCAACTCCAGCAATCCGTTATCTGTAGCATGAGATGCTTTTCGTCGGTCGAAAATCCTAAGAAATTCTTTTTTAAACTTGTCGGAATGATACAAAATTGGATTGTTTCTTGTAACCAGAGGCAAAGACCATGCCGCTGCATCGCCACTGAGATAGGAGAGGATAAAAGCCACTCAAGACAGCATCGGGAAAAATGGCCGGGCAACACATAAAATGGAGAGTACATTGGGTTAGAAATATTTGAGCCTTTTGTGGATCTCCATTGAATCGTTCTGGGGAAACTAAAGGTATCACCGGTGAAAAGGGCTGGATAACTTCCGTGGAGATCATAGGAATTTGAGTCTGGGTCGAACTAGATTCTTCCCTCCTCCCTGTGTAAGGGAACCCGTAACCACTCCCAGAAATCAGATTATCTAACTTCAAACCTAAGTCAGCTGTTTCTCTTTTAGAATGTATTAAATCTAATCTGAAATTCCTATTTTCCTCCCAGACTCCGACTAACTCTTTTTGTATGCCTTCCAGCACCTCACTTAACTTACTGAAATCTAAACCTACTGCCATCCTACTCAGACGCTGATTTAGACATGGGCACTTCACTCTGTCAAAGATGCCACTGGTCAGCGTGGGAGTAGAACGCATCTAATTTCCCAATGCCCACTCCAGAACAAACGTCTCCCGATATTCACTAGGAGCCAATCTGATCCAAAGGGGGAAAGGGGAATGGGATTGAAAGAGGAGACAGCCGAATTCTCCTGTCAACTCGTCTACGTCTGCTGCTCGTCTATTAGGCATCTCAGGAGTTCTTCTTATCTGCAAGACACATTAATTCAGTTTCTTATGCATTTGCTACTTACTTACTACTCTATTCAATTTTATACTTATCAAATTTACCTTTACAACTTCAGCTGAACACCCCTCTTCTTCCTCGACGATTACTATGGTAGTTGAATGTATATTCTCAATGCCTAAGTTGTATTGTATTAGCACTTTCAACATTCTTGTTAAATTCCTTAATAGTATGCATGCTTTTAATGTCTTTACTTTATTTATTAACTTTCTTTATTTTTTCAGGTACTTGCGTGACCATGGAGTTCTGTGGTATTGCTGCTTCGCAGGACACTCAGGTAGGGTTGGCTCTCCTTCTTGTTCAACTTGTGCTGCAGCAATTCAATCAAGTAGAGCCAATGTTTCTCAGAGGGAAAACTCGGTAGAATGATATATACTGTTCACTTCTGATTCTTGTCTAAGTAATTGTTATCGCGCTAAACCTTTTGGCTACATAGGTTCAGAGAACCTTTCCAATACCTCAATTATCTTTGTTATGTACACGGAAAAGATAATTAAGGGGATGAGATTTCCTTCCTGTGCTGGCTCTGCCGTGACTGACTGAGAAAACGGTCCGTAATTCTCGGTCACGTGAAGAGAAAAAACTCTGCCTCCAAATTTCTGACAGAGATGAGAATTTCACAAAAAGTTGGTCGCTACCTAATGGAAATGTGAACGGTACGCGACGAACACTACCACGCCGGGAAAAAAACTATCGCCGCCTCGACCCTGACAAACTAGCGCGACGCTCCAGGAAACGAAAAAAACGCTGTCACTTGTCAAGACTCCTCAGGTGAAGTGCGAGGAGCCAGATGCATTAGCGCGCATTTACTGATTCCCTTGTCTCGCGCTCTGAATAACTAGCACGCTGACTACAAGGAAGGGAATTTGGCGGCCATCTTGGAATTCCACGAGTTCCAAGCCTTAAACCAACTGATCTTCGTTTCCCCCTTTCGGAGGGGTTTCTTGCTGTGATACTGAATCGCATTTACACCTAAAGCCAGTGACTCTTCCGAACCAGCTTGGGTTCTGACACCCATGCACTCCTTCAATCACTCAGGCAGTACCCATGCACTCCTCCAATCACTCAGACATTACCTCTGCACTCATGAAATCACCCAGGCATTACCCATGCACTTACAAAATCACCCAGGCATTACCCATGCACTTACAAAATCACCCAGGCATTATTGATGCACTCCTTTAATCACTCAGGCAGCACCCATGCACTCCTCCAATTACCCAGACATTACCCCTGCACTCATGCAATCACCCAGGCATTACCCATGCACTCCTTCAATCACTCAGGCAGTACCCATGCACTCCTCCAATCACCCAGGCACTACCCATGCACTTATTCAATCACCCACGCACTACGCGTGCACTCATGCAATCACATATGTACTACCCATACACTTCTCCAGATATTCCACTTACCACAATTCATACAACACTTACAAATTTCTCTATTTTTAACCAAATAGGCGGTTCTGAAAATAATTTTTTCTTTTCTTTTTTGTTTTATATTTTTGGTGTGTTTTTTTAACTCTTTTTTTAATTGTTTTGGTGTTTAAAAAAAAAAAAAAAAAAAAAGAAACAGAACCTACAGTGAACATGTTCAAAAAATTATGCAATTATGAACTCATTGAACAGAACTTTTTCTTTTTCAAAAACGAACACTGGTGGTTCCTAATAGCAACCAGGATGGCATCCAGTTATTGCTCACCAAAACATAGGATCTTTTTACATTTTACACAACGCTGCTCCACTCTAGCAAACTCAGGGATGATGTTTGGTGTGTCAGATGAGGAAGAAGCAGATGACGTGCTCGGTCCAGCAGCGTTGTCCTCACTTGCCTGCTTTTCTTGTTCCAGTTGAAGCTGGGACTTGGAAGCCATGCCCCCTTTCTCCACCACTCTGCAAATGCACCTCCTGGCATGCTACTGGTTGGGGAATGAATTCCACTTTACTCCTGAGGGTCTCAGTACTAAAGTGGACCTCTAACCCCAACCAGTAGGGTGCCAGAAGGCGGGTATGCAGAGTGGTGGAGAAAGCAGGCATGGCAACCTTAAAACCTCTCTGCAAACCCACTGTGTGGGACTTATTGGATGTAACAGAAGGGGTAGTTGGCCCCCAAAGACCCTCAATAGCCAAGGGGACTTCATCCTCCTACTTTAGTGCAACAGGAGGCACGTTTGCAGAATGGTAGAGAAAGGGGGCATGGCCTCCGACAATCTCTCAGTAATCCTGCTGTGTGGGGCTTACTGGAGGTAACAGGAAGGGTAGTTGGCCCCCCATTCACATACTTGGGGGCCAACTATACCTCCTGTTACATTCAGTAAGTCCCACACAGCGGGATTACTAAGAGGTGCTGGGAGACCATGCCCCCTTTCTCCACCACTCTGCAAACGTACCTCCTGGCACACGACTGATTGGTAGATGAAGTCCACTTTAGTCCTGAGGGACCTTGGGGACCAAGAAGCCCTCCTGGCACTTCCTGTAAGCCCAATGCAGCACAATTCCTGAGAGCTGGTCAGAGGCCCAGGCCCCTTTCTCCCCACTCTGCAAATGCAACTACTACTCAAAAAACCATAGAAATTCACTGAAAAAAACAAAAGTTACAGGGACTTTATAGTTAGGAATTAGCATTTAAAATACTTTAGAAATTCACTGAATAGTTAGGCTCAGATGTCACTCGTACAAAACCAGTGAAATTCAGCAGTTCTAGTTAGCTGAGCTAAATATAACTCACGCCCCCAAAATGCACTGCTTATGACCTCACATATTACATCACTGATGACATTGTCAGTGACATCACTGATGACATCACTGATGACATTTTAAATGACATCACTGATGACATCATCCACAGAATAACTGACACACCCACTCACACCCCATAGAACCTTTCATATACCCACTCACACATAACCAACACAAACCCTTTCACATACCCACACCAGTACTTACACACCCACTCACTGATTCATAGATCTACACACACATCCACTCACTCACCCATACAGTCACTGATACACCCACTCTGTCACTAATACAGCCACTGACATATCCACTCATACACCCATGCAGCCATTCACACACTGAGCCAGTCACCCATACAGCTACTCACACACCTAGTCACTCACCCATACAGTCAATCACACAGCCCCTTACTGACCCTTAGAGATACACACACCCACTCACTTACTCATACAGATACCAACACATACTCACTCGCCTATACAGTCACTGACACAAGCACACACTCACCCATACTCCACTCTCATATTCACTCACTCACCCATACAGTCACTGAATTATGGTATGTTAATGAAATGTTTAATAAAAAAATCCACTTATTATATAAGGGGCATGAGGCAACTCTGTTTGCAATGAGTTCTACATAAAAGGTTACTAATAATGAGAACTCTAATAGCAAAAAAACTGGAAAAGCGCAGAATAACATCAGCCACTTAGGATATGAAACTGCATTTACTTTTCATACTTCCATACCTTGCTTTTAATATAGAATTGAATGCACCAATAATATTTAACTCCCTAAGCTTTCCCCTCTTCTCCACTAACAAAACTCATTTCCGCATCCTAATGCTGTGATTTATCTTCCATTTCACAGCCATATTGATCCAGTAAATCACCACAAATTTAAAACACACTCTCGCATTATCAGGTTTAAGAAGGTCGTCTGAAAGGCTGTTGATGCAGCACATGCGTTTGGCGTGTTCACCCCAGCACACAGGGTGCTTTGAGGCTGAGAGAGGTCACCTCAGCACAGCAGTCACTGCAAACTTTCTGGGCCAGATTTTACTTTCCAGACAACGCCCCCCGGCTCATTTTGTCACAGGGCCATCCTTTTACAAGCAGTCAAGGCTTCCTCATTAGCCCTGTCAGTGCCCAAATGCAGCAGCCAGAACTTTAGGCTCACATTTCAGGGAAATTTCTGCATCTGAAAACAGAGAGCAAATCTAGCTGCCCTTTGCAATAAACACAGTGGACAAAAATGGGCAATCTTCCTATTGTGTGACAGTATGGGATGGGCATTTTATTAATATTATGCATAGAAATAGCTCCCGTGAAACATCCCTGGAAAAGGCTATATCAATGAAACCAGGTAGAGGGATTCATCTAGTGACCAGATTGCACGAGCATTTATTTTATTGTGGATCAAAAAAGCAAAACGCGTTGACATGCTGAACATGTTGTTGAGAAGGAACCCAATCGTTGTAGTGCATACATATTCCAGAAAGCAAATTCCAGCCCACAGAGCCAATGCTGACAGCTTGAGTGGCATTTTAAACCAGAAATACAGAGATACAGAGCAGAGCTCGCACCACGAGCAGGGACCACACTCAGGAAACTGACAAAAACAAGATTTACAGTTTAGATTTCAATCATGCTCTTTACAGACCTGTTTTTAAAAAAAAAAGTAGTGTGCAGCACTAGCATAAAATGCACACAAGTGGAAGGCTACAAGTCCTGGGGGCGTGCTCCATGGGATGGGAACAAACAATGAAAAGGTAGGACAAATGGGAACAAATGCCCACTTGTACACCAGGAAGGCATTGTGCGGAGACTAATCCTACAAAGTAAATGCAACATTCTTTTTTTTCTTAACAAGGTAAAACCGTAGCCAACCGTAGCCAACGCGTTTCGTCCTCGCGGACTTCTTCAGGGCTACAAACAATATACATATATAAAAATTACTTTACAAAAATCATTACATCTTCATTTACAAACATTAAAAAAATGAACATTCTATTTATTCTAAAAACCATATCCATTATGTTATAGAGAATTCATATTGTATTTCATTTTCTTGGCACAGGTATGCGTGGGACAAAGTATTTCAGACATAGGTCTCATCGCCATACTACATTCAGATAATTTCTGCTGACTTTGCCACATTTCATATAGTCTAAAGATACATCCACAGTATATCACATGAACACTGTTCCCTTATTCCCTGCTTCTCAAAATCGTTTAGTGTCTCTGTGGGGAGGGGCACCAATACTATTATTGTGTAAAAATTCTTATTCCTATGAGACATATTGCGTCTGCATCTTGGACCCCCAAGTGATATTCCCTAACATATATAATAGTGTAACAATTCTTACCAAAAGCAAAACACACTGTTTTCTATCCTGGGTAGGATTATAGCGTTGCACAATTTCTCCTTCTATTATAAATTTGTTTTCGAATTTATCTATAGGATACAATTGGAGAGAGAACCCCATTAAAATGTATATAGGAGGGACAGGTCATCCGATGAAAGAAAGTGTGAATATGTTCATACCTGTTGTGTTGAATAGTCTGAAAGACGATTAGTTCAATTAGAATTTTCGTCATAAGGCATGTTATCGGTATAAGTGACCTGTAAGTCCAATGGCGACAGTATCATACGTGACACCCCATTAGAAACTGTATAATGAAAAGAAAACCAATGCCTTTAGGATGCACACAGAAGTGCCTTAAACAAGCTGAGAGAAGAGTAATGAAAGTAGATCACAAATCCACACTATTGACCAATCAGGGAAAGCCTAGCAAAAAAGAAATACCCAAAGAAATTGTGTTTACAACACAATACAATGCTTACAGTGACTACGTATATAACATCCTACGCAAAAACTGGCACTTAATTGCATCAGGTTATGTAAAGAATGAGAAACCTAGTCTCACAACATGGTTGCCATGCAAACCGCCTGGCTTTCATCTATAATATGTAAGTTTGGATGCAATAAACAACAGAAATTCAAATACAACACTACTAGGTAGTATACGATCAATACATTCATCAACTGTAACACCACACACACAATTTATGTGTTAGGCTGCGCTTGCAATAAAATTTACGTAGGGAGCAGCATCCGGAGCCTCAAGATTAGGATTCAAGAACACGTAAGGGCTATCAAAAATAAGGATGATAGATATCCGGTAGCCATGCATATACATGAGCACCACCCCACTAAAATGAATATATGGTTCCATGCGTTGGAACATATAAAAGCACCTGGAAGGGGTGTTGATAGGGAATTGGCACTAAGGAAATCAGAGGCAGGTTGGATATGCCGTCTAAGGACCACAGTGTTTGGTCTTAACACAAATAGTGAATTTTACCACTTTCTGTAATGTATCATATGGCCTGACAGAAAGACCATCTTTCAAAAAAATTATATATTTCTTTTTTGGAGCTCAAGTCATGCAATTAGGTCTGAGAGCATAATGACATCTGGAATTATATTTTCTTTTTTGATTACTATGGTGGTCATCACATGAGATTGACGTCTTTTAATGTAATTTTTTTTTTTTACAAGGCTGGTGTTCAAGCTAAGTGCCCATCACTTCGATTGATAGCGAAGTATATAAAAAATATAAGTATATGCACATATACCTTTATACTAGTACACTCGAAATATGGCCCTATTTTATCCGAGATAGACACAATGTACATCAACGTGGGTTCTAAGATTGACTTTTCAGCCTACCATCCGCCATATTGATCTATTGTGATAAACTTTTATGCTGGTATACTAGAAATATCGGATTTATTTGCTCAAGATGGCAACTATGCACCTTCAGCTTATAATATAAGGTTGGCGTTTTTGACAATCTTTCACGGTAGTACTGAACAATATAAATATTGCTCTAGAAACGGTTGCACCAGTATGAGTCACTACTGCGGGGATTTTATATGAAAGCTAAACATAACTGGATAATCATACACAAGACATGCACTTAGCAGTAATATTGGAAAACATCGCCCGACCTTTCCAAGATGGCTGCCATACATACAAATTTAGTGTACAAGGTTGGCGCTTCTGCTAAATAATTGATTGCAATGTGTGGCAATGTAAATATTCTCGGATCCATTGCAAGGAATAAATTAGTTTTTAGAAACAGTTTATGGGGTGAATGTATTGCCGAAGATTGCGCATATTATATACGAAGGCTGCCGTTAAATTCAGGACAGATAAGCACTTATCTTGAATCGATACAAACCATACTTTGATAGGCTCTGTTTGGTCCACAAATTAAGATCATGATTTCCTCTGATTATAAGAGGTAAATTATATAAAGTAGTTATCAAAATCGCGAACAACACGCATATGTCATTAGGCATATCTTGACATTCAAACATGGCGGCATGTAAATAACTGGCTGAGGGACGGCCTCTCGTAACACACACGCAGGTGTGGGCTATCAGCTGGCTTTTTAAATGGAGCCCGCACTTCCAATGTGTATTCGAACATTGGATGCCACGCTACCACGCCGGTTGAGACACTACTCTAAAATAAGTTTTAGATGCAGTTTTTAAACGTAGTTAGGACAGCACTCGTGTTTTTGGGGGGATGCTCTATGCCCATTTATTTAGATGAATGGTTCGATTTACTTAAGTAGAGAACCATAGCATGCTTACATCGCATGCACTTAGACTCTGTTACTAAAATTCACATAAATTTGGTATTGCACATGTAATGAAGTAGTGCGGTGAACTTGCCATCCTACTTATTGGCTGACTCATCATGTAAGCACATAGGTTCTATCAATAATGTATATACAAACTTAAATGCTGCACCTGTGGGGAAGTAGTGCAGTATACGTGAAATCCAATCAATTCGAATAGTAATCAGTGTCCTTATAAAGACTTGCAATTGAAGAAACTGGGTTTCCTTTTAATATAGATGGGCGGGGAGTACTGATTATAATTCAATAATAATAAGTGTACTTATTCCTTTTAATGAAAAACGTTTTTATGGTTATAGATTATTATTTTTGATTCACCAGCCAAGGACTTAATCAGTTTAACTGGCGGATAGAACAAACAAACAATTTGAAATACAATGTGACCTAAAAATTCATAAATAATAATTCTGGCATTGGTTTTCTTTTCATTATACAGTTTCTAATGGGGTGTCACGGATGATACTGTCGCCATTGGACTTACAGGTCACTTATACCAAAAACCTGCCTTATGACGAAAATTCTAATTGAACTAATCGTCTTTCAGACTATTCAACACAACAGGTACGAACATATTCACGCTTTCTTTCATCGGATGACCTGTCCCTCCTATATACATTTTAATGCGGTTCTCTCTCCAATTGTATCCTATAGATCAATTCGCAAACAAATTTATAATAGAAGGAGAAATTGTGCAACGCTACAATCCTACCCAGGATAGAAAACAGTGTGTTTTGCTTTTGGTAAGAATTGTTACACTATTATATATGTTAGGGAATATCACTTGGGGGTCCAAGATGCAGACACAATATGTCTCATAGGAATAAGAATTTTTGCACAATAATAGTATTGGTGCCCCTCTCCACCAGGGACACTAAACGATATTGAGAAGCAGGGAATAAGAGAACAGTGTTCATGTGAATACAAAAATCTCCTTACATCGGAAAAGAGAGAATATTTTACTAGAGTAATCTCGGAGGCAAAACATTCCTCTAAAGCTCTCTTTACAGCAGTGAACAAGCTCACCACCCCTCACAGTACAGGGCCAGAAAACAGTCAAGAGTCTTGTGATGCCATTGCTTCTGCCTTCAAAACTAAAGTCTTGGACATCTTTAAAAATGTTGAGGCCACATCAGCTCACGCCCCCGTCCCGCCGCTTTCACCCACTCCTCGTGGTACAAACACCCTGCTCAGCTTCGCACCTGTATCATCGGATATAGTGGCAAAACACATTCTGGAGGCTAAGTCAGGTTCCCCAGAGGACCCCTGCCCACTTGAGCTTCTGAAAGAAGTCTCTGATTTGGTAAGCCCGGTGTTAACAGACATCTTTAACTCCATGTTCTCCTCCGGCAACTTCCCAGCCATTTGGAAGGATACGTCTATCCTTCCACTGCTGAAAAAAACAACTTTGGATGCAGCCGATCCCAACAACTATCGCCCCATAGCCCGCTTGCCGCTGCCCGCGAAGATAATTGATAAAATCATGACTATCCAACTTTCCCAGTTCATTGGTGAACATGACCTGTTGGACCATTCCCAGTTCGGTTTCCGTCGGGAACACAGTACCGAAACTGCACTTATTAAAGCCACGGAGGAAATAAGAGCGGTGATGGATGGAGGAGCGTCAGCGGCCCTGATACTCCTCGATCTATCAGCCGCATTCGACACGGTTGATCATTTCCTCCTACAACAGCGGCTGAAGATGCTGGGAGTCGGGGGTTCAGCAATGGCACTGGTGTCCTCCTTCCTCAAGGACAGAAGACTGGCAGTGTCGATCGATGGATACCAGTCCGAGCCATACTCCCTCCCTTGTGGAGTGCCACAGGGCTCCTCCTTGAGCCCTACCCTTTTCAACATATACATCTCTGAACTGGCCCCACTTATCCGGACTTTTGGCTTCAGCCTTACTTCCTATGCGGATGATTCCCAGATTGTAGTAGCAGCATACACAAATCAGACCTCCCCTGCTCTGCAATTTAAGAACTGCATGGGTGCCATTACTAACTGGATGAGCACACACTGCCTTAAACTTAATTCTGGAAAAACTGAAATCTTGACCTTTGGAAACCTGCAACCTAGTTGGGGCAGTGTGTGGTGGCCCGCTGACATGGGAGATCCACCGGAACCAGCAACCAAAGCTAAGAACCTGGGAGTATGGGTGGATAGTAAACTCTCTTTTGTTCAACACACTAATGCTGTGGTCTCCTCTGCCCACTTCCTCATCAAGAAAATCAGGAAGATTCTCCCTTATCTTCCGGAGGACACGAAAATAACCGTAGTCACCTCATTAATCCAGTCTAAATTGGATTATTGTAATGGGCTATTCATAAACATCCAGAAGCATTGCCTGAAAAGACTACAGAGCGTGCAAAACTCAGCTGCCTGACTTCTGTCAAACACCCCTTGGTTCAAATCGGTATCCGGAGAGATCCGTAATTTGCATTGGCTCCCTGTAGCGCAGCGAATACAATTCAAGGCTCTTAGCCTGGCGTTCAGGGCCCTGAATTATACAGGGCCAGCCTTTTTGCAAAATCTCCTTGTTTGGTATGAACCAACCAGACACCTTCGTTCATCAGGTGCTAAACTCTTGAGAGTGCCCAGAATTCGTACCTTACTCTGGGGTGGTCGCAGCTTTCATTACTGCACCGCTAAACTCTGGAATTCCCTACCGACTGACTTGAGAAACGCGCAATCTCTCGTCTCTTTCAGAAAAGAGCTAAAAACTTGGCTCTTCCGCAACTAGAGACTCACCAGTGGCTCACCTTGTCCGTAGCGCCAATACACCTCCGGGTATTTGCGCGCTTTACAAATCTCAATAACATAACATACTGTGGATGTATCTTTAGACTATATGAAATGTGGCAAAGTCAGCAGAAATTATCTGAATGTAGTATGGCGATGAGACCTTTGTCTGAAATACTTTGTCCCATGCATACCTGTGCCAAGAAAATGAAATACAATATGAATTCTCTATAACATAATGGATATGGTTTTTAGAATAAATAGAAAGTTCATTTTTTTATTGGTTGTAAATGAAGATGTAATGATTTTTGTAAAGTAATTTGTATATATGTATATTGTTTGTAGCCCTGAAGAAGTCCGCAAGGACGAAACACGTTGGCTACGGTTGGCTATGGTTTTAACTTGTTAAGAAAAAAAAGAAGGCTACAGGTCTTACCTTGTTAAAGAAAGAAAAGAAGTCATCAATAAAGTATTTAAAGAACAACTCTGCTGAATTGCCCTTCTGTTTGATTATGAGATTTAATCATGTGTAATGAATGTTTAAGCTGTATGAAGGCTTACGTCTGTGAAATCACTGTATATTAACTTATGAACCTTAATTAAGTGTGCTGGACCATTGTGTGGTTTTGGAATTGAGAGATTTTGTGTATCTCTGGAGGCTTAGGGGTATTGAGTCTCCGGTCCCTAGCACCTAGTAAATTGAAATATAAATCACTCCACTAAAAGATAGGTGCAATTTGCTTTGCCTCAAACCCCTCTATATCTGCATTAAAGTAAATGCAGCATGTCTGGAAGAGTCAGCGCAAGCGCTATATAGGCTCAACCTAAAAAACAATCTGAAATACTCCGTGGAGTTGACTGCATCGTTGATCTGTTGGAGTGCAATCTGAATGTGACTGTGACGAGTGAGTTCTTTCTTGTCCTCTCCTGATGAGAGCAGAGCCCATCGTTCTCACTTTAAATTGCTAGGAGTATGCAAATGTGGAAATCACGTTTGGCCCCGCCCACCTTAGTAGTATCAAAAGGTTTTCCAGCCTTTTTCCAAAATGATAGACAGCTTAACAAGAAGCCCCCAGTTCATTTCCTGCTGATTTTGGTGAGGAGTTCTTGATGCCAAGGAATATGAGGACAACTCCACCAAGCAAAGAAGCACTTACTTCATATAGTTAAGAGGAAGGGCACTTGTTTGGTGAAGATATACCTCTTTGTAGTCTCAACGTCTTCTCTATAAGAGGATTCTTGTTATCACATATCTCTGGATAAAGATGCACCAGGAACAATCACATTGTCATAACGCATACAAGATCACTGGTGACATTTCCTCATGCTCCATCAAGCAGCTGTAGTGTAGAATACATACTGGACATTTACCCAAGGAGGTAGCACTTAGCAATTAACCAGTAGAAAGAACTCCACTTGGGTAGATATTTTGTGCAAAACGGTGGACTCTTGTTGGATAAAGGGGCAGGTGAAGCTCCTTTGTGACTGAGTCACTCACACTGCTTTGGATACACCTACACAGATACTTAGAAATCCAGGCACTCATACACCTACTGACAGACCCACTCAGACCCTCACACACCTTCTCACAGCTACACTCAGAAGCTCACTCAGACACTCATGCACCCACTCACAGACCCATACAACAACTCACAGCCATTCACAGACCCATTCAGACACTCATGCACCCACTCACAGACCCACTCAGACACATACACCCACTCACAGACCCACTCAGACACTCACACACTCAATCATAGACTCACTCACAGACTGACTCACACACTCATGGAAGCACTTGTAAACCCACTCAGACACTCAAGCACCCACTCACAGACCCACTCAGACACTCACGCACACACTCACACACCCAGTGCGACACTTATGTAGCTACTCTCAGACCAATACAGATACTCACACACCCACTCACATGCCCATTGAGACACTCACACACTCCTTCACATACCCACTGAGCCACCTATGCACTCACTCACTCTCAAAAGCTACAGGTTACAGTTAGGAAGTACTATTTTCAAAAACTGTAGAAATTCACTTAAACAAAGGTTACAGGGGTGTTATAGTTAGGAAAGAACATTAAAAAAACCTTAGAAATTCACTGAAAAACAAAGGTTACGGTGACGTTATAGTTAGGAAATTAAAAAAATTAAAGGAAATTAAAAAAATAGACAGAGTTTTCACTCATACAAAACCAGTGAAATTCAGTAGTTGTAGTTACCTGAACTAACTATAAATTACACCCCCACAATGCACTGCTTATGACCTCACATATTACATAACTCATGACATGGTCAGTGACATCACTGATGACATCTCAAATGACATCACTGATGATATCACTGATGACATCATCCACAGAACCTCTACACAACCTCTCATTCACCCACTCCCACACAACCAATCAGATACCCATTCACAGACCCATAAAAGTACTCACACAGCCACTCACTGATTCATAGAGCCACTCACACATCGACTCACTCATACAGCCACTCACACAACCACTAACTCACCCATACAGCCACTCATGTACCCACTCACTTACCAATACAGCCATGCACACATTCATTCATACAGACACTAACACACCCACTCATACACCCATACAACCACTTAAACACTGAGTCAGTCACACATACAATTACTCACACACCTACTCACCCACTCACTCAGTCACTGCTAGAAACTGGGATTCTTTGCAGATGACCCCCTCACTTTGTTCCCCATTTTGAACTGCTAGATGCTGGTTTTGACTCTGATAGTGCACTGGGACCTGCTAACCAGGCCCCAGGGCTCATGCTCATCCCCCTAAAATTGATGTGAATTGGTACACTCAATTAGCAAGGTACTTTGACCCCTTATAAGCCCCTAGTATATGGTACCAGTGGTGCCCAGGGCAAGGGTGGTAAATGGGTCCCCAACGCTGCAGCACTGTATTATGCCACCTTGGGTGACCCAAGTAAAATTGTGTCTGCGGGTCTTCCATTGCAGCCCTGCACGAGCAACCTGTCTGCTCGAGTGTGACTCTGTACACTCCATGTGCTGCAGAGCCACAACACTGCCATAATATAAATAAGTCATTCTTAAGGTTGTCCTCCTAGGCACAGGAAGTAGAAAGGTGTGGATATATTTGTTTATATACATATATCCCTACAGTAACCCTGTAAAGCAAGGTTTTATTGTAAGTGACCGGCAGTGCTTAATTTGAGCCGGTGCTTTCCGGTGCTCAGCACCTGCACTTTAATGGTTTCCGGTGCTCGGCACCTAATTGTCAACACCATACTTAGAACAGTCTACCACATGGTGGTGCTGCTCATCTAATTTAGAGATTAGCAGAACAACGGTTGTTTAGGAATACGATATACATTAAAATAGTGCTAATACCTGCCTCCCCAGCCATTCCTTAGCTTTGGGGACCTGGAATAATCTGAACTGTCGCATTTACATGCAGGAGAGATGGTTAGTAGTTGTTTTGACAGTGATGACAAGAGCGATACGTGGTGCAAGCTGCAGTGGCCTCCTGGTCAGAGCCCTGGCACTTAATATTTTACAAATTAAGCACTGGTGACCAGCGGTCCATAGAGTAATATGGGCTGGCTACCGAGAAAACTCGAGGTAGCCAGCTCGATTATGGAATGACTGCATTATGTCATTTTGGTGTCCAACATTGTGCTTTTTCACCCCAACATGATTCTTGTGTCGAGGGTGAGCTATCATGCACAGGGGTGCCACCCTGAGTGGGTGCCACCCTAGGATACAGTGTCCCACTGCTGTGGCAGGCTTCACTGAGCTGTTTGCCACTAAGACAAGAGTCTGCCCTCCTAGTGGAATGTGCTGGCATGTCCACAGGATGGGAGACAAAGGACCTGAGCAGGACAGAGGTCACACCTCCGCCCTCCCAGGATGACTAGTGAAAGAGTAATCAAGGCGTTGAGCCTCAAAGGCTTCACCACCATTGATAAGAAATTACCTTGTAACCCAGTGGAGGACAAAGCCCTTCCCACCCTGTCCAGCCTAACAGGTGGGAAAATTGCGTAGTCAGGAGGCGTACACCCTCAGAAGTCTAGCCACAACTTTAGGGTGGGCTAGGAGATCTGTAGAGCCAAGGCAGGGTTCTGCCATGTAGGTAGATCCTGAAATAGAGGACTCTGGGTAGAAAGGTGATGTACAGCCACAGGATGTTGTCACCTCAAGTGTGGGTTAGCTGCACAGACCAGTAGCCCATTGGCCCTCACACTCTTAATGCCCCCTAAACTAGGATTTAAGGGGCCCCCTGGGCACCAGTAACTCAGTTCTGACTTTGAATCTGAGAAGAGGCTCAAAGAAGATGCCGTCACCGACAACAGGACAGTGGACTCTGCTGCTGTGTGAAGGTACGACACTTATGTGCCTTCAAAATACCATATACTGGAACCGTGTGTTCGACGTGTGTCCATGGCAAAAGCTTGTTGCTCCCAGCAAGAGGTACTTTGTGGATGCCAGAAACCGAAGCAGACTTCCTTGAATTGGTGGGACCAGTCCCTTGCAAGCTGCAAGAAAATCGACGTGCTTTGTGACAAGAGTTGTGACCCGCTGGACCTGTCGAGGGTGAGCCCAAAGAAAAGTAGTGTCCTGCAAGCCTGGAGTGGTAGCTAAGCTTTCTCCAAGTTTCAAGCCCCTACTCCACTCCTGTTGACCTCAGTCACCAAAGTAACTGTGGACTACATTTGCTGCAGCAAAGTCTTGGTTATTTCCAGTCAGATGATCGACCCCTTGAGTGAAATCTCCAGTTTGAGAGCAGCTCACAGCTACACCGACCACTGTCATCAACGACCCCGCTGCCTTGTTCCTGCATACTGAAGTTGGAGTCGTCGAGTGTGTGGCAAAGCATATTTGGTGCAACCTGCCCCCGATGATTGACAGCTGCCAGCTGTCTCTGCATCATGAGCCACAGAGACAGGTAGAAGAAATCCAGCTGTTGAAGCCGGGTCCGCGGATCCCATTCAGTACCAAGGACAGCCAAGTCACCTCTGCACCCGGACTCCCTGGTCAAGGTAACGAAGTAATGACTGTTGGAACTTGGTCTAGGAGCTACCTGACTTTATCCAAAAGATGGTTCATTTGAACTCAACCTTCAAGTGACCAAGTGTCACATGTGTTTTCCCCCATTGACATCAATGGTAACAGTTTGAAAGACTTATTGCATTTATTTTTTAACACTTCAAAAATCCACAACTCCGGTTGTATGTACGATACAAAGTTCATTTGGTGCTTATTTTCATATGAAAATACACTCTATTCTTATAAATTGGTGTCAAGGTTTCTTTCAAGTATGTATCGCAAACAGTGGTTCAATTGGGCCAGTGGTCCCGTAGACGTTCCTTTTTCGTGACAGGAAAAGCACATAATAAAAGGTTTCATACATTTTTCATCGAGACTGTATAATATACAATGTGAGGAAAATGCAACAATTATAAAGTAAAACAACCTCCAAACAGTTTAGTGTATAATGCAATTAATTTATTCATTGTAGTATATCAAGAGATTTTTTCTCTAAGTCAATATATTCCTTTTTTGTTTTTTAAATATAATCCAGTGCTCACAGGTAAGTGAATAAAAGGTGCTTTGTTGAGTGAAATAAAAATAAAAACATGCAACCATAACATTGAACTCCTATAAATGAATTTATATAGTAAAACCAGGAGTTAAATATAGTTATGAGGTTGTAATGAATGTGCTTTTCACTAAAAGGACACACCCAAATCCTGCACTTCCACCTGGGAGGCAAACTTACCACTGCACCTCTAAATAATGCACTTTGAGCAGCACCCCCTAAGGCAGGAAAAAGTCGCAGCACCCCCTTAGGCGAGGCAAGAAAACAAATTCAGGAGCACTTAGAACGTATACTTTGAGCAGCACCCCCTAAGGTGAGGAAAAATAGCAGCACCCCCTAAAGCGAGGCAAGAAACCAAATTCAAGTGTATTTAAAATAACACACACAAGTTTATTAATGAAACAATTTGAAACGGTAGGCCAAATGTATCAGTAAATGCAGATTCTCAAATATCAACTAAGTAAAATAAACAATTAGAATAAAATGCAGTATATACAAAAAGCAGAGTAGAAAATATATACAAGAGAGAGAGTGGTAGGAACACCTCACCGACTGATTCTGGAACATCCTTGCCCGCTCTTTAGCTGGGGAAGCCCTTTCAACAGCCCAGGTAGGAGTGTCAGTCAGGACTCAAGTTCCGTCACCATTCCACAGCAATACGCCTATTCTGTGGTGAACTTCCACCTGACCTACGAAAGCTTCCAGCTTAAGTATCATTATTCAACGTGAGGCGAAGTTTCTAGAAAACCCTGCCCCTTTGTCATTGGAAAAAACCGAGCAGGCTGTACCAGTCTGTGTCAAGGCCAAGACAGTGGCTGGCCAAGCCTCTGTATTTTGACTCTGAGACAGAGTTGTACATTCCACAGATAATATCCAGTTCACTCTGATCAGTGAGGTGCGAAAAACAAGTGAGGAGCAGAAAGACCTTGAATATTAATCGCAAGCACTGCTGTGTAGGCAGGAGCAAGGCAAAGTCAGACATGAGGCCATGTCAAAGCCAATAGTAAGAACTCATAATTCTGTGCACGCAGAAGCAAGGCACAGTCAGAAAGCAAGATGACATGAGGCCATGCCAAAGCCAATAGTAAGCACTTATAATATAAATGTACTGTTCTACTCCGTGAAAGCTCTCACTAAAAGACAGCAAGATTACAAGACAGAAGAGAAGCAGGCATATGCAGAACCGTCTCATAAATCCAGGCTAAGGTAAAATAACACACTAAAGTCAGTTAAAATGGTGGTAGTTGAGGGTCATCATAGGGTGCCAAACCACAAGAGTGGCTCTTTTACTACAGAGGTCGACGGTGTTTCGATGTCAAACACTTGAGATCATCTTCAGGACAGGTGTGTGAGCAACTGAAATCACTGGAAAAGAAGAGAGAGAGGAAATTGTAAGGCCAGAGCAATTAATGGCCTAATATAGTTATAAGACGTATTTAAAAGATGGATGATACTTAATATGGATAATGCAGATTTGATTTAGGTCATCAAGGTGGGAAGCCAATTAATGATGAACCCGAGGAGGTAAAGCCAACCTGTAGTGTCTCGCGCCGAATTTGAAATGAACCATGATATCCCTGAAACAGGTTAAGAGGGGGGAGACAATAACAGTTAATTAGTATTGGGGCGTTCTATTGGAGTAAAATGAAGGCGGCAGACTTACTTGTTAGGGATCAGTTGTGGAAAACCAGCGGATGTGATCCGAGCATTAAGGGAGGGAAGGCACATGTATTGCTTAGAGAATATTACATGACACCTGTAGTGCTGAGCATCATGGAAGGAATTCCAAGGGACCGCCTCCCGTTTTCCATCGGGGAAGGAAATTCAAGGGATCATCTCCGGTAATGATTCAATGACAACTTGGAGAAAGTCAGCTTAGGTTAGGGAATTAGATATCATGCAATTAGTTAGAAAAGGAGTTGATGGGAAATCGGGGTTTTTTTGGTGAGCAACTTACTTGATGTGATGGTCGAGCATGAGTTCCCGCCGGTACGAGTCTCTTCGGTGAGGATGAGAGGGGCAGATCAGGTATCCCTTACGGGGTTTTATGTGTCACTTGGAAGTGGATTTAGTCCTCGCATTCGAGGCAGAGGACTAGAATGCTAACCGCTTTTTCGAACAGTGCATGCATGAATATAGCACGCGGTTGAAATATGAAATGAAATACCAGCATTTGTAAAGCGCGCAGCTACCTCCGGAGAGGTGTCCCGGCGCTGGGGGCCCTCGGGAAGATTAAGCGAGCTATTGCCCAGAGTCACAGGGTGCTGGGCTAACCTGTCACCGGCAATCGAACCGTGAACCCCGTGGTCCCCATGGCCCGGAGTCAGGCACCCTGGCCGCTGCGCCACACCTCTTCCACTTAATTATTTAGAGAATGGCCAATTACTAGAGTACTTGCCGTTTTTTCAAACAAGGCATGCGTGAAATTGGCATGCAGTTAATTTAAAGAGCAAGGAATTAATTAGAAAGCTTATAGAGGAATTGGCTTCAGAAGGAAAAGGTCTAATCAAGTGAGAAAGCAGATGCCTAATTTAGAAATATTTAGAGAGAAGGCAAGGAACAGATATATACATCAGTGTAGTAGTTCCCGTATGTTATACATTTAGTGACGAGGTGCATAGAAGATTCACGTATTGAGGGAAGGAAAAACCATAATTACTACATGTGATACAGAAGACAAATTATGTATAAACAAACATTAAAACACACCCAATACATCATGATAAAGGATATTGTAACATTAGTCAGACATCTGTGCCTGAGTAATTCATATGATGGTATATGGTGAGTACTTGGACTTACATGGTCATTGTCAGATTATATTTCATTATTCCTGTGTACTGAGTTCACGTACTCGAGGATACAGTTATTGTAAAATTGTGTTACATTGTTCTGGGTCCATTGGTGATTGACTGGCAACTGAACAGTCATTTTTATTCCAGTCCTTGTAAGGTTACGTTCCAATGTTCCTGTATGTTGAGTTCATGGACTCGGAGGTACATCGTCATTGTAGAATTGTGTTCCATTGTTCTTGTGTGTTGAGTCCATTGGTGATCGACTGGCATCTGAACATCCATTTACATCTATTAAGTAGCGCATGGTTGTTACCTCCTAGCTTGTAGTTTTAGATCCTGCTTTTGTGTTGTGAGATCCTAGAATTATTTTTGTGTTGTCTGACCTATATATATTAGGTCGCATGGGCAGCGTATACAGTATAATACATTACAAGAACTAGAGTTAGAAAAAAAGTCAAGAGTATGTTTTACGGGGAAGCTAGGAGGCGCACACGCAAGATGGCCGCACGAAGGTGAGGCTCCCGGAGCCGGGACCAAATAATGAGTAAAAAATCATACATAACTGCCGGGAAAGTTGCAGTCAATTGTGCAGATTCCATGGCCCGCTTCGCCAGGGAACGGAAGGAAGCAGTTCCTGGCCCAACTAGCCTCTGATGCGATGGAGCACCCAGACGTAAGCCAGGATCACGGGGAAGGCGTGTGATGGACGGCAGTGTTGCAGGCTCTGTAACTACGTGAGGCTGGTGCTGCGCATGTGACGTGGGCCACACCCGCCTCCCCCTCACGGGAGCCGGCGTGGATGATAGGCCCGAGGCAATCAGTAACCCGATAGAACACAGCGGAGCTGTAGAAAACGTCAGACAGCTGTGGGGAGGTTCACTGCCGCACCCGGAGGGGGCTGCTGAGACCGGATGTGTTGAAAACGATCTCGACTGCTGCGACTCAGTAAGTGCAATCGGAGTGCAGAGCGACCATGCTAGAGGTTGTGGACAAAAAATGCCAGGCCTGTCCATCGGATTCCCTTCCACCTCCGAGACCACAGCGATAATGGAGTAAATGATATAATTGCCACTAAGCTTTCCGACTGTCGTCCCCATACCGGTAAGAGCTGCATTATTATACAGCGGGGAGCGCCTTCCTCAGGTTCAGACGCTACAGAGAGAAAGAGCCCTTAGTGTCGGGCCTGCCATGTCGGCGCGAATAACTGCCGCACTGCGTCACCAGGCCCTACGGGCCCCCTGAGATAGGAAATGAAAAGCTGAGACATTGAGGCGGACGGCTGGTTGACCTGAGGAGGTGCGGCCATTGGAGGGGGCTGATTGCAGGCCAGGGGCGGTAAATTCATACTCATTACAAAGTAATATCGCAGCGCAAGCCCACAACATTGGAAGTGAAGAGTACTACACAGGTTCTCCGGCAAAGGGGGATACACCGCAGCAGGTCCGAACCTTCGTACTAAATAGAAGCAACCCCATACATTTATCGGACTGTCTAGGGCACTATAAAAGCTGTAAGCAACAGCAGTCATTGGGATAGCCTGAGGAGAACACTAGCTTATGAACTTAGGCCTGCACCTGGCTCCCGATCTCTTGCCATAGCCCCCACACTCATTCATTTACGTAACCCACAAGATACCCGTGAGCAGGGCGCGGTGTACCGAGCACACATGGCAGGACTCCACCCATCAACTCCTGACGAGCTATCAGCCGGCCACCTAGTACTGATCTGGTGTCCAAAGACACGCGTACGAAGGGGGTAGTGCTGGCTACCGGACCTGACAATCGGGGAGGGAAAATGGGCAGAACTGAGGGTAGACAATCTAAACTACCATTTGAGGCTCAGAAAACTACCCATATGCAGCAGGAAGAACATACTGAGGCCAAGGCCCCGATGGAGATCCAAGATGACGATTGGAGATCCTTGCTCATCACCATGAAAAACAGCCTCATGTCCATAGAGTTTAAAATGGACACCATGTCTGCCCGCATGGACACCATTGATTGTACACAAGTTTGAAAAACATGATCACAGGATCACCGAGGCTGAAAATAGATCTCTGAACTGGAAGATACCACAGTGAGTAGTAAAGAACAAATATTTCAAATGGATCGCCTGTTGAAGGTGACTGCGGCAAAGAATGAAGATTTAGAGGCGCATTTGCGCCAGAACAATGTGCGCATACTGGGATTACCCGAGAGTACAAATACAGGCCACATGAAAGGCTTCATTGAACAGCTGCTATGCGAGGTATTTAACGCTGAAGCCTTTTCACTGCAACTGGTAATTGAGCAGGCAGACAGATCATTGTGAGCGCAGCCCCCCCCCCGGAGCGCCTCCTCGGCCCATCATAGCCAGATTTCTCAACTACCATGACACGGTCACGGTGTTACCCCTTGCGTGGGAAAAAAAGAAAATTGAATATGAAAATACCACCCTCACGTTCTAACCGGACTTCGCAATGACAGTGCAGGAAGCCAGGAAAAAGTTTGTAAGGGTAAAAAGGAAGCTCCAGCAAGCCCAGATCGATTACGCCATGATGTACACAGTGCGACTCAGGGTCACTCACCAAGGGAAACAACATTTCTTCAACAATCCACAACAGGTGGAGGACTTTCTGAAACGAACTCACCGTGCAGCATCCAAAGCGAACTCCAGCCAGACCAGATCCCGATCGACTTCGCCATTATCCAAGTTAGATTAAGGACCAAAAGAGGTTACAATTGTGACTCAGCGAGGCCAGACAATGCCAAGGGACTTAGAAGTGGTACTCATTCACAAAAATACCATGTAAAACATTGTAGCGAGACAATAATAACTGGGTAATTCCTTCAGTATATCCTGTGGGATATTACCAAGCTCACGAATGGACTACAGCTGATAAGGTGACCTCTCTTTTCTATTCTATCTCTTTCCCTGATGTCGAATTATATATTTAGGTCTGGGCACCCTACACCCCTACTCTTTGATAGACCCTCAGTTAATGGGTCACAATGGGGAGGAGGGGAGTCGTGGGCCCCCTAGTAGTACCTCCAAGGGAGAACCCCCTTTCTATCTTTTTCTTTTGTATTTCGATATTATTGCTGTGTGAGGATGACCAATATTGTTGGTTGTACCTGTTTTCAAAGTTACTGAAGGGTGGGTCATGCATTCCCGACAAGTTGGGGAGGTCGGTGTGGGAGGGGGGAGGGTTGGGGCAGCATTCACAGCACCTTGTCAATCATTGGCAGTTTACTAGAGAAATGCTAGTCAGTCGTTTTGAATATTGTTGCAATACTAGTAGCACTAAATTTCTTCTCATTATTAGATAATAGCAGGATCACAGCAACTCACTATAATTCACTTTTAAAAAAAAATGTTTTATTATATACCCATAAAGCCAATTTACAGTACATCGATTCATTATTACATACAGAATAAGGCAATGCATTAAATTTATAAAGAGTGTATACATCAAGGCTCTTATGAATATTAAAATCAGGCTTAAAAAGAGTTTATCATAAATATTATAAACATAAATACAGTATAGATCAACCAAATCATACACTGGGTAAAACCAATTAAATAGATAGGGCTAGGTAATATCCATTCCTAAGTACATGTAATCCCTTAGTAAATCACAGTTTATGACACAACCCATATTCCTTCACTTCTTCTCCTATCAGGACATCCCACGTTCTTTCTCCACCTTGCAATGGGTGACCAAATTGCCCATCTCAGTTTCCTGGTCTCTCTACCCCTGCACGCATATAATGCACTCTCTTGGTTATAAACCCCCAGAGGAGTGCTAGCCACATTTGAAAGGTGGGGGATCCGCATCCTTCCATCTTGCTGCTATCAGTATCCTAAAAACAGCTGTGCAAATAAATACAAAATATTTCTCCGTGGTATAACATATCATAACATGTGTATTTGTAAAGCACACGTTCACCCCAGCAACGGGGCATCTTGGCGCTGAATAACAGATGTTTATTGTTACCCAACTCAATGGTACTCATTTTATTGACCTCAAATGGATGAAAGGCTGAGTGGACCTGCCAGGATTTGAACCTGTGACCATGAGGTCGAACACAGGCCCCTGCAGTGGATGCATTAGTCCACTGAGCCACCAGACCCGGTTACCCAGTATCCAGACCAATGCCGCTATCATAGCCTATAAGCATCAGGGTAGGGGATAGGTTAGCTCTGCGTCCTAGCAGCCCCTCCCAGAAGCTTACCACCTCGTTTTTTACAGAAAGCAGCCTAACGCAGTCATAAAACATGTGCACTATCATTGCAGGCCCTTCCCCGCATCTTGGACAGCTATCGTCGGCTCTCTTGCCCCAGCTAAAAAGTTTAGCAGGGGTGAAATACAGGTTGAACAGAGTCTTATAATGTTGTGCCTTAAGATTTGTTGAACGAAAGACTTTACTCGCTAATAACAGAGCCATGTACACATCCACGTCAGGATCATTCAGTTTCCCAGCCCATTTAGATTCGGTTTTCTCCAAATCATCCTGGATACTTCTTTGCAATATGCGATAGATATTCTTAATCCTGTTACCTCTCCCTGCAATTAGCTCCAGTAGCGGTATTCTTCCCCCCGGAGATACTACTGGTCTTTGACTAGCAAGAAATTCTCGAATTTGTACATATTTAAAATATTGTCTTGTCGAAATCCCATACTCCTGTTGTAGGGCACCGAAGGGGAGTAACTGGCCTGAATCATATATATCACCTATCGTTGTTAAGCCGAGTTGTTCCCAGTGCCTACCCAAGGTATCATAAAAGGAGTGCCGTAAACATTGTGATCGCCACAATGGGGTATAATAGTTGATTTTGGGGATTTTCATAGCTTTACGCACCTTGGTCCATACTTCCCAGGCACTACGCATGACCTTAGATCGCACCATCCTATAATAGCTTGACTCCCCCTGACGTAATAGCAGCACCAAAGCCTCCCTCCCTATGATAAGTTCATATATTGTTGGGGTCTTGCCATTTCTTACCTCCTCTGTTTCTTCAATTATAGCCGAGCAGAGTAAAATCGACACCTGGTGTAAAAGACTCGCCCAATGATAAAATATAATATTAGGAAATGCAAGCCCGCCTTGTGCCTGCGGGAGTGTCAGATATTTTAAAGAGCGTCTAACTTTTCCATATTGCCAAGTAATCTTTGAAAACACGGCTTCAAGCGTTTTTAAAATTTCTGCATCTATCATGATCTGAATAGAGCGAAACAGATATAACATTTTTGGCAGCATTGTCATTTTAAGAACGTTTCCTCTTCCTACAACAGACAGATGCAATCCATTTATCCTTTTAAGATCTGCCGAGATTGCCTTTATCAGAGGGTTAAAGTTAGTCTTAACTATTGTGTCAACTGTTGGACTAATACAGACCCCCAAGTAGATAGCGTTCCCTACACAACGAGGATCATTAAAGTTTATATTATCTGTACATACTATCAGTGTCTTCCCTTCGTTCAACGAGTAGCCTGATGCCTGCCCAAATTCTTTGGCGATAGCCGTAGCCTCCCTAATTGCGTCGGCCGGGTCGGTAGTTAAAATAGCTATATCGTCTGCATACGCCAGTACCTTGGTTTCGAAGCCTCTAGAGATAATTGGTTTAATGACCTGACTTCCCAAAAAAGTTTTCTATCAGAGGGTTTATATATAAGGCAAATAAAATAGGGGAGCAGGGGCACCCCTGTCTTGTCCCCCTTGATATAAAAATATTGTTTGATGTTTCCCCCGTCAGTTGTAACCGGGCTCTGGGATTCATATACATTGCCTTAATGGCCCTGATAATTCTTGGCCCAAATCCTTTTATCTCTAGTAACCCCCATAGAAACCTCCAGGTCACCCGATCAAACGCTTTTTCAGCGTCGAGGAGGATCATGGCCATCCGCCCCCCGTTACAGCCTGGATGTCGAATCATGTTATAGCGCGCCTAATGTGATCAGCCGTCCCTTTCCCGGGGATAAACCTGTGCTGCCCGGGCGAGACCAGATGGCCAATAACCCTCCCCAGCCTGGTTGCCAATACTTTGGAGTATAGCTTTGTGTTCGTGTTAATCAATGATATAGGCCTGTATGAGGAGACGCTGTGACTGCGGCGGGAAGCAAGATGGCGGCCGCTTAGGAGGCCGGTAGCAGCACAATGACCGAAGGGCTGTAACAGCAACTACGAATGCCCTGTGCCCTGCGGTGATACCTGAATAACTAGGAGGCGGAATACATAGAATTGATGCCTCCCGGAATCAGAACCAGCCATTGCCGCTGTTGTGTGTGGGGGAACTGGATCAGATTAGGGCTGTGCATTTTAAAACAAATCGCAACCGCGCACTCACCCTGTGCGGATTGCAGTGGGCTGAGTCGGCTTTTCGAGGCGATGGGGCCAAAGAATGCAGGAATCGGAGGTACCTCCAAGGCAGGAGGGGCTTGACAGATGCGGAGCGGACCGGCGGCAGAGCATGATCTGGAGAGTCCGGTGGAGTCAGTGCCCGGCGTCGGACGCAGACGCTGACTCAGCACAATGAGCAATCCCCGGAGAAGAGGCGGGACTACAGGAAAGCTGCGTCCTGCCGGCCCCTCGGTGGCTGATCTGTTTCAGAGAGGTCGGGAGCAACAGCCGGGAGCCGAGGCAGACCGCAGAGGAACCAGCAAACCTGGATCGGAGCAGAAACAGGAGGAGTGTCCTGGACCAGCATGTTTCCAAGATCAAACAGCAATAGTGGCTTCAGATCATCCGCACTCTGAAGGTAGGGTGCCAGAGACAGATACGCTGCTCACAAAAACACTGACCCTGAGCGATTCTGTGCAGGCTGGGGGGGGTGGCATGTGAGACCATAGCCCCTGGCAGGATAACGACAGGCGGGGATTCTATTGGGACAGGTGGAGCGGGAGGGAGCACTGAGCCCCTGCTTAAGAAGGACGTTGTAATACCCCCGGATCAGAAGAAAATTGCCCCCACAGCAATATTTAATAAACCCACACAACTAAGCAATATTATCAATGGACAGGAAAATAAGAAAGGTACGGATCAGTATCCGGGGGTAGCACCATTGGATTGTTAGAAAGGTGAGGAGGAGACTGATAAAGGAAACAAAGGAGACCTCGAGTGAGAACCCAGTGTCTGCTTTTTCTCAGTCTCAGAGGGGGCTGAATGGTCTGAGGACGGCCTTGGTTCCTCCTCCGAACTTAGCAACATTGAGACTGACCCAGAAGGAAGTGATGGAGCTCAAGCCCTAACTGCTCGGAAAATAAGGAGAAAGTCTGCTGCGCAACGTTTGGGTGGCAAAGACTTCAAGTGGGACTATACATCTGTGACCCAACTGGCAGGTTCTCCGCCAGGGGAGACCACAGCCCTAGCCAACCTGGACCCCCCAACCTTAGAGGCTATTTACCAGGCAATTTTGATGCATCAAGAAGAGACACGTCAGGATAGTCGAAAGGCCCAGTCTGCTTTGCGCAAGGTGCAGGGGGTGGTCAGGAAACTGACCAAGTCATGCAACACCATTGGGGAACGAATGTCAGATCTCGACACTAGGATTGTCACAGCAGAGACGGACCTTACAGCAACACAAGTACAGACTGAAGCACACGAAGCCCAGCTAAAGGACATTCAGTGGAAGCTGGAGGATCATGAAAATCGACGGAGGAGAAACAACCTGCGTGTGCTTGGGGTCCCGGAAGGTGTGGAGGGGTCCGATACTCGAACATACATAGTGGAGATGCTAAGGGTTGCTTTTCCTGAACTATCTGAATGGAACTGGTCGCACGAGATACAGCGGGCTCACCGAACCCCCTGTAAGCTAAGATACCCAATAAAAGAGGATGCAAGGCCCCGGGCTATTCTTGTCTATTTTGGAAATGTTTTGCTTCGCCAAGCGGTATCAGACAAAGCCAGGCCCAAATCGAAAAGGTCCAGTGGTGGGGTGTCCTTCTTCGTGCGCCCCGACTTTTACCACGCTATGGTGGAGAGACGATGGAGACTGAGACAGATGATCAAGCCCTTCCAGGACAAAAATGTACAAGTTTATCTGATCAATCCAGCACAGTTGAAAGTGATCTGGGAGGGACAGACGCGCTTTTTCTCCTCCGAAATCAAGGCAAAAGAATTCCTGGATGGTCTGGATAAATCAAAATGAAAGAGACACAGAACTCTGATGGGGGCATGATTAATAGGCTTAAATTATCGCCTTTCAGTAGTAAACGAGACTAAATTATGAATGTATATAATCACTAACACAAGGGGGAAGCTAGGAAATAATTTAAAAAAAATATATATATATATATATATAAAAAGGGGGAAGATACAATATATATAAAATGATATCTATAAAATGAATACAATATAATATAAATATAAGTATTAATGTATATACAATGCAGTAATCTTTTGTAGAAAATATCACAGGGTAGTATATGAATATTGTCTTAAATATACAGCCCCATGTCAAGTGTGCTGTGCTCATCTCATGCGCAGACCTAGGTCTGAGCACTTCACAAGGGTGGCAGTGGGGAAGGGAAAGTGGGTGGGGGGAGGGGCGAAATCAGGGCGATGGGGGGAGGCCAAAGGTGGAAGGGGGTGGCGGTGGGAGGGGGGTAGAAGGTAAAACAATATATACCCAGAGATGAATTTAAGGATATTGAAGAAACATTATGCTGTGAATGGATTAAGGTAATAAAGGCAATGAAGGCATATCAGGCTGGCTCAAAAAACAAGTATAAATTGGTAAGATAAATATATGTACAATAAATGTGGGTGGTTTAAATGATCGGTATAAAAGACAAAGAATGGCCGAGTTTGTTAGATTGAATACTTTGGATGCCGTGTGTGTACAAGAAACGCATATCCCCTGGGGGAAAAGGAACCTGATGAGTATGGGAGGGTACAATATGCTGGCCTGTACATCCCAGACCACCAATATTCGGGGAGTTGCGATTTTTGCAAAGGTTGCTATGGGGGAAACTAAGCGTAAAGCAACTGATGCACTTGGGCGATGGGCAGTGGTCGAGCTCGAGATAGGTTATACCATATGTGCAATATACGGCTCAAACCAAGATGATCCAGAGATCTTTGAGGATCTCGAGATAGAACTGGCAACCTGGCCCAGTCCTCTAATTATTTGTGGTGATCTTAATATATCAGCCGAACTGGGAAGAAATCAAAGATACCTAGGGCGAAAACCCAGAGTACACAGAGCACTGACATCCCTCATGAATAGCCATGGCCTGATTGACATCTGGGGGAGTAAAAACCCAACAATCCAGGGCATACCTACTATTCTTGTCCCCATAAAAAATACACCAGACTTGATTACTTTCTCACTTCAATAAGTCTTGCTAATAAAGTGGGGATTAAAAAACTCCCAAAAGTGATTTTGGATCATAATCCGCTAATGCTGGCTATCGATGCTGATACACCTAACAAGACATACAATAAGTGGACATTTGACAGGAAGCTCCTGGTTAATAAGCCCTATATAAAACATATCAAGAAATGGGCTCAGGAATTCTTAGATATTAATAGATATAGTGTCACTAAAATTCACCTTAAGTCCTGGAATGTTTGAGGGCTGAAAAACCCATGAAAACGAAGACATATCCTGGCATACTTAGACAGGCATCAAATTCAAATTGCACTCTTGCAGGAGACACATCTTGACCCCTCCACTACCCCAAGTGTCTCTGCTCGATAGACGGTGTACCATTGCTTTTCGTCTTACTCTACATACGCTAGAGGTGTAGCGATACTTATTAAAAAGAATACACCATTTGTACTAGGAGGTTCTTTACTAGACTCACAAGGCAGATGTTGCATTATGTGGGGCCGACTGTGGTCCCAAACGGTTGCAATCATCAACTGCTACGGTCCCAATGTGGATGACCCACATTTCTTTGCCACACTATGGGGTAAAATACTCACCGCAGGATCAACATATGTCCTTTGGGGAGGGGATTTCAACACAGCTTTGTTGCCCACGCTTGACAGATCTCATCCGGCTCCACAACGCTACACCGCAGTGCAGGGGTAGTTGGCAGGTATTATAGTGGACAATTACCTGCTAGACGTATGGAGGCACCTACACACCACCACTAGAGAACGTACACATTACTCTGCGGTGCATTCAACATGGTCCAGACTTGACTACTGGATAGTTTCTAGGGGAATGGGTGGAACAGGTTGAACACCTAGCTAGGACATACTCCGACCACTCCCCAATAACAATGGTATTATCTCTCCCAGGAGGAGGAGTACCATATACTAAATGGTGACTAAAACCAACAGCTCTGCTAGATACCGCATTTCAGGTTGAAATAGGACAAGAAATTCAAGACTTTTTGTAACGCAACATAGACTCTGTGGCGAAAGTTACTATGGTGTGGGAAGCCTTCAAAGTCACCATGAGGGGCCTATACATCTCTAAGGGGGGAGGTTTATTGCGAGACATTCGTAATCGGCTTAAAAAGCTGGACGTCAAAATAAAAACTCTAGAACAGGAAATAACAACATCCACTGCTGGAGGAACTAAAAACAGTTGCCCTCAGAGATAAAATAACTGAGGACAAAGACACAGTGGAGAGAGAATGTAAATTCAAAGGTAAATACTATAAGGCCCGGAACTATGGAGAAGGGGATCGCCCTGGGAAAGCCATAGCAGATTATATTAGGCAACCCAGGGTTTACAATTAAGCTGAGGGCACCATTTATAGGAGTTCCCCAGATCTCTTGCGCATTTTCACGACATACTATTCTACATTGTACACCTCACAGAGAGAGCAACCCCTCAAACTCCCTCCATACTTAGAAGACGTTGCACTTGGTTCGCTAGGTGATTCCCAACGAGAGTTTCTGTCTGCAGATCTTGAGGGAGATAAAATATCCAAGGCCATCATGCAAATGAAGTCAGGGCGAGCCCCAGGGTCGGATGGACTCCCAGTAGAGTTTTATAAAATTTATGCAGCACACTTAGTCCCAATTTTTTTAAAAGTGTTTGATGAAGCAAGTGAGGAAGGTATACTGCCATTAACCATGAGAGAGGCCATGATAACCTCGCTGCTCAAGCTGGGTAAGTCAGCAAACACTGCGAATATTACAGGCCACTCTCTCTCATCAATTGTGACACCAAGATCTTGTACAAGGTCCTCTCCAATAGGTTGAATCTTCTAATAGGTAACCTGGTGTTTATACCAGGACGAGCGACATTAGATAACCTCCGCACACTTTTTGCTGTTATGCAAGACATCGATCCAGATATAGCTGCAGTGGCAGTGTTTCTAGATGCCACTAAGGCGGTTGATTCTGTAGAGTGGGATTATCTTGCTAGCACGCTCCGACATATGGGACTAACCCCAGGCTTTCCTAAATGAATTTAACTTCTATACCGGCAGCCTCTAGCTACTGTCCTCCTCAATGGCTCCCGCTCATCACCTTTCAGAATCACTAGAGGCATGAGGCAAGGCTGCCCACTATCTCCACTATTATTTGCTCTCACCATAGAGCAGCTGGCAGCCAAATTGAGGCAACATCACAAGGAGCGGGCACTCCCATATCCCATTAGGCATATTCTTATATCATTATATGCAGAAGATATAACCCTATACCTTGTAGACCCACAAGACAATTTGAATCCAGTATTACACTAACTCATCAAGTTTGGAGAAGACTCTGGAATACATATTAATTGGAGTAAATCGCAAATATTCTCGCTCACCGATAAGGTTATTCCTCATGCGTTAGACTATCCTTTGGAATGGAGTACTACGGAGGTTAAATATTTGGGCATCAAGATTACTAAAGATAAAACTGAACTCATGCGCATAAATTATGGAAGAACTTTAGACGCCCTGACAGATTCCGTTACCCGTTGGGTAGCTCTGCCGTTATCCATGGCAGGGAAGATCTCTCTAATAAAAATGGTGATACTGCCCAAAATGCTTTATCTGTTTACAAAAATTCCTTATAATCCAGGGAAACCCTGTTTTGCAGCTCTGAAGACGCAAATGATTTGACTGGCGTGGGGAGGCAAGCAACCCAGGCTAAAATGGGAAGTGCTGACTCTTCCTTTCTCGCAGGGAGGATTTGAAGTACCCGACCTCGAATTATACTACCTTTGTGCACAGGCACATTACGCAACATACTGGTTCCACCCACCCCCATTCATGCCACATCTAGCAGTTGAAATGGGATACATGGCTCCCACCCCCTTATCCGGGATCATTGCTACACAGTCTAAAAAGCGAGATACTGACCCCACCACGGCGTCATGCACTATCATTGCGTGGAGAAAACTTGCCAATAACCTGGGTGCGCCAATGCTATATTTACCTAGTTTACCTATAAAATATCACCCGGAGCTGAATGTTACCTAGGAAGGGACATGTAGGCAAGTCCTAGATAAAGTTCAGGTACAGACATGGGGAGACCTGTATGAAGACGGAACATTTCTAAATAAAGAACAGTTCTTTCACGAACATACACCGACAGCGATGGAGTTATTCATGTACGTGAGACTTAGGCAAAGTGTTAGGGCTGCCACCCCAGTGTTCCCACAGAAGTCACAGGTTCTCCCACTATTACATGAGATACTGCAATCAGAGCCACCTCTGCACGTCACCTCTCTTATCTATCACAGCACACAAACAACTTTTAAGCCATCCCAGACACCATCACGTACAAATTGGGAGGCAGAACTGAGCATGACACTATTGGACCAGCAATGGGAATATTGCTGCAAGCAACTCGGAGAAAGGCGCTGGGTTTCTACACCTAGCATGGGAATGCCCTGAAATTAATGAGTACTGGCACCAGGTATTCACAGCAATGACACAAATGGTAGAATCCCCACTTCAGATATCCCCGGTCACTGCCATTCTAGGCTACACCAAAGAAGTTGAAACGGCACACAAGAAATATACGGCGCTGGGGCTATTTATAGCCAAGCGTAGGGTTGCCTGTAAATGGGGGAGAGGAAGGGCTCCCAAATTTAAAGACTGGATCCAAGATCTAATATTATGGCAAGAACAATCACTCACGTATGCAGAGCTACTTCCACCCACCTCTAGACCAAGGGATATATGGGAACCCCTGAAGAGCTACCTTCCTGCCACATCAGATGAAGCATAGGCTCCTGCAGATGGGTGGGATGAAGAGGGATGTTGAGGAGACAATTGTAAAATCAGGTACATTATTTCTAAGCTGCATAAGCTGTGAATGACTTGTTATGAAAAAGTTAAATGAATAAATAAAAAAAAGAGTATGTTATACGTTGCTTTGTTTGAATATTTTAGTATTGGTTGTAGAATTACAGGCCAGACAATTCCCACATTTGAAGTGACCCAATACTGGGGGAAGTCCTAGTGCCATGTGAATGGTGTTGTCCACATGTTTAGGTTTGTGGGCCATAACTAGGTGGCCTTTGATGTTACGGGCCCTTTTGAATTAAAAAAGAAGTAATTTGTGAGAGATGGAGGAAGGTGTTAGTACATTCCAATGTTTTTTTTATACTCTTCGTGAGTTTATTGCTGATGGGGCAGAAGGTGGTTATGCATGTTATTCTGGGCATTGAAAGCTTATGTTTATGTTGTAAAATTATATCCCTATGTGAGTACCAGGCTCGTTTAAGTGATAGTTATATCAGTCGCTTGGGTAGCTTCTGTCCTGAAGTTTTTGAGGTAAGACTTCTTCTTCTCTGAAAAAATCTTCTTTGAGTTTACATTTGCGGTGGATACATAACCACTGGCCGTAGGGTAGGGAATATTTTAGAGCTCTGGGGTATGAGCTTGAATATTGCAGTAACGTATTTCTCTCTGTAGGTTTTCGAAAAAGAGTAGTATAGAGTTGGCCTTCTTGAATTTTCAAAGTGACATCTAAATAAACAATTTGTGTATTGCTGGAGTTGTGGGTAAATTTCAGATCTGGTTGGCAGTTGTTGAGCCAATCGCAGAATGCAAGTAGTTCTGAACTATTACGTGACCATATCATGAAGACATCATCAATATATCTTTTCTAGGTTTGGATTTTGTCATAAAAGGGGTTGCCATTGTTCAAGATATACGTTGTCTCTATGTCATCCACAAATAGTATGGCAAAATTAGGAGCAAAAATTGCACCCATAGAGGTACCTTTGCATTGTCTATAATATTTTTCATCAAAAAGAAAGTAGTTCTTGGTGAGAGCCAGTTCCAAAAGGTAGGTAATAAAGTCGGTAGGGACCTGGTGAGGAGTAGATCTTGAGTTAAGATGCTTTCTAATAACTTCTGTGCCTTTTTCTTGCGGTATGCTCGTATATAGAGATTCTATATCTAGGGTTACCAGCAGTTCAGCGGTGCAGTCAAAATGTTCTGATTTAACCAAATTGATAAAATGAGTGGTATCATTTACGTAAGTGGCAGTCGTTTGAACCAAGTCTTGAATAAAAAAAGTCAATGTATCGGCCTAGTGGCTTCAAAATGGAACCACAGCATGACACTTTATGTCTACCCGTTGGTACAATTGGATCTTTGTGGATTTTTGGCAGGGTATAAAGTACCGGGGTGCGTGGGTTCTTATTGTTCAGAAAAAGGTATTCATTGTGACTTAAGAAGCCTGAATCTTCTGCTTCCTTAGTAAACCTTTGAATTAGAAGTTTTAAATCTGGCAACGGATTGCCAGTAAGTAGTTTATAGTGAGAGGTGTTATTAACTTTGCGGAGGATCTCCGTGTTACAGCTTTCTGTGTCCTGAATCACTATTCCGCCTCATTTGTCGCATGGTTTTATTGTTATGTCATGTCTGAATTTAAGGTCGCATAAGGTGTTTCTTTCATCAAGACTGATGTTGTAAGGTGTAAAGCGGTAATCAAATCTTAGCTTCTCAAAATCTTGTAGTACCAGGCATTCAAAGGTCAGGATTTCTGGGGGCGTCAGATTAGTCAGTGGTTGAAAAGAGGATTTTGGGCAGAGGCCCAACACATCTGCTTTCCTAGCGGTTTCTTTGTCAGAAAAAATTAAAATTAAGTCGTATTTTTCTGAGGAACTGGAGTATTTCAGTGTATAGTATAAACCAATCAGGTTTTTCAGTAATAACAAAAGAGAGGCCCCTACTCAGTAAAGAAATCTTGGATGAGGAAAGTATGTTTAGATAAATTGAAGATCAGCATTTCCTTTGTAGCACTCAGGGGGTCCGTCAGTGCTAGGTTTAGTATTGGTAACCCCATTGGTAGAATTTGCGCTGAGTTTAGCCCTCTCCAGGTGGTTTATAATTCCTGTTCCTCCTTTGACCCTTGGACTGTCCTCTGTACGTTTGTTGGCCTCTCCCTAAAAAAATTCCTTTATGATTAGTAGAAGTACTGGGACCTGTGTCTTGGTCAGATGCGGCTGATTCAGCTGAGGAATCAGAAAAAGTGACTGGTTGTCGTTCTTTGAATCTACCCCAGGCACCAGTAAAGTTATTTTGGGGGCCCTCTTGTACAGTGGAAAAATAGTCGTCTTGTAAACAGGGATATGTCCTTTCTTAACTGTAATTTTGTATGTCTCTGGACACTTTTGTTGACTTTTTGTTATGTTCAAATTTTTGAAAATCTTACATTGTTCGCTCAAGTTTCTCTAGAACTGGTCTGGCATCTGCCGATATATCTGATTCTAGAATCACTATTTCTAGTTCCTGAATTTCCTCTAGTTCTTTTGTACTGTGTTCTAAATTGATATCTATTCCTAGGACCATCCAGTGATGTGAGCAGGTTGTACCAATATGCAGAAAACCGTGCTTGAATTTTTTGTCTTGAATGAAGATGCCGGGATGTTGCAGCCTTGTAAGCCCACTGGAATAATGTCTGCTCTTAGATATTCTGTGAGCATACATGCATGCAAGTCTGTATGAATATGTTTCTTTTTCAGTCTTTCAAGGTTGGTTAGTTTGTCTGATGTAACATTACCTGAAGTTACTAGAGAGGTCGGAGTATGAAATAAGGATGGACCACTGAGGATTTTAGCAATGTACTCTTCTATATAAGTAGGGATATCTGTGTTGGACATATTATAGAGAATGTGGGTGACAGAAAAAACTGTGTAGCAGATTGGTATGCAATTTAGACGAACAACGGTAAGTACAGATATACAAACCGAAACAAAAACAAAAAACATAAAAATCATCAAGTGATGATTACCCTTGCAGCTCAGCAACTGCCAGAATATATTTTTCAAAACAAGGGAAGCCCACAATTGGAGAACCTGGGGTATATAAAGTATGTTTTGCAAACAGTGTTTCAATCGAGCCATTGGTCCCGTATAAGTTCCTTTTTCGTGAAAGGAAAAGCAACTAATAATAGGTTCCGTATGTTTTTAATCGAGACTCTATATTATATACAATGTGAGGAAAATGCAACAATTATAATGTAAAACAACCTCCAAACAGTTTAGTGTATAATGCAATTAATTTATTCATTGCAGTATATAAAGAGATTTTTTTCTACGTCAATATATTCTTTTTTGGTTTTTTAAATATGATCCTGTGCTCACAGGTAAGTGAAAAAGGTGCTATAGTGAGTGAAAGAAAAATAAAAACATGCAACTCTTAAACAGCATAGCATTGAACTACTATAAATAAATTTATATAGTAAAACCAGGAGTTAAATATAGTTATAAGGTCGACGGTGTTTCAATCTTAAACACTTGAGATCATCTTCAGGGCAGGTGTGCGAGCACTTGATATCACTGGAAAAGAAGAGAAAGATGAGGTTGTAAAGCCAGAGCAATTAATGGCCTAATGTAGTTATAAGATGTCGTTAAAAGGTGGATGATACTTAAAATGGATAGTGCAGATTTGATTCAGGCCATAAAGGTGGGAAGCCAATTAATGATGAACCAGTGGAGGTAAAGCCAACCTGTGCTGGCGCGAGTTGAGTCGCCTACATCTTAGTTTCTGGTGGATATGGGAGGCAGAATAGTCATTTGCCCAGTAGTTAATTGGAACACCCGCTAGTTAATTGGATCACATCCACTGGTCTTCCACAACTGATCCTTAACAAGTAAGTCTGCCACCTTCGGTTTACTCCAAGAGAATGTTCCAATACAAATTAACTATTAATGACTTCCCTCTCTTAACCTGTTTCAGGGACATCAAGATTCATTCTAATTCGGCGCGAGACACTACAGTGTGTAGGCTCGCACTCTACATGGTTCCTTCTGTAAGTTCCATTGCATTGGCTATTCCCACGATTGGGTGTTCCAATTAACTACTGGGCAAACGACTATTCTGCCTCCCTTATACACCACAAGCTAAGATGTAGGCGACTCAACTAACGCCAAACACAGGTTGGCTTTACCTCCACTGGTTCATCATTAATTTGCTTCCCACCTTGATGGCCTAAATCAAATCTGCACTATCCATATTAAGTATCATCTGCCTTGTAACTATGCCTTATAACTATATTAGGCCATTAATTGCTCTGGCCTTACAACCTCCTTTTTCTCTTCTTTTCCAGTGATATCAGGTGCTCATACACCTGTCCTGAAGATGATCTCAAATGTTTGAGATCCAAACGCCGTCGACCTCAGAACTGTATTTAACTCCTGGTTTGACTATATAAATTTATTTTTAGGAGTTCAAAGTTATGATTTTTAAGAGTTGCATGTTTATAATTTTCTTTCACTCACTAGAGCACCTTTTTCACTTCCCTGTGAGCACTGGATCATATTTAAAAAACAAAAAACGAATATGTTGACTTAGGAATACATTTCTTGATATGCTGCAATGAATATATTAATTGCAGTATACTGTAAACTATTTGGAGGTTGTTTTAATTTATAATTGTTGCATTTTCCTCACATTGTATATTATTTATAGAGTCTCGATTAAAAACATATGGAACCTATTATTAATTGTTTTTCCTTTCACGAAAAAGAAGGTATACGGGACCACTGGCCCTATTGAACCACTGTTTGCAAAACATACCTTATATACCGCAGGTTCTCCAATTGTGGGGTTCCCTTGTTTCGAAAAAAATATAAGGTTTCTTTCAAGTCGTGTCACTTACTTATTGTCAATGCTGCTACTGTGAAATGCTTAACACATGTTCCTCTGGTTATGCCTGACTGTTCTGTGCCACACTACCAGGACTACGCTAGGGCTGCTAAGAGTGAATCAGAGGTCCACATTTGTGTATTGTGATAGTATTACATGGTAAGGCCCACCAGCCATATCACATAATACTTTCACCTTTCAAAAATCACTCATGTAGGTACTCACTCACCCATACAGTTACTCAAACCCCCACTCACTTACTCATACAGATACTAACACATGTACTCTGTCACCTATAGTCACTGACACAAGCACACACTCACCTATACAGCCACTCTCACATTCATTCAACTATACAGTCACTCTCACACCCACTCACTCACCCATATATCACTTATATACCCACTCACTCATCCATAGAGTCACTCACACACCCCATCACTCACCTATACAGCCTCTCACATACCCACTCACTCACGCATACACCACTGACACACCACATCACTCACCAACACAGTCACACACACAGTCACTCACTCACCCATACACCCACTCACACACCCACTCACACAGCCACTACCTCACCCATACAACCATTCACACACCCATAGAGCCACTCAGACACCTTCTCACACATGGATAGCCACAGTCACACAGCCAATCACATAATATGTGTTGCAAATAGTATCACTCATTAGTAGTACACAAACTATACTAATTAAAAAATCTTAGGGGCCGATTCACAAAGGTAATCTGACTTTTGGTATTCACAGAACTCACTTATAACTTTTGGGGCCCGTACGACTCGGATCCGTAGGGCTTTCCGAGCGAGACATGCTCCGGGAGTCCGAACGAGCGAGTACGATGCTGCTGTATGCTTACGGACTCGGCTCGCTCAGACTCCCATTGAACTCTATGGGAGCCAGTGTACAGACAAGTACACAGTCTCCCATAGCAAAAAAGGAGTGGGCGGGGAAAAGTGTACACCCTGTGGCGGGCACCCCATGTTCCCCACCACACTGTGCATGCCTGGATCGTGGGGACCAATGCGCACCCCCCCGTGACCGAATCGGAGGGCTCTGGGTAAAGGGGCCATGCTATGGCCCCCCGAAGTCCAAATCCGACAGCCGTTCCTCTCGATGAGACCGAATCGATACAGCTGTCCGATTCGTGCATCATACTCACTTGTCGGAAAACGGCTCCATTGCACGGCACGATTCTGCTACGAACGTGTCGGACGGACAGGTTCGGGTTTGTAAACGATTTGCACGGCGCGTACAGGATACTCGTATCGTACTTGGTCGTTTGGAACGGGGGACGATTTGGGCGGAGAGATAGGCTCTGAATCGGATTTGCTCTTTACAAATCCCGTTTGGAAGCCTTCCTTACGAGATCGGAATCGGGCCCTTGGTATTTACAAAAGTCATTTCCGACTCGTCTCTATACATCTGCACTCTGGCCGGAATTTCTGCACTCGGGCCGGAATCTACGCTCCCGGGCCGGAGACTCCGCAACCGGGCCAGATGATCATTGTCTTCATTGCTAAACACCTGTGCAAGTGCTTACCATCCCCTACCATGCTTGGATGAAACACTGCAGCCCAACAGCCAATCCCAGCCCTGCAGCACATATAAAATCAGAGCTGACATATACAAACCTTCCAACATGTCGCTGAATGTGTTTGTTGCTCTGCCCCTTGCCTTGTGGCAAGAAGACTTAAGGAGGAGGAGGATGGGAAGGAGGAGAGTAGAGAGGATATTCAGACAAAGGATTAACCTATTTGGGATGTCCAGCCAAGATGTCAGGGCCAGATAACGTTTCCCTCCAGATATCATCTTGGAGATGGTATGTGAGTGGGAGCAGCAACTTGGCTCTGTGACCTGTCGCTCCTATGCCATCCCAGCCTATCCCAAGATCCTTTCTGCTCTCCATTTCTTCGCTAAGGGGTCATTCCAAAGTGTCTCCAGTGACCTTGTGGGCATCTCTCAGGCAAGCCAGTCGCGGTGCTTGCATCAGGTACTGAGCTGCATCATTACAAGAGGCCACCTCCATATGCGAATGCTCCATACACTGGACAGGAGACAAAGGGCAGCTAGGGATTTCTATCTCATTTCCTGCTTCCAACGTGTGCTGGGTGCAATTGATTGTACCCATGTGGCTCTTCAGCTACCCCACCACATTGCACACATCTTCTGCAACAGACACCGATGGCATTCCATCAATTTGCAGGGTGTCTGTGATGCCAGTGGCAGATTCATTGATGTGCATGCAGTGTTTCCAGGCAGTACCCATGACAGCATTGTATTCTGCATGTCACCTCTTGCCCGGCAGATGGCTGCAGGAGAAATTGGCAACATATGGCTACTGGGTAAGTACCAAGCACAAAACATGTGGGATATGTATAAATGTAATGTATGAATTTCATCTCACACTAACAACCATTTTACAATAAGAATCATCATGCCACATACACGGCCTCAACAGAAACTGCATGTACCAAAGTATAGATCATGTTCTGTACAGAAGTAAGAGGGATATGCAATCAATTGCCCTATTTTCCCTCCTCGGGTGATGCTGGGTATGCACTCTCCCCTCAACTCCTCACACCATACAGACGTGCAACCACTGTATCTCAGCATAGGTACAATAGGGCACACATACAAACTCGAGCCATCATAGAGCACACTTTTGGTCTTCTGAAGTCGTGATTCAGATGTCTTGACTGTACGGGGTGCTGATGTACTCCCCTGAAGTAGTGTGCAAGATCATATCAGCCTGTTGTGTTTTGCACAACATAGCTTTAAGTCATGGCTTACACATACCTCTTATACCTCAGTTAGCTCTGAATACGGAAACCGGGCCATTGCACAGAACAGAGGTCAGGGTATGCAAGTCCGTGATCAGCTGGTTGGCACTTTTTTCACCTGAGCAACCTGTTGTGTTACAGACAAAAAGTGGTTTGCAGTCTGTTGTCAATGATGAAAGTTGGATAATTATGACTCAGTCCAAGAATTCCATCCTGAGACTACTTTGCAAGCCACACTAAATGTATGTAAACCACAGCTGTTGACAGGAGTCAAAAGATTGGCCAAGTATCAGGTCGTGTGCAGATGTCAGCAATCAGTGTTGTCAATGTCCCTAAGGAATCCATTGTGTCAAAGGGTTAGATGTATGTGCATGTGTGAGACCTCCCAGGACCTTTTGACAATGGGTGCCTGATTCACAAAGGGGCCTAACTATTGCATTGTGGAGTATTTGCCCCCAAATGAATCGACTCCACACAACTGAGGGGCCCCCAATGTGAGTGATGATGAGCTTGGTTAATCAGGCCCTATGTGTCTGGGATACACAGCACTGCTTCCCCCGTAACACAAGACAGCTCTTGAGTTGAGCACAAAATATGGACTACATGTACCATAATGCAAAGGAGCAAACTATCCTAGGGTGTGATGTTGTGCCTGGTCACACCCTTTTCCCAGGCAAAACATTATTTAGTGGTCTGTTCTACCTTTTGTTTCATGTCTCTGATGTTCCTTTAATGTGTCATTTTAGGGGTCTCCGCTATAGAGCAACAGGATGGCAGAGGATCTGATCTGTGACAGATGATGACTCAGAATGAACAGAAAATGGGTGTCAGCAACTTCCTGTGATTTATTTCCTGCCTACCACTTTCTGTGTGTCATTTTCTGTATGAAAGAATGAGTTCCAGTCCGTTTCTGGAACCTCCAGCCCAAATGTGTACTCTCTGTATGCGGAGCGCATTCCTTGTATGCGGAGCTGCGGCGCCGCTTACGGCGCCTATGCTCCACAATCGGAGAGTACGCATTCGGGCTGGAGTTCTGGAAATGGACCAGAACCCATTCTTTCATACAGGAAATTACACACAGGAATTGGTAGGCAGGAAATACATCACAGGAAGTTGCTGACAGATATTTTCTGTTCATTCTGAGTCATCCTCTGTCACAGATCAGATCCTCTGCCATCCTGCTGCTCAGTACAACTCAGGTACCCCCAACATGGCTGAGGGGATATGAAGAGAGCACCCCCTTTAACTGAAAGGGAATTAGACATCCTAGCAGAGAGGGTGCTAGCAACATTTCCTCAGCTGTACGGGGGGCCTGAGGACCAGCTGAGCAATGCAGCATGCACCAGACTATGGGCCACCATTGGGGAGTGCTGCAGTGCAGTGGGCATCCATACCCAGAAGGCTAGGGCATGCCGCAAGCGCTGGGAGGACCTGAAACGCTGGGCCCGGGTCAAGGCCAAGGAGATCTTGTGCCAGTCCTCCCAGCACCATATGCATCGGCCCGCCTCTCGCCACTGTACAGGAGGGTCCTGAGGTCAGCCTGGCCAACCCTCCATGCTCAGTTGGAGGAGCATGAGCAGCAGAGAGCTGGTAAGGGCATTAACTGTAATATGTGTCTGAAAGTATAATGTGAGGGAAGCCAGAGCTGTACCATCATGTGCCCAATGCCTCCATTTACCTATTCTGTGCAAATGCAGCAGTCATCATAAGGCCAAAGGCTCACTGTTGCACATAGAATATACTGAGCAGAGTGCATTCTGGGAGTGGTAGTTTTAATATGCCAACAGGGGAATCAAGCCACACGTGCATTTGTACATAAAATTGCACTGCCAGCACCATTACCAGTGAACCAAGGGCATTATAACTGATGTGTGCATTGGGTGAGGAATGGTACAGACACTGTCCAGTGTGTGGATGAGAGGCCTATGGGTGTTGAATGCTGTGACTTGCATTGCATTTGGTGAGTTTGGGTTCTGTTTAAGACAGATCATTATGTGCCATGGAGTTAAGACAGACTTTGAGATCCTTGCCTCACTCTTAAGTGTTACCAAATTCTCCAAGTGGGTCCACATACACACGTCTTCTCAACAGTGGCTTGTATGTCATTTGTCCAGTCAAGGTAGCTGTAACAGCTAGCCACAACTGTACACCAGGGCACAGCACTACCTGAGCAGTCTTCAAAGCCGATATGTGGCACTTGATTGTCTGCTTTTGTGAGGGAATATCAAAAGGTTAGACTCCCCACTTAGCAAAGCTAATATCCCAGCCCCTATAAGGATGTGTACCCCCAAATCTGCTTTTGTGTGGTCTCATACAATGCTACACAGCAGATGACATTTGTCAGAAAGTAAAAGTGCAGAGACTCCATATCACAGGCCCATTCCAATGCCATCCAGACTGTCTACGATCTCCTTTTGTAGACTGCCATTGGAAGATGCCTATATAGCAATGACAGGAAACACAGATCACAAAAATGCAGAAAGTGAGGGTTGGTCAGTACAGAAGTGTAAGCCATCAAAATTCAATTGAGATGTCCATGTGCGAATCAAATCAAGAGATCACAGTTAATATACATTTACTTTAGACTCCAATTCACTTACATCTGTAAAGTGTGATGAGAGGAGAACAAAGTCTGCCCTTGCCTCATGTAGGTATAGGTCTCGTTCTGATGTGTACAACCACTACATTATGATTTGTCTTATATTTCAGTGGGCTCAGCTGGCCAAGAGGACCAGGACCAGGACCCGGTTCAGAGCAGGACATCGTTGGGGTACCGGCGGCCACGACCTCTCTCCACGACTGATGAGGAAGAGGAGGAGGAGGGACCTTCTACATCAGGAGGCAGGGGAATTGCGGCCACCTGGACTGAGCAGGAAGACACCTCTGGCGCTATGGACCGGGTGCAGACTGAGGACATTGAAGAGGAGGGGAGAACTGGACACCTCTGGCCAGGGGGGGAGGAGATCGACTCTCCCCCTGACCATTCACTACTTTCTTTTGGCGAGGTGTCCCCGGGGCAGGCCACAACACAACCTGGGCCTACCATCAGCCCCTCCCTGACTTCAGAGGCCCCATTCCATTGGGGTCTCCAGCTGCATCCCCTGCAACTAGTCCCCCTCCAAGTGGCTGCCAGGAAGACTCCAACCTAGGCTCCGAACCCGAGACACCACACCCCTCATGTACTACCCAAACCCCTCCCTGTATTGTAGCTCCTGTGGCTGCAACCTAGGAAGTGATAGGGGCATGTGAGGGTCAGCTAGACATCTCCTTTCACATCATGCTGCAGATCTGCAATGAGGTGCGGATGATGCGAGAGGAACTTGCAAGATCCATGGCCACCCTCACTGCCAGTGTCACTTCCTTGGGTGCAGCCATGTTGTTAGTCCTGCAAAAGACACACAATTGATGGATGGAATGCAGAACAAATCAAAACATTCACCCCCAGTCAAGAGATCTGGGTTAAATCCATCATTCTTTTGCTCACCATCCCACCCCAGTTTAGACCTGGCCATATGCAAATCAGTCTTGACCCTGTGCCTCATGGGAACAGTCCAGCCCGTGCTCTCCATGCCACTGGAGTCAAGCTATCCTGGCTGATGAGGGCTGAAAGCCCGAAACCGGTCCTAGGATGCTTGGTTCCAGTCCAGGGAGGACCTGGCCTGGCAGTTCCAGCTGGTCTGTTCCCATTGGGCTCAGGGTCAAGAATGATTTGCATATGACTGGGTCCAAACTGGAATGGAATGGTGAGAAATAAAACGATGGATTTAGGCCCAGATCTCTGTACTGGGGTGAATGTATGACATTGTTCTGCATTCTGTCCATCAATTGTTCTTTTTGCATTTGTCACCCCGAGTGGGAAGGGTATGCCCAGACGTGGGTCCCGTGCTCTCCATGCCACTGGAGTCAAGCTATCCTGGCTGATGAGGGCTGAAAGCCCGAAACCAGTCCTAGGATGCTTGTTTCCAGTCCAGGGAGGACCTGGCCTGGCAGTTCGGGCTGGACTGTTCCCATTGGGCGCAGGGTCAAGACTGATTTGCATATGGCTGGGTCCAAACTGGAATGGCATGGTGAGCAAAAAAACGATGGATTTAGGCCCAGATCTCTGTACTGGGGTAAATGTATGACATTGTTCTGCATTCTGTCCATCAACTGTTCTTTTTGCATTTGTCACCCCGAGTGGGAAGGGTATGCCCAGACGTGGGTCCCATGCTCTCCATGCCACTGGAGTCAAGCTATCCTGGCTGATGAGGGCTGAATGCCCGTAACAGGTTCTAGGATGCTTGTTTCCAGTCCAGGGAGGACCTGGCCTGGCAGTTCGGGCTGGACTGTTCCCATTGGGCGCAGGGTCAAGACTGATTTGCATATGGCTGGGTCTAAACTGGAATGGCATGGTGTGCAAAACAACGATGGATTTAGGCCCAGATCTCTGTACTGGGGTGAATGTATGACATTGTTCTGCATTCTGTCCATCAATTGTTCTTTTTGCATGTTGTCAGTCCTAGCCCAATGTCTCTCCCAAACCACCGTTCAGTTTCCCCCTGTACATTGCCCCACACTGTTTGCCCCATACTCCTCATGTATTCCAACCCCATGCGGTGCCTGGTCCTACAACGGCCAGCCAGGAGCCCCCCTCGGATTCAGAGGATCTGAACATTGTGGAGATTGAGGGTGACCAGAAGGACAGTTGACCTGTTGGACTCTGACTTTGTTTAGGACACTTAGTTCCTTTACCTCTTGTATATAGACTGGTTCCCCTGACACTTCCTGATGTGTTTTATTTATGTTGCCCCCCTCCAAGTCCCCTTGTCCTTTCTGTATAAAGAACATTATTTGTTTTCCTTTCTTCCTTCCAAACAGACTGTTTTTTTTCTTCTCCCAACCATTTCATTTACATAAACTTATATTTTGATTCATACTTTCTCTATCTTGTTAACTTCATTGTGAATGTCGTGTCCAAAGTATGGACATATATCTTGGGAGTAGTTATTTGCTCTGCACATGATAGCTTGTTGCCCTGCTGGGGTTATACTTTTACATGTGTCACTCACATACATTCATCCTCACATCTCTAGGCCACCACAGGGGTAAACATTTACCCATCAGTACATAATACGCAACTAAGTCTTGACTTGTGAGGAGATTTATATTTTATTCACATATATTCACGCAGGATGATATATTTGCCATGTGATCAAGGGGGATTGTGCTTGCGACTTCGCAAAGTTGGTGGTGAGGATCGCTGTAAGTGAGTGTGTTTGTGTTGTCGCCGAGGTGCAGGTTGGTGTGGTGCATCTGCCTGTACAGGGGGAAGTTCCTGGACAGGGGCTGATAAAGTCTATACAGTTGGTGGGAGTGCCTGGACAGGGGGTGCGTGTGCAGGTAGGGGGAGTCCCTGGACAGGGGGTGGTGGTGGATGTGCAGGTGGGGGAGTGCCTGGACAGGGAGTGGTGGTGGATGTGTTCTCTTGCTGTGAGCCTGTGCAGTTAGTGGTACAGGTGAGTGGGTGTGATGTGCTGCAGGCAGATGTGATGGCTCCCCTCCCTGCATTGACCTTGAAGGGAGACTTTGGTTTAGTTTCAGCATGCCCTCCATCATCTTCATGGCCAAGGCATGGTGTCTTGCACTCTCTTCGCTATGGATGGATATAATGTCATTGATCTTCTTGGACATGTCTTGCCAAGATCTATCCATCCTGTCCAACACCTGGGTCAGTCTGTCTACCACCTGAGTGTTTTGCCGCATGTCCTGCAGGGCCTCAGACATGTCTGACAGGGTAGCCCCTATGACGCAAATGTCCTGCCTCACATCTGTCTGCTGTTGGAAGAAGTCCTCCTCCCACTGGCCACCAAGGTCATCCACTGGCCCTCTCTGCAGGGGACGGCCATGGATTGGACCACCAGGTCTTCCAGCAGGGGGAGGGTGGCAGGCGGTAGTCTGTGGACAGGAGATTGGGATGCACTGTATAGGGAGGAGTGTGTAGGGAAACCACCATGTCTGTCCTGGATGTGAGGGCTGTGAGGGAGTGACGTCTGTGTTGGGGTGTGTGTGAGCTGTGTCTGGTTAGCGATATGCTGAGGACAGGCAATCTTGGGTTTTGGTGGCTGAGGCACTTTGCTGAACGTAGGGGGTGTGGTCTTGCCAAATTTGGCCAGTGTAATAAATGTTCTGGCCAGGGCATCTGAATCCTCATCCTCTGTGAGGAGGGCCAGATAGTCTCCCTCATCCTCAAATTCAGCAGCCTCCTCAGGTACTTCCTCCTCCTCCTCTTGGCAGTATTTGCAGCTGACATAGCTGCTTGCAAGAGCAGTGGATTCTGCCCTTCGATTGCCCATCACCCACCACTGGTGGAAGGTCCATTCTCCTCATCGTCCTCATCACCTGGAAGACAGAGGTTGCAACAGGATAAGTTATTGACCTAGTATAAGATGTGGTGCAACACAAGGGTTGAATCTACTGTACTTTGCATCAACAGATTATGCACATGTGACCTGGTTTGGGTGCACCTACATGTGACAGCTAACACAATAGCACTGAGGTGGTGAATGGAAATGTATAATGCACAAGCAAACTCACCAGCTCCAGCCACAGGTCTGTGTTGCTTTGCGATCCCCCTGATGTCAACTGCTGAACCTGGCTCCTCATAGGTGTAGCTGAGGAAGCGGTCCCTTATCCAGCAGCTAGAGAGGGAAGTGACACCATACTCAATGATCTGCATTACTAATTTGCAAACAAGGGCATGTGACACTCACATTTAAGAAATGGTATGTATGTAACTTTTTACACACCAATTGCAGATGCTATGCAGAAGGGGATTTAGATCTTTGGAATGATTTTGGAATCCATGATAGGGAAACACTTCATGGCACGCTTACCTGATGGACAGATGCGAGTGGGTTTCACTGCTGCAGCCAGGATGTCTTGTATACCCCGGGATGGTATTGTCCACTGCACTGATGGTATCGTTTCAGCAGCTGTTATGAGGCATACATGTCCATATTTAAGTACACAGGATGGTAGCTATGAGGTAACATGTATGTGTCATTCTCAAAGACCATTGATATGCCCTTTCTGGCCAGTGTGCAGCATGTTTACCTCCTCAACTTTACATGTGGGCCCCTGCTTACCAGCAGCAGTTGCCAGCTGTTACCTCCACACAGCACTGACATCAAAGAAATGACACATTAACAGACAAACGTGTATGAGAAGGTAACTGATATTTGAAGGAAGGGGATAATAATTCTGGACGCCTCCGCCTATGGGTTACACCTTCATCATTAGGCCCATCATGCCTCATGAGTATGATGTCTGTTGACAAATCTAAAGGAGTGTACATCATCAGGCTGACCAGTTTCACATTTGCGAAATTTGCGAGAGTTATTATGTGAGATGTCAAATAGTCAGGTACATTTTGGGGCTCATTTGTGCTTCCCTCCCCATGAAGTCACAACGCTCATTTTGGACTGTGAGATCACACATTTGTTATGTTCAGTCTTTGTGTGTCCTCTGTTCCCATTATCCATGTACGACATCATGGTAGAACTTCGCTGTCAATGGATGTTATCTTGTACAGCATACATCCTAACCTCATATATTATTCTCTCACTTATATATGAGAATACGGTCGAAGAGGAGGCAAGCTGAATTCAACATTTGACTAGGATCCCACATTGTGGCAAAGTGTAGAAGCTTGGATGGTTGTAGCCGACACTAGATTTGCGTTGTGCATTTCATCCACCAGATATGAATATTTCACTTCCTCAACATCCACCTTAGCAGCCCATACACCCCTCCAAATACGACACAACTGGCATCAGTGCGACCCTCATCCACACAAATTTCAATACATTTTGTGCCTTGTGATTTTCCTTGTGAGTTTTCATATCATTGACTTACAATTAGTACATTGGTCTTCAAACTTTTTAATGCCGCACCCCCAGGGGAAAAAAAAATCAACGGCCCCCCTCAGAATTTTTCACAATTATTTTATTAAATTGGCAATGTTTAAATATGTCCATACATATTTAAACATTGCAGTTACGTTCTGTTACTGTTTTAAAATGCAATCAAATACATGATTGCCAAACATACTATTCTGGTAAGGCATGCCTTACTAACACGTACAAGTATCCACAGTGTGACTATTAGAAGTGGGGGTGGGAGGTTTGAAGAATATTTGGAGTCCCTTTCCATTTTGACACCTTCTTCTAGGAAGGATATAAATAGCAAAAGATGTTAGTGATGGCCCATTACAGAGCGGCTTACTGCTGCTTAGTTTTTTCAGCTCAAAACAAAGCACTGTTATCAGCACAATGTTTCTTTTGGCCAGAGCCTGGCGCCCCCCTCTGGGATCACTGGAGGCCCCCCAAGGGGAGCACGCCCCCCAGTTTGAAGAACCCTGATTTAGTGTCATCCTTTCACTAGCCAACATGGTGTGATATGGTATGTGGTAAAATGCCATATGCAGGCATTTTGTGATGAAGGACAACAGTGATATAGAACACATACAACATACTGCGGACATTAAAGCCACATTTCATGAGCATTCAGGTACATCATTTGTGGGTTTACTCACCAGGGCCCCGCATCTGTGCAGTGTGTGGTCCCTGATCAGATGTCACAGCCAACCTCGTAGCAAATGTCACTGTGGGTACTGGAATCCGGGATGACATCATTGGACCTACAATGATATGTGTGTTTGCCAGTTAACATTCCAGCTGCCACATGTGATGCACTCGATTTCAGACACAAAAGATAAGCACAAGCAGTGTGGGCCCTACCGTTGAACAAGTGTATCGTACTAAATATCATCAGTGATCCCACGCTCAACTTTTAATGGCCCCCCAGCCTAGAAGCCACAATTATTCAGTTTACACCACAACAATTCCAAAAGGAGGGTTCACTATATTGTTTTGTTTCCGGCTCAAAATCAGGCAATCCAATGTTAACAAATATAACCAGCTGGGCTGACTGGACAATTTAATGTATTGAAAAATCAATAAAAGTTGGATACTGGACACATTCTTAAGACTCCTGACAATTGAATCTCACTTCTTGTTCATCATTGTTATATTTGTTAACATTGGATTTCCAGATTTTGGTCCAGAAACAAAACAATATAGTGGATGCTCCTTTTTGAATTGTTGTGGCACTCAATTCCAGAGTTCAGTTCACAGTTCTGGCACTCTTGATGGAATACATGTAATGGGCCCGAATCACAAAGGTATACTGAGCCCCAATTTTTTTCTTCGACTTTCGTTATTCACAAAGGGCATTTAATAATCGTAAATGCCCTTTCTGAACACCGAAAGTCGTAAAGTTAGACTTTGATCTCCGGTTACCTTTGTGAATGGGGCCCTACATGTTCATCTGTTGTCTGCTGACAATGTAGGCTTTTGGACTCTCTCCTGACCAGTTTAACTTACCAGCTTTGCTCTGGATGATGTTGTTTCCTCCCGGCAGATGCAGGGACCTCTGCTACTGTGGTTGACTGTACTCTGGCTGAAAGTGTCAATAAGGGAGAACAGAGAAAAGTCACCAAATCAAAAATATACATGTACAACTTGTCAGAAATGTCCTCAGTGCTTCTACATGCTAACAGTAATGCTAAGTGCAGCCGCGGCCGGTGCAGGTAGGAGCAATGGGGCAGTGGGGGGGGCATGGCGGGGTAGGCTGGGAAATAGGCAGACGACGGAATAGGGAACATCAATGTCTTAAAAATAATGATTAACTCACCTTGTGCTCAGCGAGGCGGCAAGCACAAGGTAAGTGGGTTTGTTTGTTAAATTTATTTTATTTACCCTATTACATTGTCTGTTGATTTTCCCTGCCCCACTCCCCACCACTCTTGACTGTCCCGGCTGGCTAAGTGAAAGGGGCACTTTATCAATTGCTACTTACCAGTGTGAGTTATATACGGCAGCAGTACTGGCCCATGTTTTCGATAGTGGGAATGGGATTTGCCATTTCTATCTCAAAGTATTCTGGGACTTGTGGTGCAACTTACAGAAGGAGACACATGAGACTCTGACTCACTATACTTTTTATACATACTTTGGACAACTTCCTTTATCACAATTTGGGTGGAACGCAGACAGACATTTTATTTGCATGTTGTTGTCATCACATTTACCTGGTACCACATTGCGGACATCACTCACTGGCAGCCCATGGAGCATGTGGGGGTGTACTGTGTTGAGGACATCCTCCTCAATTTGGTGAGATGGAGGCGGGGTCCGGATTGGGCACCAGAGAGAATTCTGGCCACCTCAATCCTGGCATACCCCCTTCACCCACCTCTTTTTGTCGTGCCACTTCTTCTTGATGTCATTGACAGTGCGCACAACCTCCCCCAATGCTGTGACTGCAGTGGCTAAATTCTGCCATAGAGCTGCCTTCTGTGTGCCACTGGTGCAGTAAGGGGGGAAACTATTGAGCTGTTTGTGGTGCCTCACAATGAACTCCAAGATCATGGTGTACTCCTCATCTGTGTAATTTTTCTTCCTCCTCTGGTGGAGCATTTTCCTGAAGTGATGCACAGAGCAGGCAAGCAGGAACTCTCTGTGGACAAACCTGTTCCTTGTTTGTGTGCTGCTTTTATATGGTTTGTGGTGTAGGTCTTGCAGGTGATGTTAATTGACTTCATCTGATCCAAGCAGGGGGGATGGTAAGCACTTGCGCAGGTGTTTAGCACTGAAGACAGTGATCATCTGACCCGAATGTGGAGTCTCTGGCCTGAGTGTGGGGATTCTGGCCCGAATGCGGAGTCTCCGGCCTGGGTGCGGATTTTCCGGCCCAAATGTGGAAATTCCGTCCCGAGTGCGGACGTAAAGATATGAGTCGGAAATTACTTTTGTGAATACCAAAAGTCGTAAGTGAGTTCTGTAAATACCAAAGGTCGTAAAGTTAAACTTTTGGCTCAGATTACCTTTGTGAATCGGCCCCTTAGTATATATCTTTGACACTCAGAAACTTTTAGAAAACACTCACAGTCACTGGATAATGTCATCGGTATGTCATTTGAGATGTCACTGACTATGTCATGAGTGATGTAAAATGTTAGGTCATTAGCAGTGTGCATTGAGGTGGCGTAAGTTATAGTTAGCTCAGGTAACTATAACTGCTGAATATCTATGGTTTTGTATGAGTATAATCGGAGCCTAACTATAATGTCTCAGAAACCTTTGTGTTTTTCAGTGAATATATATATATATATATATATATATATATATATATCGAACATCTGATTGGCTCTCCCCACTTCCCAGTCGGCGAAGAGAGAGTCACGGACACCAAATTGTGTGGCAGCTTAGGTCTTTATTCGTCTTTCAGCCATATGACGCGTTTCGGACAACAGAGTGTCCTTGTTCACATACGGAAACGCAGTCCGCTCACTGTTTTTATACATTTAGTTATTTGCTGACTCCCGTGTCATGTGATGCATAGACATAAACAACATATCGTGATATCTATTGTCTCATAGTCTGTTTTCCAAACATGATATTTTCTTTATATCTAGATTATGCGTATTGTTTTTAAATATTTTGCTCATATGTTCAATAATTATACATTTGAATTTTAAATAAAGTGCAAGTGCTTATTTATATCTGCATAAATGCATGTTAGTCATTTCGTTTGTCCATAAAAACATATTAAAATACATAAATAAATACATATATAATTAAATATTATGTCAATCAATTTGTCATAAACTAGTATGTATATTAAGACTGTTGTTATTATAAAATAGCTTTGCCTTTAAAAATTCAATGTTGTTGTCATAATCAGATCATGTGCAAAAACGCATATTGTCTTTTAGTATAGCCATTGTAATAGTAGCTAAACTAGATGTTAAAATAATATAAAATGAGAAATAGTATTTGTATTTGCTTAGTGTACATAGTGCATATTAAAGTGCCCAGATTAGTGTCATAATCAAGATGGGGCAGCCGCCCCATCTATATCTCAATAAAGTGCAAGTGCCAATGTATTTAAAAAATATAAATACATATATATATATCCATGCACTATCCCAGGGAACCTTCCAACGATCCAAGGTTTAAGGAAAAACAGCACAGCCAGGCACCAATGTTTATGTACGTTTTGTTTATTTAATCATATCCACCATCAGTGCAGACAAGAGACTAACACGTTTCAGCTGTAGCCTTCAACAGGGCCAAAGGGTCATTTTATATATATATATATATATTCACTGAAAAAACCATAGGTTTCAGGCACGTTATAGTTAGAAATTAGCATTTAAAAAACCTTTGAAATTCACTGAAAAAACCATAGGTTTCAGGCACGTTATAGTTAGAAATTAGCAATTAAAAAACCTTAGAAATTCACTGAAAAAACCATAGGTTTTAGGGACAGTTATAGTTAGTTGGACATTGCACTCGTACAAAACCCGTGAAATTCCCCCGTTATAGTTAGTTCAGCTAACTATAACTCGCGCCCGCAATGCACTGCTGATGACGTCACATATTACATCACTCATGACATGGTCAGTGACATCACTGATGACATCACTGATGACATCTCAAATGACATCACTGATGACATCATGCAGTGACTGTGTGTTTCTATAAAGTTTAAATATGTTTAATATATATGCCAAGGTGTATTGAATAATGAGTGGGTGTATAAGTGTCTGGATGGATGATTTAGTAGGTGCGTGACTGACTCTATAAGTGAGTGATTAAACGTATCTTACTAAATGCATGGGTTAGTAACTGAACTGTGTGAATGTCTTTATCCGTCTGTCTGTTGGTGTGTAATTGGCTGCATGGGTTTGTAAATAGCTACATGAGTGTCTATATGAGTTATTGATTGGTTGTCTGAGTATCTGTATGGGTGCCTGAGTGTTTGTGTGGGTGGGGTGTGTGTGACTGCACACAGATGTATCAGTGGGTGATTCACTGAGTGCATGGTTTCAAGAGTGCATCTGTGATGGACTGTATATATGTGTGTTGGAGTATATAAATGGGTATAAGTGAGAGTGTGTGATTGTGAGAGTGGCTGAATGGATGAGTGTGTACTTGTATTAGTGATTGTATAAGAGCGTAAGAATGTGCTAGTATTTGTATGAGTAAGTGAGCTGGTGTGTGTATAACTGTATAGGTGAGTAAATGGCAGTGTGATTAATTATTTGCATGACTGACTAGGTGTGTGAGTACCTCTATGGATGAGTGGTGGTGTGTGAGTGTCTATGTAGGTGTATGAGTGCATATGATAGTCCTGTACTGAGTGACCGTAAGTATGAGTGACTGTACAGGTGAGTGAGTGGATGTGTGTGTAGACCTAAGAATCAGTGAGTGGGTATGTAGTTATTGGTGTTGGAGTGTCTATGGTTTTGAGAATGGCAGTCTGTAATTTAGAGTGGGTGTATCAAAAGTTATATTTGGGTGTGAGAAGATGCATGAACTTATCACATGGATTATGTCATCAGTGATGTCATCAGTGATGTCATTTGAGATGTCATCAGTGATGTCATCAGTCATGTCACTGACCATGTCATGAGTGATGTAATATGTGACGTCATCAGCAGTGCATTGCGGGGGCGCGAGTTATAGTTAGCTGAACTAACTATAACGGGGGAATTTCACGGGTTTTGTACGAGTGCAATGTCCAACTAACTATAACTGTCCCTCAAACCTATGGTTTTTTCAGTGAATTTCTAAGGTTTTTTAAATGCTAATTTCTAACTATAACGTGCCTGAAACCTATGGTTTTTTCAGTGAATTTCAAAGGTTTTTTAAATGCTAATTTCTAACTATAACGTGCCTGAAACCTATGGTTTTTTCAGTGAATTTCAAAGGTTTTTAAATGCTAATTCCTAACTGTAACGTGCCTCAAACCTATGGTTTTTTTCAGTGAATTTCAAAGGTTTTGTAAATGACAATTTTTAAATGTATTAATTGTTATATTTATTTTTTGATACTGATTTACTACATTTTTTAAACTATTTATTTTTAGATATTTTATTTTTTAAATTACATTATAATTACATTATACATTACATTACAAAATATACTTTCTCAGAATGAATTACTTTAGTTTAAATACTTTGCAAATAGGCAATAGACTTTTAAGTACAGTAGTTACAGTTGTTGCAATGGGCAACACAATTTCAAACACAATGCAACATTGAGCTCAATGTGAATTACTAGTTAAATGCAATTAGTTACTTTATGGATTACTTTTCTAACCACAGGACTGGATCCTAGATTCAGTCCTGGGACATCTCCTGTAAACAGTTGAGTAAAAGCGTTTTGGTTACAGTAGTGATTTTTAAGGAATATTATTGTATTTTAAAAGTTGACACTTAGAAACTTTTTCACATAGACTCACCAATGTTATCCTATGGGAGGAAATTCACTTAGCAGGTAAGTAGTGTTATCGTTACTTTTTCTTACTCAGTGGTGGATCCTGGATCCAGCACTGGTGCATCTCCTGTAAACAGTTGAAAGAATACGTTTAAGTCATACAGGTGATTTTTAAGGAATATTTGTAGTTTGTGAAAATCGACACTTTGAAACTTTTCTGCTGAAAACCAGACAATGGATTCCTATGGAAGGAAATTCAAGTTATTGGTAAGTACGGTTAGAATTACTTTTCAGGATCAGTACTGGGCTCAAAGATGCAGCACTGAGGTCTCTCCTGATAACAGGTGAGTAAATCGGAATTCGTAGTTCTGCTGATTTTAGAGGAATATTTGTATGTTTTAAAAATCGACACTTAGAAACTTTTTCAGCAAAAAGCAGGCAATTATATCCTATGGAAGGAAATTCAAGTTACTGGTAAGTACGGTTAAAATTACTTTTCAGGATCAGTACTGGGCTCAAAGATGCAGCACTGAGGTCTCTCCTGATAACAGGTGAGTAAATTGGATTTAGTAGTTCGGCTGATTTTAGAGGAATGTTATAAAGTTCCAAATCTCCACACTAAGAATTTCCAAGTGAAACCAGTCAATGTTAGCCTATGGAAGGAAATTCAAGTTACTGGTAACTACGGTTAAAATTACTTTTCAGGATCAGTACTGGGCTCAAAGATGCAGCACTGAGGTCTCTCCTGATAACAGGTGAGTAAATTGGAATTCGTAGTTCGGCTGATTTTAGAGGAATGTTATAAAGTTTCGAAACTCCACACTAAGAATTTCCAAGTGAAACCAGTCAATGTTAGCCTATGGAAGGAAATTCAAGTTACTGGTAACTACGGTTAAAATTACTTTTCAGGATCAGTACTGGGCTCAAAGATGCAGTACTGAGGTCTCTCCTGATAACAGGTGAGTAAATCGGAATTCGTAGTTCTGCTGATTTAGAGGAATATTTGTATGTTTTAAAAATCGACACTTAGAAACTTTTTCAGTAAAAAGCAGGCAATTATATCCTATGGAAGAAAATTCAAGTTACTGGTAAGTACGGTTAAAATTACTTTTCAGGATCAGTACTGGGCTCAAAGATGCAGCACTGAGGTCTCTCCTGATAACAGGTGAGTAAATTGGAATTCGTAGTTCGGCTGATTTTAGAGGAATGTTATAAAGTTCCAAATCTCCACACTAAGAATTTCCAAGTGAAACCAGTCAATGTTAGCCTATGGAAGGAAATTCAAGTTACTGGTAACTACGGTTAAAATTACTTTTCAGGATCAGTACTGGGCTCAAAGATGCAGCACTGAGGTCTCTCCTGATAACAGGTGAGTAAATTGGAATTCGTAGTTCGGCTGATTTTAGAGGAATGTTATAAAGTTTCGAAACTCCACACTAAGAATTTCCAAGTGAAACCAGTCAATGTTAGCCTATGGAAGGAAATTCAAGTTACTGGTAACTACGGTTAAAATTACTTTTCAGGATCAGTACTGGGCTCAAAGATGCAGTACTGAGGTCTCTCCTGATAACAGGTGAGTAAATCGGAATTCGTAGTTCTGCTGATTTTAGAGGAATATTTGTATGTTTTAAAAATCGACACTTAGAAACTTTTTCAGCAAAAAGCAGGCAATGATATCCTATGGAAGGAAATTCAAGTTACTGGTAAGTACGGTTAAAATTACTTTTCAGGATCAGTACTGGGCTCAAAGATGCAGCACTGAGGTCTCTCCTGATAACAGGTGAGTAAATTGGAATTCGTAGTTCGGCTGATTTTAGAGGAATGTTATAAAGTTCCAAAACTCCACACTAAGAATTTCCAAGTGAAACCAGTCAATGTTAGCCTATGGAAGGAAATTCAAGTTACTGGTAACTACGGTTAAAATTACTTTTCAGGATCAGTACTGGGCTCAAAGATGCAGCACTGAGGTCTCTCCTGATAACAGGTGAGTAAATCGGAATTCGTAGTTCTGCTGATTTTAGAGGAATATTTGTATGTTTTAAAAATCGACACTTAGAAACTTTTTCAGCAAAAAGCAGGCAATGATATCCTATGGAAGGAAATTCAAGTTACTGGTAAGTACGGTTAAAATTACTTTTCAGGATCAGTACTGGGCTCAAATATGCAGCACTGAGGTCTCTCCTGATAACAGGTGAGTAAATCAGAATTTGTAGTTCGGCTGATGTTAGAGGAATTTTTGCACAATGGTGAAGGAAGGGGGTGGGGCCTGAGGTGACATGTCTGCAAACACGCCCTGTGGCGCGTTTTAAGTTGGAGAATTGATTCCTCCTCAATCCCGAGGGTCCCTGGTGCCCAACTAGCCCACCAGGAACCTCCAATATGCGCCAGGGAGCTGCGTTGCAGAGAGGTGTTCAGAGGCCACGCCCCTTTTTGCACCTCTCTGCAACGCAGCTCTGTGGCGCTTTCTGGACGTACCTGGTGGGGTAGTTGGCCCCCAGGGACCCTCAGGATTGAAGGGGATTTAATTCCCCATCTTAAAACGCGCCGGGGCCTGTTTGCACACATGTCACCTGAAGCCCCGCCCTCTCCTTCACCACTGTGCAAACGCGCCCTGTGGCGCGTTTTAAGTCAGGGATTAACTCCTTGAATCCTGAGGGTCCCTGGGGTGCAACTAGCCCACCAGCTACCTCCATTAAGCGCCACAGAGCTGCGTTGCAGAGAGGTGTAAAAGGGGCGTGGCCTCAGAACACCTCTCTGCAACGCAGCCCCTGGCGCATACTGGAGGTTCCTGGTGGGCTAGTTAGCCTCAGGGACCCCAGTATTCAAGGGGAATTAGTCCCCTTCTGCAAAAGCGCCAGGGGCGCGTTTGCAGAGTGCTCAAAGGAGGGCGTGGCCTCCAGCGCGATGCCGGTATTTTTTTTTATTTTTTTAAGAAGGGGGCTGTGTTGCCCCCTTCTTTTCTAATTCTTGGCCCTGGGGACCCCATCCCCCAGGGCCTGCCCCTAATATTTTTTTTTTTAAACGGAAAATTTGGAAGGGGCCGCGTGGCCCCCTCCCCAGGCCTTAATCGGCCCCGGGGACCCCATCCCCCGGGGCTTGGCCTTTTTTTCCCAAAAATACTTATGGAGGGGGGCTGCTTCACCCCCCTCCTGGGCCACTTGTAGCCCCGGGGACCCCATCCCTCGGGGCTGGCCCTCTCCGTTGGGGACCGTGGGGGGGTCCCCAATCCCCCCATGGTCCCGCCGGCTCCCCGCGTCCTGCGGGAGCCGGCATTGCTTTTCCACATGGGGAGCTGCTAAGATGCAGCTCCCCGTGTGGAAAAGCATTTGTCTTTGGTTTTTGGAAGAGAGAGCAGGTTTCCTGCTCTCTCTTCCAATATCCAAAGCAGTTTGCTATGACAGGACGGGAGCCGCGAGGCTCCCGGTCCTGTCATAGCAAACTACAGTGTCCCGGGGTAGGCACCCCAGGACACTGCAGGAGCCAGCCCTGGGGGTGGTGGTCCCCAGGGCCATCAAGGGCTCCAGGAGGGTCCGCGCGGCCCCCTCCCATTGTGTGCACAGACCCGGGGAGGTGGTGGTCCCCGGGGCTCTGGGGTCTGTAACGGACCCCCATATTTAAATATTTAGTGCCCCGGGAGGTGGCGGTCCCGGGCGTGTGGGGGGCTGGAGCCCCCACACAGGTAATAGTATTAAAAAAAAAAGAAGCCCCGGGGAGTGGCGCTCCCTGGGGCTGCGGGAGGGCTCAGAGCCCTCCCGCAACATTTTTTTTGTAAAGCCCCGGGGGGTGGCGGTCCCCGGGGCTTGGGGAGCCTTAGAGGCCCCCCATCATAAATATGATAAACCCCGCAGGCCCCCGGGACTTGGCCCACCCGGGGCCAATTAAGAACGAGCGCGGAGTCCGCTGCTTCGTTTTTATCGGCAGGATCCGCGCACCCAGCGCGTTTTTGCCGATTTAAAAAAAAAAAAAATATTGGCCCTGAGCAGGCCTAGGGGTCAGGGTGTTTCTACCCTGCCCCCTTTTGCGTTTTGAGCACTTTTTACTGCTTTCTTGTTCCTCGGTTCTACCGAGGAACAAGATGGCTGCCAACACTTCCTGATTTGGAGTGTTGACAGCCAATTAGCATACAGCTCGTGATCGGGAGGGTGTGCGGACCCGACGCGGCCATAGATATATATGTGATTTTACTTTTGATTTTCTCAGCAACTACTGAACGGATTTACACCATTTAACAAAAAGGGTTCTTTCTGAACCAAGAACTACCTCCTTGCCAAATTTGGTGTAATTCCGTTCAGCAGTTCGGGCTGTAGCCGTGGCTAAAGTTTCCTATGGGAAAATGAATGGGGAAAACACGTTTTGGGACCCCCCTTTTTTCTCGTCCCCCGCTTGACGAATCACCCCGAGACTTTCAGGATAGGAGCGGACCGGAGCGGGCCATAAAGTTTGAAAATTTCGCGAAGATTCGTCAACCGACGCAAGAGTTTTTTCAAATAGAATGTTGCGGATTTCCTATGGAAAATAGGTCCTACCTATAACTATCTACTGGCGACCGCTAGTAGATATATATATATATATATATATATATATATATATATATATATATATATATATATATATATATATATATATATATATATATATATAAATATATGTGTGTATGCATATGTGTGAATATATATAGATGTGTGTATGTGTGTATATATATATATAAATATATATATACACACTAACTGAAAAAAACAAAGGTTTCAGAGATGTTATAGTTAGGAAATAGAATTTAAAAAACCTAGGAAATTCACTGAAAAAGGTTGGAGGGACGTTATAGTTAGGAAATAAAATATAAAAAGCTTTAGAAATTCACTTAAAAAACAAAGGTTACATGGACGTTATAGTTAGGAAATAGAAATAAAAAAACCTTACAAATTCACTGAAAAAAACAAAGGTTACAGGAACGTTATAGTTAGGCTGACATTTCACTCATACAAGACCAGAGAAATTCAGCAGTTATAATTAGCTGAGCTAACTATAACATACACCCCCGCAAAGCACTGCTTTTTACCTCACATATTACATCACTCATGACATGATCAGTGAGATCACTCATGACATCTGAAAATACATCATTGATGACATCTCAAATGACATCACTGATGACATCATCCAGTGATGCTGAGTGTTTTCTAAAAGTTACTGACTGTTAAACATATATACTAAGGTAAGTGGCTGTGGGAGTGCATTTATGGGTGACTGAGTGGGTGTGTAACTGGTGTATAGACGAGTGAGTGGGTATGTGAGATACTGTATACATGAGTGAGTGTTTAAATGGTAAAAATAAAAACCTCAATCCCGATGGTATAAAGCTGTTGTCCTCCCCATGCGAGCTGCAGACTTTTTTGAGGTTTTTATTTTTACCATTTAAACAGTGGATTCGTTATCTGAAGGACAGATCACTAACTGCACATTACTTCAACTTGCATTAGGACTTTACAGATTTTCCCTTAGCAAGGGACACAAACGTCCCGAAATGCATCGGGCATGAAATTGAACGTTATTAAAAGAATGTGGATAATGTTATACTTTTGAAGTTTCATTTTTTGTCCAACTGTGATTTCAGAGAACTCATGACATTGAGTATATTTGTACAGAATTGATACATGGCATGAATTTTGAAGTATCAATAATAATGAATATTGTTTGAATAAAAATAAGTATTCAAATGGAGTAACTAGTAGAGGCTGTTAAATTATCAATTAAGAATATTGTATCAATTTTTGATGTCAACAGTACGCAACGCATCCAAGTCTGTGAACTTGTTATATATTGTAAGTTTCTTCGTACGTGTGTTGACAGCACATGTCGCGTTGCAGCACCATTTAGATAAGTATAATTGAGTAGCATACATAAGGAGGAGGAGAATTAAAACAGGAGTGCATCCCCAAAACAACTAATGTGTTTGCCATAGGCCACCATTTGCCTTTGTTCCACATGCCATCTGGCAAGGGGCCATTTTATACAGTCAGTGTCCATGGGCCTGCATGTGCTTTTTGTTTTCTAGGCCTCACCCTCCTGCCTTGAGTATTGTTGTTGTGACCATGTGACTGGTGGCCATTTTGTGTTAGCACTAGATAGACAGTGTACTTTCCCCATAGGCCTGCATATGTTCTCTTTCTCTTGTGACCAAGTGATCGGTGGACATTTTGTGTAGGCAGCCAGTGTGGTTTCCCCATAGGCCTGCATGTCTTCTCTTTCTTCCCAATGCCTTCCTGCTCAGTGTTGTTGTTGATGACAATGTGGCACTGGCAGGCAGCCATTTTGTGCATCCAGCCAGTCTGGCCCTCTGCCATAGGCTGCATGGATGGTTGAGCAATGAGATAGCAGTTTAATAACTTATTATTATATCTTTGAGGATAACTTCACTTATCTTTAATTTTTTTATTTTAATTTTTTTCATTTTTTTATCAGTTGGTAAATTATATTTTTTATTTCTTCAAATGTTTTAAAAATTAAAAAAAATGTTTTTGTGTTCATACTATTTTCCACTACATCTGGCATCAATCAACCCCATGTCTGCAATAGGTGCACAACAGCATTCATTGTCTAGGTATTATTCCTTCTATTGTCATTTGTCAGCTGCACCTCCCTGAGTGCCACATCACATGTGAGTGACATCACGTGACGCACATAAAGCAAACAGTTTCATCTGTATGTTGTTGTTTTTGCTCTTTCTTATCCTTCCTGAGTGTACAGTCAGTCACCATGAAAGTTTATGTTAGTGTGGTTTTCTGTTTTATGAATAGAAGATACACAGAATTGTAAATTATTTATAATAGGGAGTAACCAGTGACCACACTAAAAGATATTGTATTTGTTTGTACTGCTAATTGAACTGCAACAATGCCACATTTCACTGATGTCCTTCTTGCTTCTTTTCTTTTAGGTGCACAAGAGACAACATCACTCACAGTACTTCCAGAAAAAAGGCCTGTGCACGGAGTGACGCATGAATGACCCACACATCACAGACATCTCTTCAACTTGTGAAGTTAAGGGTCACTGTTAACTGACAGCTTCCAAAGCCCCAAAGAAAGGTGCCTCCAAGAAAGTGGCTAGTGAGAAGAAGAAGGAGCTTACCATCACCACCAATGGTATGTCGTTGTTGCCCACAATCTTTTTTTGGGGAAAAAAATTGTGCCTGCCGCACCGGCCTCTGGGGAGCAAGCTGGGAGCAGCTCCCCCAAATCAGTGGACCCACCCCAATCTAGGCTCAAGCCCATGTCTGTCACAAAGGCAACCATACTAATCACGTCAACGTCGACGAGCAGTGATGTTGAAATTGACTTATCTCTATCGCAAAGTAGTAACCAATTGTTGCAGGAAACTTAGAGAAGTGGACAACAACAACAGCCACAACTGCCAATAGTAGTTCCTCCCGAAGTAGGAGCATTTGAAGAAATTGAGCTTCATGTTGAGGAAGTATAGTAATCTGCTCCAGAAGATCCATTGTCTTCCAAATTTCCAGCTAGAAAAAGGAGGGCTAGTGGTGCATCATCTTCTTCTTCAAGCCCCCCATCTGATGATCTAGACGCCACTTGAATCGTGCCTCAGTTTGAGGGTGAGACACACCACGAGATGAGGCTAGGGAAAAGGAAGGTTCCAGAAAGAGTTAGAGTTATGGAGGCAGATGTAGAAGAGGAGGATGACAATGAGCCAGTCATCATGGATGTTAGCCCAGCCCCAGTGGAGACCAACGTTACCCCATCTGAACTTCCCAGGAGGATGTGGCAGTGGCACCACAGATCCAACCACCGCCAGCTGCCATATTTACGAAGTCCCTGCAGCGACCTTCATTCACAACCACCTCAGTAAAAGTAGGTACTGCAGTAGGTACTGCAGAGAGTCAAACGTCAAAATACCCACCTACAGCCAGTTCATCCAACATTGGCAGTGGCACCAGCATCAGAAAGTTGACCTCCCCAGTGACTTCTTTTCTGTTAGCTAGAAGGGGGCGAACATTGCCATATGCTCCCTTTGCAGAGCAAGTGTTAGTCGGGTAAGCTTGGAACAAACTATGGTACCGGGGGCCAGACAACCCATTTGAGAAAGCACCATATGATCCATTGGGAGGCGCACCTTAGCAGCCAAAAAACAGCAAGTGTTGTTGATGAATGGGGTAAAAGCCGGCTGAGCAGGGAATCCGAATCCGATCCAATCACGTTGGAAGGTGAAGAAGAGAAAGATATCTTTGTTATGCAAAGCAGCCCTCTCCCCAGCAGTGCAGTAGTATTGTCCACATCAGCAACATGTCAATGGCAAAAGACTCAGGTTGAGACACCGAGGCAACAGAGGACAGTGAATGCCCCGCTGAAAAGCATATTGAGCCTACCTGCTCTCAATAAGTCACCTGCATCAGTGGCATCAGGAAAGAAAAAAATTCAGGCTACTATTCCTGCCATGTTTAGGCCAGAGGGGCAGTTGAACGCAACCACCCAATGGCACGTTTGTACAACGCGAAGCTAGCTAAAATATTAGCGCTGGACCTCCTCCCTTTTTCTTTTGTGGAAGGAGTGGGTTTTCTTGAATTTGTGTGCAGCCATCTGCCCAAAATGGAAGGTTCCCAGCCGGTCCTATTTTGCCAGAGTTGCTGTTCCAGCACTACATCACGATATGCTGGAATTGCTTGGACAAGCTTTGCAGCAGAGAGCTGTTCACAGTATCCACCTGACAACAGACATGTGGACCAGTTGCCAAGTGACTGATTACATGTGCATCACTGCACACTGGATCTCTTTTGCTGGAGCTAGAGAAAAAATATCTGCAGGTGTTGACACTGCTGTGATTTTTAATGCTGCTCAGAAGCATGCAACAGTAGCCATGTTCGCCATGGAGAAATCCCATACAGCTGCAAACATTTTGGAAGACTTTAACAGCAAAGTCTTTGGATGACTGCAACCAAGAGGGTTTAAGAATGGATTTGTTGCCACGGACAATGGCAGTAATATAGTTAAGGCCATGGCCAATGGTGGTTATTTCAGGTTCCTGTGTTTGGCGCACTGCATCAACATCATTGTACAGTACTTTCTCAAAAAAGGAGATCAAGCAAGCAACTTACTGTCCTCCTGCAGAAGAATCTGCACTCATTTCAGCCATTTATTTTAAGCCTGGAAACTGCTGAGGGTCATTCACCGTGATAACAGAATGCCAGTTAAAGCACTCATACAGGAGGTGCCAACACGCTGGAACTCAACTTATTACATGCTTGAACGCCTGTTTGAGCAGTAAACACCTATCAATGAATATGTCATGCAAAGAGGGGATGCAACTGTGAAAGGCATGATCATTGAGATGGACCAATGGAGCCTAGTCATATGTCTGTCAGAGATGCTGCTTCTTTTTGATCTGTTCACACGGGAAGTCAGCAAAGAGGACAGTACCAGGGGCCAAGCTATCCCATTGTTGCACATGCTACAGGAACAGCTAAAGGAGGTGTCTGGAATGTACACAGGTGTGGGGGGGGAAAGATGCGTATGACTTGATGGAGAGCTTAATCCTTCACTTGTTTGCTATTACAAGGGTGCAAAGATACATTGTGTCATCCAAACATTACATCTGTGCCTCAATTCTTGATCCACGGTACAAACAATTACTGTCCACTTTCATTGCTTTTTCAGACAGGGATGTCAGAAAATCCAAAACATGCATACTGAGCAAGGCAGTGAGCTAAAAAAAGAACGGCAGGAAATTAGAGGCCCACTCCTCCAGGGTACAAGTCCTGTGGGGCAGCCTTCAATTTCAGAGCCTGAGGGCAGTGCTGTTGGCTCATAACAGCCAAAACCAACAAGAACACCATCAACAACAAGACCAGGAGCATCAGCCCCAAAATCTGCCACTGAGTGGTTTCTACTGGCAGGACAGTGCAGAGGCGAAGGCAATAAGAGGTCAAGCAAAGTGGAGTACCAGCAATGAACATTGAGTGAATGTTCCAGGCCTATCTGGATGATGCAAAAGAGGTCTACCTTGATCAAAACCCATTGGTGTATTGGTATAGGAGGAGGCGCCAGTGGCCAGTGCTCAGCAGTCTGGCAATAAACTATCTGGCTTGCCCTGTGCCCAGTGTCTCAGCTGAACATGTTTTCAGTGCAGCTGGTGCCGTTGTCGCAGTGAGAAGCACCAGTCTCTAGCCCCAAAATGTGGAAAAATTAACTATGATCAAAATAAATCAGCATTTTATACCACTGGATTACACCATGCCTGAAGTATCACAGGAGGAAGATGAGGGAGACTCAGGTCAAGGAAGTAGTGTGTTAGATTACCTACTTCTGGTCGAACCACCAGAGTTTGAGGATGAGTTCTACAGCCCTGACTACCAGGCCTGGGCCAACAACAACCATAGAACTTTCTCTCTCAGTCTCTAGTCTATCGCTAATCTGCTTTCTTTCTTTCTTTGACGCTAAAAAAATATATATATAGCTACTAGGGAACATTATTATTATTTACTTTATTATTTGTTTGTCTCTGGTTGACCAAATCATCCCCACCGTCTTACTCTTAGACACATTTTATTGCCTTATTGGAGTTGCAACTGTGTGCAGTGAAGAAGTCCTGACTCCCCTCCACATCCATTTCCCTCAAGCCAGGCTTTGGACGGAGAATACAAACAAATGTGTGCCGGCCTCCTACCCTGGGCAGTGACTATCTATCCTTTCCTACCCTAGAGGGACTGCCCCACATGTGACATAATTCAATTTACACTGGCCATTCTCTGCTTCAGGAACAAATGGATCTGCATTCTGCAATGTACCACAAATCGATCACTGTGAGCACACGGAAGAAAAGGTAAATGGCATGCATTGCACGCTAAGTGATTGTTATTTGTTGTGAACTTGTTGTAATGTGTCATCATCATGTGTGTTGAGAAGAGATGATTCATGTGGTGGCAGGCAGTGTGACACTGGATGTTTGTTTGTCTGTAACTATTACGCTTAAAATGTGTTTGTGATGATTTACAATGTTGGTGTCCTACCAATGGCTGATCAATTATTTTCCTCCTGAAGGTTATTTTTTTCCTTCCCCTTTGAGAGATAGTGATATTCCTTCACTGGGTCCACTTCACAGACCACACTGCTTTGTTTTATTGTTTTCTGCTTTATACTCCTCAAAGAGTCAGACTCGGCCAGTCTCTTAGATAACGCAAACACAAATCTATCTACACAAAAAACAACTCAATCTTTCTCTTCTTGTTGTGCAACAACAAAATTGTACAACAGGCCGATCTATTACATCATACTCGGAGTGAGACTCACGAGGGTCAGAGATGATGGAATGACTCAGAGTTTGGATGTGACTACTTCAAGAACTGCCACTAGAAGGAGATGGAATATTTCAAATTCACTGAAACCAACCAAATTGGGTGATGACTTTGAAGTGTCCTAAAGGTAAACAACAGACCTACACAACTCTGTGTAGTGGTGGTGAGTGACAGCAATGCGTTGATTTTTACTGGATAGGGAAAATGCTATGTTGCTGGGTGGGTATGTGCTCAGTGCTGTCTGGCTCAAATTTGGAGCTAAGTGGTGTTTGGGTGGGGGGCCTGTTGTTGAAGGTAACTGGAAAGAGACATTTAGCCATGCTGCCTCTGAGACTTCTCATTGCACTCCTTATGCAGTTTAACTTTTCTCCTTGATTCTTCAATATCATTTTTGTTTTTCAGTCTACAGGCTCTTTACCCTGCGCCATACTGGAAAAACAATATAACATACTCACACTTACCTTACCGAACCGCATCTGCCAGGCACCCAAAATTGAAGGACAGTCCAAGAGGAATGCAGATGCAACTCCCAATTTGGCAATACAGTATAATTTTTTCTCTTTAATCATTAGAACCGTGTGTGTTGTTTATGTTTGTTTACTTGAATCTTACAGATATTTAAATTTTATTTGCTATCTTTCAAAGCTCGGTACAACAGAACCTAATGTAACTTGGGTCTCTCTGGGGGAAGATGGACAATTTGATTTGGTTTACCTGTACTCCTCATCATCATTCCTTCATTTCCTTTTCCTCCCATAACAGATTTGTGATGGTTGGCTGCCAAGATGAATGTCTTCCTTGTGTAGTGCTTTTCTTTGTCAAACTCTTCCCTCAAATCCCCCTTCCCATCCATTTATTGAAGCCCTAACCCTTTTCCCCCGGGCTTTGTGATCTATTGAGGTGTGACTAAATTAAATTAACACAATTAATTGATCACACACTTGGTGGGGTGGATGTGGTGAAAGCAACACCAACTCAAGGAAGGGTGAGGATCTTCTTCAGCTCTAAATATAGCCCACACTGACAATATTATATATATTTATATTACCCACCCACACACAGTATTTGATATTTAAATGTTTTTCAGAGGAATGCAATTCATAATTGCCAGCATCATTATCCTACTGGCACTGTATTGCGTGCGTCAAAGGATACGCTTGTCCACTTCATCATAGCTTGAGTCGACTTCATTTTGTAACTTGAACTAGCTCACCATTCTGATTATTTTAATTTAGCATTGCTTATCATATTTTCTCTATTGTGTCTCTTCTAATTGAGTACTAGTAGTCTAGTCTTCCTCTGGTGACTCTCATTTGTTTTTGTAAAGTCTGCATATAAAACGGCATTAACTCAGTTTATATTTCAATTTAATTAGTTCCCTGCGATGAATATTCCTCATCCTACAGTTTGAGTTTGGCTAGGAGGGAGCGGGACTTCACTTCTCGATCTGGTGCTTTCACTATTTGACTAGTGCGCTAGCATGCTGCTACTGTCTACTACCACCACCATGGCACTTTGGGAAACCTAGTAGCAATCCATTTGTCTGATCACAGGTAAGAGAAGAACTGTGGGGGAATGTTAGAAATGGGGGTCTCTAGTTGGCAGAGGTAGGTACCTTTGTCCAAATAGGGACCCTTGCTTCTAGTCAGGGTAAGGGGGATACACTTCTAAAATAACCCCTGCTCACCCCCTTGGTAGCTTGGCATGAGCAGACAGGCTTATCTCAGAGGCAGTGTGTAAAGCATTTGTGAACACATACAGTAATACAGTGAAAACACTACAAATGGACACCACACCAGTTTAGAAAAATAAGTAATCTTTATCTAAACCAAAACAAGACCAAACAACAAGAATCCACAATACAGTATCAAAAATATCCTTAAAAATAGGTTATACACTCAAATCAAGCTTCTAGCAACAAATAACTCCACCTGGAGTTATTACGACGTCGTGATAGATGAAAATCCCAAAGAACTGCGCCGACCGCGAGATGCGCGGCGTCGGGCCCGGAGTCAAGCAGACCCACAAAGAACAGTACCTTGGAATTGTTGAAAGTAAAGACGGTGCACGGCGTCGGGGAGGTGAGGCTTCATTGGCGCCTGCGGCGTCGGTTCCTTACGACCCCAGGGGAGGTGATGCCTCTGTTCCTTACTGCAGGGGAGGTGAGACGTCGGTTCCTTACTGTGTCGGGGAGGTGAAGTGACAGATGGCGGCGAGGAGTCAGTTCCTTATGATGGTGCGATGTCGATGAATTCAGGAGTCACCCACGTCGAGGATCGGCTCCGCGTTGATGAAGCACCGGCATCGTTGCTGCGTTGCAAGTTGGGACGTTGTGTCGTGGACGTCACGAGCGGTGTCCTCGGCTCCGGTGCAGGCAGCGGCCTCGCTGATGGCTTCGGAGTCGATGCGGCATGGCGTCAGCAGGCGTCGGGCCTATGGTGCAAGTCGGGGCGGTGCGTCGTGCTCTTCACGAGCGGTGCCCACTGCTTCAGTGCAGGTTACGGCGTCGCTTGCCGCGTCGGTGTTGCAATTTCCTTCTGTGTCAGCTGAAACAGCCATTCCAGATGCAGAGAGACAGAAGGAATGACGTCTTTGTGTCCCTGAGACTTCAGAACACGAGGCAAGCTCAGTTTCAAGCCCTTGGAGATCTTTTCTTCAAGCAGGTGACAAAGCAAACAGCAAAGTACTTTTTCTCCTTTCCTTGGCAGCAAGCAGCCACTGCAGGACAACCCCAGACAGCTAACAGCACAGGGGCAGTATTCCTCCTCAGCCTATCCAGCTCTTCTCCTTGGCAAAGGTTCCTCTTGATTTCCCAGAAGTGATCTAAAAGTCTGGGGTCTGGGCCCCTCATTTTATACACAAAAATCCTTTGTTCTCTGAAGGCAGAGAGTATCTGTACCCAGCCAAAACCAGTTCTGTGGGGCAATTTACAAGTGCACAACAACCTCCATTGTCAGTGTTAGCCCTGGCTCCAGACACACCACAGGGGGGCGGAGCCGTCATTGTGGAAGGCAGGCACAGCCCTATTCAGGTAAAGGTGCTACTCCTCCCACAACTCCAAATGCAGACCAGGCCTATTCAGCCCAGCCCTGACTCATCAGACTTCTGGAGCCACTAACCCTCTCCAGCCCCTGTCATCCAAAAGCCAGACATGCAATACACAAACCTAGCAGAGGCACACTGTATGGTTAGGCAAGAAAATACCTACTTTCTAAAAGTGGTATTTTCAAACACAGTATGTAAAAATCACCCTCACTAAAAGATGCACTTTAACATTCTGAGTTCAGGCATACTTAATTTTACTTTTCGTTCTGGTTCCCAGGGTCAGTTATGTTTATAAGATGTTATAAACAAACTCCCCATTCTGTCCTATGGGAACAGATAGCCTTGCAATAGTGAAAAACGAAATTGGCAGTAATTCACTATCAGGACATGCCACACACACAAGGGCATGTCCTGCCTTTCACATACAATGCACCCTGCCCACAGGGGTACCTTGGGCCTACCTTAGGGGTGACTAATATATAGAAAAGGGAAGGTTTAGGGACTGGCAAGTGGGTGCACTTGCCAAGCCGACATGACAGTAATAGACTGCACACAGGCTCTGCAATGGCAGACCAGAGTTACATTTTACAGGCTGCTTCTGTGGGTGGCACAATCAGTGCTGCAAGCCCACTAGCAGCATTTGATTTACAGGTCCTGGACACACACAGTGCACTGTACTAGGGTCTGACTAGTAAATCAAATAGCAAATCATGGAAACACCAATCCATAACAACAATTTACAGGGAGAGCATATGCACTTTAGCACTGATCAGCAATGGCAAAGTGCCCAGAGTCATAAAACCAACAAAAACAGTTCAGAAACATGAGGCCAAAAAGCAAAAAGTCTGGGGATAAACCCACTGAAAAAGACTGGTCTAACAGGGATTCATTGTTGAGCTGCAATAATCTATATACAATGGAGGTTCACACACCCACACCCCCTCCGAGTCCCAGGGGGTTAATATAGTTAAACTAGTTGAATGAGAGGCAATATATATACACACACAGTTCGTACAATAAAAAGCACATCAATAAAAGATTATCAACAGAAAGTCGTTTCTGGTCTTTTATTTTCAGATACTTGATATGCAATTGATGAAACCAGCCAACGTGTTTCGCCCAAACATGGGCTTCTTCAGGGCATTAAGGTAGAAATATAGGGCAATCCTCAGTAACTGGATCAAGAACGAAAAATAAATCCGTTCTGCGTTGTATTGAAGAATTCTCGTGGTAGAGAACAGTTCTGTTTTTAAACAAGGTACCGTGTAAAAATAATGTTCGAGAGATGAGTCAATGCCGTGTCCGGAACTCGTCTTGTAACCAGCGAGTCTACCAGACACGCTGGTTACAAGACGCGATTCTCTTGCTGACGGGGGGCCAGTGCAGGTCTCTCAGGTGTCCGGCGATGTGGCTGTGTCGGGGGATGTCCAGGATGAGTCGAGCTGAGGCGTTCTGGATGCGTTGGAGTCTTTTTGAAGTTTGGCTGTGGTTCCGGCGTAGAGGGAGTTGCCGTAGTCCAGTCGGCTGGTGACGAGGGCCTGGGTGACCGTCTTCCTGGTTTCGGTGGGGATCCACCGGAAGATCTTGCGCAGCATGCGTAGGATGTTGAAGCAAGACGAGGAGACGGCGTTGATTTGTCGGGTCATTGAGAGGGAGGAGTCCAGGATGAAGCCCAGGTTGCGTGCGTGGTCCGTTGGTTTGGGTGCATTGCCCAGGGCAGGGGGCCACCAGGAGTCGTCCCAGGCGGAGGGTGATGATCCTAGGATGAGGACTTCCGTTTTATCTGAGTTCAGTTTCAGGCGGCTGTTCCTCATCCACTCGGCTACGTCCTTCATCCCTTCATGTAGGTTGGTTCTGGCGGTTGTGGGGTTGTTGGTGAGGGAGAGGATCAGCTGGGTGTCGTCGGCGTAGGAGATGATGTTGAGGTTGTGTTGGCGTGCGATGGCTGCGAGGGGCTCATGTAGACGTTGAAGAGGGTGGGGCTGAGTGATGATCCTTGTGGTACGCCGCAGATGACTTCGGTGGCCTCGGAACTGAACGGGGGAGGCGGACTCTCTGGGTTCTTCCGGCGAGGAAGGAGATGATCCACTCCAGTGCCTTCTCTTGGATTCCGCCGTTGTTCAGGCGTTGCACTAGGGTGCGGTGGCAGACTGTGTCGAACGCTGCGGAGAGGTCCAGGAGGATGAGGGCCGCTGTTTCCCCGTTGTCGAGCAGGGCTCAGATGTCGTCGGTAGCTGCGATGAGGGCGGTCTCGGTGCTGTGGTTGGCCCGGAAGCCGGACTGCGAGTGGTCGAGGATCCATTCGTCTCGAGGAAGGCGGCCAGTTGTCTGTTGACGGTCTTCTCGATGACTTTGGCAGGAAAAGGAAGGAGCGAGATGGGGCGGTAGTTTTTGAGGTCGGTGGGGTCTGCTGACGGTTTCTTCAGTAGGGCGCTGAGTTCGGCGTGCTTCCAGCTCTCTGGGAAGGTGGCGGTGATGAAGGAGGTGTTGATGATGTCCCGGAGGTGGGGTGCGATGACGGCGTCGGCCTTGTTGAAGACGTGGTGAGGGCAGGGGTCGGTTGGTGATCCGGAGTGGATGGAGTTCATCGTGCGGATAGTGTCTTCGGTGTTGATAGGGGTCCAGGCTCGGAGGGTGGAGGTGGGGGGCGTTGGAACGGTCGTAGGGTACGTCGGCTGTGTGCTGAAACTGTAGTGTATGTCTGCGATCTTGCTGTGGAAGAACGAGGCGAGCGAGTTGCAGAGGTCTTGCGAGGGAGTGATGTCGTTGTTTCCGGCGCTGGGGTTCGAGAGTTCTTTGACGATGATGAAGAGTTCCTTGCTGTTGTGGGCGTTGTTGTCCAGTCGTTCCTTGAATGCGGTTTTCTTGGTGGTGTGGATCAGCTGGTGGTGTTTTCAGGTGGCGTGCTTGAGGGTGGTCATGTTGTCTGCAGTCGGGTCTCTGCGCCATGCTTTCTCGAGGGCCCGGCAGTTCTTCTTGGATATCTTGAGTTCGTCGGTGAACCAGGATGCTTTCTTGTTGCCGGGTCTGACTGGGGAGTCTTCAATGGGGCGAGGTCGTCTGCGCAGTTGGTGATCCATCTTGTGAGGTTGCTGGCGGCTTGGTTGGGGTTCGTTGAGCTGGCGGGAGGGTTCTGGCTCAGGGATGTGGTGAGTTGGTCGGTGGTGATCTTGTTCCAGCTTCTGCGCGGAAACTGTTGCGGGTGGTGGTGCGTGGTGATCCTGCTGAAGCTGAAGTGGACGCAGCTGTGGTCTGTCCAGTGGAGTCCGGTGGTGTGGCTGAAGGAGATGTCCTTGCTGGAGGAGAAGACGGGGTCAAGCGTGTGGCCGGCGAGGTGTGTGGGGGTGGTCACCAGTTGCTTGAGTCCGAGGTTGGCGAGGTTGTCCAGCAGGGTGGTGGTGTTGCGATCGTTGTTGTTCTCTAGGTGGAAGTTGAGGTCCCCAAGGAGGATGTAGTCAGCCGAGGGGAGGGCGTGCGGGCTGATGAGGTCGGCGATGTCTTCGCTGAATTGTGTGCGTGGTCCTGGGGGTCTGTAGATGAGGGTGCCTCTGAGGGTGGTCTTGGGGTCGGTGTGTATCTGGAAGTGCAGGTGTTCGCCGGCTGTGAAGGTGTCGTCGGAGTTGGTCGTGATGCGGATGGTGTTCTTGTGGACGATGGCGATGCCTCCTCCTGTCTGGTTTGCGCGGTCCCTTCGGGTGATCTTGTATCCGTCCGGGATGGCGATGGCGATGTCGGGCGCTGAGGAGGCGTTCATCCATGCTTCCGTGAGGAAAGCGACGTCTGGTGATGTGGAGTCGAGCAGGTTCCAAAGTTCCACGGCGTGTCTGTGGACGGAGCGGGTGTTGAGCAGGAAGCACTTCAGGTGGTTGCTGCTGGTGCTCGGCTTGGCGGGTGTGGTGCAGGTCCGGAGGCAGGAGAACTTGCAGGATTGGCAGGCGAAGGGTCCGTGGGTGCGTCCTGGGGTGGCACGGTGGCAGCCGGGAATGCGGCCGGTGTTGAGTGCGTTGAGGGTGGCGGTGTCGTAAGTCCGGTGGGTGGGTTGGCTGCTGCGGGGGCCAGGGGGTTTGGCGCTGGGCGCGGTCCAGGCGCGGACGGGCGCAGACGGGCTTGCCTTAGGTGCGCCTTCAGCGCGCCATCGGCGCGGCCGCGCAGCGGCCGCCATTTATGGGGAGGTGGGAGGGAGGAGCAGCTGGGAGGCGGGAGGCAGGGGCAGCGAATGGGCAGTCAGGGGCGGGGCCGCAGGGGACGCAGCGGCGGGAATGGCGAGAGGCAGCGAGGGATACAGAAGGAAAAGTGGAGAGAAAGCGGACACAAATACGGGCACAATTCAAAATGGGGCAGCGAGGGGTACAGAAGGAAAAGGGGAGAGAAAGCGGACACAAATACGGGCACAATTCAAAATGGGGCAGCGAGGGGTACAGAAGGAAAAGTGGAGAGAAAGCGGACACAAATACGGGCACAATTCAAAATGGGGCAGCGAGGGGTACAGAAGGAAAAGTGGAGAGAAAGCGGACACAAATACGGGCACAATTCAAAATGGGGCAGCGAGGGGTACAGAAGGAAAAGGGGAGAGAAAGCGGACACAAATACGGGCACAATTCAAAATGGGGCAGCGAGGGGTACAGAAGGAAAAGGGGAGAGAAAGCGGACACAAATACGGGCACAATTCAAAATGGGGCAGCGAGGGGTACAGAAGGAAAAGTGGAGAGAAAGCGGACACAAATACGGGCACAATTCAAAATGGGGCAGCGAGGGGTACAGAAGGAAAAGTGGAGAGAAAGCGGACACAAATACGGGCACAATTCAAAATGGGGCAGCGAGGGGTACAGAAGGAAAAGGGGAGAGAAAGCGGACACAAATACGGGCACAATTCAAAATGGGGCAGCGAGGGGTACAGAAGGAAAAGGGAGAGAAAGCGGACACAAATACGGGCACAATTCAAAATGGGGCAGCGAGGGGTACAGAAGGAAAAGGGGAGAGAAAGCGGACACAAATACGGGCACAATTCAAAATGGGGCAGCGAGGGGTACAGAAGGAAAAGTGGAGAGAAAGCGGACACAAATACGGGCACAATTCAAAATGGGGCAGCGAGGGGTACAGAAGGAAAAGTGGAGAGAAAGCGGACACAAATACGGGCACAATTCAAAATGGGGCAGCGAGGGGTACAGAAGGAAAAGGGAGAGAAAGCGGACACAAATACGGGCACAATTCAAAATGGGGCAGCGAGGGTACAGAAGGAAAAGGGGAGAGAAAGCGGACACAAATACGGGCACAATTCAAAATGGGGCAGCGAGGGGTACAGAAGGAAAAGGGAGAGAAAGCGGACACAAATACGGGCACAATTCAAAATGGGGCAGCGAGGGGTACAGAAGGAAAAGGGGAGAGAAAGCGGACACAAATACGGGCACAATTCAAAATGGGGCAGCGAGGGGTACAGAAGGAAAAGGGGAGAGAAAGCGGACACAAATACGGGCACAATTCAAAATGGGGCAGCGAGGGGTACAGAAGGAAAAGTGGAGAGAAAGCGGACACAAATACGGGCACAATTCAAAATGGGGCAGCGAGGGGTACAGAAGGAAAAGGGGAGAGAAAGCGGACACAAATACGGGCACAATTCAAAATGGGGCAGCGAGGGGTACAGAAGGAAAAGGGAGAGAAAGCGGACACAAATACGGGCACAGTTCAAATGGGGGCAGCGGGGGCACAAAAGGGAAAAGGGGAGACAAGCAAGCAATACGGGCACCGAGGCCACAAACAGAAGGGCGATCTTACCAGCAGCAGCAGCGGGCGGCCAGCACAGGCGGATCTGTGTGGTGGGGAGCGACCTACCTGGCAAGGTCAAGGGTCGCTCACCTCACCGCGCAGCGGCCGCCATTTATGGGGAGGTGGGAGGGAGGAGCAGCTGGGAGGCGGGAGGCAGGGGCAGCAAATGGGCAGTCAGGGGCGGGGCCGCAGGGAGCGCAGCGGCGGGAATGGCGAGAGGCAGCGAGGGGTACAGAAGGAAAAGTGGAGAGAAAGCGGACACAAATACGGGCACAATTCAAAATGGGGCAGCGAGGGTACAGAAGGAAAAGTGGAGAGAAAGCGGACACAAATACGGGCACAATTCAAAATGGGGCAGCGAGGGGTACAGAAGGAAAAGGGAGAGAAAGCAGACACAAATACGGGCACAATTCAAAATGGGGCAGCGAGGGGTACAGAAGGAAAAGGGAGAGAAAGCGGACACAAATACGGGCACAATTCAAAATGGGGCAGCGAGGGGTACAGAAGGAAAAGGGGAGAGAAAGCGGACACAAATACGGGCACAATTCAAAATGGGGCAGCGAGGGGTACAGAAGGAAAAGGGGAGAGAAAGCGGAGACAAATACAGGCACAATTCAAAATGGGGCAGCGAGGGGTACAGAAGGAAAAGGGGAGAGAAAGCGGACACAAATACGGGCACAATTCAAAATGGGGCAGCGAGGGGTACAGAAGGAAAAGTGGAGAGAAAGCGGACACAAATACGGGCACAATTCAAAATGGGGCAGCGAGGGGTACAGAAGGAAAAGGGGAGAGAAAGCGGACACAAATACGGGCACAATTCAAAATGGGGCAGCGAGGGGTACAGAAGGAAAAGGGGAGAGAAAGCGGACACAAATACGGGCACAATTCAAAATGGGGCAGCGAGGGGTACAGAAGGAAAAGTGGAGAGAAAGCGGACACAAATACGGGCACAATTCAAAATGGGGCAGCGAGGGGTACAGAAGGAAAAGTGGAGAGAAAGCGGACACAAATACGGGCACAATTCAAAATGGGGCAGCAAGGGGTACAGAAGGAAAAGGGGAGAGAAAGCGGACACAAATACGGGCACAATTCAAAATGGGGCAGCGAGGGGTACAGAAGGAAAAGGGAGAGAAAGCGGACACAAATACGGGCACAATTCAAAATGGGGCAGCGAGGGGTACAGAAGGAAAAGGGAGAGAAAGCGGACACAAATACGGGCACAATTCAAAATGGGGCAGCGAGGGGTACAGAAGGAAAAGGGAGAGAAAGCGGACACAAATACGGGCACAATTCAAAATGGGGCAGCGAGGGGTACAGAAGGAAAAGGGAGAGAAAGCGGACACAAATACGGGCACAATTCAAAATGGGGCAGCGAGGGGTACAGAAGGAAAAGTGGAGAGAAAGCGGACACAAATACGGGCACAATTCAAAATGGGGCAGCGAGGGGTACAGAAGGAAAAGGGAGAGAAAGCGGACACAAATACGGGCACAATTCAAAATGGGGCAGCGAGGGGTACAGAAGGAAAAGGGGAGAGAAAGCGGACACAAATACGGGCACAGTTCAAATGGGGGCAGCGGGGGCACAAAAGGGAAAAGGGGAGACAAGCAAGCAATACGGGCACCGAGGCCACAAACGGAAGGGCGATCTTACCAGCAGCAGCAGCGGGCGGCCAGCACAGGCGGATCTGTGTGGTGGGGGAGCGACCTACCAGGTAAATAGGATAATGCAGAGATAGCAAGAATTTATAAACGGATAAATTGAATAGGATTTGGGAAAAAAATAAAATTAGGAAATGGGTAGAAATAAATAGTTCAAAATAAGGAGCAGTAAAAGTTAGTGAAATATATATTAATATTAACAACAGGAGGACTTACTGGGGCCAGCAGAGCCATCGGAGGAGGAGCATTCTTGGGAGGTACCTCCAGCTCCCGCCTTGGATGACCTCTTATTGCCCCTGGATGCTGATGTAAGACATACTTAAAGAAACAAAAAATTATTGGTGGTAAATAAATAATCTCTCCAAAAAGATTTTTTGAGAGGAAATGGCAATTGCAATAACATTGACCTTTCCTAAATCAGATCGACCAGTAGTAGAGACTAGTATCACGATCGCAGACCGTCCTATCTTTATTCCACATTTCCTAAACCTACCTAGCCCGCCTATTCCAAAGACTTTGAAATAAATTGAAAAGAATGATGTTTGCTTCTAAGTTCTTTCATCTCATTCGCAATCATTCTCAACCCCTTTGATGGGCCAATTCACTAAGTCTGCATTTTGTCCTTAAATGCATAGATGGATGCATGCAAACACCAAATTGGTTGGTTGCTTGTCACTGTACGAGATACAAAAAAGGTTCTAAGAACTGAAGTGAGAGGACGCGCGCCGCTAAATAACTAATACTAACTACCACTATCTTAGTGACAGGACAAAGGAAAGGAGTCTCTCTCTATTCTGCATTACTTCAGTTCTTACTTAATCAGCCCAAGCGAGTGCAAAGTCACAAACAAGTATGATTAGGTAGCACCGAGCACCTGTCTAGAATAACGATCACATAATATAAGCTTTGTAAACATAATTTACCTGCATGTGAACAGCATGCTTGCTATTTGGGAAAAAAATATTAGCAATAACATAGAACACACAAGTAATAATAATATTATTAATTAATTAGCTATTCACCAAGCCCCACGACCTCAACACCTAGCAGGTGAAGAAGGTCCTGCTCTCAGTCCAGGATGTCGGACCACTGGTGCATCAGCTGATTGTGGGTGCGCCGGACCCCAGAGTAGTGATACACTGCCCAGCGCACCCTCATCCAGCGCTGCTGGTGCTCCCAGAGCCCGTACCCGGACTGCTGCTTGCTGGCAGGGTGGAGGGGAGGTGCCACTGCACAAACAAGACAAGCACTGCCACCTCCACCTCTGAAAACAAGGCTCGGGCCTGCACCCCTTCTGGGCGCCACCTTCCGCAAGGAAGGGGCTCTTGGTTGCTGCCTTTTTGGGGGCATGCTTCTCTGCCATGATGCTGGGGGGCAGCAAATAAAATGTAGGAAGTATAAAAAAACAGGAAGAAGAGGGAAGGAAGTAAAAAAGAATTGGAAGGAAGTAGAGAGAAAAAATAAAGCACAAAACTCACTAAAACACAAAAAAGTAGAAAAAAACACAAAATACACATTTAGGAATACAGTGGGAAAGATAGTAAATATAAAAAAGATCTGAAAAAAGTTTTGGAAATCAAAGATTGAAAGGATTAAAGAAGGATTCAAAAAGTAGGCCCCAGCACCATAACAGAAAAAGAAACAAGATGGCCACGCACATGCGTGACCGCATGGTGCAGTTCGCACGATATTTCTGCCCAAACGCACAATCTGCATTGCTGTACGGCGGAAACGTCAAGCGAACGGGTGGGACAAACAACTCCGCCTGCTTGCGGAACTCTGCAAGCAGCGCGGTGGAGGTTTTTTGCCACTTAGCAGAGTTCTGCATACCGCTGCTATGCGAACTCTGCTCAGGCTTAGTATTTTCAGTGAATGAGTAAGATTTTTTTATTTCCATTTCCTAACTATAATGTCCCACTAACCTTTGTTTTTTCAGTGAATTTCTAAGGATTTTTTAATTCTATTTCCTAAATATAACGTCCCTGTAACCTTTGTTTTTTTTCAGTGAATTTGTAAAGTTATTTTATTATATTTCCTAACTATAACATTCCTGTAACCTTTTGTTGTTTTCAGTCAATTTGCAAAGTTTCTTTTATTATATTTCCTAACTATAACATCCCTGTAACCTTTGGTTTTTCAATTGAATTTCTACATTATTAAAAAATGTATTTCCTAACCATACCGTTCATGAAACTTCTAGGTTTCTCAGTACATTTCTAAAGTTTTTTAAATTCTATTTCCTAACTATAACATTCCTGTAATCCTTTGGTTTTTTGAGTGAATTTCAACAATTTTATACATTTTATTTTATAAATGTAACCTTTTAAGATTTCATTTCTGTGAAATGAGTATTGCATCTAAATGAATCCTCCCTGTGTATTTATTAAAGAACAGCCCACTGTTTTGTCCAACGCCTGTACCCAACTAGAGTACTCTCTACTGGCTAATTACTAAGTGCTACTTAGTTTGGATTAATGTATAGTGTATCTCCTCCACTTCAATAGTGTAAAGAAGGCTAAAGAAATATGTCCAATGGCCTAGTGTCCCTGTAAGCTTGCCATTGTGATTGTTGCTCAATTGTCTTCAACAGGTGACTGTAGAACAGAGGTCTTCAAACTGTAGGGCGCGACCCCCAGGGGGTCGTGGAGTCCTAGGAAGGGGGTCGCAGATTCCCCAGCTTCACTTGTCCCTGAAAAATACAGCCGTCCTGGGACGGCTTATTGAGATCGTTGTCAGCTGCTTGCCTGAATGAAAGGCAAATGAGCCTTATCTGGTAATCTGCAAGTGTAAAGGATTCTTGGGGGCAGTTCTGGCTCTTTGTGAAGGCAAAGATGCGTTTTTTTTTAGTGGAAGTGCAAAGAGTTAACTACTGGGCTGGGAAGTTCTTGCTTTTAATTTTAACTGCATTTACATAGCCCTTAGTGCCCCTAAAGAGGTGTTGAAGGGACAGTTATGTAAAAAAAGAAAACTGCATTACATATGCTCTGGTATTATTAAAACCTACATTTTGAAAGCACCATTTTATTGTAAATCTATGCGCACGTTTTGCAGCATTCTATCTTACCCTGTGTGTAATGCAAGTATAGAAAATTGACTTACATATTCACAGTGCTTTCCGTCACAGGCTGTGACTTCGTAGCACTAAAAATACACATCACTATTCTCCACTGCACCAATCAAGTTTTAATTCTGTGGTTCTCTGGTTACACACAGACCTCTGCAGTGCATTATCTAATAGAGGTTTCATAATGTACTACAGTGCATTTCCCACTTAGCAATAACTTTTTTTTATTTATTTTTCATTTACGTTGCCCATTATTTTATATGTAGATACTTGAAGGTGAAAGACCTAAAAAACGTACTGAATATTTTGGGCTTATTTATGAGAGGCGTGCATCGCCAAAGCATTACTTTTTTTGATGCTCCGGTGGCGCAAGCATCTCAACCATACCTATGAGGCAGTGCAAAGTCACCCTGCATGGCTTTGCATTGCCTCATAGAGATGGAGTAAGACATAGCAGCGCAAGTCACTGCGTTGCCTTACTCTGCGTCAAGGAGGTGTTCCATGGGCTTTGCGTGGGGTTCCCATGCAAAGCCCATGGATTTTGATGCTGCCCCATATTTACAAAATCACGTAAACCTGGGGCAGCTCCAAAAACTGACGCCTCTCCAGTGGAGGCGTAACGAGGAGAAATGTTTTAATTTCTCCTCGTTTTTTCCTCTTTCCATGTGTGCTGCATTCTGCAGCTCTCATAGAAATAGGAAAACGCCCCTCAGGATTGTTTTGGTGAAGGAAGGTGCCTCTTCCCATACAAAAACAATTCTGCCTACGTTGGTGCTAGGCAGCAATTTGTGAAGGGAAAAGGACTGGAATGCACCATATTTCATAATTACAGTGCATTCCTGCCCTTTCACATTGGCATAGGGCAGCGCCGCAAGAAGACTTGCAGCGCTGCCCTAGACCAATTCCTCATAAATGAAGCCCTTTGTTTTTAGCTACACCTTTGGCTACACCCCTACGCTCAATGACCTTTGGTTTGCTAAACACCGTTTAGTATCATTTCCCCACTGTAAAAATGATTTGCTGTGGTAATTGGGGGCTGTTAGAAATGGGGGTCTCTAGTTGGCAATGGTTTTCACCTTTGTCCAAGTAGGGACCCTTCCTTCTAGTCAGGGTAAGAGGGATACACTACTGAAATAACTCCTGCTCACCCCCTTCGTAGCTTGGCACGAGCAGTCAGGCTTATTTCAGAGGCAGTGTGTAAAGGATTTGCACATAACCAACAGCAATACACTGAAGACACTACAAAAAGACACCACACCAGTTTAGAAAAATATCCAATACTTTATATATTCAAAACAAGACTAAAACGATAAAAATCCAACATGCAGTACTTAAAAATATGTACTTTGTGGGGAGCTGGCGTCGGTCGGTCCGGACTGCGGTGTGGGACGGGGCAGTGTGTCGCAAGACTTACGAGCAGTGCCCCCAACCCACGGTGCGGTCACGGTTGTCGAAGTCAGTGACGGCATCGGTGAGACCAGGGCGGCGAAGTGAAGCGAGGCGGTGCGGTGCCCACAGGTCACGGTGCAAGCAGCAGCTCGGCGGCTGTCATCAGTGAGACCAGTTTGCGGTGCGAGATGCAGCGGTGCCCTCTGCGGTGCCTTCTGGGCACGGAGCCAGCAGCAGAGTCAGTGACTGAGTCGGTTGCTTTCCCCCTCTGTGGCAACTGAAACCACGGTTCCAGAGGCGGTACCCAGAGGTCAGTCTTTGCGGTCCCTGAGACTTCAGAACAGGAGGCAACAAGTAAAGAAAGTTCAGTCCAGTCCTTTCACTGCCCAAGGCAGAAGCAGCAACTGCAGGCCAAACCAACAAAGCAACAACACAGCAAAGATGCAGTACTCCTCTTGGCAGTTCTTCCAGCTCTTCTTCTTGGCAGGTTCCTTGATTCCAGCGAGTTCTAAAGTTCTAGGGTCTGGACCCCAATATTTATACTCAGTTTCTCTTTGTGCTTTTGGGCAGAGAGTGCCTGTGCCCAGCCCAAACCAGTTCCATCTTTTCTGGCCCAGCTTCCTGGCAGGAGGTGGAGACAGCATTGTCCAAGGCAGATCAGGCCCATTCAGGTGCAAGGAAATCTCCTCCCACTACTATAAATACAGCCCAGGTCTATTCAGCCCAGCCCTGACTCATCCAGGAAAGGCAGGACACACCTTGAACCCCCCAGTGGCTGTCTGATGAGAATGCACATCCCCAGCCCCTGTCACTCCAAAGCCAGACAGTCAATCCACAAACCCAGCAGAGGCTAAGCAAGAAAATACCTACTTTCTAAAAGTGGTATTTTCAAACACAGAACATAAAAATCATCTTTACTAAAAGATGCATTTTTATTCAGGCATGCTAAACCCCATTTCTCCATCTTGTCCCAATGGGAAGATATGCTTATAAGATGTTATAAGCAAACTCCCATTCTATCCTATGGGACAGATAGCCTTTCCATAGTGAAAAATGAAACACACTGTAATTCACTACCAGGACATGTCTCACACACACCAGTACATGTCCTACCTTTAATATACACGGCACCCTGCCCACAGGGGTACCTTGGGCCTACCTTAGGAGTGACTTACATGTAAGAAAAGTGAAGATTAGGGCTTGGCAAGTGTGTGCACTTGCCAGGTCGACATGGCAGTTACAAACCGCGCAGACACTGCAGTGGCAGGTCTGATAACCCTTTTCAGGGCTGCATGGGTGAGTGGCATAATCAGTACTGCAATCCCACCAGCAGCATTTGATTTACAGGCCCTGGCACCCTCAGTGCACTTTACTAGGGACTTACTAGTAAGTCAAACATGCCAATCATGGAAACACCAATCCATAATACAATTTACAATAGGAGCACTTGCACTTTAACACTGAAAAGCAGTGAGAAAGTGTGCAGAGACACTGAACCAGCAAAAACAGAGCCAAAACTAGGAGGTCAGAAAGGAAAAAAACAGGGGAAACATGCAAAAAGATGCCAGGTCTAACAGGGGCATTTATGGTTGTCGATAGATGTTGATGATGAGAACCAGTTTCTAGAAAATTTTGTCAGAAGGGGTCCTTATGCCTAAAAAGGTTTGACAAGGGGGTCTCGACATCAAAAAGTTTGAAGACCACTGCTGTAGAAAGTGGTACTACAGTGAAAACACGCTTGTTGATTTCTACTTTGCAGAAGTAAGTGCTTGTTTCTGTGTGCAGCTGTCACTGTATTCCTAGGCATGAACAACCCCTGGCCAACATTTTGGGAAAATGTGCTGGAGGAGCCTTTTAGTAAGGTATGGACCATTATTTGGTTGAGTGGATCAACCCCTTACAAAAAATTTTGGAAAATGTGCTGGAGGAGCCTTTTAGCAAGGTATTCATCATTATTTGTTTGAGTGGATTAATAACTGTAACTTTTTTCTAACTTTGTTTGATCTTCATGACGATGTTGCGATCCCCACAGTGACACCGTAAAGGGTGCATGTTTTTGAGAGACTGAAACATATATATAGACATATTTCAATTAATGTTTGACACTATTTGTCTGGTAATATACTCTTTAAACTTGAGTTTCTGTAATGATTTTTTTTTAAAATGCTTTTACTTGGTGTTTCAAGTATTCGCGGTGACGCTGGAAGTCGCGAGGACGTCGGTAATCATGAAGAGCACGTGTTTTTCAGAAACACTGAAACACATATATAGACATATTTGAATTAATCTTTGACAATAGTTGTTTAGTAGTATACTCTTTAAACTTGAGTTTCTGTAATGATTTTTCAAGAGAATCACTTTTACTTGGTGTTTTAGGTTTTCGCGGCGATGCCCGAGCCGCGATGATGTCAGTAATCGTTAAGTGCACGTGTTTTTGGCAAAGTTCATAATAGATGTTTATACATATTAGATTGTATGTTGAACATTAGTGGTTTCATATGATAAGGTTAAGACTTATGTTTGAGTACTTAATTTGATCAAAATCTTTTTTATTTTGAATTTCCGGTCTTTGTGATGACGCCGGTCCTCGTGAACATCTTGTAACTGGGAAAGAAAGGAATATGATTGGATGATGCACTTTTCAAATATAAGAATAGGAAGAACACACCCATTTACCTTTCTTGAATATTCTTTGAGAGAACTTCACTGTGAGGAGCTCAGTAACATTTACTGTTGTGTTTTTTTTCCATCTTTTCGGGAAAAATAGCAATTCAGCTTCTAGAAGTACTACAGGTAAAACACCAGGAGGAGCAGGAGGATGAGGAAGTCCTCGAGGTGCACTATGGTGATCCCAAAGATGAGGGGCCTCCCCAGAAGAAAACAAGCATTGCATGAGATTTTTTCTCCTTTCCTTTGGGTGAATCAAAGACAGTTGCCAAAATTGTACAGTGCACATTATGCAATAAGAAACAATCAAGGGGCACAAATAAAAAATATTTTTGCGGGACTACGTCCATGCTTTATCACCTGAAAATGACCAGGAAAATCATTTGAAAGCAGCAAGAAGACAGAGAGAGGCTGTAGGACCCTCAACTTCATTGGCAGCAGCAACAACACCAGGGCAGAGATTCCCTTTGCAGGTGCAAACTCAGCCTGAAGAGCTTTGCCGGATGGCATCATATTGCATGGACTGCGGAGTTGGGCTCAGTGCTGGAGTGCAATCCATAGCAGCTCTCCACAATGCTGCAAAGACCCACAAATTATATTTTTTTGTTGGGCCCTAGATAGGTTTCCCACATTTTTGAGTGCTTGTTGAAGTTTTTGCACTCCCAATTGCAATTTTTGTTACTACCAAAAAAAAGAAAAAAATTAAAACTTTAAAAATCACAAAAAAAACAAAAACCATTAAAAAAACATTTTTACAGTTAAAAAATAAGCTGAATGAATGGATGTGTGCATAAGTATGTCTATAGTGATTGAATGAGTGCATTACTGGTGCATGGATGATTAAATGAGTGCATGAGTGATGCATGAGTGATTGAATGAGTGCATGAGTGGTGCATGGATGACAGAATCAGTGTATGAGTGGTGTATGCATGATTGAATGAGTACATGAGTGCTGCACGGATAATTGTATGAAAGCATGACTAATGGATGGATGATTGAATGAGTGCATGAGTGGTGAATGGATGATTCAATGTGTGCATGAATGGTGCATGACTGACTGAATGACTGTATGAGTAGTGCATGGATGATTGAAAGAGTGCATCACTGGTATATGGATGTTGGAAAGAGTGCATGAGTGGTGTCTGGATAATTGTATAAGGGCTTGAGTAGTGTTTGGATGATTGTATAAATGCATGAGTGGAGCATGAATGTTAGTATAATTGCATGAGTGGTGCATGGATTATTGAATGTGTGAATGAGTGGTGTATTTATGATTGAATGAGTGCATGAGTGGTGTATGGGTGATTAAACAAGTGCATCAGTGGTGTTTAGATGCTTGAATGAGTGCATTAATGATGCTTCAATGATTGAATGAGTGCATGAGTGGTATATGGATGATTGAACAAGTTCATGAATAGTGCCTGGATGATTGCATGCATGCAGGAGTGGAGAATGAATGTTAGTATAAGTGCATGAGTGGTGCATGAGTGATTGAATGAGTGCATGAGTGGTGAATGGATGACTGAATGAGTGCATGAATGATGGATGAATAATTGAATAGCTGCATGAGTGGTATAAGGATGATTGTATGAATGCATGAGTGGTACATGGATGATTGGATGAGTGCATAAGGGGTGTATGGATGTTTTTGAATAAGTGCATGAGTGGTGCATGGATGATTGAATGAGTACATGACTGGCAGATGAATGATTAAATGAGTGCATGAGTGGTACATGGATAATTGAAAGAGTACATGAGTGGTGTATGGATTATTGAATGAGTGAATAAGTGAAGCATGGATGATTGAATGAGTGCGTGAGCGGTGCATGAATAATTGAATGAGTGCATGAGTGGTGCGTGGATAACTTAATGAGTGAATGAATGGTATACAGATGATTTAAATAGTGCATTAGTGGTGCATGGATGATTGAATGAGTGCATAAGTAATGCATGGATGATTGAACGAGTGCATGACTGGTGCACGGATGATTGAATGAGTGCCTGTATAGGTGAGTGAATGGCTGCATGACTGCCTGTGTGGGTGAGTGAATGGGTGCATCAGTGCCTGTATGGGTGACTGACTGATTGTGTGAGTTGCTGTATGGGTGAGTCAGTAGCTACGTGAGTGCCAATACAGAGGAGTGCATGGATGTCTGAGGGACTCGATGAATGAGTGATAGGCTGTGTGTGAGGGTGTGTGTATACGTAAGTGTTTAAGTGACTGTGTGTATGAGTATCTGCCTTTTTATAGTAGAAATGTCTTCTAAAACATGTATTGGCATTGAACAGCACCCGCTCTGGAAAAAGAAAAACAAGATGAAGAAATGTTAGCATTTGATCTTCAACATTAGAAAATCATAGCAATATACTGTACTTATACTGTAACATTTTATTGCAACAGAGTAAAAACATAATTTCCTCTTCTTCACTGTTCTCAGCTTTCATACATGTTCACCATAATTAGTGGTCTATATGAAGCATCATCCTCAAACATTGGGGAAAAAACATCACTAGAAATAAGTGGTAGTATGCACTGCACTCACTACAATTAATTAATTAGTGGCTTTTTCTAGACTCACTACAATAATGTGAGAAATGATAGGCTATGACAGTTTATTTAAATTCTTATATCTGGTACAATATCACATATAATTGTGAAATTGTCTTCATTTTTGCAGATCCTTTTGAAAACATCCTCCCTTGTAGGCCAAGTTATGCACAAAGTAGTGATGATCAATGTACAGAAAATTGTAGATAGTAGTATGTAGAAGTTGATGTTGGCGAAACAAAAGGGGTTATTTTTCAGTTTGGAAGTCACTTTTTACTTCCAACCTAAAGCTACTGTAATTGCAGTATATCTATTCTGTTTTTAGTGTAATTAGAGAACGTAGGGGCATATTACCAAGGATGTGCGATAATTATCGCAAAGCGCACTTAGCGCTGTTTTTTTTATCGCCGGCTATTGCTGGATTACATCGCGGAGATAACACGTTATTATCAACGCTTATCTCCAAGGCGATAGAAAATCCAGCGATAGCGGCGAACCCAGCAATAGCGCGCGAAATCCAGCGATAAATTCCATGCTCTAATGAAAAGCTTGCTAATAGGCAGGTGAGGACTTAACCTTACAATCCACCTCCCATTGACTAGAATGGTTAAGTCAAGTTTTAAAGAGGTGTTAGATTCCAGCGATAATCGCGGTTAGAGCGCATTATTTTATCGCTTCGTGGGCATTGCTAATAGGGGGAAGTTGTGTTTGCGACTGTTTTCAGTCGCTTTTAGTTGGGAACGCCTACTTTGCATATCATTAGCGATAATTATCGCTGACATGCAAAGCGGCAAGGAAACGGCCGCTTTCGCCATAAAGCTGTCGCTAACAGCTGTTAGCGACAACTTGCTAATAGGGCGATAAAAATATCGCCGCTTTAGCGGCAAAAAGTGCCGCTAAAGTGGCGATACTGCCCTTGATAATATGCCCCGTAGTGTTTAGTTGTTATATAAAGTCATTTGTTGAAGATAAAAGAACTCTTGCAGTTCCAACAAGTTTTTTTATGACATTACTCCCAATGGGGTGAATAATGTCTAATAGACCAATAAACAACGTAATAGAAAATACCCTACACAAATGTTTTAGCAGAAATTCTCCTTAGAACTTTGGGTGTAGAAAGAACAGGTATAAGTTTAGTAATCTCCTAGGTAGTCTTGCTTTTTTATGGCGATTGATATCATTGCATTCTGTCTATCCATATTGGGATCTGAAATAGGCAGCGTAGTCCTCCAGAAGTTGAATGAACTCCTTGATGAAAGATAATAGCCGAAGTAGTAAAAGTCCTTCCTGAAATTGATATTTGTCCAGCTACGTAGTTTGTCTTTTCAGTTTCCAATTTTGAACCATCTACTCTGCATTGTTGTAGCATCAGTATAAGATATTTTCCAGTTGTTTGTAGAAACAATGTAGACATATCTTCATATTTGCAATTTGGACACATCAAATTTCTTTGACCTTTTTGAGCAATTTGCCAAAAGGCACGGATTTAGAATCTGGTAATGTCAAGTAGATGAATCGGTTTGAGTTAATTACAGTGCTGGATGTGAATCCACAATCTTCACAGTCATGATTCCATTTATTTCTCAATCCAAATAACTCATTCATATTTACTCCTTATTCCTCTAACACTCCTAGCATCACCATAACAAATTCTTGTGCATCTTTTTGAATATTTAGAAAAAACACTACTGATCTAGTCAATATATCTATAAGATCTCAGATTCCTGAAGCAGAATGTATTACACTTCTGTTACTCAATAAACGTTGCAGCAAACCATATAGTGTAGAACAGATTCTCTTATCTCTTTTTTGTTCAATTTGGTTTACAACAGGTGGCAAATTGAAGAGTACATTGAGAGCCAGATTTGCATAGCAGTTGAACCCTGAACTGTTCTCCAACTGGTAACCTACAATTTCTCCATCATTTAGTAGTTTTCTCTTCTTTGCTCCTTGGCAATTGTCCTTCTGTCCTTCTTTTTCTTCAGCATCCATGCACTGCTTTGTTATCTTCTGCTTTGCACAGATTATCAGTTTCTCTTAAACAGGGTACTGGCCTAAATGAGGAGAGTATAAACTCAACTGATTGCACTCAATAGATAGATAGTTTATTTTGACCAATCATATGATCATTACACCAGCATACAAAACATACATTTAAATACAAAACTTTAAAAAAACAATCAGGTAATAATTACTACATCCATTTTAAACCCCCGCCTCAGATAAAAATTTAAAAGTAGCAGCAAGAGGACTAAAAAAGGATAAAAAAAGTCAATTGTCCAAGGACATCACCACATTAAGTTCATTTCAGGGCCTTGGATCTCAACCACCACGCATACAATAAGAATCTTGAGACAGCAAAGACAATGCACTGTGAAGTGTCAGGTCGTAAAATCCGAAGAGCTTCCATTGGCCTGGAGAAAGAGAACAATCGGCAGACTGGAATGATCCAAGCTCTCCTGATAGCCTTGTACATAGGACAGAAGAAGAGAAAGTGCTCAATGGATTCTTCTGCACTTAAGCATATTGGGCAGATAGGCGATAGTCCAGCATTTGTCCATTTACATTTCCAGAGATTCAATGGAAGTGAACCAAATCTTAGTTGAATATAAAGTGCTCGTGCATGGGGGGTTCTATTTGATCCATAAAGGGTTCAAAATTAAAACTATATTTTACATCTAAAAATTGCATTGTTAAAACTCCATACGATGTACTTTCAGTGCAAATAGAATTGATATAGACCCAGAATTTCTTTTTTAATATGGGGGCCAACTTTTTAGTTATAGAACCTGGGTTCTCCCACAGCGATGCAAGGCCCAAGCGGTATAGCCATTCTCTAATCCTTGAAAACCATAACAAGGTGCCTTTCTGTTTTTGGACATTTAAAAGTTCCACCACTGCCTCTCTTACTTTAATCTCTGTAGTATTTGCCCAAATCCTTATCCAGAACATCAAGGTTCTGAGGACTGCATGATACGAGATAGATTTCACACCCAAATCGAGACGCAGTGGTAAAATCGGAGTACTGGTCGGAACATTAAGTATGGCTCTAAGAAATTTATTTTCCGCTATTTCGAATTTTTTGGTATTCTCCATGCCCCATAGTTCAGCCCCATATAGGGCTGCCCCATGAGCTTTCGCCTTGTGTATCTCTAGTGCAGGGGAAATGGGGCGATAGGATGAGCCTCTCAGTCTCCTTACTATAGCACAATCCACTATCTGCAAAGTAGATTCACTCTTTAAAATTTGCGAAGACCACGCAAGGTTGTCATTAATTCTAACGCCCAGGTAATCAAACACCTTAACCTGCTCAAGTTGTTGAGAACCCAATATTAACTTATTTTTGGAGCGTTTGTAAGGATTGAAAACCATAAATTTGGTTTTAGAGCAGTTGATTTCCAAACCTCTAGCCCTGCATGCGTCAGCAAATTTGTTCAAAATATTTTGGATCCCCTTAGGGGTCTTAGAGATGAGAAGTGTGTCGTCCGTGAAAAGTAACGCCGGCAGGAAATTACCTGCCAGTCTCGGAGGATCACCACCACATCCAAAGAGTTCCTGAATCAACCCATTTATGAACAGAGTAAATATTGTGGGAGCTAATACGCACCCTTGGCACACACCTTTGAGGATTGGAATGTTATTCGTAAGGCTGCCTTCAGGGTTCCATCTAACTTTAGCATAATTAGCATCATGCAGTCGAATCAATAACTGGAGTAGGTCCTTAGGTAGCTCAAGGTCCCTCAAGACAGCCCACAACTTATTACGATCAATAGAATCGAAGGCTGTCTTGAGGTCAACAAAGACAACATATAAGTGACCTTTCAATATCTTCACCTCCTTCCAGATAAGCAGTAAAAATTTAAAAACTTGATCTAAAGTGCTTGTGCTTGGTCTAAAACCTGCCTGTAGATGGGAAATAACATTCTTTTCTTCCATCCAGCTCTGGATACGTAGCAGAATAATCTTACAAAACAATTTTTGTGGGACGTCTAGTAAACTTATTGGTCTATAATTAGCCGGGTCCCCTTTGTTACCCTTTTTAAAAATTGGGATTATTTCCGCTCCTTTCCAGGTTGGAGGAATTTCACCACCTAACTGTATAGCATTAAAAACCTTTTGGAGCAAAGGGGCCCAGATGGTCGGTTCAGCTCTGAATAAGTCTCCAGGAAGTCTATCGAGACCAGGTGCTTTTCCCACTTTGAGTTCATTAATTGCATTGATGGTTTCTTTTAGGGAAAACAGTTCGATCGACTCCTGGGAGACTTCTAAAGAATTACCATAAACAGGTACCTTTGTTCCCTTGTTTATAATCGAGGTAGCCTCACTGGCATAGAGCTTTGTGAGGTATTCTTCCCATACCTGGGGCTGAATATAATAATCCTCAGTAACAGATTGCTTTGTCGACCCTTTTGCTAGTAGGTGCCAAAACGTTTGGCCGTCTTTTTGCTTTGACGCTTCTACTAGGGAGAGCCAAATATTAGACTCCCATAGCCTTTTTGCTTCATCCTGAACCCTCTTGTATTGTTTCCTCCTATTTGAGGTAGCCACTTGATCTCCACATTTTACTGCTTCCACAAGGTTTGCCTTTGCAATTCTACATTCCTCATTATACCACGGGGCATTAAATCTCTTAGGAGTGTCTGGGTTAAAAGACTTAATAAAATATTGTTTAATGCTGTTGATCAATTTCATAAACCATCCTAAAATAATATCCGACTCTTGATAATGCACGGGACCTAGAGCCATTAGTGTCAGAACCACTTCTTCATAAATTTTTGAGATCGATTGATCGTTCGCTATCAAGCTCGGCCATTTAATACGTCTATTATTATTGGTTGTGTTAATGGGGCCCATATATTTAGTTGGGGAGGTCTCAGCAGTAACTAACCCGGATAATACCACGCTTAAGGCATTGTGGTCGCTATCCTCTCTTTGCAATACGGACATGTTCAGCACATGGGACCACAGGGCAAGGTCCACCATTACATAATCAATCCTGCTTTTTAAATTACCCCTATTAAAGGTGTATTCTGCTGCGGCATCCGCTGCCATCCGCCCATTGCAGGCCCTTAGCCCATGTGCAAGGGTCAGGGACAAAACCTGTTGACCCACCTTCGTTACTCTCTTAATTGGGGGATTGGATAATTTCTTTATACCCCTAGCAGTCTCCTCCTCTTGCACTAAGTTTTGGATATACTCGACAGGTTCATAAGTTACATTAAAATCTCCTGCCAGGATTATTGGCGAGCCCCCAGTTTGTTTATCAAGATAGTCAGATAACGTTAGTATAGTTTCTGAGGGCCTATGCTGACTCGTAAACCTATTATAAATATTAAACAATCTGATTTGTACGTTTTTTTGGGCCAAACTAAATCGATACCTAGGATCTCCTGCGAGTTGACCCTCAAAGTTTTAATTCTACAATTCAGTGATAGCCTGACCCAAATTAGCAGCCCCCCTGCCGAACGGCCAGCCCTAGAAGGTCTAGCTTCAATACTAAAAGTAGAAAACCCAACCCTATGAACCTGTACATCAGCCCAAGTCTCTTGAAATATACAAACATGATATTTGTCAATTAAGTTACCCCATTCCGGGTCATTTAATTTGGATCTGATACCAGCTAGATTCCAGGATAAGATCTGTATAACCTGGTCAGTATCCTTACTCTGCCTTTGGCATGTATTTACTGGAGGGTTCGAATCAGTAGAAATACAGGGTATTCCGTTTGTCATTAGCACTGTCGGCCGAATATTGGTTATATTCTTGCCCTCCAAAGTTTTGAAAACTGGAATGTCCTTCACCATAGAACACAATACTACATTGTTCTCCAGATCTTTGTCCATATCTATAGGGTTGTGAGAAAGTTCGAGGGCCTTTCGGGATATAGATTGAGTTATATTCCTATTAGTGCCCACTGTATTTTTACAAGTCAAATCAACCTCTTTCATAGGTGTTGCTGCAGGGGAGATCATCAAATCTATACCTGCCAAATTTAGTCAATCCAGGCTATCTAAATTAGAAAGAGCTTCGAATCTATTACTAAGTGCAAGGGGGGAAGACATTTGCCACCTGGGACGATTATAGGATGTTGGGGCCTGATGTTGGGAGTGTTGGGAGTGCAACCTGGATCGATTAAGATGCCTGTAGAAAAAGCCAAGGGGCACAAGGCTGATGCTGTCTTCTACCCTGTGCCCTGGGGTTTTCCTCCAGCTATCAAGAAGGTGGCCAGCCAAACCTGGCGATCTACAATTGACCACAATGCAGTCCCCCTTGTGGATTTCTGTGATGGACCTACCCAGTGCGTTCTACGAGTAAACATAATATCGTGATAATTATGGGTAGAGAAGTCAGAGTTATGAGTTAGCCAGTGGCATACCTTGTTTTTTAGTTGTATATAAGATTCCTTAAACTCCTTCCTAAGGGAAGGAACATTAGTCAAAATCACAACATAGGGACAGCAATCAGGGGGAAGATGCAGAGTAACCCTGCCGTCACTATTCTCACCTAAGGGTGTTCCCTTCATGAGTGTATTCCCCAGTTGTGAAGCTCCAAGCGTACCACTAACCAGATTCAAATTAACTCTAGTTAGGACTCTATTTCCATCAGTTTCACAATGCCTAGTGGTGTCTCCAGTGTAAATTGGTGGACCTAAATGCTTGTTCTTTTGATCTGTGGGCTTAACTAAGGAAAACCAGTAAATAACTGGATCAGTGGCCTATGTATCTTTCCACATCTAAGTCACGATTATTCAATATCTGGTGTCTATAAGAGGTTCCTCATGATCATAAAGAACCAATGGGTAAAGCAACAAGGATGCCGGATAGATTCAATGATGACGCACAAACGAATGCACGGAGTGATACATACAAAGGATCACACCTAAGCTGGTCAGTAATGTATTTAGGTATCAACCAATTTGCAGATTCCTTATGCTAAAGGAATATATCAAAGATCCAGATGGGAACCCAAAAAGAAGGCGCACATATAAGCATGAATCCCGCAAATCTGATTAATTTTTGTCAATTTAAATGCATCCTATATGCTCAAGTTCAATTCCGGCAGCCGGTATAAAGCTACCATTATGTCTCCAACAGCCAAGCGTCACGGCATCCTTGTTGCTTTACCCATTGGTTCTTTATGATCATGAGGAACCTCTTATAGACACCAGATATTGAATAATCGTGACTTAGATGTGGAAAGATACATAGGCCACTGATCCAGTTATTTACTGGTTTTCCTTTGGCGAAGACTGATCTATTCTAAAACGTCCAGTGCCCTGAAGAAGTCCTTTAAAGGACGAAACGCGTTGGCTGTATCACTGTGAAAACTGATGTTTATGACCACATTTTTAATAACAGAAATTGGAATAAAGAAAAAGTGTTTGAAGTACATTTGTGTTGCATATAGTTTACACAGTTGTTTTTGGGCTCTTTTTCTCTTCTGCTTTTGAAATCAACGTGTGGTGCACCTGTGCTTATGTTTTAAATTGTCCCTGTAAATTAGTATGCTTTCTTACTTTGCATGGATCTAGTCCTTGCAAATAGCTATTTTCTGTTTTAAACTTCTGCAAGGAAACTTACAGAGGTCATTTCTCAATATATCAATTTATTGCTGTTGTATACTGCAAACACTACTACAGTTCCATTTATATATAGGGGCCTGTCTACGCCTTCCTTGCACCTCTTCAGCAATCTCTTCCTTTACATTCCTTGCTACCATCACCTCTTTCGCAATAGGAGTATCATTCCTCATCTCATAACATTGTCCAGATTAATCAACTGCATGCACTAATGTGTTCTCTTGGAAGTAGCTTTCTTCATTAAAGAAAGGCTCAGCGCTAGAAGTATGTCTCCATTCACCACTAAAATCTTTGCAAAAGTTAGTTCTACTGACAAGTCTTTTCTTTTGGCTTATTCTCCTCATAGACAAAACTATTTTGTCCAGTGCCTTCATTCTGTTTACAATCAAGATAAATAGCCTTATCAACTATACCCTCAAAACATTCCTTTTGCCTGATTGCTTCTCTTCTTCTTTTAAGCTTCTTCATAGATGTTAATACATTGTAAATTACTCTAGTACAGAACCATCTAACTCTGATTTCCTTGAACAGCCTCTTCGTTCTAGTTAAAGTCTCTCATTTTTTAGACAATTTCTTACTTTTTACATGAGACATGTTGACCTCGTTAGTTGGTGTTAAACTTTCTTTCTTCTTTACTTTACTGTACAGTGTTTCTAGTTGTGCACATATAATTTTAAGGAATGCCTTTGCCCTCTTACCAGTGGTTCTTTTCTCTTTGTCAGCTTTTTCTGAGTATGTGGCTAACATTTTAAGCACATAGCACCATGCCTTATGGCCTAGTGCAGCCTACCTTAATGAACACTTATACGTGTTTGAAGAGCAGTTTACACCATATCTAGGAGTGTTAAATGTTACAGTGTGCATAGATGTTTTAGTGTCTGTCTGTTTTTCTACTTAGGTATGTCAGATTGAAGTCTGGGTGGCAGGGTGGATGTATATTTGTCAAGGGATTTTAAATGCCAAGTCTGCCAAAGAGTAAATGTGCATACACAGGCTCAAGTGTACCAGGCCCAAGACATGTTTAAAGGGCAACTTGTTTAGATAGAGACCTAAAGTGTCAGGTCTTCAGTACAAATATGATTGAGTGTGTCAGTAACTATGTGATGGTATAATTGCAGATGTAAGTAGGTTTGCTGATATAGCACTATCTCTGTGACAGAATGGGTCTCTAAATGTGTATGTAAGGGGCTGCATGGATTGCCTCCTGGGTGTGTTAGTGAGTATTGTTTTTTTTTAAGTCTGCGTGCAACTGCCTCCATTAGCGCTACAAACATATCACTTGTGCCTCTCTGTCTGAGTGAATCTATTTGTGCATCTGTCGCTATGTCAGTGGGTGTTTCTGTGCCTGTCTGCTTTTCTACTAAGGTGTGTTAGATTAAAGTATGGATGGCAGATTGCATGTTTAATAGCCTACATGAGTTTGTATGAGTGCATATAGCTCATTGAATCTTCAGAGTAGATATATTACCTTTTAATCAGATACCAGCCTGCTGTATAGCCTACTTATACCCTAACTCAAAGAAGACTTTGATGTAGTAGAAAAACAGTTTATGGCTTGTGTTGGAGTTTGAAATGTATAGATTGGTGTTGCATGCTGACATGAGCACACACGAGCGTGACGTTCCGTCATAGCTCGTGGCTGTCTCGTGTCGCTGGGAGAATGTTTGGGTTTAAATGTATGGAGTGTTGTTTGATGACTGGATGGTGGGAGTTGGGGCATTCTGAACTTGGACTTCTTGATGGACAGACGTGTTCTTCATTATTAAACTCACGTCTCTACAACCTTCGTCTCCGCCTTCTTATTTTTTGCGGACCTATCAACTTCCTACACTGGCGACGAGCGGGATCACCCCTCAAAATTATTATTTTTTTTTTGGGGCAATTTCGTCGGAAACTGATTGTACTTACGGACAGTACATTTTACTAAGCTATTGTTATAAGCTTAGTCTACGCCGCTTAGCGCTTCCTTGCTGGAGTTCCTGCCTGTTCCCGTTTTACCTCATTTGAAGGGTTTCGGATTTTATACCTCGGCCGCTTTTGCTTCAACAGTTTCTGTGTTCGCGAGCTCCTCTGACGGATTGGAATTCCGGAGCAGCCATCTTCACAGACGCACTGGATTAGCCTTCACGTTCACTGTCATCACGTCATCACGCTCATCACGCAACGTGACCGCCGACATGACTGCCTCTTTGTTGTCTCTCCACAGCTCTGTTACCTAGCAACTGCTTTCACCGGCATTCATCACGAAGTGGCAGTACATCTCACGCTGAAATCGGAAGATCAGGACATCAAGGTTACTGTGGTAATATTTACCCTTCGGTGACATGCACACCGCGTGCCATTAAAATGCATTTGTACTGTTTTCACTTGTTTTTTAATGCTACATATTAGCGTGTTTCCCAGTCTTACTGTTTTTGTTTTTTGTTTTTTTTTTCCTTCATTTTATTTAACCATGTCAGGGATCGTTCCTCCGCCATCATTTCTATCTTCTCCTGGTGAACCTCCCATGGCCTGGGAAATATGGGAACCTGTTTTTTTTAGCATATGTGGAAGTTTTGGAAGGGGCAGAGTGTGAACCTCAGAGGAAACTTTCATTGCTAAAACATTGCTTAGGTGGTATTGCCTTAAAAGAATTCAAGACTTTGCCTCCTTTAATTAATCCAGGTAATATTGACGTATATAAGTATGCCTCCTCACAACTTAATATACGGTATGGTAAAAAGAAAAATATTGTGATGGAAAGGTTTATTTTTTACTCACGGAAACAACGTTCCGATGAACCTATTGAAGATTTTGTATCCGCTCTTAGGTCACTGGCTGTTACATGTGATTTCGAGCACATATCATACGAGCAAGTCCTCAGAGACCAGATTTTAATGAGGACAAACAACAAGAAAGTTCAAGAACGTTTATGGACTACATCTGACATGTCATTGAATAACGCCATTGACATAGCCAAGTCCATAGAACACTCTGAGAAATTTGTGAAAGAAATTAGAGGCAATGATAAAAGTGACGTTTTCAACGTTTCTAAAGAGTATGATAAACAAAAGAAATTCTTTCCACAGAGAAATGATAACTCATCAAAATTTGATGGTAGATTTAAAGGAACAAAGTACGAAAAAAGGAACTCTCAATTACTTTGCTATAGATATGGAAGCGACGGTCATTTGGCTGACTTTAAATATTGTCCTGCTATAGGAAAAACTTGTTCAAAATGCAATAAGAAGGGTCACTTTGGGAAATTTTGCAGAGCAGTTCCTAAAAGAGTGAATTACGTTCAAGACATGTGTGATCATGACCCTCCTTATGAGGACAATGAATACGAAGTCAATACAGTCATCAATATTTGTGGGGGTGGAGAATGTACTAAATTTCCTTCATGTTTCATTACTGTTAATGACATTGATTTGGAATTTCTTGTGGATTCATGTGCATGGTACACCATTATTTCTTTAGACATTTTTCATGACAAGTGGCCTAACGAAACACTTTCTCCCCCTGATGTATCTCCTGGAGGTTACACAGGACACAAGATTGACCTTATTGGTTTTTTCTGTGCTAATCTAGTGTTTTCAGGTCGCGATATGTTTGGGAAAATATATGTAGCAAGATCAGGGCAGTCATTATTAGGGTGGCCGCATCAACAACAATTAGGAATCAAACTTGACCCTAGAGCAGTTTATGCTGTTGAATCTTACAATGTTACCCACAAAGACAACTCCCATTTTCTTGATAAATTAAAGAAATTATTTCCCAATCTTTTCAGTGGAGATTTAGGGAGATATCAGGGTTTTGAACATGTCATTAGGCTACACGACAATGTTGTTCCAGTTCGTCACAAAGTGAGGAATGTTCCTCTCACTTACAGGAACAAATTGAAGGACATGCTTAAAGACTTGTGTCAAAAAAACGTTATAGAACCCATTGAGTCATCACCTTGGGTTTCTCCCATTGTGATTTCCATTAAATCTTCAGGAGAGCTTAGGCTGTGTGTGGACCTTCGCAGTGTGAATAATGCTATTTGGGTAGATGCTCACCCTTTGCCCAATCTTCATGAGATGGTCTCTACGTTGGTTGGTGCACAAGTATTTTCATGCATCGATTTAGCTAGTGCTTACCACCAGGTTGTTCTTGCTGAGGAATCAAAAAACCTCACCGCTTTCATTACTCCTGAAGGTCTTTTCAGGTTTTGTCGCATGCCTTTTGGTCTTGCTAGTGCCCGCTCAGTGTTCCAGAGATTGATGAGAGACACTTTGGATGAATTAAATGGTGCCATTGCATTTCAGGACGATATCCTTGTGTATGGTAAGAATGATGAGGAACATGACTTGAATTTAGAAAATGTATTTGCTGCCTTGTCAAGGAAGGGTCTCACTCTCCGCCTGGATAAATGTAAAATCAAGGCAAAGGAAGTAGAGTACCTTGGGCATACCATTAGTGGAATGGGAATCAAACCTAAGCGTAATCACGTTGAAAGTATTGTGAATGCACCCACCCCCACTACCAAAGAACAACTGGTGGCTTTTCTGGGTCTTATCGAATTTTATGCAAAATTCATACCTAATTTCGCTTCTAAAATTGACCCTTTTAGGTGTCTTCTCAAGAAAAATGCAAAATTTATTTGGACCAATGATATGTCTAAAGTTTTTGAGAATTTGAAGTTGTTTATTGTGAATGCGCCATGTCTTAAACCTTTTGTTTGTGGCAAAAGGTGCATTGTTATGGTGGACGCTAGTAGCACCGGTTTAGGTGGTGTTCTTATACAAAGAGACAACGAGAAAGAGTGGATTGTAGCATATGCTTCAAGAGCACTGAGAGATGCTGAAAAACATTATTCAGTTATAGAGAGAGAGTTATTGGCTTGTGTTTGGGGAGCAGAGCATTTCAGGACCTTTTTGTGGGGTACTAAATTCATCATAAAAACTGACCATAAGCCTCTTGTGTTTTTGATGGCTCCAGGCGGAGGGCGGACCATGTCTGCACGCCTTGCTAGACTTGCTTCCAGGCTACAGTCTTTCCAGTTCCAGATAGAGTATGTTCAAGGGAAGGCCAATGTACACTCTGACTGCATGTCCAGATTAACTTCTTCTGTCGAGTGTCCAGTTAAGATCCAAGATGATGATTGTGAAGTAGCTTTCACCATGCGTGATGTTAATTTAGTGTATGGTGAACAATCTAATTTACGGGAAGATGTTTGGCTCCAGGAGATGGAGAAAGATTTAGAATTATGCATTGTCAAGAAGTGTTTAGTGCAAGGTTGGCCTGAACAGAGGAAGTTGTCAGGTGACATGATGAGTTATTTCAAGGTTCATAAAGAACTTGCTGTTGAAAATGGTTTAGTGTTGAGAGGTGATAAAATTATTCCTCCCCATTCTCTTAGAAACACTATTCTTGAAATTGCTCATGAAGGGCATTTAGGGATTTCTTTCACCAGAAGACGTGTCAAGAGTTTTTTTGGTGGCCAAGCGTTGATAATTGTGTGGATCATTTTGTACGTTCATGCATTCAATGCTCAAATAGTGACAAATCAGCTGTTGCTTTACGTCCTGAACCTCATCCTATAGATTTTCCTGTTGGTCCTTGGCGTAAACTGGGGTTGGATATTATTGGTCCGTTTAGTACTTTACCCAGACATGAAGCATTTGGCATTGTTCTAATTGACTACTACTCCAAATGGCCTGAAGTCAAAATGGTCAATGAGGTCACCTCACATAAGGTTATTGAGTTCTTGGATGAAGTTTTTTGCAGGGAAGTGATTCCTCAGGAAATTGTCACGGATAATGGGCCCCAATTTGTTAGTAGGGAAATGGAGGATTTCATGGTGAAATGTGGAATTACTCATAGGAGAATTGCGGTTTTCCATCCCGAGGCCAATGGTCAGGTTGAGCGTTTCAACCGTGTTGTGAAAGAAGCTATTCAATTGTCAATAAAGGGTGGTTTAAATTGGCGAAATGCTTTACAATCCATGTTATTGGCATATAGAACTTCTCCCAATTCCGTCACTTTGGTCAGCCCATTTGAACTTTTAAGAGGGCGCAAACCCCGTACCAAATTGGTTCCCTGGTGGTTGAAGAAAAATCTAGGTGACACTGATGAGTTTTTTAGAGTAGATTATGAGGCAGTCCAACGCAGGGTTGGTTTGTATAAAAACAAAATGAAACATTCTATGGAAAAAAAATGGGTTGTGCAACTAAACATGAGATAATGGTGGGCGATTCAATTCGTATAAAAAAAAAAAAGAAGGGGTTAATAAGGGGTTTCCTGTCTGGTCAAGTCCAAGAAAAGTCATTGAAGTTTTCAGGAATGCTGTTAGAATTGAAGGTGGTTCTGTTTGGAATTTAAACAGAATTTCTTTATTTAAAGGTGTTACTGATTTACAGGATGACCATAACAGCAATGTATTTTTACATGTTGGACAACACAATGACCAAGGAAATCATTCCTTTCCTTCTTGCAGTTCTGAGAATCCTAGAGTAGTGCGTAACCATCGTCTTCCTGCTAAGTACAAAGATTTTGTCATGAATTGATTATGTACTCATTTTTGTTTTATTATTTATTTAATTTCCTTCTGGTTTTTTTTTAAGGGGGGAAGGTGTGTTGCATGCTGACATGAGCACACACGAGCGTGACGTTCCGTCATAGCTCGTGGCTGTCTCGTGTCGCTGGGAGAATGTTTGGGTTTAAATGTATGGAGTGTTGTTTGATGACTGGATGGTGGGAGTTGGGGCATTCTGAACTTGGACTTCTTGATGGACAGACGTGTTCTTCATTATTAAACTCACGTCTCTACAACCTTCGTCTCCGCCTTCTTATTTTGTGCGGACCTATCGACTTCCTACAATTGGCCTAGCAGTAAAACTGCATACACACACTGAACTATAGAAGATCCAAAGCATGATACAAAGGTACTTCACTGCATCTTAGATTTCAAAGTGTCAGTTATTTAGCAGATATCGGAATGAGTATCTCACTCCCTATCTGGACTGCCATCCCATGTGCATGTATATTATTTTTTGTTGCTATATGACAGCATCTCTTTGTGAAATGTATAGTTCTCTAAATCTGTATGTAGGGGGTTGCATGGATTGCCTCCTGTGTGTGTTAGTGAGTATTGGGATAATTAAGTGGGTTTGCAACCATCTCTATTAGCGTTAGATACATGACAGTTGTACCTGTCTGTTTGAGTGAATGATTAGCTGAATCTGTCACTGGATCACTGGGTGTTTCAGTGTCTGCCTGGTTTTCTACTTAGATGGTTCAGATTGACGTATGGGTGGCAGGCTGGATGTATACTTGAGCATATGGGTCTCTATGAGCACATATAGCTCACTAAAACTTAAGAGTACATGTTTCACATATTAAGCACATAGCACATTGCCCTATGGCCTTGACATAGCAGTAAAACTGGATGCACAGACTGAAGTGTAGCAGGGCAGAGACATAATGCAAGGGCTACTTTTGAGGATGGTAGACTTGAAAATATCATAATGAATATGTTAGATGTGTTAGATTAAAGTCTGGGTGGTATGTTGGATGTTTAATAGGGCACATTAGTTTGAAAGAGTGCATATACCTCAGTGAATCTTTCGAGTACATGTGTTACCTTTTAACCAGATACCACCCTGCCCTATGGCCTACCGTTACTCTACCTCAAATGAGACTTAGTTTATGCCTTGTGTATGACTTTCAAATGTAAAGTTCGGCTTGCCAATAAAACTACATACACACACTGAACTCTACAAGGCCCAAAACATGATGCAAGTGCAACTTCTCTGCTTGTTAAACTTCAAACTGCCACTTCTTTACCACATATGTAAATGAGTGTTTGAGTCTTATCTATGGTGTGATTGCATGTTTGTGCAGATTTGTTGGTAAATGAGTGCATCTCTTTGTAACTGGTATGCTTCTCTAAATGTGTCTGTAATGGGCTGCATTCTTTGCCTCCTGGGTGTCTTAGTGACTATTAAGTTTGAGGTTCAATGTTTAAAAGAGCACAAGTCTGTATACCTACATATACTCAGTCAATCTTCAGAGTACATGTGTTACATTTTAACCTCATACCTCTTTGCCCTTTGGCTTAGGTGTAGCCTACCTGAAAGGAGACTTATATGTAGTAGAAAAACAGTTTACATGTTGTGTAGGAGTTTCAAATATGAACATTGGCCTACCAGTAAAACTGCATACAGAGGCTCAACTGTACAAGGTACAAAACATGATACAAGCGCTACTTCTCTGGATATTACTCTTGAACCTATTAGTTCTTTAGCAGACATGTGAATGAGTGTCTCAGTGGCTATCTGCTGCTGTGGTTCCATGTGTATATATGTGTGTTGGTAAATGACTGCCTGTCTTTGTCACCTCTATGGTTCTCTAAATGTGTCTCTATGGTACTTTATAGATATCCTTTCTGCCTCTCTATGTCAGTGGATGTTTAGCTGCTTCTCCCACTATGCCTTTGGGTATTTCTGTTCCTGTCTACTTTTCCATTAAGGTGTCTTAGGTAAAACTGTGGGTAGCAGGCTGGATGTATAATTGGGCACATGAGTTTGTATGAGTGCTTATAGCTTAAAAAATCATTGAGTACATGTTACCATTTAAGCAGATATCAGCGTGGCCTATAGCTTAGCTGCACCCTATCTTAGAGGAGACTTATACATAGTACAAGAGCAGTTTATCCTTTCTGTAGGAGTTTTTAATGTGACGGCTGACCTACCAATAAAACTGAATGCAGTGCCTGAACTGTACAAGGGCCAAAACATGATACAACGGCTACTTCTCTACATCTTAGACTTCAAAGTGTCAGTTGTTTAGCAGATATAGGAATGAGTATCTCAGTCCCCTATCTGGACTGCCATTCCATGTCTATATATGTCTTTTGCTAAATGACAGCATATCTTTGTGAAATGTATGGTTCTCTAAATCTGTATGTAGGGGGCTGCATGGATTGCCTCCTGGATGTGTTAGAGAGTATTGGGTTTTTTAAGTGTGTGTGCAACTGCCTCCATTGGCGCTAGATACATATGACTTGTATCTATATGTGTGAGTGAATGTGTACGTGCTTCTGTCACTTTGTCACTGGGTGTTTCTTTGCCTGTCTGCTTTTCTACCAAGGTGTGTCAGATCATAGTCTGGGTGGAAGGTTGAATGTATAATTTTCACATGGGTTTGTTTTAAGAGTACATGTATTACCTTTCAGCACATACCAGTCTGCTCTACAGCCTAGCTACAGCCTTTGTGAGTGGGGACTTTTACATGATAAAAAAGCAGTTTAAGCCTTGTGTAGAAGTTTCTAATGTGAGCATTAGCCTAGCAGTTAAACTGCATGCACAGGGTGCATGCACAGGGTGTAGAGTAGCAGGCCTGAAAATGATGCAAGGTCTACTTCTCTGCATGTTCCAGTAGAAAGTGTCAGTTCAGAACCAAATATCTTAATAGGTGTCTCAAGGGCTTATTTATAAGCCCCTTGTGCCGCCGGTGCGTCATTTTTTGTGGCGCTCCGGTGGCGCAGGAGCCTGCTCCATATATACCAGGCAGCACAAAGCCACTTTTTTGGCTTAATGCTGCCTTGTAAATATTGTTACCTTTAACGCAGTTTTCTGCATTAAAGGGGAGGGCAGTGGGTGTTGGGGGCGTTCCCAGCAACATCCATGGCTTTTTGACACTTCCCCATATTTACGACAAATTGTAACTCTGAGGCAGCGCCAAAAACGTACGGAGGCACAACTTGGAAAAACGTTTTTCATTTTTCTGTGTTCTGCATTCTGCAGCACACATAAAAAGAGGAAAAAACCTCTTGTGATTGTTTTTGTGCAGGAAGGTTACCTTCCTGCACAAAAAACTATCATCCCCGCAACGAAGGCACCCTTGCACCATGGTGCAAAGGTGCCTGCATTGGTGCACGGCAGCCAATTGTGCACCAGCGCAGGGGAAAAGGACAGGAATGGTCTATATTTGATAGATACGCTGCATTCCTGCGCTTTTTTTTTGCTGTAGGGCAACGCTGACGGAAGGCCTGCGGTGCTGCCCTACGGCAAAAACTCATAAATTAGGCCCTCAGTCCCTAACTGGGCCTGAGATTGCATCTGTATGTAAGTTTGTTGATAAATGGCTACCTCTTTTTCTTACATGTATAGTTCTGTAAATCTCTGTCTAAGGGTGTATATGGATTGCCTCCTGAGTGTGTTAGTGAGTATTGGGTTTCTTAACTGTGTGTACAATGGCATCCACTACTGCTAAATAGATATCAGTTATACTTCTCTGTGTGAATGAATGTTTAGGTGTTTCTATCAGTATTTCAGTGCCTGTTTTAGTGTCTGTCTGCCTTTCTACTTAACTATCTCAGATTGAAGTGTGGGTGGCAGGGTGGATGTATAATTGGGCACAGGGGTCTCTAGAAGTGCAAATAGCTCAGTGAATCTACAGAGTACATGTGTTACCTTTCAAGCACATACCAGCCTCCCTATTTCCTAGGTACCACTCTGATGACATGTTTAATAAATGTGTCAGTATGTGACTTTCTGTTTTGAAAGCTGTATAGCTCTCCAAATGTGTACATATATACTTCAATCAGTATGTCAGTGCCTGTATTAGGAATTTCAAAGGTATACAGCTATATGTCCAACTCCCTTTCATAGTGCTGGATATATAACTACTTTATGATTTTGTTAGATACATGTATAAGTCAATCTGTTGGTCTGTCAGGGGATGATAGAGAGGCTATACACTATGCAAACCTCTATGTCAGTTATGTTATTAGTACTATAGCATATGTAGTACTTGCAAAAGTACACACATGACTAAGTTACTAAAACGTCAAACAACAACTCTCAGTTTTATAAGCAAAAAACAGTATGCTTTATGGCATACCCGCAGCATATCTCAGAGGTCAGTTATGTGTTCTACAATATACATTTAGCACTTTACAAACATATGTTAAATGCCTAGTGAAGCTGAGAGTGAGACACAACAAGGATACTCTGAAGTAGTAAGCCTGATCCATATTTACACAGAAAATGTTTAGCCATTCCTAGCACTATCATACTGTACATGTAACTTAGTAAAAACTTAAATAACATATCTCACCATCTAATTATATAAAAACCTAACCTTATAATTTACAAACACCTACGCAAAATACTATCTAATACATAGCTCACAATGTTCACAGGTTTATGCTTTATATACCCTACAGTACACATTTTTCTCCTTCAATTCTGACTATTCTAATCGTCTTTATAATGGAATAAACAGGACTACAACTCCCAGAATTCAAAGAGAAACATGGTTTCTCTCCAGGATATCATTTATGTGCATATAAACGTTTTACATCCCCTAATACATTATTACATATAACTGTAAGCATTACATTACAGTGTTTGTTCTAGTATACAGATTATGGAGTAAAGCTGCACAAGCACAATATGTAGTTCCATGACAACACATTGTAATCTAACTTCACAGAGATCCACTCTGCACTCAGCACAAAATCATACTACCAGTCATAAATCTTCTCATCTACTTTAAATAGTATTACATTTTTCTCTGCCTTGTTTTTTTTTCAATCTCACATACAAATTTACTTTTTTAATAATTTTTTGGGTTACAAAGAAATGTAATCCACATACCATTAGATTTTATTTGAGTAGACTTGTGTGTGGGTGTCTGAGTATCTGAGTAGGTCTCGCAGTGACTGAGTGGGTCTCGAGTGGTGGCATCAGTGTCTGAATGGCCTCTGACTGAGCGCATCAGTGTCTCACTAGGTCTCTGAGTGGGTCCATCAATGTTTTAGTGGGTTTGTGCATTAGTCTCTGAGTGGATCTCTGAGTCAGTGCATTAGTGTCTGAGTGGGTCTCTGAGTGGGCGCGTCAGTGTTGGAGTCAGCCTGTGAGTGGCTGTCTGACTATACAGTGCTGGGATGCCCTCGGGTAACCAGGCGCTTTATAAATGCTACCTCATTCATTCATTCACTATCTCACTGAGTGTCTGAGTGGGTGGATCTGTGTCTGAGTGAGTCTCTGAGTGGCCATCTCGGTCTGTGAGTGAGTCTGACTGGGTCTCTCAGTCAGTGTGTGACTCTCTGAGTGTGTGTCTGATGGTGCATCTGTCTCTGACTGGGTACATCAGTGTATGAGTGAGTATGTCAATGGGTTTGTGAGTGAGTGCATGCATGTGAAAGTGGGTGCATGAGTCTATAAGTGGGTCTCTGAGTGGCTGTGTGACTCTTTGATTACATCTGTAAGTGGGTGTGTTAGTGTTGGAGTGTGACTGTAAGTGGGTGTATGAGTTTCTGAATGGGTGTGTTACTGGGTGCATGAGTGTTTGTAAGTGGGTGTGTGAGTGTCTAAGTAAAACTGAGGGTGGCTGTGTGCATATATATATATATTTTTTTTCATTTTCAACAATATTCGTGAAGTCGTCACAATAGTCGCGACTTCCCCGCGACATTACACAGAGGCCATGCTGACGGTCGCGGTGTCTTCACAAATATCATGCTTGAAAAAAAAAAAATCTTTTTTGGACTCATAACTTGTCCTATTAACGCCCACATTTGTCAAACATGGGGTCAAAGTTCCTGACCCCTTATATTAGCTTTCACAGAAATTTTCAGCCCCGGGAACCATTCCCCGATTGATAAAATGGTGGCAGCAACTTCCTGTTCTGGTTGTGGCCAGTCAATCACAGCATTCCTAATGGCTCACGTCTTCGGGGTTAATTGTGATGTCTCTCTGAAATATCCGCGGCCAGAGATATTACTAACTTTTTCTTCTTACATTTCTCGATAACTGCGAAACAGATTTACACCAAATAACTAAAAGTGTGATCTGCAAAACAAAATCTACCTTTCTGCCAAATTTAGTGTAATTCCGTCCAGTGGTTTCGGCTGCAGGTTCAACTACGCGTCCTATGTGAATTAACATGGGAAACACACCATTTTTTGACCCCCTTTTTCTTAACCCCCGCTTGACGGATCACCTCGAAACTTTCCATGCACAAGTCCTACTATGATACTATTTTTAGAAAATTTCGTGAAGATTCATCAACCGGTGCCAAATATATCGGCAAGTCACAAAACGGTTTTCCTATGGAAACATGGTCCTAATTATAACTACTGAATACTATATATAGATATATATATATGTTTTCTCAGCCACCGCTTGACGGATCACCCAGAAATTTTCAAGACAGCAGCTGAAGCGAGCGTCAAACTAGTTTTGAAAATTTTGCAAGGATTCAGCAAACAAAGCCAAACTTGGGGAGAGGATGTAGCCTAATGGCTAAGGTGGTCAATCTCAAATCTGGGGAACCAGGTTCGAGTCTCTGCAATGACGCTCAACATCCTGTGATTCTGGGCAAATCACTTAATCTCTCCGTGCCTAACAAAAAACAAAAATTAACGTGTCCTTGTGTAAGCAACTGGTGCTCATGTAAAGTGCTCTGATACCCGATACCTTTGGGTCAAGTTCGCACTATATAAAAATCTGAAAAAAAAAAGTTATTGACAAATGAAAAAACACTCTTCCTATGGAAACAACTATATATATAAACGATTCTCCCCCCTGAACCAACAAACCTGTCATCAAAACCGCCAAAGGTCCTAAACAGGAAATGACACAGTCCGGTTTTGTGATCTTAAGAGTTTTTTATTTCCATTTTATTTTTAAGCCGAGTGCATGGTGTACAACAACAACGATAGCCTACGCCTTTTTGCTGGAGCCTTCAACTGGGCCATAGAGTGTAACAACAATAGTGTCTTTTTAAAGGGGACCATCCCTTTTTCCCTTCACCCATTAAAATGAGCACTAGACCGCATATGTCATTTCCTATTTTATGAACATGTATGTAGTGTGTACAATATATTAAATGACATTTTTTTTTTTTTGATAATCAATTTTTTATTGACATTTAAGAGAAACCACAACAATAATACAACGACAGCCAGTGTCAGCACAGTAGCTTGTGGAAACATAGCAAGAGAGAAAAGCCACAAACCCACCTCCCCACTCGCTGTCCCAGGAGCCCCTATAAGTTTGTCCCCACACCTAAGACCTCCACATTGGTTATGATATGAGGTTGAACCATTTGCCCCAAATTTTTCGAAATAGATCAGGACAGCCTCTGGCCTCAAAGAGAGGTTCCTCTTGAGATCCGCACCAGTCCACCCCTCGTTTCCATCTCCGCACTGTAGGGGGTTTGTTATGAGACCATAGTGCTGCAATGTCCCTTTGGCCACAGCCACCGCAGTGCCCAGGAGACGCTTGTCGGCTCGTGAGCCACCTAGGCCATCAAACACCCCCAGAAGCAGGCGCACCGGGTCATGGGGGATCTCCCACCCCAGGGCCAATGTGAGCTCCAGTTCCACCCCGTCCAGAATGCTGTAAGGGCGGGACATTGCCAGGTCATGTGGTAAAAATCAGCGGGGGAGTGGTCGCAACGTGTGCAGTTCGGGGTAGGCCGCAGTCGTGCCCTGTGCAGCCGTTCGGGGGTGAGATATGCCATGTGTAGGTAATATATTTGCACCAAACGCAGTTTAGAGGAGGTCGTGAGGGTCCTGGGGGCCATCAGTGCATCTCGCCAGTCTTCGTCTTCTAAGGGGCCCAACCAACCCTCAAAGCGGGTGCGCAGTGAGTCCAGGGATGCGGGGCCGTTATTCACTAGGGAGCGATAAATCCTTGATACCCCCCCGTTACCCAGGTTTCCCATCATCACTTGTGCCTCAAGCGGACTAAATTCAGGAAGGGAGGTGGGGGATGGGATGTGCACAGTGAGGGCGTGCCATAGCTGTAGGTATCGGTAAAACTAGGAGGGGAGAAGGGAGTAGCGTTGTTGCAGGTCGGTGAAGGTCCTGATGTGGTCCCCTGTCCAGACATCCCCAAGAAGTGAAATCCCCAGGCGGTCCCAGTGATCAAAGTCCCGTAGGGAAGAAGTCTCCCGCAGCCAAGTTCCATGCCATAAGGGCGTATGTTGGGTAAGTTTCCGGCTCCATTTCGTGTGGCGCAGGGCGGTGCGCCAGGCCAGAAATACGGCCTTGGTAAGGGGGGAAGGGTTTGGGGTATCGGAGCCCCATACAAGTACGCCTGGAGTTGTGGGAAATCCAGTTTTTGGAGCTCAACTCGGTATGCCGGGTCGGACCAGCCGCCGGCAAACCAGTCGTGGACCACAATGAGCCTAGTGGCCAAGTAATAGAGATGTAGACTAGTCACCCCCATACCACCGTCATACGGAGGGATCCGACAGTGAGCCAGCGCCATCCGTGGTCGTCTGTCCCCCCACAAAAATCGGGTAAGTAAGCCATCAAGCTCTCGGAACCAGCTCCCTGGGAGGTGAAGGGTTATATTCTGGAGAATATAAAGAAAACGGGGAAGAACCATCATTTTAAAAAGGGTGCTACGGCCTAGGGGATTAAGAGGGAGAGACTGCCATTGTTTGAGGTCCGTCTTGGTCTTGTTGACCAAGGGCGTGAGATTAAGGGCCCACTCGAGCTCTGGGAGCAGGGTCAGCCAGATCCCCAGGTACTTAAAGGATTGTCGCCGCAGGGGGATGGTGGATTGCCAATCGAAGCAGGATCGGGACGGGTGAAGAGGGACCAGCGTGGATTTTGCCGGGTTGAGGCGCAGGCCCGAGACCTGCTCGAAGGCAAGGAGAACCTCCATGCTCCGTGGGCCGGAGACCTCCGGGTCCGCCAGGAAGAGAAGGACATCATCCGCGTAGAGGGCGATTTTGTCCACTCGAGAGGGGTCCCATTCCCACCCTCGGATGAGAGGGTCTCCCCGGACGAGCCGGGCCAGAGGCTCCATCGCCAGGGCGAACAGGAGCGGTGAGAGCGGGCATCCTTGACGGGTGCATCTCCGGATGGGGAATGCCTCGGAGAGCGCTTCATTGACCAAGACCCGCGCCGTGGGGTTGGAATATAGGACGTGGATGAAGCTCCTGAAGGGGAGACCAAAACCCATCAGCTCCAGGATCTCCTCCAGATAACGCCAGTCAACGGTATCAAATGCCTTCTCGAAATCTATGAGAAGCAGAGCCAAGTACGGGGTAAGCGACTGGCGGTGGGCGAGGGCAAGGTGAAGGCGGCGTATACAATGCCGAGTACTACGGGCGGGCATAAAACCACATTGGTCTGGGTGGACCAAGTCATGCAGATGGGGACGAAGGCGTTGCGCCAGAACCGTGGTGAAAATCTTCACCTCTGTATTGATGAGGGAGATGGGGCGATAGTCCGCACAGGCGAGTGAGGGCGGCTGCGTCTTGGGGATCACCACTATGGTGGCCACATCTGTCTCTGCAGGGAAGGAGCCTGCTTCTACCACGTGGCGGAACAGCTCCACCAAGTGCGGGACCAACAACTCCCGATATGCCGCATAATACTCCTGGGGATAGCCATCTGGGCCGGGGGTCTTACCAGAGTGCAGGAGAGTGATGGCCTTGTGCACCTCCTCCGGGGTGAGGGGGAGATCAAGCGTCTCCGAGACTGCTCGGGGGAGGCTGGGCAGCCGAATAGAGGCCTTGGAAAGCAGCTCGGCCACTGGGGCCTCCAAGGGCCGGGCCTCGTAGAGACGGGCATAGTATTCCGCAAATGTCTGAGCTATGGCCCAGGAGGAGAGGTGATGGGTACCAGCTCCGTCCTGGATCTCAGGAATGATACGATTGGCTCTGGGGTATGAAACGAGACTGTGGAGGAGCTTCCCATTCTTGTCCCCCCATCCGTACACGCGCGCCACCGAGGATCGCCAAAGCGTTTTGGCGGATTCTAGGGATATATGGCAAATCTCCTCACGGAGGAGAGCGAGTTGTCGGGAGGAAGGTGCATCGTCGGGAATAGGGTGGGTTGCCTCCAACTGAGCCACCTGGTCCTCTAGCTGCAACAAGCGGGCGTTTTGGGCCACGCGTCGTGCATGGATCAGCCCCCGTGGTACGCCGCGCATCGTGGCCTTACCGGCTTCCCAGATGGTGCCTGGGGAGGGGACCGAGCCCACATTAGTGGCTAGGTAGTGCTCAAGTTCCCGCCGGAGGTGCTCCACAAAGTCGGCATCCTGCAAAAACCAAGCGTTCATCCGCCAGACCGTGCGGATGCCCTCAGTGGGTCGCCCGAGACGGAGAGAGACGGGAGAATGGTCAGAAATGCCGCGGGGAAGAATAGCCACCCCAGTCACACTTTGGCAGTCGAGGGCAGGCAACAGTAGTAGGTCTATGCGAGAATGGGTATGGTGCGCCGCTGAGGTATGGGTATATTGGTCCAGTCGGGGGTTCCATACCCTCCATACATCGCAGAGGCCCAGAGCAGCGGACCAGTCGGAGAGACGCTTAGCGGAGGCAAGGCGAGTCACCGAGGGAGTACCCGTTGAGTCGCGCAGTGGCTGTAGAACAGCATTAAAGTCGCCCCCAACGACCGTCAGACCCTGGGAGAAAGTCGAAATCAGTGTCGTAAGGCGTTTGAGGGTTGTGGGTTGTATCGTGGGAGGAATGTATGTGCAGAGGAGATTTAGAGGGTACCCCTCGACCCTACCCGTAACGGCGATGGAGCATCCCTGGACATCAGTCTCCACCCTTGTCAGTTGGAAGGGAAAACCCCTGCGCATCAAGATGGCCACCCCCCGGGATCCCCGTGCGTAGCCAGAGTGCCAGACCCTGTCAAACCCATATCGGGTAAAGAGAGTGCAGTGAGTCCCCATAAGATGTGTCTCTTGCAGGAAGAGGATATCAGGCGTTTGGCGCTGGGCACTGCGGATCACCGCTGTTCTTTTGATCTGATCTAGGAGGCCATTCACGTTCCACGATAATACGTGGAGGGGTCTAGGAAGGATGGACATCAGGGCACTGGTTAAGGGGCCAAGGGGCCAGTGCCTCGGGGGGAGTAACCCCCCGGCACATGGATGGAAGGACTGGATCTTGGAACCAGGAGCGGTCTAGGGGCTGGCATAATGGTGGGCGTGTGCACTGCGCTGATAGGTAAAATGGGGAGCATCGTCTCATCTCAGGGGAGATTCGAGAATGAGGCCCATATATTCCGAGAAAGCGTGAAGCGGGGCCATTGGCATGTGTGCTGAAAAGGCTATCCAAAACAAAAAACAGCGGCCCATAGGCGGCCAAAAACAGAAACCAATTGGGAGACAACAGTCTACCCACCCTCCCTCGCTCCCCAACACCCCCCACCCTACACTTCCACAGGTGAAGCATCTGTCGCTCTGAAAGAGAAGCATCCTAAAACAACAGTAATCGGTCCAGAAGCTAAGCTAAAACGGTTAGCAGGACGTGAACATAACGTAGATGGACCCCTCCATATAGTAGGATGTAAGATTCGTGACAATTGGAAATACATTTGGAACTGTTGTGCTGTCACCGAGAGCAGTTCGGAAAGACAATGTGTGGACCCCCATGTTCTGGGTCTCTGGGCTCAAGCTCCCTCGTCATCCACAGATCCTCGAAGAGCCGGGCTCCTTGACAAGTCCGAGTCCGATATGGCAGGGCGTGGGGTCTTGGAGGGGTCTGGGATGCAGCTCAGGTCCTTCAGGGAGCCCCCCGAGCTGGAGGCAACCGATCTTGGGGATAGCGCCCGGGGGAGGGACCGGTGGGACACCGCATCCGGCGATCTGGAGACCCCATCGCGGCGGTCCCCCTGCTTACGGGACCTGTCGCGGCGCCGTTGAGGCTTGGGCGTGTCTCGGCGGGGTCGTGTTTGTTCTCATCGCGGTGGGGAGGAGACCCGTTGGCCCCGGAGGGGATGTTCTTCCGTGAGCCAGGTCCAGGCCGCCTGGGGGGTTTCAAAGAAGAGTGCTTTGTCCTGGAACACCACTCTAAGCCGGGCCGGGAAAAGGAGACCATAGCGAAGGCCCAGGTTGCGGAGCTTCTGCTTGACCTCATCATAAGTTCGACGTTGGGCCTGCACCTCCCTAGTGTAGTCCGGGAAAACCATGATCTTGCTGTTTTGAAATGCCAGTGGGCCCTGTGCTCTAGCCGCTCGGAGGATAGCATCCCGATCTCGGAAGCTGAGGACCCGAAGAATGATGGGCCGGGCTGGAGCCCCGGGGGGAGGGCGAGGGCCCAGGGAACGATGGGCGCGTTCAACCGCGAACCAAGGGGAAAGGGAGTCTTTGGGCATCCAAGAGCGGACCCAGGTCTCCACAAATGTGTCCGCGTGGCCCTGCTCCACCCCTTCGGGAAATCCAATGAGGCGTAGGTTGTTTCTCCTCGACCTGTTCTCCGCGTCCTCGGCCCGACGGTGGAGCTCCAAGGTCTGGGTCTGGAGGTGGGCCACCTGAGTCTTAAGTTGGCTTATGTCATCCTCGGCTGTGGAGACGCGGGACTCCGTCTCCGTAATTCGTGCCGTTGCATTGCGCAGGTCTTGGCGAATGAGGGCCACGTCCACCCTCACTTCGCCTATCCTAGCCTCAACTGAGGCCTGTGATGCGCCAATCGCCTGGAGGATGGTGGAGAGGTCCCCCCCCACGGGGGCGTGAGGACCGGGCATTCCTCCCTCAGGGCCCCGGTCGGTCATGGTATATTGGTCCATTGTTGTTTGGGTTGGAGGGCCAGGGGTCTGCACGGTGCGGTTCCTGCCCATCACCACCCGGGATGAAGTCCGGTCTCCGTGCGGACAGAGGGGGGAGAAAAGGGGGCCAACAGTCCCAGCAGAGAGGGGGGGGGGAAAGAGGGCCCCTCGCACCCAGACCGTCAACACTCAGGCCTGGGCGCCCAGGCCAGTCCCCTCCGCCCCCGCAGACCCCCGGGCAACCCAACGCCTCGTCGAGGCCCCGGATCCAGTGCCGCGGGCGGCGGCGGGTCACACCTCCCCACAGTCCAAAAGAAGGGCCAGAGGGCCATGAGGGGGGGGCAGGCCGACCACCCCCAGAAGATGGACTACAGGGGTACGGGCAGGTCCAGGATGAGGGCAGGGGCCAGAGAGGGTCCGGCAGTGGGCCCGGTGGTGCGTTCCGCACTTTGTAGTCACGGAGGCCGGTAGGGAGTCCGCGCCCGCTAGGAGGGCCTCAGTCCGCCGAAGAAGGGCCTCAGCAGAAGAGAGGGGGCCGTTCCGGGGCCTCCCCGCCAATGGTGAGTCGGGTCCGGCAGAAGCGGTGTATGCGGGCGGGCTCCTCACGCCGCCACCCGACAATGGTGGCCGGGGTCGGTGGTGTCGGGGGAGGCCTCCCCGGGGCAGCAGCGCGGCCCAGCACAGGGTAGCAAGGCGCAAGGAGGGGGGGAAGGGGGGCCTCCACAGCAGCCACGTTGCCCCCCACGCCACCCCCGAGGATCACCCCACTCACCGCTGGTCCACAGGGATTCAGGCGGCCCCAGGCGCCGGATCAAGAGGAGGCCGGAGCAGCAGGCCACACAGCCGAAGGCAGGGATGTGGGCTCCTCCGGGGGCTGCAGCGTCCCGGCGGGCCAAGATGCTGGGGGCCGGCGCCGCGGCCAGGGCAGGCCCCTCCTCCGATGAGAAGGTCGGTGGAGACTGGATCAGCGAGGGAAGAAGGGAAGGCCGGGGGCACTCACGCCGATGCCCGACACCGGCAGCCGAGTCCAGCAGCACCCCGACCTCCACGAGTCCTCCGCAGCAGCAAGCCTCAGGGAGGGTAGTAGGGAGCCTCCTGTGTGGGCGGGCCGCGGTCGTCACCGCCAATCACTTCCTCACGGCCCCGGGCGGCCCCTCCGTGGGGCCGCTGCTTTGTAGATACCGCGCACGGCCCACCGGCAGGAGGGACCCCAGCTCTGAAGCAGGTCGCCCGGGAGGCCGCCATTTTGGATCCAGTGCCTCCGAGTCAGGGAGGTCAGACCAATCTGCCAGGCAGCCGAACCGGAGCACTGCCGAGGGAGCAGGGGGCTCTCGGTGACAGCGAGGATGGCCGTTTAAGGGCGGATAGCAGGCGGATGACGGAGGGGGTCCGGAGCACTCTTAGAGTGCGACTGCCATCTTGACGCCTCAGGCCACGCCCCCCTAAATGACATTTTTAACAGTGAAAACATATATCTAAAGTAGATGTGTTCATACATCTCATATTTGCATGCAACGTGATCTCTTCATTAACAATTCCTCCTTTTAAGCATGCAATGCATTATATATATATGTATATGTATATGTATTATATATATATATGTATATGTATATGTATATAGACATGGTTTGGCAGTTCTGGCTGGACTGTTCCCATGAGGCACAGGGTCAAGACTGATTTGCATATAGCTGTGTCTGAACTGGGGTGGCGAAGTGAGCTAAAGAACGATGATGGATTCAACCCAGATCTGTGACTGGGGGTGAGTGTCTGAAAAGTTTCAGCGCTCCGTCCATCATCTCCTTGTGTTTGCTTTGTTCGCCCTAAGTTGGCAGGGTATGCCCAGACGTAGGACCATTGCTCACTTTGCCACTGGATTCAAGCTAGTCTGGCTGATGAGGGCTGTTAGCCCGAAACCGGTCCCAGGATGCTTGTTTCCGGTTCAGGGAAGACATGGCTTGGAAGTTCGGGCTGGACTGTTCCCATGAGGCACAGGGTCAAGACTGATTTGCATATAGCTGGGTCTGAACTGAGGTGGCGAAGTGAGCTAAAGAACGATGATGGATTCAACCCAGATCTGTGACTGGGGGTGAATGACTGAAAAGTTTCAGCGCTCCGTCCATCATCTCCTTGTGTTTGCTTTGTTTGCCCTAAGTTGGGAGGATATGCCCAGACGTGGGTCCCTTGCTCACTTTGCCACTGGATTCAAGCTAGCCTGGCTGATGAGGGCTGTTAGCCCGAAACTGGTCCCAGCATGCTTGTTTCCGGTTCAGGGAAGACCTGGCTTGGCAGTTCGGGCTGGACTGTTCCCATGAGGCACAGGGTCAAGACTGATTTGCATATAGCTGGCTCTGAACTGAGGTGGCGAAGTGAGCTAAAGAACGGTGATGGATTCAACCCAGATCTGTGACTGGGGGTGAGTGTCTGAAAGGTTTCAGCGCTCCGTCCATCATCTCCTTGTGTTTGCAGAGTAGTGTATTTGCCATTAGATGTCAAGAAAAACATTGAAACGGCAGGGGTAGATAGAGATTTAGAGGAAGGACTAGTAATTCTTGTAAATGGTGTGCCTACCATGAACAAGAAGATATGGCAGGAGTTAGTAGATGTTACCAAAGTTAAAAAAAAAAAACTTTATATCTGCTACAAAACAATGTTTACTATAGAAATGTTGAAATCCTTCAAGATATCACACATATGGAGGATCAGACATTTCCATCAACAGGTCATATTAAGAAGGTGGATCAGTTCAGGACAGAAGAAATGTATGAACATTATAGCATCCACCCTTTATATTCTAAAGAGACTATTGGTGATGCCATTGAACTGCTTCAAATGAAGAAAGCAAAAGGAGCCCCATTAAGTGTGTGGGAAAAACATTTAGAAGCTCAGTGTTTCCCACATCTTTTTCCTACTGGGGTAGGTGACAGGTATGATGAGCGGCCTGTGCAAATACCTGCAGCTGAGTATAGATGTAATAGACTTTATTCAGAAGACCCTAGATTTCATCAGTGTATTCCATATATATTTCACCTATTATTTGAGAGTGACTTGTCTGGCCTCTCATATGCTGTGAATCATATTCTAAAAACAGGAGTTAATTTGCATAATATATCGGCAAGAGAACTTTTGGAAAAAGGTCAAGGAAAAGATGAACACTTGGTATACAATTTAATAAGCCTAATGGCATGTCAGCGTGGGACTAATGAAAATTGGTATAGGCGTCATAGTGAACTCAAGTGCATGTTGAGGAACCTTAGAGCACCTACTTGGTTCCTGACGCTGAGTTGTGCTGAATTTGCTTGGGATGACCTGCTAGAATTCTTGTAGGAGGTAAATTCAAATATAAAAGACATTCATCTGAAGACGCCAGGAGAACTGTGCTCACTAGACCATGCAAATGTTTGCAGATATTTTAATCACAGATTTCAAGCAACAATGGCTTTCATTTTGAACAAAACAACACCTCCTCCTGGTGAAGTTATTGATTTCTTTTGGCGTGAAGAGTACCAAGCCAGAGGTGCTCCTCATATTCACATGCTGTTGTGGGTAAAAGATGCCCCAAAGTTTGGAACAGACAGTGATGAGTCTGTGTTGTCTTTTATTGAGCAGTATGTTACTTGCTCCATCCTAAAGGAGAGTGGTGACAACATTTTAAGACAACAAGTTCTATGATTCCAAAATTATAGATGCGGAAAATACTGTCAGCGAAGATACAGTGCAAAAGGGAAATTTTATACAAGATGTCGTTTTGTATTCCCACGACCTGTCATCTCACAAGGAAGAGTCAACAGCTTTTTGTCTGTAGTCTGACATACACTTACTAGGAAATCACCAACAAATACATACAACCTAAGACGAACATAGGCCCCCAAGTACATTAATGACTACAACCCTGTGATTCTGAAGATGTGGAATGCAAACATGGTTGTGCAGTATGTTGCAGACAACTCAATTGCTGTTGCTCGTTATGTTACATCTTATATAACAAAGTCAGAGAAAACTGAGATGAAAAAGATGTGGGAGGAGATTTCAGCAGAAAAGAGTCTTACGAAGAAATTGTATAGTTTTAGTTTGAAAATGCTTTCTCACAGAGAGATAGGCTCCTATGAATGTGTAGACCGGTTAAGCTCAGCTAGTTTGTTTTCTAAATCTGGAGGAGTTCTATGGTTGAGTTTAGGGCTTGCTAATACCCATAGCAGAGTACTGAAGTCTTTTCCTGAAATTCAATATCTTGCAGAATTTGAGCCACATAGTTGATATTCTGAAGAGTAACATGCTAGATAAGTACTATCCAAGAAAAATTCATCATTTGGAAAGGATGTGTCTTTATGAAATACTTCAACATTATACTTTCAGAAGTAATGTCAGTGAAAACAAAGATGAAGGTAACTTTGCTGTGGCTGGATGTGAAGGATGTTTGGTGAGACATAACAAAGGAAATGTAATCAACCATCGAAAACTAAGTTGCAAACTGCAGACAAAAGAGAGTTTTTCTCTTTAGCCTTGTTACAGTTGTTTAAGCCATGGCGAACTGAAAGTGAGCTACTTGGAGAATTTGACAGTTATGAATATACTTTCAATGTTGTGAAATACCCCATTGAGTGCTCTGTTTCCAGTGTATCTTCAAATGTTGAAAGATGAGATTGAACAAGAAGAAACAATTGCTGCTGAGATAGCAAGTGAGAGTTCTCCGAGCAGTCAAAGTTCAGCACCTGGAAGTCAAGATCTTCTTGGACAGCCAGTGTTTGAAATGGGGGTCTCCAGTTGGCAGACCCTTGCTTCTAGTCAGGGTAAGGGGTATACACACTCTAGATAACCCCTGCTCACCCCCTTGGTAGCTTGGCATGAGCAGACAGGCTTATCCCAAAGGCAATGTGTAAAGTAGTTGTACCAACACTCACAGTAACACAGTGAAAACACCACAAAAGGACACCACACCAATTTAGAAAAATAAGGTATCTTTATCTAAACTAAACAAGACCAAAACGACCAAAATCCAACATACACAGTTAAAAATATGACTTTCAAAAGGTTCAAGAACTTGTACCATAGAAAACTATGGATGCGTGAATTTTCACCAAAGTACTGTAGTTGCGTCAAGGTTCACCAAGCCAAACAGCCACAGCGTCAGAAAACAAAGAGATGCAACACTACTGAGACCCTGAGGAGGCGATGCGACAGTTCTGCGACACGCAGAGGACGAGTTGCGTCGACTCCGGTCTGTATGGGGAGTGATGCGTCGATTCTTCGTGACGGTTCCGGTTCGCAGGTAATGCGTCGGGAAAGCGTGCGGCACAGGTACGATGCGTGGAAATCCGGGATGAGTTGGCAATTGATGCAGCAGCGTCAAGCTGCGCTGCGTCGGTCATCTTCAGCCGCGATCTCTCGATGTGCCGACTCTTGCAGCGGCGACAGGCGCTGCAACAGTTTTCGCAGCGGCACAGTGATGCGTGGAAATTCTTCTTGTGCCGTGGAGAAAACAACTGCAAGAAGAGCGATTTTAGCAGTTCTTCACGTTTCTTCTTTCTTCCAGCTCCCAAACAGCAGCAACAACCTCCAGAGGCCCAAAACTGGCACAGGCACCTCAAGGCAGGTCAGAACTCACAACAGCAGAGTTCAGGGGAGCTGGGGGTAAAGTCTTGGTGTCCCTGAGACTCCTGAACAGGAGGCCAGCTCACTTCAGGCCCCTGGAGATCTCCTTCAAGCAGGGGACACAGCACACAGCAAAGTCCTTCTCCTTTCCTTGGCAGAAACAGCAACTGCAGGCCAACCCCAGACACACAGCAAGGGCAGTACTTCTCCTCAGTCTCTCCAGCTCTTGTCCTTGGCAAAGGTTCCTCTTGAATTCCAGGAATGATCTAAAGTTCTGGGGTGTTAGGTCTAATACTTATACCCCAAAATGTCTTTGTTCTCTTTGTGCAGGGGGCTCTGAGCCCAGTTCAAACCAGTTCTGGGGGGCACTCTGTAAGTGCACAACAACATCCATTGTCAGTGTGAGCCTTGGCTCCAGACACACCACAGGGGGGCAGAGCCAGCGTTGTGGAAGGCAGGCACAGGTCTATTCAGTTACAGGTGCTACTCCTCCCACCACTCCAAATGCAGATCAGGCCTATTCAGCCTAGTGCTGACTCATCCAGACTCCTGGAGCCACTGCACCTACCCAGCCCCTGTCACTCCAAAGCCAGACATAAAATCCACAAACAGGCAGAGGCACACAGGAAGGGTGAACAAGAAAATAGCCACTTTCTAAAAGTGCTATTTTCAAACACACAATTTAAAAACCATCTTTACTAAAAGATGTGTTATTAAATCCTGAGTTCAGGGATACCAAATTCCATTTTTCTATCTTATCCCTATGGGACGATATGCTTGTAAAATGTTATAAAGCATTCCCCAATCTGCCCTATAGGGCAAGATAACCTTTCAATAGTGAAAAACGAAATTGGCAGCATTTCACTATCAGGACATGTTAAACACACCAGTACATGTCCTACCTTTCACATACACTGCACCCTGCCCAGGGGGGTACCTTGGGCCTACCATAGGGGTGCCCTATATGTAAGAAAAGGGAAGGTTAGTGCCTGGCAAGTGGGTGCACTTGCCAAGTCGACATGGCAGTTAACAAACTGTGCGCATGCACCGCGGTAGCAGGCCTGAGACCTCTTTTCAGGGCTATTCATGTGGGTGGCACAATCAGCGCTGCAAGCCCACTAGTAGCATTCGATTTACCAGCCTGGCACACTCAGTGCACTTTACTAGGGACCTACTGGTAAAACAAATATGCAAATCAGGGAGAACCAATCACAATATCAATTTACACAGGGAGCACTTGCACTTTGACACTGATTAGCAGTGGCAAAGTGCCCAGAGCATCTAAGCCAGCAAAAACAAAATCCAGCACAGCATCAAAAACACAGGAGGTAGAGGTAAAAAGTCAGGGAAAACCATGCCAAGGATGCCAGGTCTAACACGTGCCCCTCCAGCTGAAAAGTGGGGAGACCTACCCACCCTCTTGGAAGTTCTCATCACTAAGGCGGAAGAATCTGGACAGACCATCAGCATTGGCGCGTTCTGTACCAGGGCGGTGTTCCACCGTAACATCCATTCCCTGTAGGGAGATGGACCACCTCAACAGTTTTGGATTCTCACCCCTCATCTGCATCAACCATCTGAGGGGCCTGTGGTCTGTCTGAACCCCGAAGTGGGTCCAAACAAGTAGGGCCTTAGCTTCTTCAGCTCCCAGACCACAGCAAAAGCTTCCCTTTCAATTGCACTCCACCTCTGTTCCCTGGGAAGTAGCCTGCTACTGATGAAAGCTACAGGTTGGTCCAAGCCCTCGTCATTCACTTGTGAGAGTACTGCTCCCACACCATGCTCTGAAGCATCTGTCTGCACAACAAATTCTTTGGAGAAGTCAGGTGCCTTAAGCACGGGCACCATGCACATGGCAGATTTCAGGGCATCAAAAGCGGTCTGGCATGCATCAGTCCAGATCACCTTCCTGGGCTGCTTCCTTGAAGTCAGCTCTGTCAAGGGGGCAACAATGGTGCCATACCCCTTGACAAACCGCCTGTAGTACCCGGTGAGACCTAAGAAGGCTCGCACCTCTGTCTGGGTCTTGGGGGGCTCCCAAGCCAGAATGGTGTCAATCTTCGCTTGTAGGGAAGCTACCTACCTGGCCGCTCCCTACCTGGTGTCCCAAGTACACCACAGATCCCTGCCCTATCTGGCACTTACTCGCCTTGATAGTGAGGCCTGCCCTTTGCAGAGCCTTCAACACTTCGCAGAGGTGTTGCAAATGTTCCTCCCAACTGGAGCTGAACACAGCAATGTTATCCAGGTAGGCAGCGCTGAATTCCTCCAGCCCGGATAGTACCTGGTTGACCAGTCTCTGGAAGGTGGCAGGGGCGTTCTTCAACCCAAAGGGCATAACCCAGAACTGGTAGTGCTCCTCAGGTGTTGAAAACGCTGACCTCTCTTTGGCCCCCTCGGTTAAGGCAATCTGCCAGTACCCAGACGTTAAATCAAATGTACTGAGGTACCGGGCAGCTCCTAACCGATCAACGAGCTCATCAGCTCTGGAGATGGGGTGCGCGTCAGTCTTGGTGACCGCATTGAGCCCACGGTAGTCCACACAGAAAGGAAGTTCTGGAGTGGCACCGGGTGCAGCAGCTTTTGACACTAAGACCACTGGGGTAGCCCAGGGGATGCTTGAGGGCTCTATCACCCCTAACGCCACCATCTTGGAAACTTCTTCCTTGATGCTGGCCCTGACTTTGTCAGCTACCCTGTAAAATGTCTGCTTCACAGGTAGACTGTCCCCAGTGTCCACATCATGGACGCACCAATTGGTGACTCCTGGTGTCAGGGAGAACAGGGAGGTGAACTGTCCCAGCACCTGGCGACAGTCCCTCTGCTGCTCTGGGGTCAGGATAGGGGAGAGATTACCCCATCCACTGACCGATCATGTTCCTTTGCTGACAGGAGGTCAGGAAGAGGCTCACTCTCCTCCTCCATTCCATCATCTGTTGCAAGGAGCATAGTTATCTCAGACCTCTCAAAGTGTGGCTTGAGGCGGTTCACGTGTAGGACCCTCAAACGGTTCCTAGGAGTCTGCAAGTCAACCAGATAGGTCACCTCACTCTTGCGCTCCACCACCTCATATGGACCAGTCCACTTGTCTTGTAGCGCACAAGGCTCCACTGGTGCCATCACCCACACTTTCTGGCCAGGCTGAAATTCGACCAGAGTGGCATTCTGGTCATACCATCTTTTCATTTCTTCCTTGCTAGCTTCCAGGTTCGCCTGAGCGAGTTTCCTGAAGTGTTAAGTCTGGTTTCTGAAGGCCAGCACATAGCTGAACACATCTTGTGGGGTCTTACCAAGAGTTCTCTCCCAACCCTCCTTCACCAGACTCAGAGGTCCTCTCACAGGGTGACAGTACAGTAGTTCAAAAGGACTGAACCCTAAGGACTTCTGTGGTATCTCCCTGTATGCAAACATCAGGCATGGCAAAAATACATCCCACTTCCATCTCATGGGTTCTGCAAGACCCTTGATCATGCCCTTCAGGGTTCGGTTGAATCTCTCAACCAACCCATTCCCTTGAGGATGGTAAGGAGTGGTGAACTTGTATGCCACACCGCACTCCTCCCACAAAGATGTCATGTACTTCAAAATTAAGATTGTACCACGGTCAGAGACCACCTCTCTGGGGAACCCCACATGGGAAAAGATCCCCATCACTGGACGGCCCACCACGGGGGCTCTGATTGTACGGAGAGGGACAGCTTCCGGGTACTGGGTGGCATGGTCCACCAAGACCAAGATAAACTTGTTGCCTAAGGCTGTCTTGGGTTCCAGTGGCCCCACAATGTCAATGCCCACCCGCTCAAAAGGGGTGCTCACCACAGGAAAGGGTTGGAGGGAAGCCTTACACTTCCCTCCACTCTTGCCACTTGCCTGGCAAGTCTGACAAGACCTACAATGTGTACCAATGTGTCTTCTCATTTGGGGCCAGTAAAAGTGAGTGACAAGCCTCTGAAAGGTCTTGTCGCACCCCAAATGTCCTACGAGAGGCACGTCATGAGCCAGACCCAGTAGGAAGGTCCTGAAGCGCTCGGGTACCACCAGCACACAGGCTGCACCAGGTTCAGTGACCTTAGGCTCACTATATAACAATCCACCTTCCCAGTAAATCAGATGTGATCCAGACTGGTCACCTGCTGCCTGGTTTGCAGCCTGTTGCCGCAAACCAATAAGAGTAGGGCACTCCATCTGCGTTCTGCAGAACTCCTCCCTGGAGGGACCCCCTTCCTGCTGCCAATGGGTCAGCTCCAGTAGGTCTCCCAGTTCGGCTACTTGCTCCTCTGTGGGTTCCAGGGCATCCCCTCAGGGTCTGCTTCCTCCTGGACCGTGGGAACATCTGGGGCTGGTTTCCCACGCCCCCTGCCCTTCCTCTTACTGGCAGGCACCTGGGCCACTGTTTCAGGCTCCAGGTCCTCTTGATTACCCCTACTGGCTGCCATTGACCGAGTGATCACACAGGCCCACTCAGGCAGACCCAACATCTCCAAATGGGCCTGGCGTTCCACCTCCTTCCATGGAGAACTCTCCAGGTCATTTCCAAGCAGACAGTCTACAAGCATGGACGGACTGACAACGACTTTCAAGGAACCTGAGACCCCCCACTCAAAGGGAACTAGCGCCGTCTTACATAAGCGCTCAGAGTTGTCTGCTGCAACTACAGGGTGAAGTACATTGGGAATAATCTGCTCTTCAGACACCCATTGACACCTGACAGATGTCACACTGGCTCCTGTGTCTCTCAGAGCCTCCACCCTCCTCCAATTGATGGTCACCCACTGCCTGTATTTCTTAGTGTTCTCAGGCAGATAGGATCCCTGGACCATCTCTCTGTCTCCTAATGAGACAAGGGTCATAACTGCTTGCTCCCCCCTTCACTAGGAACCAATTCCTCCCCCAGCGCTACACTCACTAATCCCGGTGACGGAGCACCAGTGGGTGCTGGGGGTGCATTAGGGCACTTGGGATCTCTTGCAATGTGGCCCACCTGACCACATGAATAACACCTTGGGGGACCCCGGTTGTCGTGCCTGCCCTTAGGGGGCCAGGACACCTTAGGCTTGGGGGGCTGGGACTCCTTACCCTGGGAACTGTTTTAGGGCACTTTAGAGAACTCCTTTTGGTTACCCTTGTCCCCCCACTCTTCTGCTGGGGACCCTGCCCACCCTTGGCTGGGCTACCCACAATCCCCTTGTGAACCCTGGTGCTAGTCCAGCGGTCCGCCTCCTTAGCAAGATTCCTGGGATCAGTTCGCTTACTATCCAATAGATGCTGGTGCAGCTCTGGAACACACAGACTACTCAAGTGCCACCAACCAATTAAGTTGTACAACCCCTGGTAATCAGTTACCTTGCTGCCCTTCACCCAACCTTCCAGTGCCCGGTTATACATGTTCACACATTCAACCCAAGTATGCGAATCAAGCTTCTTAAAGTTCCTGAACTTCTCACTGTACTGCTCTGGGGTGAGCCCATACCTGAGGCATAAAGCCTCCTTCATATGGGCATAGGTCAGGGTACCCGCTTGCTCCAAAGATGTCAGAGTGTCCCTCCCAGTGGCCCCAAAGTGTTTCCACAGGCCCACCCTCCAATTCTTCTCAGGAACCTCATTCATTCTCAAGGCTATCTCATATGCCATAAACCATGCATAAATATCATCACCCCTCTGGTAATTCTGCACTAGGTCCTTGGGCATGTAAACCTTACCCCCTTGCACTGGCTGTATGCTGCCACCATTTGAACTGGACTCCACTTGCTTGGCCTTAATGTCCAGCTCCCTCATGCTCAATTCATGAGCCAAAAGCATCTTTCTCTCTTCCAAGGCATGAGTGTTCTTGCTCTCCTCTGCCTTTTTCTGAATTTCCATTTCCATCTGCTTCATTTTATGCCTCCGGACTTCTAGCTCATGCTCTTTGACCATTTCGTTTTCCTCCCGCTCCTCTGGGGAAAGACTTCCAGCGGAATGGTTGCTGCCAGCCCAGGAGGCTGTTCTTGACACAGGCAGATCCTGTGACCTGAAACCATTCCCTTGTGCATCCTCATCCACCTCTGCATCACCTCTCTCCCCAGCCTCTTTGGCCTCCCATCAGGCCCTTAAAGCCTTCTGTAGCTCCTCCTTCCTGGAGGTGCTTTTCATTGGACATCCAAAATCTTTGCAAAATTGCTTGAGCTGATCTACTCTGTAGGTATGCAAAACCTCAATATCAAACTCCAATTCTGCCATCTCATTTGCCGGTTTACCCTCCTGAGACATGATGCATGGATACTTTTAGGGTCACTCAAAGATAGAACCAAAAACAAAACACAGTATGTGGTTGCGTAGTGGTCTGCACTAAACTAGTGATGTACTCCAATCACTGTGGGTCAAGTACAAATACAGGTTCAAATCCTCACCGCTGACCACCAATTTTAGAAATGGGGGTCTCTAGTTGCAGAGGTAGGTACCTTTGTCCAAATAGAGACCCTTGCTTCTAGTCAGGGTAAGGGGTATACACACTCTAGATAACCTCTGCTCACCCCCTTGGTAGCTTGGCACGAGCAGACAGGCTTATCCCAAAGGCAATGTGTAAAGTATTTGTACCAACACTCACAGTAACACAGTGAAAACACCACAAAAGGACTCGACACCAGTTTAGAAAAATAAAGTATCTTTATCTAAACTAAACAAGACCAAAACTACCAAAATGCAACATACACAGTTAAAAATATGACTTTCAAAAGGTTTCAAGAACTTGTACCATAGAAAACTATGGATGCATGACTTTTCACCAAAGTACCTGTAGTTGCGTCAAAGATCACCAAGCCAAACAGCCGCAGCGTCGAAAAACAAAGAAATGCGACACTCCTGAGACCCTGAGGAGGCGATGCGACAGTTCTGTGACACGCAGAGGACGAGTTGCGTCGAGTCCAGTCTGTATGGGGAGTGATGCGTCGATTCTTCGTGACGGTTCCAGTTCGCAGGTGATGCGTCGGGAAAGCGTGCCGCTCAGGTATGATGCGTGGAAATCCGGGATGCGTTGGCGATCGATGCGGCGGCATCGAGCGGTGCTGCGTCGGTCCTCTTCAGCCACGATCCCTCGATGCGTCGATTCTTGCAGTGGCAATAGGCGCTGCCAGGGTTTTCGCAGCGGCACGGCGATGCGTGGAAGTTCTTCTCGCGCCGTGGAGATGCGTCGAGAAAACAGCCGCAAAAAGAGCGATGCATCGATTTTAGCAGTTCTTTACGTTTCGACTTTCTTCCAGCTCCCAAACAGCAGCAACAACCTCCAGAGGCCCAAAACTGGCACAGGCACCTCAAGGCAGGTCAGAACTCACATCAGCAGAGTTCAGGGGAGCTGGGGGTAAAGTCTTTGTGTCCCTGAGACTTCTGAACAGGAGGCCAGCTCACTTCAGGCCCTTGGAGATCTCCTTCAAGCAGGGGACACAGCACACAGCAAAGTCCTTCTCCTTTCCTAGGCAGAAACAACAACTGCAGGCCAACCCCAGACACACGGCAAGGGCAGTACTTCTCCTCAGTCTCTCCAGCTCTTCTCCTTGGCAAATGTTCCTCTTGAATTCCAGGAATTATCTAAAGTTCTGGGGTTTTAGGTCTAATACTTATACCGCAAAATGTCTTTGTTCTCTTTGTGCAGGGGGCTCTGAGCTCGGTTCAAACCAGTTCTGGGGGAACTCTGCAAGTGCACAACAACATCCATTGTCAGTGTGAGCCTTGGCTCCAGACACACCACAGGGGGGCAGAGCCAGCATTGTGGAAGGCAGGCACAGGTCTATTCAGGTACAGGTGCTACTCCTCCCACCACTCCAAATGCAGTTCAGGCCTATTCAGCCTAGTGCTGACTCATCCAGACTCCTGGAGCCACTGCACCTCCCTAGCCCCTGTCACTTCAACGCCAGACAGTCAATCCACAAACAGGCAGATGCACACAGGAAGATTGAACAAGAAAATAACCACTTTCTAACAGTGCTATTTTCAAACACATAATTTAAAAACCATCTTTACTAAAATATGTATTATTAAATCCTGAGTTCAGGGATACCAAATTCCATTTTTCTATCTTATCCCTATGGGAAGATATGCTTGTAAAATGTTACAAAGTATTCCCCATTCTGCCCTATGGGGCAAGATAGCCTTTCAATAGTGAAAAACTAAATTGGCAGTATTTCACTATCAGGACATGTTACACACACCAGTACATGTCCTACCTTTCACATACACTGCACCCTGCCCAGGGGGGTAACTTGGGCCTACCATAGGGGTGTCCTATATGTAAGAAAAGGGAAGGTTAGTGCCTGACAAGTGGGTGCACTTGCCAAGTCGACATGGGAGTTAACAAACTGTGCGCAGGCACCGCGGTGGCAGGCCTGAGACCTCTGTTCAGGGCTACTCATGTGGGTGGCACAATCAGCGCTGCAAGCCCACTAGTAGCATTCGATTTACCAGCCCTGGCACACTCAGTGCACGTTACTAGGGACCTACTGGTTAAACAAATATGCCAATCAGGGAGAACCAATCACAATATCAATTTACACAGGGAGCACTTGCACTTTGACACTGATCAGCAGTAGCAAAGTGCCCAAAGCATCTAAGCCAGCAAAAAGGAAATCCAGCACAGCATCAAAAACACAGGAGGTAGAGGCAAAAAGTCAGAGAAAACCACGCCAAGGATGTCAGGTCTAACAGCCAGTCATTGAAAATGAAGCTGCAATATCTATGAATGAGGTGGAGAATACAATGCATCAAGTAAGACAAGAAACTGTGGATCTAGAACTACTAATACAGCAATTGAATGCAGATCAGAAAGAAATTTTTGAAGAGGTAAAATGTCAAGTAAAACATGGGTTTCTGCATGAGAATAAAAAGTGGGCATGTTCTACATATAAACCAGTTCTATTGTACATAAGTGGTCAAGCTGGAACTGGCAAAAACTTCTTAATTAAATTACTGACACGTTACCTACAGAAGACAACAGAGTCCAATTTGTCATGTGTAGTCACTGCACCAACAGGCTTAGCTGCTCATAATGTTAAAGGAGTTACCCGTCATCGATTGTTAATGCTGCCTGTTGAACATGACAACAAATTACAATACAAAAAATATCTGGTGATGCTTGTCATGAAGTGGAAAGAGTATTAAAGTAATTAAAGCTACTAATTAGTGATGAAGTCAGTATGATGTCTCACCTAATGCTAGCTTTTATATATTTAAGAATGCACCAAATATTAAAAACTGACTATGATGTACTTTTTGGAGGAAAAAACATAATAGTGTTTGGAGACCTGCTACAACTAACTCTCGTAAAAGGACAACCTGTATTCAAGAAACTACTACATAGTGAAACAAGGAATTCACTACGAAGTATTGGAAATTTAGACCTACAAAACCCGAGATGTCGGGTAAAGAACCTAGCACTAGGGAGAGGATTTTCGCTCAATATGAGTTGGAAAATCAGCAGGAAAGAAAACTTTCTTTCTTGAGTCCCCTCACTCACCAGGGTTTCCCCTTGGTGACATGCTTCATCATAGGGGCCATCTGAGTCCCCTGCAAACTGAGGCGTGCTGCGACTTGCGAAATTACGTAGGAGCACTTTAGTGATTTCTATGTGTGGTGCAGTAGTGTTGTGGAGTGGAAGAAGTGAGTTAAAAATACCTAACTAGTGGACGTAATAACTTTATTCTAGCTCCTAGTCAGTTTGTCTAAAAACGGGGTAAGATACTGGGAAAACCTAGCTGTGATGGGTTAGGGATCCCTAGTATACGTCAACATGTTTCGAGCATTCCCCAGAGCTCTTCGTCAGGACTACACAGGGTCCCGCCCTGTGTGTGCCACTCCAAAATAACCTAAATTGAGGTAATTAGTGAAAACATACGCTGCAACTAATAAGCATGCGTTAATACATACGATAAACCATTGTCACATAGTATCTGCGGGATAAAAAGAGACATTGTTAAGGGAACTAATGCCCGCCAATCGAAATTGGTGGGTAAAAACCATTTATACGTTGGCTTCTCACGCATAATGCTCCTCTATGGTGCGTGAATCTAGCAGTACTCCGTGTTTCGCCGTGCCTGTTTAAAACGTAAAACACAATGCTGCTTGCTGAAGTGGCGATAGTGCGTGACATTAATAAAACATACACCACGTGACTTAAAAACACATAACACACAACACATCCAGTATGTACAGACAATGTAATCACATACTCATATTTAGGCAAAATTGTGCCCCATGGTCTTGAGGGGATGAGGGCTCTCGTATTCTAATTCTGAAAGGAAGGACAAAGCCTAGTTAATGCCTGCTCTCTCTCTAGAAAACGTTAGGAAAACGCGGTGACTGCCGTGGTCGAGACCGCCGTTTGCCCGGTTTTCACCTGCGCATGAAAAGGAAAGGACTTACTTCATGGGAGTTCTCCTCATGGTGTGTTACCTAGTAGTTCCCCTCCGGACCGCATATTAGCGCTTCTTGCTTAGAGTGCCAGTATTTAAGCATATGTTACCGCCCGGTCATTGTAGGAAAGACTGGAACGGTAACCCTACCCAAAATGGCCGCCGCCTATGGCAAATCATGTACGCCCTCTTGGATACGAAAGGAGTAGTTCGTAATGCTGATAAAATAGGGAACTGAGTGTTAAATCATGCCGTGTTGCCCTTAATCTAAACTAACCATCTGACCGGGTTATTAAACAGGCTGTAAGCCAGTCAGGTGATCTAAATGTATACGCATACTCATATCATAAGGGTCTGGTATGTCGTCACGGTGTATTTGATGACGCTATTTTATGCACCCTAGACAGGGAGAAGCATAAGCTGGTGGTCCAGGTGGTCAAAAAATAAAATATAAAATATAATTAATTTCGCGGTTGCACGAGGGAGGTGTAACACTTTTCAATATACCCAAGGTTTGCAAAGATCGCCTTTTGACCTGCCAGAGAGGTGTAAGATATGGAGGTCTGGGTTCACAATCTGTGTTATTGATCAAGGCAAAATATGTGTGCTGCGCATGCCCCACTGATTTCCACTGTTCCATTCAATTATTAGTGCAGACACTGCATATTGGTTCAGTTCCTTAAGTTCATTAAGTGGTACTTTATCAAGTTTCACTGAGTAAATTGGCCCCAAGGAATATTATCATTAAGGCCTTGGCTGTCTGAGTGTAACTTAAAGACCCAACGTTGTTCTTTCTCATGGAGCCTTTTTTCTAGATTTTCACGATACTTGATGTGTTCCAGGACCACCCACCTCATGTCATTGGGGGTGTGTTGTTTCTCTAAGAAGTGAGATGTCATTTTTGTAGTCACTCGCTTGCACCTAATATTGCTTCGGTGTTCCACTATTCTCGTGCTTATTTTTTTGGTGGTCATCCCTACGTAGTGGAGGTTGCAGATGCAGGTGATTAAATACACGACACCAGCGACCCTTGACCCTGCTAGGTAGGTCGCTCCTCCTCCGCACATCACCGCCTGTGTGTCCTTGCCCCAGCTGCCGCTGCTGAGGAAGTTCGAGGCCCTCCTCCACCCGCAGGCTACCACCTGCGCCTCATCCCTGGTGGCCAGTGGTAGGCCGTAGGTTTGTATCTTATTGTTTGCCTTTATTGTTATCTTGGTGTCTGTGACTGCTGTTGTCTGTTGTCCCCCGGTGCCTGTATTGGTCTGTACCCTCTTTTTCCTTCTGTTCCTCTCGCTGTCCCCTTGTTTCCCTGCCCGTTTTGCCTTCTGTACCCTTCATTGCCCCCGTGATTGTGAGCCAGTTTTGCCTTCTGTTCCCTTCGTTGCCCCCTTGATTGTGAGCCCGTTTTGCCTTCTGTTCCCTTCGTTGCCCCCGTGATTGTGAGCCCGTTTTGCCCTCCGCTCCCTTCGTCGGCCCTCACCGCTCCCGCTCCAGCCGCTGCGTCCCCGCCCCCTGACCGCCCATTCGCTGCCCCTGCCCTGCCTCCCGTCTCCCAGCTGCTCCTCCCTCCCACCTCCCCATATATGGCGGCCACGCGCAGCGGGCGCGCCGCTGGCGCGCCAAAGACGCGCCTAAGGCAAGCCCGCCTGCACCCGTCCGCGCCTGGACCGCGCCCTGTGCCAGAACCCCTGGCCACCGCAAACGCCACAACGCCCGGCTCCGCTACGACTCCAGCACCCTCCACGCACTCAACGCCGGACGATGATCGCGCACCTGCTTCCTGGCCGCCCCGAAGCACACGCAAGGACCCTTCTCCTGCCGGAACTGCAGTTTCACCAGCACCCAGCCCGCCAACCTGCCGACCAGGAACGAACCCAACTACCTCAGTTGCATTCTTCTCAACACCCGCTCCGCCCGCAAACACGCCGTTGAACTCTGGGACCTACTCGACTCAACCTCCCCTGACGTCGCATTCCTGACGGAGACCTGGCTGAACCCCTCCTCGGCACCCGACATCGCCATTGCCATCCCGGAAGGCTACAAGATCTCCCGCAGGGACCGCACCAACGGAGTAGGAGGAGGAATCACCATCGTCCACAGGAACACTCAGAGTCTCGACTAACAACGACGACACCCTCAGCACCGCCGAACACCTGCACTTCCAGATCCACACCGACCCCAACACCGCCCTCAGAGGAACCCTCGTCTACAGACCCCCCGGACCCCGACCACAGTTCAGCGACTCCATCGCCGACTTCATCAGTCCACACGCCCTCGCCTCCACGGACTACATCCTCCTCGAGAACAACAACGACACCAACTCTACCACCCTGATCGACAACCTCGCCAACCTCGGACTCAGACAACTCGTCACAACACCCACCCACTCCGCCAGCCACACGCTTGACCCCATCTTCTCTGCAAGCTCCCACGTCACCTTCAGCCACACCACCGAACTCCACTGGACCGACCATCGCTGCATCCACTTCACCTTCCAGAAAGCCACCACGCACCACCGCACCCAACAGATACCTCGCCGATGCTGGAGCAAAGTCACCGAAGACCAGCTAACCACCACCCTCGCCCGGAGCCCACCCGCCGACCCCACCGACCCCGACACCACCACCCGCAACCTCAGACAGTGGATCGACGACTGCGCCAACACCTCGCCCCGCTCAAGAAACCCTCCAACAGCCACACCAGCAAGAAAGCCAGCTGGTTCACTGAAGACCTCCGGGCCTCCAAGCAAACCTGCCGAAAGCTAGAGAAGAACTGGCACCGTGAACAAACACCGGACTGCTACGCAGCCCACAAGAATGCCACCCGCAGACACCATCACCTCATCAGATCCGCCAAAAGGGCCACCTTCAAAGACCGCCTAGACAACAACGCACATAACAGCAAAGAGCTCTTCAACATCATGAAGGAACTCTCCAACCCCAGCTCCAACACCAACGACATCCCACCTTCGCAAGACCTGTGCAACTCACTGGCCACCTTCTTCCATCTCAAGATGGCTGACATCCACGACAGCTTCAACACCACAATCGCCCCGACAACCACTGAGACCTCCGCCCCCACGACCAACATCCGCACCAACCGCCTGCTCTCCTGGACCAACATAAACAACGACGACACCATCAAGATCAAGAACACCATCCACTCCGGATCTCCGTCAGACCCATGCCCACACCACATCTTCAACAAAGCCAGCACCGCCATCGCACCCCATCTCCGGAAAGCCATCAACATTTCCTTCGAGACAGCAACCTTCCCGGAAAGCTGGAAGCACGCCGAGATCAACGCCTTACTCAAGAAACCCAAGGCGGACCCCAAGGACCTCAAGAACTTCCGGCCCATCTCCCTGCTCCCGTTCCCGGCAAAGGTCATCGAGAAGACCGTCAACAAACAACTGACCCGCTACCTCGAGGAGAACAGCATCTTGGACCCGTCCCAGTTCGGGTTTAGCAGCAACCACAGCACCAAAACTGCCCTCATCGCCGCCACCGATGACATCAGGACCCTGCTAGACAATGGGGAGACCGCGGCCCTCATCCTCCTGGACCTGTCAGCCGCCTTCAACACGGTATGCCACCACACACTACGCACACGCCTCCACGACGCCGGGATCCAAGAGAAGCCCTGGACTGGACCACCACCTTCCTCTCCAGCAGAACACAGAGCGTCCGCCTCCCCCCCTTCCGCTCCAAAGCCACCGAGATCATCTGCGGCATACCCCAGGGCTCATCCCTCAGCCCAACGCTGTTTAACATCTACATGGCACCACTCGCCCACGTCGCCCGACTGCACGACCTCAACATCATCTCGTACGCCGATGACACCCAGCTGATTCTCTCCCTCACCAAGGACCCCCACACCGTCAAAAACCAACCTCCGCGAAGGAATGAAGGCCATCGCCGAATGGATGAGGAACAGCCGACTGAAGCTGAACTCAGACAAGACGGAGGTCCTCATCCTCGGATCCACCCCCTCGGCCTGGGACGACTCCTGGTGGCCGACCGCACTGGGAACAGCTCCAACACCCACCGACCACGCACGCAACCTAGGGGTCATCCTTGACTCCACCCTCTCCATGACTAAGCAGGTCAATGCCGTCTCTTCCTCCTGCTTCAACACCCTCCGCATGCTCCGCAAGATCTACAAGTGGATCCCCACCGAAACGAGAAGAACGGTCACATAGGCCCTCATCAGCAGCAGGCTGGACTACGGAAACGCCCTCTACGCGGGAGCCTCTGCCAAACTCCTGAAGCGGCTGCAACGCATCCAGAACGCCTCTGCACGCCTGATCCTCGACATCCCTTGCCGCAGCCCCATCACTCCCCACCTGAGAGACCTGCACTGGCTCCCCGTCAACAAGAGGATAACCTTCAAGCTCCTCACCCACGCACACAAGGCACTCCACAACACCGGACCTGCGTACCTCAACAGACGACTCAGCCTCTACACCCCCGCCCGCCAGCTTCGCTCCGCCGACCTCGCCACAATCCCCAGCATCCGAAGAGCGACCTCCGGCGGCAGATCCTTCTCCTACCTCGCCGCCAAAACCTGGAACACCCTCCCCATCCACCTACGGCAGATCCAAGACCTGCTGACCTTCAGAAGATTCCTCAAGACCTGGCTCTTCGATCAGTAGCAGCACTCCTCCCCCCACACCCCCCAGCACCTTGAGACCCTCACGGGTATGTAGTGCGCTCTACAAATGCTATGATTGATTGTTGCAATTCATGAAATTTCGTAATTCCCAAGTCATTTTGTTGTTAAACTCCACTTTTTTAGTAGCTGAAGTGAGGTGACACACGCTGCAATTGCTGCACGGATAGTGGGCCTCTGGTAGTGAATGCAATAAGCATTGTGGCCCTTCTGTCTCAGTCGTGCCTTTGGGTCGTGTATGTACCAGATAGTTCCTTAGGTTCTTGCCTTTCCTGTGGCTGAACATAGGTCTTGGTATGTCCAGGTTACCACTGTTCAAGGTCCGCCAATGTTTTTTAACTATCTTTGCAACCCTGTCAGATGCGATATTGAATATGGTTATACAAATAGGTCTCTTGTCTTGTGCTGTCACTTCTTTTTGGTTTGGTTCCAGGAGTGCTTCTCTGTGATTGTTGGAAGCTCTTTTTCTTGCTTTTGATACTAGATGCTTTGGGTATTGTCTTGACATAACATTTTTAGACAGATCTTTCGCCTGGATGTTGTAGTCATTCCTCTCGGTACAATTCCGTCTAAGTCGCAAGAATTGTCCAAATGGGAGGTTGTCTTTGAGTTGTCTGGGATGGAAGCTGTCGTAGATTAGGAGGCAGTTCCTTGCTGTTGGTTTGAAGTGGGTGGTCGTTGCCAGAGTTCCGTTCCTCGCGATGATATTTAAATCGAAGAAAACCAATTGCGACCGGCTCATTGTGAAAGTGAACTTAAGGAAGGGGTCTTGTAAGTTCAACCAGTCTATGAAGGCACTGGCTTCTGACTCGTTTCCTTCCCAAATCAGTAGCACATCGTCTATGTACCTTTTCCACAATTGGACATGCTTAATGTGCGGGTTGGTGTTGTTAAGTATTTTCTGTTTTTCTAGATGATGGACGTAGAGCCCTGCTACGCTAGGCGCAAAAGTGCTCCCCATGCTGGTTCCGTGCTGTTGGCAATACAGGATCTCTTCGAACTTGAAGAAGTTCTCTGTCAGGTCCAGCCTGCAACATTCTAGAACTATATGTCTGGGTGTGTGATATTGCCACTGGTCTTCGAAGAGTACTTCTTCCAGAATTTCCAATGTTTCCTTATGTGGTAGACTTGTGTACATGCTTTCCACATCCAAGCCCATCAAGATGCTGGTCATGGAATTGAATTGAAGGTTCTGTAGGAGGCAAAGGGCGGCTTTTGTGTCCTGTAAGTAAGTGCTGGTGCCTTGAATGAGGGCAGGTAGGAATGCATCTGCAAACTTAGAAAGAGGTTCAAGAATAGAACCAATACCGGATACAATCGGTCTCCCCGGTGGATTGTCCAAAGATTTGTGGATTTATCGATCCCAGAACTATAAAAGTCTTTCATAACACCAGCAAAAAAGAAGAAGTACTCTTCGAAGACCAGTGGCAATATCACACACCCAGACATATAGTTCTAGAATGTTGCAGGATGACCACCAGAAAAATAAGCACGAGAATAGTGGAACACCGAAGCAATATTAGGTGCAAGCGAGCGACTACAAAAATGACATCTCACTTCTTAGAGAAACAACACACCCCCAATGACATGAGGTGGGTGGTCCTGGAACACATCAAGTATCGTGAAAATCTAGAAAAAAAGGCTCCTTGAGAAAGAACAACGTTGGGTCTTTAAGTTACACTCAGACAGCCAAGGCCTTAATGATAATATTCCTTGGGGCCAATTTACTCAGTGAAACTTGATAAAGTACCACTTAATGAACTTAAGGAACTGAACCAATATGCAGTGTCTGCACTAATAATTGAATGGAACGGTGGAAATCAGTGGGGCATGCGCAGCACACATATTTTGCCTTGATCAATAGCACAGATTGTGAACCAAGACCTCCATATCTTACACCTCTCTGGCAGGTCAAAAGGCGATCTTTACGAACCTTGGGTATATTGGAAAGTGTTACACCTTCCTCGTGCAACCGCAAAATTAATTATATTTTATATTTTATTTTTTGATCACCTGGACCACCAGCTTATGCTTCTCCCCGTCTAGGGTGCATAAGATAGCGTCATCAAATACACCGTGACGACATACCAGACCCTTATGATATGAGTATGCATATACATTTAGATCACCTGACTGGCTTACAGCCTGTTTAATAACCCGGTCAGATGGTTGGTTTAGATTAAGGGCCACACGGCATGATTTAACACTCAGTTCCCTATTTTATCAGCATTATGAACTACTCCTTTCGTATCCAAGAGGGCGTACACGATTTGCCATAGGCGGCGGCCATTTTGGGTAGGGTTACCGCTCCAGTCTTTCCTACAATGACCGGGCGGTAACATATGCTTAAATACTGGCACTCTAAGCGAGAAGTGCTAATATGCGGTCCGGAGGGGAACAACTAGGTAACACACGGTGAGGAGAACTCCCATGAAGTAAGTCCTTTCCTTTTCAGGCGCAGGTGAAAACCGGGCAAACGGCGGTCTCGACCACGGCAGTCACCACGTTTTCCTAACGTTTTCTAGAGAGAGAGAGCGGGCATTAACTAAGCTTTGTCCTTCCTTTCAGAAGTAGAATACGAGAGCCCTCATCCCCTCAAGACCATGGGGCACAATTTTGCCTAAATATGAGTATGTGATTACATTCTCTGTACATACTGGATGTGTTGTGTGTTATGTGTTTTTAAGTCACGTGGTGTATGTTTTATTAATGTCACGCACTATCGCCACTTCAGCAAGCAGCATTGTGTTTTACTTTTTAAACAGGCACGGCAATTTTGTTAAGGAAGAAAAGTCTATTGTTTGTTTGATGCCAACTCTTGAGGAGTGTAGTAAATTCAATGAACAATTATTGCATCTGGAAAAAGAAGAAATTGTCGAAATTAGAGCAAATGATAAAATGGAACATCAAGGAGCTACAACGGAAAAACTGCAATCGAAATTGGATAGTTTAGAAAAATCTGTGTTGAAAACTGCAGGATTAGAAAAACAGTTACGTATCTGTAAAGATTGTCATGTAAACTTATGTTGTAATTTCAATGTTGAAGAAGGGCTAGTGAATGGTTCAATGGGTGAAGTTATGAAATTTGTCAATTATCCAAACAGAAATTATGTGGGATACTTAGCCATAAAATTTGATGATATTGCTGAAGTTAAGCAGATTGGTAGATGTGTTGTACATTTCCTACTTGTGAAAGACTTGTATGTCCAGCTAAAGCAGTTCCCAGTGTATTTAGCGTATGCAGTAACTCTTCATAAATCACAAGGTTTAAGTGTAGATACAGGTCTTGTTAATATTGGTAGAAGGGTATTCAAAGCAGGAATGTCATATGTTGCTTTGTTGCGAATTCAAAATTGTCTGGTTTATTTCTGATTGATTTTGATGAGCAGAAAGTAAGTGCTGATGTGAGCTGTGTAACGGAGTATAATCGGTTAAGAGCTCAATATGCACCTCATTTAGGCCAGTATCCTGTGGTTCAAAAAGCAATACTGTGTCCAAAGTGGAAAATATCTAAACAGTCTATCACAGTTGAACAGAAAGATGAACAAAAAGAAAATCAACAAGGAGGAAAGAAAAGAAAACTAGAGTACAATGTCGAAATACAAGGCTATCACTTTGATATTAAATCTGTTACGCAAATGTAGTGTTAAATGGACTATATAATTTGCCTTATTTTGCAAATTATATTAAAGAAAAGGTAGATAAAAGAATGTCTTCACAACTGTGTAGTTTACTTGAAGCCCTAAGAAGTGATAGAAGTATTATACATTCTGCTACTGGAATAAGAAAACTCACCGATGACTGTACTGGATCAGTAGTGTTCTCTCAAAATCTTTAGCAGGATGCTCAAGAATTTCTAATGGTAATGCTAGGACTACTAGATGAAGAAAATGTGAATATCAATGAATTATTTGATTTAACTTATAAATGGACCCATAACTGTGAAGATTGTGAATTTACGTCTAGCACTGAAATCAATTCAGAACGATTCCTCTACTTGACATTATCAGATTGTGAAGCTGTGCCGTTTGAAAATTTAATACAAATGCCCTTCAAGACTGAACTGTCCAAACTGCAGATCAGAACTTAGGTCAACGTTGTTTCTACAGAGGTATGGAAAATATATCATAGTCATGCTACAAAAATGCAGAGTGGATGGTACTAAGTTAGGAACTGAAATTACAAACTTTAAAGCTGCACAAATTTCCATCTCAAAAAGAACTTTCACAACTATAACAATCATATTTCATGAAGGAGTTAATATAACCTCTGGACACCACACAATATATTTAAGATGTCAAACAGGATGGACAGAGTGCAATGACATACAAGTGACATTCAAATCAAGACTACCCAATAAGTTGCCAAACTCATATCTGCTGTTTCTAGAACTGAAGTTCTAAGGAGAATCTAAGATAAGAAAATGTGGTATTGTGTTGATATATAAATGGATTGTGTGTTTCTGAGACATTATTCAGCCTATTGGGGGTATTGTCTACAGCAAGCTGTTAGAAATGAAGGACTCTTTTTAACTGCAGGAAAGGAATTTATAAATATTTGAGGACTACATTGTGTTACTACAGATAAAAAGTAAATGGAGGTACTATAATACCAGTAGCCTTAAGTTGCATGTGAAAATGTCTCTTCACCACTAAAAAATAGTCCTCTTTTCTTTCTGCTACAGTTCCTTCTACGTAGTACTATAAGTCATGTTTTTCATACATGGACTAAGAACATTTTAGTCATCATTTGGCCTAAGAGGGATGATGTTTACAAAAGGATATTAAAAAATGAAGACTGCTTCATAATTGTTGGACATTTTGTACCAGATATAATAATATCAGAAACAATTTTACCATATAGTTGTTTTCATTAAGGTAGTAAGCTATCAGCAAGCCGGTATTAAAAAATTTGTAGTGAGTGCTGTGAACAGTATGACGCCCGTTTTTCCACCTCCACTGTTGCCACTCAGAGAGGGGGCGCGGGACCAGGACTTCAAGTCCCAGGCTCCTTTGTGGCCCATTGACGCCACCACCGGTGGCAGTATCCCACGCCTGGAGGCGCGTAAAAGCACCAGAGGGCTCCCGCAGTGCGGGAAGGGCGGGCCCATCTGCGCCCGTCCGCGGCCGGTAGAGGCCGGACCGGGCTCCCCCTCTTGGCTCCATCAGTTGACGCATCCGCAAAAATCCCAGCAAGGAGGTGTGATGGTATGTTAAAAGAAATAATCTCTCCCTCTTGCCTTTAAATTTCGTCATTCTGTGCATTTAAGTATTTTATTGCCATGGGGAGGAAGAAACCCACTTCTGTTGTTAAAAGTACGGACGCTACTTTGGATGGCTTCCTACAGAAGGCCATGGGGGCTATTAATAAGGAAATTGAACTCGCCGAACGTAGACTTTCGTTAGCTCCACTACCCCCATCTGTTGTTCTGACTATGCAGACTGTTCAGCCTGTCACTTCCACGGAGGTTCCCAACATAACAACACCTGCTACGTCCTCTAACTCTTTGGCACAACCCCCACCCCCACTTTCACCTACCATTATGATCCTGAGCCAGGGTGCCTCAGGTGGAGCGCCAAAGGGTGTGGAAGCTGCAATATGTACATCTACGGGGGATCAGAGTACGGCTGGGGGAAAAAGGAAGCGCACTGAGCCAACTGGGTCTGACCAGCGCGCAATGGGCCAACTGCCAAGGGTCAAGAGAACAAAGCAAACCCCCCCAGGAACTGTTGGGAAATCCCGTGGGGGAGGAGGGTTCATCAGGTCTCAGACTGAAATGGACACGGTGATAGACCGAATTGGTAAAATAGTGTTGACTCCTTGGAGCCTATTTTGTCCCGTCTGGGCTGCATAGAGGAGCAGCTTGGACAAATATTGTTGATCTCAGGGAACTCAGCCGCGCAAAGCAAGCAAAGCGGAGGGTGTGCTTTAGCTAATGGTACAGGAGAAAGAGGAGATAATGCTTTTCTTAGCGCTCCCGAGGGTGGGAGGGCCATGATAAATGGGCCAACACTTACATGCAATGCGACCAAACCACCAGATTTTCCCCCGGCTATGGATAATTGCATTGACCATTCAACGGCACCGTTAGTTACGACACCCGGCCATGAGAGGACCCTTAATGGTGAACGAGGGGCTACCAATTTTTTAAGATCTGATAGGCATAGCGGGCAAGCCTATTGAAAGGGAAAAGGCCCATAACTGGTTCCGCGCCTGGTCTGCCAAGCAGGCAGGGTAATAACACCATTCTGAATCTACCCCCGGAGTGCACACCTTATACCATGGTTTTGACAGGGGTCCCATATCCCTCACCAGGACACCATGAAAGTTGCCAGAGCCTTATTAATAAAGCTGCCCATTGGTGTACTAGTAAAATCCAGCCCCAGATAAATTGGCATAAACATATCATCATGGGAAGTCGGGTGAGTTGGCTGGGAAAAACACCTAAAAACAGAGAAGGCGATAGTGTAGTGTTGAATTTCAACAATAGGACGTGCGCTGACCTCGCTCTGTGTCATCTTAGAGACTCCCCTTCGGAGCAGATACAGGCCCGCCCCTTGGGTTTTTTCTACCCTTGCCATCAAGGGGCTTCTAAGAGCCAACAGCTATGGCCGCAATCTTTGAATAGTCACCCCCTCCGTCAGCCCTCCACATGGCTTCACCCTAACCGCTTTGAGGTGCTCTCCGGCCTAACAGATATAGATTGACTACCCTTCGACCTAAGTAGTTCAAATAAGACGGTGATAATATGTGGGCCATTAGGGAGAGACCCTAATGTAGTGGTTAGAATAACAGGGAATGGGTTGGTAGAAAATTGCTTGGATTATTCATCAAATAAAACAACCATCACTCACATTAACACATATGAAATTGAGACTGGGATTGACCCACCTATTCCACCTTTTATACTCAATTCTGGAGCGGTGGGCCATTGGATTCTACGTATGCCAGGCTTGCCACTATTAGTAATCTGGAGGATACTGCAACAAGGAGCCATAAAACCAGCCCTCTTAGAATTCTTTCCTGGAATATTGCAGCTATTCGCCTGAAATTGGAGGACGAGGTTTGGTTAGAGTATGTCAAGGCCTTTGATATCATTTGTGTTCAGGAAACATGGTATAGGGAGAATATTGAGTTAGATGGTTATTGTTCTTTTAATGTCCATGCAATCGCTTCGCCAGCAGGGAGGGAAAAAGGAGGGCTGGCGACACTGATTTCTGTCAAATATGGGTCTATTAAGGCAGAGACCGTTACTGACTCTCCTTGGTATCAACTCATTTTGATTTCTAACCTGTTCCAGGTCAAGACATTACTGATTTTTTGGTATTACAACATCTTTGACCAAACCAGCTGTGCTATCATAGTCACTCTCAAGGATGAAATTGATAAGATTGCGGGGAAGTGGCAGCCCCTGTGTATTTACTGGGTGGGGTATTTTAATTGCACTTTATGTCGGCATAGCCCACACTGAGTGTGCGGCCTACTGAACACTGACACATTTTACACATACACCGCAGGGTGAAGCCTTAAATGCCGTCATTATTGTAAAAGACCTGCGTCTGGTTGATACCCTGGGTAGCAGCCCCCAAATACAGTACCCTACTTATATGGGCAGAGGAAGGGAAAGTGTTATTGATTTTATGTTAATATCTAGAAAATTTGCTTTTCTTGTTGATAGCTTTGAGGTGGAGCCTAATAATGCCAGCAACCATAATCCCCTCACTGCCTCCCTACGTGTAACAGCTCAGGAGGAGAATGGTGATGGTCGCCCCCTCCAGTATAACCTAAACCAAGGGGTGAGATTGCAATGGAGCAAAATAACTCCCTCCCAATTCGAGGGGAATATTGTTAAAGTTAATTTAAGTTCCATTCTGAAATGCCTAGATCAAGACTCTCCCCCAGATATGGTTATACAGGGCTTCCAACTAATCTGTAGGGATGTATCCAAAAGCTTGACCAAGTCAGTAGGAAGAAAGGAAGCCCAGGAGACAAAATGGTTTAACGCCGAGTGTTCAAGGGCCCAAAAGGACCTCAAGAAGGCACTGCATGAAATCCCTCGAGACAAAACCTTAATTAAAAACGCGAGGCAGGTTTATAAAAGTACAATTAACCAGAGAAAAGAAGAACTGAGAAGGTTAGCCTGGGAAGATTTAGAGAGAGAAAGTGCACTTAAAGACTCCAAGAGTTTTTGGGAGGTCATAAATCGTCCCCTATTTTCGAAAGACGCAAGGGGTATGGACTCAATGATACCGGGGAAAGTTTGGGAATCTCATTTCTCATACATATTTAACCCGAACGGAATTACATCTCAGGAGCCATGCTTAGACATCCCAATAGACCCAATTACCGCATACCAAATGAGCTCCTCTATGACAGTGAGTGAGGTCGAGGATGCCCTTGCAAAGGGGATTTGCTTGAAAGCCCCAGGTCCTGATGGGGTACCTTTAGATCTGTTTAAAAGCAATCCCCAACTCTGGGCACCCCTCCTGACAAGTGTCTTCAGAGCAGCAATAACTGGCCCCATCCCATTATCTTGGAAAGAGGCCATAGTGGTACCTGTGTACAAAAAGGGAAACAAGGACGACCCGGCCTGTTATAGGCCCATCTCCCTAATTGACGCTACCGTCAAGGTGTTGGGGTGGGTCATTCTAGCGCGCCTCGAGACCTGGGCAGATACCTCCGGGCTTATGTCCCAAACACAATATGGCTTCAGGAGGGGTATGGGGACGAACGAACAGTGGCTCAATTTGTCATTAATCATGGGCAAGTACATGAGGGCAAGGAAGGGGTCGATCCACCTTGCCCTCATGGACTTGTCCAGTGCCTTTGATACAGTCAATCGGGAGAAACTATGGGCCCAGTTGTGGAAAATGGGCCTTGAGGAATCTCTAATCACCCTCCTGCGCAGGCTGCATGCGTCCACTACTATTGCCATACGATTTGGCCCTGGGGGAGAGAAGACTGGGCCTATTGTCTCTACAGAGGGAGTTCGCCAGGGGTGCATCCTGGTCCCTTTTCTTTTCCTTCTGTATACAAATGGCCTAGAGTCATCTCTAATAGAGCAGGCACTAGACTTCTCTAGGATTGGAGGCAACCCAGTCCCTTTGTTGTCGTAGGCGGACAACACAGTTTTAATGGCCTTAACCGCTAATAGCCTCCAGAAATCGTTGAATGTTTTTACTGATTTTATGTCAGCATTGGACCTAAAAGTAAATTTTTATTAAATCTTATATCATGGTGTGTGGCCCGAGCCAAACTAAAACAAGAAAATTTACTGTAAAGGGCAAGACCATTGACAAGGTGTCTAATTTTACATATTTGGGGATCATCTTGTTACAGCAAGGGTACAGCATACTAGCCGCGTAGTAGAAGGTCTATTCCGCTTCGCTTGCAAGTTGGGCCACAAGCCGGTAGCGGAACTAATCACTTTATACAAATCAAAATGCTTGTCTGTCGCAACCTATGGGGCAGGAGTGTGGGGACACCATAAAAAAAAACAATTACAAACTTTAGAAAAAAGTTTATAAAAAGATTGCTGATGACCCCAAAAAGTGCTCCCGCAGCCTTTTGTCACTCTGAGGTAGGACTGGATTTTATAGAGGATGGAATTAACATCGCCCCATTGGTCCTCTGGGCCAAAATTTGGCTGTCAGAGGACTTAAAGTTCACAAGGGAAATTATCAAGGATTGCATGACCCTTGATAATGCCCTGGCTATTCCATGGCTCCGCTTTGCCAAAGAAAAATTTAATGAAATAGGCTTGGGGCATTATTATGATAACCCTGCTAGTATCCACATAAACATGAAAAGGATTATAACAGAAGCATATTTTGCTGAGTCGAATAATTGTCGTCGGCAACCAGGATTGCAACATCATCTAGATCGGTCCCCTTTACAACAACAATTTTACTTGCCTTTTACTATTAATGCACAGTTCCGATTTCTCATGACCAGATTTCGTCTTTGCACGTTGCACTTTCTTGTGGCCTTTCCTAAACAGGCTGGATGGTGCGAGAACCTTATTCCCTGTCCCTGCAATAATTTAGCACAACAAAGCACTTTGCACTTTATGCTGTTTTGCACACTTTACAAAGAGCCAAGGGCACAGTTCCTTACCCGAATCCTAAGAGAAATTTGCCCTTGTACTTATCAGGAGGGTTTTAATTTCTTACGCTCTTTGTCTACTGTTGCTATTTGTACCGCCGTACTAACTTCTATTAGAACCGCACTCTCAATAAGGAAACAGTATGAATTGTAAATGAAATTGTTTTTTTTTTAAAAAGTAGTTTTAAAAAAAATATTTATTTATTTTTAAAAATTTTAATCTTGAGCTTTAGAGTCATGAGTTATATTATTGTATACATTTGACATGATAATTTTATGCATTTCGTATGTATGTTAAACTTTTATGGTCCATTTGAACCGAATAAAGTTACTTTGACTGACTGGTTACACATTGTGCAAGTTGGTCACTGGATGTACATCTTCTTCAAATTCTCATTTAATAAAGTGACTGACATAGTTGTAAAGATCTATGTGCACATTTAGTCCTTTTTTTTTTACAATGCATTGATTGTTTTTTCCCCCACTGTTTCATGATGAGTCTTCATACAAAGCACTGTTGAAAGTGAACAAGTATGAAAGCTGAAAACAGGAAAAAACAGTAAAACATTTGTCTATGTTGAATTAAAGTTTTGCTTAAAAATATTGTATGTCATTTGGTTGCCTAATGTTTGAAATGAGATTCTAATAAATGTTTGTATTTTTTTATTTTTTCACAGTGGGTGGAAGTCGAAATATATTATGTGTGTCAAATAACTGATCTAGTAATGGATTCATTGAGTTACTACTCATGTACTCATCCCATCTCCAAGGCAGAATAGTTGCACTAGTGCAATCATCCAACCACTACCTAAGCAGTCATCCAAGCACTCAGGTACTGCACTTGAATTCATCTAATCTCACGGCCACTACTCAGGCACTCATCCAATCACCCAGGCGCTACCCAGCACTATGCAAACACCCAGACACTATGTATGCACTCATCCATTCACTGAGGCACTGCCCATGCACTCATCTACTCACCCAGGCACTTCTCATGGACTCATCGAATCACCCAGGCTGTACCCATGCACTCATGCAATCACACAGGCGCTATCCATGCACTCTCCCAATAATGCACAGTATCCATGCATTCACTTAATCACCCAGACTCTATCTGTGTACTCACCCAATCACCAAGCCACTACCCTTGCACTCATCCAATGACCCAGGGTCTACGCTTGTACTCATCTAGTCACCTATGTGCTACTCACACACTCATATATTAACCAGGTACTACCCATGCACTAATCCAATTACCCAAGCATCACCCATGCATTCATCCATTTACTCGGCCACTATCTATGCACTCACACAATCACCAATGCACTATCCTTGCACTCATTTAATCACCCAGTCACTACCCTTGTCCTCATACATTCACTGAGGCATTACACATGCACTCATGCACTCACCCAGGCACTACTCATGCACTCATCTAATCACCAAGGCAGTACATGTGCACTCATCCATTCACTCACACACTACCCATGCACACATCCATTTACTCAGACACTACCCATGCACTCATCCATTCACTCAGGCACTACAGTTGCACTAATGGATTCACATAGGCACTACACTTCTACTCATCTGTTCACCCAAGTACTACCCATGCACTCATCTATTCACCCAGACACTACCCATACACTCATCCAATCACTCAGGCACTACACATGCACTCATCCATTCACCCAGGCACTTCCCATGCACTGATTCATTCACCCAGGCATTATCCATACACTCATCCATTCACTCAGGTACTACCCTTGCACTCATCCATTCACTGAGGCACTATGCTTGCGCTCATCCATTCACTCAGCCACTACCCATGCACTCATCCATTCACTGAGGCACTACCCATGCACTTATTCAATCACCCAGGCACTATCCATGTACTCACCCAATCATGCAGGCACTATGCATTCATTCACCCAATCACACAGGCACTATCTATGCACTCACCCAATCACCCAGGCACTATCATTGCACTAATGCAATTACTGAGGCATTTCCTTGCACTCATCCAATCACTCAGGCGATACCCTTCCACGCATTCATTTACTCAGGTATTACCGTTGCACTGATCCATTCACTCGCACACTATCCATGCACTCATCTATTCACCCAGGTACTAACCATGGACATATCGAATCACCCAGGCACTACCCTTCTACTCATCCATTCACCAAGGCACTACCTGGGCACTCATCTATTCACCCAGCCACTACCTATGCACTCATCCATTCACCCAGGTACTACCCATACAGTCATTCATTTAACCAGCCAGGTTCTATGGGGGTGTGAGTAGGTACGTTAGTAATGTTTTGGATGAGGTCATCAGTGATGTCATCAGTGATGTCATTAGTGATATCATCAGTGATGTCACTGACCATGTCATGAGTGATGTAATATGTGAGGTCATAAGCAGTGCATTGTGTGGGCACGAGTTATAGTTAGCTCAGCTAAGTATAACTGCTGAATTCCTCTGGTTTTGTACGAGTGAAACTTGAGCCTAACTAAAATGTCCCTGTAACCTTTGGTTTTTTCAGTGAATTTCTAATGTTTTTTAAATGCTAATTGTTAACCATAACGTTCCTGTATCCTTTGTTTTTTTTAATGTCTAAGGTTTCTTTCAATTCTATTTCTTAATTGTAATGTCCATTTTTTGTAAGTGAACTTGTAAGATTTTTGAACTTTGTTTCTATAATTGAATATTATGTATTCTATTTACATAATGCACCACTCATTTTTTTATTTCATATGTCTTTATCAGAAAATACATTAATAACTGGTTTTATTTTTAACAATTTTGTAAGTTGGCACACCATTGTTGCATTCACAGTGGAGATTCTGTCATCAGTAAATGTATTTCACCTAGGGAAAAATACCCTTAAAGACATTTTCTAAATAAAGTTTAACTGTAAATATTTAGTACAATATTCCTTTAACTTTTCTTTCTATGATCAATTTAGAAGAAAGCCACCTTTTCAACAACAAACAAAAAAATAATTGCTACTGCCGAAAGCATGACGTCAGTAGTCGCAAAGAGCGCGTGGTTTATGCAAAGTGTAAAACATATATATAGACATATTCTACAGTATATTTAACAGTAGAGCCTAATTAGTGTACTTTTCAAACTCATATTTTTCTAGTGAATTTCCAGAATAATTGCCTCAAAACACTTTTTTGCGTTTTCACGAATACAGTGGAAGTCACGATGACGTTGGTAATTGCGGATAGTGCGTGTTTTTTAACAACTCTGAAATGTATGTGTAGAGGTATTGTGAACAAGTTTAGTATAACTGTCACTATTATAATAGTGAAAGTTCTGCTTTTCTTTCCATTTTTAAACAAAACTACTTAAAACTTATATTGTGCATTTCTGCTTCACAAGGTAACCATGACTATTTCGTTCACTGCGAATATCACATGATCGGGAAAGCAAGTAATATCTTTGGATAATATACTTTTCAACAAAATCAATAGGAAGTACACACCCACTTGTCCTTCTTGAATCTTCTTTCAAAGAAAGTCCTTCTGAGCAGGTGGATTCATTTTGATGTGCAAACTTTTTGGTCTTTTTTTGTATCAGAAATGGCAACACGGCAAGGAGATGGGGGTCAGCAGGAACCACAGCTGGACCAGAATGTGGAGGAGGCAGACACTGAAGATGCAGAAGAGGAACCTCCACAAAAGAGAGCCAGTGTGATATGGGATTTTTTTACAATCCCATCAGGTGAATCAAAAAAAGCTGCCAAACTTGTGCAATGCACAATCTGCAAGAAGACCCTCTCTAGAGGAATCAACAAGAAATATTCATGTGGGACAATGTCCATGTTATACCATCTAAAAAACCATCATAAAAAACCTCTCCAACTGGCGATCATGCAGAGGGAAGCTGGACGACCATCTACTTCAGTGGCAGCAGCAACAATTGCTGGTCAATATCTCCCTTCTGAGGTCCAGAGTACTGCAACATATATGACTCCAGAGATGTCAAGAATGGCCACATACTGCATGGACTGTAGTGTTGTCATAAGTGCTGGCGAGCAGTTTCTTACAGCTATCACAATGCTGCAAAACAGCATACATTCTAATTTCCTTCCTCTTTTATATGTTTTGCACATTTTTCAGTGCACATTTTTTCAATTCCTGCAGTCCCAGTTGCCATTTTTGTTATTATAAAAAAGAACACAAAAAATACAACTTTACAAAAGCCTTAAAAAAAAGGAACCGCCTTTTACAGTTAAAAAAAGATAAAGTATGTATTTATGTTGGAATGAGTGTATGACTGGTGCATGGATAATTGAATGATTGCACAACTGTTGCATGCATGTTACAATGAGTGCAGCAGTGGTGCCTGAGTAAATCAATGAGTGCATAAGTAGTGCCTGAGTGACTGGATGAGTGCAAACTTAGTGATTGGGTGATTGCATGTGTGTATGGGTAGTGTGTGGCTGAACAGATGAGTGTATATGTAGTGCCTGAGTGAATGGAAGAGAGGAACGGTAGTGCCTGAGTGAATGGGTGAGTGCATGGATAATAGCTGGGTGAATGAATGAGTGCATGGATAATGCCTGGGTGATTGGATGAGAGCATGGATAATGCTTGGCTGAACAGATGAGTGCCTGAGTACTGGCTGTGTGAATGGATAAGTAGAAGGGTAGTGCCTGGGTAATTGGATGTGTGCATGGGCAGTGCCTCGGTGAATAGATGAGTGTATGGGTACTGTCTGAGTAAATGCACAAGTGCATGAATGAGTGCAAAGGTAGTGCCTGGGTGACTGGATGAGTGCATGGGTAGTGCCTGAGTGAATGGATGAGCGCATGCATAGTACCTGAGTGAACAGATGAGTGCAAGGGTACTGCCTGAGTGATTGGATGTGTCCACGGATAGTGCCCGGGTGAATGGATGAATGCATGGGTAGTGCCAGAGTGAATAGATGAGTGCATGGGTACTGGCTGAGTGACAATATGTGCATAGTTAGTGCCTTGGTGAATGTCTGAGTGCATGAGTAAATGGATGAGTGCAAGTGTAGTGCCTGGGCCATTAGATGAGTGTTTGGATAGTGCCTGAGTGAATGGATGAACGCATGCATAGTGCCTGAGTGAATGGATTAGTGCAAAGGTAGTGCCTGGGTCATTGGATATGTGCAGTGTAGTGCCTGGGTGAACGGATGAGTGCATGGATAATGTCAGAGTTAATGAATGAGTGCATGGGCAGTACCTGGATCATTTGATGAGTGTATGGGTAGTACCTGAGTGAATGGATGAGCGCATGCATACTGCCTGAGTGAATGGATGAGTGCAAGAGTAGTGCCTGGGTGACCAGAAGAATTTATGAGTAGCGCCTGGTTGATTGGATGAGTGCATCAGTACTGCCTGGGTGATTGGATGAGTGCATAAGTAACGACTGAGTGAGTGGATGAGTACATGGGTAATGCCTCAGTGAATGAATGAGTGCAAGGGTAGTGCCTGGGTGATTGGATGAGTGCATGGATAGTGCCTAGGTGATTGGGAGAGTGCATAGATAGTGCTGAGAGAATGGATGAGTGCATGGGTGCTGCTTGGGTGATTGGATGAGTGCATGGGTTGTGCCTCAGTGAATGGATGAGCGCATGCATAGTGCCTCATTGAATGGATGCAGGCAAGGGTAGTTTCTGGGTGAATGGATGAGTGTAAAGTTAGTGCCTGTGGGATTGGATATGTGTATGGTTCGTACAAGAGTGAGTGGATCAGTGCAAGGGTTCTGACTGAGTAAATGAATCAGTGGGAGGGTAACACCTGAGTGATTGGACGAGTGCAAGGTAGTGCCTGGGTAATTGCATGAGTGCAAGGTAAATGTCTGGGTGATTGGGTGAGAGCATGGATAGTACCTGGGTGATCGGGTGAATGAATGCATATGGTCTGCATGATTTGGTGAGTGAATGGATAGTGCCTGGGTGATTGGATGACTGTATGGGTAGTACATCAGTGAATGGATGAGTGCATGGGCAGTCCCTGAGTGAATGGATGAGCACATGTGTACTGTGATGTCACTGACCATGTCATGAGTGATGTAATATGTGAGGTCATACGCAGTGCATTGCGGGGGCGCAAGTTATAGTTTGCTTAGCTAACTATAAATGCTGAATTTCTCTGGTTTGGTACGAGTGAAACTTGAGCCTGACTATGATGTCCCTGAAACCTTTGGTTTTTTCTGTGTATATATATATATATATATATATATATATATATATATATATATATATATATATATATATATATATATATATATATATATATGTTAGACTTGGCACCATTGGCGTGGGTCTCCCTTCCATTTTTTTGCTGTTGCCTCTTATGTTTTGCTGGTTTTAGATGCTTTTGGGCACTGTGCCACTGCTGTTCAGTGCCACAGTGCAAGTGCTCCCTACTGTAAATTGATGTATGGATTAGTGACTCCATGATTGGATGATTGGTTTACTTGTCAGTCCCTAGTACAGTGCACTGAGTGTGCCCAGGGCTTGTAAATCCAATGCTGCTGGTGGGCTTGCAGCACTGGTTGTGCCACCCACAGAAGCAGCTTGTAAAATGTGTCTCAGGCCTGCCATTGCAGAGCCTGTGTGCGGTCTGTGACTGCCATGTCGACTTGGCAAGTGCACCCACTTGCCAGTCCCTAAACCTTCCCTTATCTTCATATCAGACACCCCTAAGGTAGGCCCAAGGGCAGGGTGCATTGTAAGTATAAGGTAGGACATGCCCTGGTGTGTGTGGCATGTCCTAATAGTGAATTACAGCCATTTTCGTTTTCACTATTGCAAGGCTACCTGTTCTCCATAGGCCAGAATGGGCAGTTTGATTATTACACCTTATAATCCTAACTGACCCAGGGAACATGGTAGAAAAACGAATTTAGTATGCCTGACCTCAGAATGATAAAATACATCTTTTAGTGAAGTTGGTTTTAACATTCTGTGTTTGAAAATACCACTTTTAGAAAGTGGGTATTTTCTTGCCTAAACTTCCAAGCCTGCCTCTGCTAGGTTGTGTATTCCTTGTCTGGAGATTGAGTGACAGGGGCTGGGGGTGGCTACAGGAGACAGGGTGAGTCAGCACAGGGCTGAATAGAAAGATCTGCATCCAGAGTGGAGGGAGGAGTTGCACCTGGGTCTGAATAGGGCTGTGCCTGCCTTCCACAATGCTGGCTCCACCTCCTGCCGGGCGTCTGATGGCTCTGCCCCTCATTCACAAAGGAAAGAAGGAGTCAGAAAAACAAAGTGCTCCAGGACTGACCAGAACTGGTTTTGGACTAGGCAGAGGCCTCTCTGCCTTCAGAGAACAAAGAGAAACTGTGTATAAAAGGGGACCCAGACCCCTAGGAAATTAGATCACTTCTGGGAAATCAAGAAACCTGTTGCCAAGGAGAAGAACCGGAGAAGCTGAAGGAGGAGTACTGCCCCTGTGCTGTTTTGCTGATTGGGGTTGGCCTGCAGTGGTTGCTTTCTACCAAGGACAGGAGAAAAGACTTTGCTGTGCTTTGTCATCTTGAAGAAGAGAATCTCCAAGGGCTTGAACTAGAGCTTGCCTCCTGCCTGAAGTCTCAGGGATACAAGACTTCACCAACCAGCTCCCCCTGCATTCCCTTGCTGGGAATTGAAGTGCCTGCTGTTGTGCTGGGCCTTCTGAGAGACTGCGTGTCGCTGGGAGCTGGAAGCGCGACGCAACAACGAGAAGCGTGTCGCCGCCGCAGCCGCGGTCATCGCATCGCCAAGGAAGCGAGACGCTGCTGCCGCTGTCATCCTCGCATCGCCGAAGCGCGGCGCATCACCGGAGAAGCGGGACGCTGCCACAGAGGTCATCGTCGCATCACCGGAGAAGCGCGTCGCAGGGCCTGTCGCGGCTCCAAAGATCATCGAGTCGCCGCACGGCCGTCGGGCGTGCACGCATCACACCAACGTTGTCACATCGCAACCAAGACGCCATTTTGTCGCATCGTACCGGAGAAGAGTATCGCATCGAGCTGCCATCTTGTCGCATCGCACCGGAAAGCAGTAAGAAACCGACGCATCACCTCCCCACACAGTAAGGAAGCGAGCATCAACTCCCCTGCGCAGCAGTAAGGAACCGACGCATCCACTCCCCTGAGTGTAAGGAACCAACGCATCACCTTCCCTGCGACCCTTTTGTTTTCTTTGCGTTACGCATTCAAGGTACATTGAGAGTAAAGTGTCGCATTTACAACTTGAGAGAACTGAACTATTTTATAACCTTTTAAAGTCTATTTTTGAGTACAGTATTGTGGATTTTTGCTATTGGGTCTTGTGATAAGTCTATATAAAGATTACTTATTTTTACATAACAACCTGTGTGGTGTCCATCTGTAGTGTTTTCACTGTATTACTGTATGTGTTCCCAAATGCTTTACACACTGCCTCTGAGATAAGCCTGTCTGCTCTTGCCAAGCTACCAGGGGGTGAGCAGGGGTTATTTTAGGAGTGTATCCCCCTTACCCTGACTAGAAGCAAGGGTCCCTATTTGGACAAAGGTGCAAACCATTGCCAACTAGAGACCCCAGTTCTAACATTGGTGGTCAGCGGTGAGGATTTGGACTTGCATTTGTGATTCATATACAGTGATTGGTGTACACTACTAGTGAGTGCAGACCAATACGCGACCACATACATTTTGAAAGGACTTTTTTTTCCTGGGAACGTTTATTTTTGTTGAGAACTGCCAATTTTCACAATGAGCAAAAGAGGATCCATTGCACCTGCAGATATTGAATTTGAAGAAGATAGGGTTGATACCTACACTGGGCCAGAGCTCAAAGCCGTTTGTAAAAAGTTTAAAATCTCTATGAGAGGCCTCACCAGGAAGGAGGAGCTTCAAAAGGCGCTGAGGGCCTGGTTGGAAGCACGGAATGCCGGTGGGCAGCCCGAGGAGCCTGTGGAGGAGGCAGAGAATTTAGATGAGCAGCTTGAGGGGCCATTAGGCTTACCCGGGAGGAGAGTGCCTTCCAGGGAGGGCAGCAGTGTTTCTCAAAGGGCCTGTCTCCAGAGGAGCTGGAGGACAGGGACAAAAGCAGGATGCATGAAATGGAAATGGCCAAACTGAAACAGGGAAGCCATGATAGCCTTGAGCACAAGAAATTGGAGTTGGAAAGTAAGAGATTGGCCATGGAAGAAAAAAGGATGCTTTTAGAGCATGAGAGAGTGGTGAGGGAGCTAGAGCTAAAGGCTAGGAACCTAGAGATCACTCCCTCTGGTGGCTGCACACCTCCAGTGCCTGTAGAAAGTAGAGTATACATCCCCAAGGAGGTTATTAAGGATTTCATGAAGGGGGAGGACATTGGGCAATGGTTTAAAGCATATGAGATCGCCATGACATCACACCGGGTCCCTGAGAAGGATTGGGGAGCGGGGTTGTGGGGCCGCTTTACAGGTGAGGGAAGGGAAACCTTGCTAGCCTTGCCCACAGAGGATCAGATGTCCTATGCCGACCTGAAGGAAGCTTTAGTGGCAAGGTATGGGTTAACTCCAGAGCTTTATAGGCAGAAGTTTAGGAACTGCAAAAAGCTGGAGTCTAGTACCTGGGTGGAGTATGTGTCTTATTTTTGCAGAGCATTGGATGGATGGGTGAAGGGTAGCAAAGTAAATGACTTGCAGGGGTTCTATGATTTAATTGCATGGGAGCACTTGTCCAGTAGTTGTTTTCCAGAGCTACGCCAGCACCTTGTTGACAGTAAGCTGACTAATCCTAGGAAGCTTGCTGAGGAGGCGGACCGCTGGGTCAGTACCCGGGTCCACAAGGGTCTTGTGGGAGACTCCGCCAAAGGTGGGCAGGGTCCCCAGCAGAAGAGTGGGGGGACAAGGGTAAACAGAAGGAGTTCCAAAAAGGACCCCAAAGTAAACCCCAAGAGAACCAAGGTAAGGGTTCCCAGCCTCCCACTGAGAAAAGACCATGGGTCCCAACAGATAAGTCTGTTCAGAAGGGGCCCAAAGCATGTTTTAGTTGTGGTCAGGTGGGTCACTTTGTAGGAAGTCCCAAGTGCCCCAATACCGTGACCACTGCACCCACTGGTGCACCACCCCGGCAGATGGCTAGTGTAGCCCTGGGGGAGGAGTTGGGTGCCCAAGGTGGGTGGGGTCCCGCAGAGATGTCCCTGGTTTTCTCTTTAGGAGACAGTGAGATGGTCCCTAGGACCCAGCTGCCTGATAACACTAAAAAATACAGGCAGTGGGTGACCATCAATGGCCATAGGGTGGAGGCTCTCAGAGACACCGGGGCCAGTGTGACAGCTGTCAGTTGTCGGCTGGTGTCTGAGGAGCAGGTGGTCCCCAACGTATTCTACCCTGTAGTTGCCGCTGACAACTCAGAGAGCCACTGCAAGGTGGCCCAGGTTCCCTTTGAGTGGGGGGGGTCTCAGGTATCCTTCAAGTAGCTGTGAGGCCAGCCATGCCTGTTGACTGTCTGCTAGGCAATGATTTGGAGAGCTCCCCTTGGGCGAAGGTGGAGCGGAGGTCTCATTTGGAGATGTTGGGTCTGCCAGAGTGAGCGTGTGTGACCACTCGGTCAATGGCAGCCGGTAAGGGTATTCAGGAGAACCTGGAGCCTGGAAGAAAGGCCCAGGTGCCTGCCTTAAAGAGAGGAGGCGGGGAGCACGGGAAACCGGCCCCCGAAGTTCCCACGGTCCAGGAGGAGGCAGACCTTGAGTGGGTTGCCCTGGAACCTACAGGGGAACAAGTGGCTGAACTGGGGGACCTGCCTGAGCTGACCCATTGGCAGCAGGAAGGAGGCCCCTCCAGGGAAGAGTTCTGCGAGGAGCAGAAGAAGTGCCCTTCTCTTGAGGGCTTGCGGCAACAGGCTGCAAGCCAGGCAGGAGGTGATCAGTCTGGATCACACTGGATCTACTGGGAGAATGGTCTCCTGTATAGTGAGCCTAGGTTGCTGAGCCTGGGTCAGCCCGTGTGCTGGTGGTACCCCAGCGCTTCAGAGCCTTCCTACTGGGTCTGGCTCATGATGTGCCTTTAGCAGGACATTTGGGGCAAGACAAGACCTTTCAAAGGCTTGTCACCCACTTTCATTGGCCCCAAATGCGCAAGAGTTCAGATACTCATTGCAGGACCTGTCAGACTTGCCAGGCAAGTGGTAAGAGTGGGAGGAAGCACAAGGCTCCTCTCCAACCTTTCCCTGTTGTCAGCACCCCCTTTGAGAGGGTGGGTATTGACGTTGTGGGGCCTCTGGATCCCAAGACAGCCATGGGCAACAGGTTCATCCTGGTCTTGGTGGACCATGCCACCCGGTACCCGGAAGCCATCCCTCTTCGGACAGTGACGGCCCCCGTGGTGGGACGTGCACTGATGGGGATTTTCTCCCGTGTGGGGTTCCCCAAGGAGGTGGTGTCCGACCGTGGTACCAACTTCATTTCCAAGTATATGAAGTCCCTGTGGCAGGAGTGTGGTGTAACCTATAAGTTCACCACTCCTTACCACCCCCAAGGTAATGGGCTGGTTGAGAGATTCAACTGGACCCTGAAAGGCATGATTATGGGTCTTGAAGAACCCATGAGGCGTAAGTGGGACATCCTCTTGCCATGCCTGCTCTTTGCTTACAGAGAGGTGCCCCAGAAGTCCTTAGGGTTCAGTCCCTTTGAACTGCTGTATGGCCATCCTGTAAGAGGACCTCTGAGTCTGGTCAAGGAAGGCTGGGAGGAAGCTCCCAGGAAAACTCCCCAAGATGTATTTAGTTACATGCTGGCCTTCAGGAACCAGACTCGGTGTTTCAGACAACACGCTGAGGCGAATCTGGAAGCCAGCCAGGAAGAGATGAAACGTTGGCATGATCAGAATGCCACTCTGATCGAGTTTCAGCCTGGACAAAAGGTTTGGGTCATAGCCCCAGTGGAACCCTGTGCGCTCCAGGATAAGTGGACCGGACCATTTGAGGTGGTGGAGCGCAAGAGTGATGTCACCTACTTGGTGGACTTGCAGTCTCTCAGGAACCCCTTGCGGATCCTGCATGTGAACCGCCTGAAGCCCCACTTTGAGAGGTCTGAAGTGGGCATGCTCTTAGCAACAGATGCTGGGATGGAAGAGGAGACTGAACCTCTTCCTGACCTCCTGTATGCAAAAGAGCAAGATGGGTTAGTGGATGGTGTGAACCTCTCTCCCACCCTGACCCCTGAGCAGCAGAATGACTGTCGCCAACTGTTGGGGCAGTTTTCTGATCTGTTCTCCCTGACTCCCAGTATCACTGAATGGTGCATCCATGATGTGGACACTGGGGACAGTCCTCCTGTGAAGCACAAAACTTACAGAGTGACTGACAGGGTGAGAGCTTGCATCAAGGAGGAGGTCTCCAAGATGTTTGCCTTAGGGGTGATTGAGTCCTCTAACAGCCCTTGGGCCAGCCCAGTGGTCTTGGTCCCAAAGGCTGCCGCGCCTGGTGCCACACCCAAACTCCGGTTCTGTGTGGACTACCGAGGACTCAATTCAGTCACCAGGACTGACGCGCACCCCATCCCCAGAGCTGATGAGCTCATTGATCGGTTAGGGGCTGCCCGGTACCTCAGCACGTTTGATCTAACGTCTGGATACTGGCAGATTGCCTTAACTGATGGGGCCAAAGAGAGGTCAGCATTCTCCACACCAGATGGGCACTACCAATTCCGGGTGATGCCCTTTGGGATGAAGAATGCCCCTGCCACCTTTCAGAGGTTGGTCAACCAGGTGTTGGCTGGGCTGGAGGATTTCAGTGCCGCCTACCTGGATGACATTGCAGTGTTCAGCGCCACTTGGGAGGAACATCTGCACCACCTCTGGGAAGTGTTGAAGGCGCTGCGGAGGGCAGGCCTCACGATCAAGGTGACTAAGTGCCAGATCGGGCAGGGTTCTGTGGTGTACTTGGGACACCAGGTTGGGAGCGGCCAGGTGGTGCCCCTACAACCCAAGATAGATACCATCCTGGCTTGGGAACCCCCCAAAACCCAGACAGAGGTGAGAGCCTTCTTAGGACTCACCGGGTATTACAGGAGGTTTGTCAAGGGGTATGGCAACATTGTTGCACCCTTGACTGAGCTGACTTCCAGGAAGCAGCCCAGGAAAGTGAACTGGACTGATGCCTGCCAAAAGGCTTTTGATGCCCTGAAATCTGCCATGTGCACGGCGCCCGTGCTTCAGGCGCCCAACTTCTCAAGGGAATTCATTGTGCAGACAGATGCTTCCAGAGCATGGTGTTGGGGCTGTGCTTTCACAGATGAATGAGGAGGGCCTAGACCAACCTGTAGCCTTTATTAGTAGGAGGTTACTCCCACGGGAACAGAGGTGGAGTGCGATTGAACGTGAGGCATTTGCTGTGGTCTGGGCACTGAAGAAGTTGAGACCATACTTGTTTGGGACTCACTTCCGGGTTCAGACAGACCACAGGCCCCTCAGATGGTTAATGCAGATGAGGGGTGAGAACCCAAAACTGTTGAGGTGGTCCATTTCCCTACAGGGGATGGACTTCACGGTGGAACACCGCCCTGGTACAGAACACGCCAATGCTGATGGTCTGTCCAGATTTTTCCGCCTTAGTGATGAGAACTCCCAGGAGGAAGGGTAGTTCTCCCCACATTTCAGCTGGAGGGGACACGTGTTAGACTTGGCACCACTGGCGTGGGTCTCTCTTCCATTTTTTGCTGTTGCCTCTTATGTTTTGCTGGTTTTAGATGCTTTTGGGCACTGTGCCACTGCTGTTCAGTGCCACAGTGCAAGTGCTGCATACTGTAAATTGATGTATGGATTAGTGACTCCATGATTGGATGATTGGTTTACTTGTCAGTCCCTAGTACAGTGCACTGAGTGTGCCCAGGGCTTGTAAATCCAATGCTGCTGGTGGGCTTGCAGCACTGGTTGTGCCACCCACAGAAGCAGCTTGTAAAATGTGTCTCAGGCCTGCCATTGCAGAGCCTGTGTGCGGTCTGTGACTGCCATGTCGACTTGGCAAGTGCACCCACTTGCCAGTCCCTAAACCTTCCCTTATCTTCATATCAGACACCCCTAAGGTAGGCCCAAGGGCAGGGTGCATTGTAAGTATAAGGTAGGACATGCCCTGGTGTGTGTGGCATGTCCTAATAGTGAATTACAGCCATTTTCGTTTTTCACTATTGCAAGGCTACCTGTTCTCCATAGGCCAGAATGGGCAGTTTGATTATTACACCTTATAATCCTAACTGACCCAGGGAACATGGTAGAAAAACGAATTTAGTATGCCTGACCTCAGAATGATAAAATACATCTTTTAGTGAAGTTGGTTTTAACATTCTGTGTTTGAAAATACCACTTTTAGAAAGTGGGTATTTTCTTGCCTAAACTTCCAAGCCTGCCTCTGCTAGGTTGTGTATTCCTTGTCTGGAGATTGAGTGACAGGGGCTGGGGGTGGCTACAGGAGACAGGGTGAGTCAGCACAGGGCTGAATAGAAAGATCTGCATCCAGAGTGGAGGGAGAAGTTGCACCTGGGTCTGAATAGGGCTGTGTCTGCCTTCCACAATGCTGGCTCCACCTCCTGCCGGGCGTCTGATGGCTCTGCCCCTCACTCACAAAGGAAAGAAGGAGTCAGAAAAACAAAGTGCTCCAGGACTGACCAGAACTGGTTTTGGACTAGGCAGAGGCCTCTCTGCCTTCAGAGAACAAAGAGAAACTGTGTATAAAAAGGGGACCCAGACCCCTAGGAAATTAGATCACTTCTGGGAAATCAAGAAACCTGTTGCCAAGGAGAAGAACCGGAGAAGCTGAAGGAGGAGTACTGCCCCTGTGCTGTTTTGCTGATTGGGGTTGGCCTGCAGTGGTTGCTTTCTACCAAGGACAGGAGAAAAGACTTTGCTGTGCTTTGTCATCTTGAAGAAGAGAATCTCCAAGGGCTTGAACTAGAGCTTGCCTCCTGCCTGAAGTCTCAGGGATACACGACTTCACCAACCAGCTCCCCCCCTGCATTCCCTTGCTGGGAATTGAAGTGCCTGCTGTTGTGCTGGGCCTTCTGAGAGACTGCGTGTCGCTGGGAGCTGGAAGCGTGACGCAACAACGAGAAGCGTGTCACCGCCGCAGCCGCGGTCATCGCATCGCCAAGGAAGCGAGACGCTGCTGCCGCTGTCATCCTCGCATCGCCGAAGCGCGGCGCATCACCAGAGAAGCGGGACGCTGCCACAGAGGTCATCGTCGCATCACCGGAGAAGCGCGTCGCAGGGCCTGTCGCGGCTCCAAAGATCATCGTGTCGCCGCACGGCCGTCGGGCGTGCACGCATCACACCAACGTTGTCACATCGCAACCAAGACGCCATTTTGTCGCATCGTACCGGAGAAGAGTATCGCATCGAGGTGCCATCTTGTCGCATCGCACCGGAAAGCAGTAAGAAACCAACGCATCACCTCCCCACACAGTAAGGAAGCGAGCATCAACTCCCCTGCGCAGCAGTAAGGAACCGACGCATCCACTCCCTGAGTGTAAGGAACCGACGCATCACCTTCCCTGCGACCCTTTTGTTTTCTTTGCGTTACGCATTCAAGGTACATTGAGAGTAAAGTGTCGCATTTACAACTTGAGAGAACTGAACTATTTTATAACCTTTTAAAGTCTATTTTTGAGCACAGTATTGTGGATTTTTGCTATTGGGTCTTGTGATAAGTCTATATAAAGATTACTTATTTTTACATAACAACCTGTGTGGTGTCCATCTGTAGTGTTTTCACTGTATTACTGTATGTGTTCCCAAATGCTTTACACACTGCATCTGAGATAAGCCTGTCTGCTCGTGCCAAGCTACCAGGGGGTGAGCAGGGGTTATTTTAGGAGTGTATCCCCCTTATCCTGACTAGAAGCAAGGGTCCCTATTTGGACAAAGGTGCAAACCATTGCCAACTAGAGACCCCCAGTTCTAACAATATATATATATATATATATAGATATATGTATATAGATGTATAGATAGTATAGATGTATATAGTGTATATATATATATATATATATATATATATATATATATATATGTATAGATATATATATATATATATATGTATAGATATATATATATATATATATATATATTCACTGAAAAAACCATAGGTTTTAGGGACAGTTATAGTTACTTGGACATTGCACTCGTACAAAACCCGTGAAATTCCCCCGTTATAGTTAGTTCAGCTAACTATAACTCGCGCCCCGCAATGCACTGCTGATGACGTCACATATTACATCACTCATGACATGGTCAGTGACATCACTGATGACATCTCAAATGACATCACTGATGACATCATCCAGTGACTGTGTGTTTCTGTAAAGTTTAAATATTTTTAAAATATATAGGAAAAGACGTATTGAAGAATGAGTGGGTGTCTAAGTGTCTGTATGGATGATTTAGTAGGTGCGTGACTGACTCTATAAGTGAGTGATTTAACGTATCTTACTGAATGCATGGGTTAGTGACTAAACTGGGTGTATGTCTGTATCCGTCTGTCTGTTGCTGTGTAAGTGGCTGCATGTGTTTGTGAATAGCTAAATGATTTTCTATATGAGTTATTGAATGCTTGTCTGAGTATCTGTATGGGTGCCTGAGTGTTTGTGTGGGAGGGGTGTGTGCAACTCTGTGCATAGATGTGTGAGTGGGTGATTCACTGGGTGGATGGTTTCAAGAGTGCATCTGTGATAGACTGTATGGGTGGGTAAGTGTGTGTAAGAGTGTGTTAGTGAGTGAATGTATGTCCCAGTGGTACATGTGTGAGTAACTACATATGTGAAAGGCAGTATATATGTGTGTTGGAGTATATAAATAGCTATAAGCAAGAGTGAGTGATTGTGATAGTGGCTGTATGGATGATTGTGTGCTTGTATCAGTGATTGTATAAGAGCGTAACAATGTGCTACTATTTGTATGAGTAAGTGAGCTGGTGTGTGTATAACTGTATAGGTGAGTAAATGGCAGTGTGTTTAATTATTTGCATGACTGACTAGGTGTGTGAGTATCTCTATGGATGAGTGGCATTGTTTGAGTGTCTATATAGGAGTAAGAGTGCATATGATAGTCCTGTACTGAGTGACCGTAAGTATGAGTGACTGTACGGGTGAGTGAGTGGATGTGTGTGTGTAGACCTAAGAATCAGTGAGTGGGTATGTAGTTATTGGTGTTGGAGTGTCTATGGTTTTGCGAATGGCAGTCTGTAATTTAGAGTGGGTGTATCAAAGATTATATTAGGGTGTGAGGAGGTGCATCAGATTATCACGTGGATGATGTCATCAGTGATGTCATTTGAGATGTCATCAGTGATGTCATCAGTGATGTCACTGACCATGTCATGAGTGATGTAATATGTGACGTCATCAGCAGTGCATTGCGGGGGCGCGAGTTATAGTTAGCTGAACTAACTATAACGGGGGAATTTCACGGGTTTTGTACGAGTGCAATGTCCAAGTAACTATAACTGTCCCTAAAACCTATGGTTTTTTCAGTGAATTTCAAAGGTTTTTTAAATGCTAATTTGTAACTATAACGTGTCTGAAACCTATGGTTTTTTCAGTGAATTTCAAAGGTTTTTTAAATGCTAATTTGTAACTATAACGTGTCTGAAACCTATGGTTTTTTCAGTGAATTTCAAAGGTTTTTTAAATGCTAATTTCTAACTATAACGTGCCTGAAACCTACGGTTTTTTCAGTGAATTTCAAAGGTTTTGTAAATGACAATTTTTAAATGTATTAATTGTTATATTAATTTTTTTCATACTGATTTACTACATTTTTAGAAACAATTTTTTTTTACATATTTTATTTGTCAAATTACATTGTAATTACATTATACATTACATTACAAAAAATACTTTCTCAGAATGAATTACTTTAGTTTAAATACTTTGCAGATAGGCAATAGACTTTTAAGTACAGTAGTTACAGTTGTTGCAATGGGCAACACATTTTCAAACACAATGCAACATTCAGCTCAATGTGAATTTCTAGTTAAATGCAATTAGTTACTTTATGGATTACTTTTGTAACCACAGGACTGGATCCTAGATTCAGTCCTGGTACATCTCCTGTAAACAGTTGAGTAAAAGCGTTTTGGTTACAGTCGTGATTTTTAAGGAATATTATTGTATTTTAAAAGTTGACACTTTGAAACTTTTTCTCATAGAATCAGCAATGTTATCCTATGGAAGGAAATTCACTTAGCAGGTAAAAACTGTTATCGTTACTTTTTCTTACTCAGTGTTGGATCCTGGATCCAGCACTGGTGCATCTCCTGTAAACAGTTGAAAGAATGCGTTTAAGTCATACAGGCGATTTTTAAGGAATATTTGTAGTTTGTGAAAATCAACACTTTGAAACTTTTTTGCTGAAAACCAGTCAATGTTAGCCTATGAAGGAAATTCAAGTTACCGGTAAGTACGGTTAAAATTACTTTTGAGGATCAGTACTGGGCTGAAACATGCAGCACTGAGGTCTCTCCTGATAACAGGTGAGTAAATCGGAATTCGTATTTCGGCTGATTTTAGAGGAATATTTTAAAGTTCCAAAACTCCACACTTAGAAGAATTTCCAAGTGAAACCAGTCAATGTTAGCCTATGGAAGGAAATTCAAGTTACTGGTAAGTACGGTTAAAATTACTTTTCAGGACCAGTACTGGGCTGAAAGATGCAGCACTGAGGTCTCTCCTGATAACAGGTGAGTAAATCAGAATTCGGATTTCGGCTGATTTTAGAGGAATATTTGTATGTTTCAAAAATCAACACTTAGAAGAATATTCCAAGTGAAACCAGTCAATGTTAGCCTATGAAGGAAATTCAAGTTACCGGTAAGTACGGTTAAAATTACTTTTGAGGATCAGTACTGGGCTGAAAGATGCAGCACTGAGGTCTCTCCTGATAACAGGTGAGTAAATCGGAATTCGTATTTCGGCTGATTTTAGAGGAATATTTTAAAGTTCCAAAACTCCACACTTAGAAGAATTTCCAAGTGAAACCAGTCAATGTTAGCCTATGAAGGAAATTCAAGTTACCGGTAAGTACGGTTAAAATTACTTTTCAGGATCAGTACTGGGCTGAAAGATGCAGCACTGAGGTCTCTCCTGATAACAGGTGAGTAAATCGGAATTCGTATTTCGGCTGATTTTAGAGGAATATTTTAAAGTTCCAAAACTCCACACTTAGAAGAATTTCCAAGTGAAACCAGTCAATGTTAGCCTATGAAGGAAATTCAAGTTACCGGTAAGTACGGTTAAAATTACTTTTCAGGATCAGTACTGGGCTGAAAGATGCAGCACTGAGGTCTCTCCTGATAACAGGTGAGTAAATCGGAATTCGTATTTCGGCTGATTTTAGAGGAATATTTTAAAGTTCCAAAACTCCACACTTAGAAGAATTTCCAAGTGAAACCAGTCAATGTTAGCCTATGAAGGAAATTCAAATTACCGGTAAGTACGGTTAAAATTACTTTTGAGGATCAGTACTGGGCTGAAAGATGCAGCACTGAGGTCTCTCCTGATAACAGGTGAGTAAATCGGAATTCGTATTTCGGCTGATTTTAGAGGAATATTTTAAAGTTCCAAAACTCCACACTTAGAAGAATTTCCAAGTGAAACCAGTCAATGTTAGCCTATGAAGGAAATTCAAGTTACCGGTAAGTACGGTTAAAATTACTTTTCAGGACCAGTACTGGGCTGAAAGATACAGCACTGAGGTCTCTCCTTATAACAGGTGAGTAAATCGGAATTCCTATTTCGGCTGATTTTAGAGGAATATTTGCACAATGGTGAAGGGAGGGGCGGGGCCTGAGGTGACATCTTTGCAAACGCGCCCCGTGGCGCGTTTTAAGTTGGGGGATTAAGTTCCCTTGAATCCTGAGGGTCCCTAGGGGCCAACTAGACCACCAGGAACCTCCAATATGCGCCAGGGGCTGCGTTGCAGAGACGTGTAGAGAGGCCACACCCCTTTTACACCTCTCTGCAACGCAGCTCTGTGGCGCTTTCTGGATGTACCTGTTGGGCTAGTTGGCCCCCAGGGACCCTCAGGATTGAAGGGATTTAATTCCCCATCTTAAAACGCGCCACGGGGCCTGTTTGCACACATGTCACCTCAAGCCCCGCCCCTCCCTTCACCACTGTGCAAACGCGCCCCGTGGCGCGTTTTAAGTTGGGGGATTAAGTCCCCTTGAATCCTGAGGGTCCCCGGAGTCCAACTAGCCCACCATATACCTCCAAAAGCGCCATAGAGCTGCGTTGCAGAGAGGTGTAAAAAGGGGCGTGGCCTCTGTACACCTCTCTGCAAGGCAGCCCCTGGCGCATACTGGAGGTTCCTGGTGGGCTAGTTGGCCCCAGGGACCCCCAGTATTCAAGGGGATCGTTCCCCCTCTGCAAACGCGCCAGGGGCGCGTTTGCAGAGTGGTGAAGGAAGGGGCGGGGCCTGCGGGCCCGATCGTTTTTTTTTAATTTTAATTTTTTTTTTTTTTGGGGAGGGGGGCCGCGTGGCCCCCACTCCCGAGCCACTACTTGCCCCGGGGACCCCATCCCCCGGGGCTGGCCCTCTCGTTGGGGACTGTGGGGGGGTCCCCAATCCCCCCACAGTCCCGCCGGCTCCCCGTGTCCTACGGGAGCCGGCATTGCTTTTCCACATGGGGAGCAGCTGACATGCTGCTCCCCATGTGGAAAAGCAATCGGCTTTGGATATTGGAAGAGAGAGCAGGTTTCCTGCTCTCTCTTCCAATATCCAAAGCAAGTTTGCAATGACAGGACGGGAGCCGTGAGGCTCCGTCCTGTCATTGCAAACAGCAGTGTCCCGGGGGTAGGCACCCCGGGACACTGCAGGAGCCGGCCCTGGGGGGTGGTGGTCCCCAGGGCCATCAAGGGCTCCAGGAGGGGGCCGCGCGGCCCCCTCCCATTCAGTGCACAGCCCCGGGGAGGTGGTGGTCCCCGGGGCTCTGGGAGTCCAAAACGGACCCCCATTGTAATTTTCTTAGTGCCCCGGGGAGGTGGTGGTCCCCGGGGCGTGTGGGGGCTGGAGCCCCCCACACAGGTTTTTAATAAAAAAAAGAAGCCCCGGGAGGTGGTGGTCCCCGGGGCTGCGGGAGGGCTCAGAGCCCTCCCGCACCATTGTACATAAAGCCCCGGGGGTGGTGGTCCCCGGGGCTTGGGGGGCCCTTAGAGGCCCCCACACATAAAATTAACCCCCCCCAGCATGCCCCCGGGACTTGGGCCACCCGGGGGCCAATTAACATCGAGCGCGGGAGACCGCGCTTCGATTTTTCGGCAGGGTTCGCGCTCCCTGAGCGCATCCTGCCGATTTTTAAAAAAAAATTTTTTTTTTTTGCCCAGGGGGTCCTTGTGGGACCCCCTGAGCAAACCTAGGGGGTCAGGGTGTTTCTACCCTCCCCCTTTGTGCGCTTTGCGCACTTGTTTCTGTCCCTCGGTTCTACCGAGGGACAAAATGGCTGCCAACATTTCCTGAATCGGAATGTTGACAGCCAGCTGACAACCAATTAACATGCAGCTCGTGATCGGGAGGGTGCGCGAATCCTCCGTGCCCATAGATATATATGTACTTTTACTTTTTGATTTTCTCAGCAACTACTGAACGGATTTACACCATTTAACAAAAGGGTTCTTTCTGAACCAAGAACTACCTCTTTGCCAAATTTGGTGTAATTCCGTTCAGCAGTTCGGGCTGTAGCCGTGTCTAAAGTTTCCTATGGGAAAATGCATGGGGAAAACGCGTTTTGGGACCCCCCTTTTTCTCGGCCCCCGCTTGACGTATCACCCCGAGACTTTCAGGGTAGGAGCGGACCGGAGCGCCCCACGAAGTTTGAAAATTTCGCGAAGATACGTCAACCGGCAAGAGAGTTATTTCAAATAGAATGTCGCGGATTTCCTATGGATAATAGGTTGTAACTATAACTATCTACTGGCGACCGCCAGTAGATAATATATTGCTATACATATAGATATATATATACATGTATATATTCACTGAAAAAACCATAGGTTTCAGGCACGTTATAGTTAGAAATTAGCATTTAAAAAACCTTTGAAATTCACTGAAAAACCATAGGTTTTAGGGACAGTTATAGTTAGTTGGACATTTCACTCGTATAAAACCCGTGAAATTCCCCCGTTATAGTTAGTTCAGCTAAATATAACTTGTGCACCCGCAATGCACTGCTGATGACGTCACATATTACATTACTCATGACATGGTCAGTGACATCACTGATGACATCACTGATGACATCATCCAGTGACTGTGTGTTTCTATAAAGTTTAAATATGTTTAATATATATGCCAAGGTGTATTGAAGAATGAGTGGGTGTATAAGTGTCTGGATGGATGATTTAGTAGGTGCGTGACTGACTCTATAAGTGAGTGATTAAACGTATCTTACTGAATGCATGGGTTAGTGACTAAACTGTGTGAATGTCTGTATCCGTCTGTCTGTTGCTGTGCAAGTGGCTGCATGGGTTTGTGAATAGCTACATGAGTTTCTATATGAGTTATTGATTGGTTGTCTGAGTATCTGTATGGGTGCCTGAGTGTTTGTGTGGGTGGGGTGTGTGTGCCTCTGTGCATAGATGTGTGAGTGGGTGATTCACTGGGTGCATGGTTTCAAGAGTACAACTGTGATGGACTATATGGGTGGATGAGTGTGTTTATGGGTGTGTTAGTGAGTGAATGTATATCTCAGTCGTACATGTGTGAGTAACTACATATGTGAAAGGCAGTATATATGTGTGTTGGAGTATATAAATGGCTATAAGTGAGAGTGTGTGATTGTGAGAGTGGCTGTATGGATGAGTGTGTACTTGTATCAGTGATTGTATAAGAGCGTAAGAATGTGCTAGTATTTGTATGAGTAAGTGAGCTGCTGTGTGTATAACTGTATAGGTGAGTAAATGGCAGTGTGATTAATTATTTGCATGACTGATTAGGTGTGTGAGTACCTCTATGGATGAGTGGCGATTTGTGAGTGTCTATGTAGGTGTATGAGTGCATATGATAGTCCTGTACTGAGTGACCGTAAGTATGAGTGACTGTACAGGTGAGTGAGTTGATGTGTGTGTAGACCTAAGAATAAGTGAGTGTGTATGTAGTTATTGGTGTTGGAGTGTCTATGGTTTTGACAATGGCAGTCTGTAATTTACAGTGGGTGTATCAAAAGTTATATTAGGGTGTGAGAAGATGCATCAAATTATCACATGGATGATGTCATCAGTGATGTCATTTGAGATGTCATCAGTGATGTCATCAGTGATGTCACTGACCATGTCATGAGTGATGTAATATGTGACGTCATCAGCAGTGCATTGCGGGGGCGCGAGTTATAGTTAGCTGAACTAACTATAACGGGGGAATTTCACGGGTTTTGTACGAGTGAAATGTCCAACTAACTATAACTGTCCCTAAAACCTATGGTTTTTTCAGTGAATTTCAAAGGTTTTTTAAATGCTAATTTCTAACTATAACGTGCCTGAAATCTATGGTTTTTTCAGTGAATTTCAAAAGTTTTTTAAATGCTAATTTCTAACTACAACGTGCCTGAAACCTATGGTTTTTTAAGTGAATTTCAAAGGTTTTTTAAATGCTAGTTTCTAACTATGCCTACAGAGGTAGGACATGTGAAGAAAGAAGAAAAACGCACAGAAAGAAGCAAAAGAAATGCAGAAAGAAGCAACAGAAGTCCACAAAGCCGAAGAAAAGTGCAGGAAGAAGCAAAAGATGTGCAGAAAGAACCAACAGAGGAGCAGAAAGAGTGCCCACAACTTTTTCTGACGTGTACTGGTGGTAACTGACTCTGACTAACCAGAGCCAGTGCTATGCTAAAACACACTTAGAATACAGTGAAAACACCTACATACACTAGTGAACACTATGCGTTGGGGTACCCCTGTGATTAGCATGACCTCCTCTGTAAGTCCCTAGTACATAATAGGGCAGAGGGATTAAAACTACCTCTTAAAACGCGCTACAGGGCGCGTTTGCACAGTGGTTGAAGGGAGGAGGGGCAAACGCGCCCCGTGGCACAGTTTAAGTTGCGGGATTAAGTCCCCTTGAATTCTGAGTGTCCCTGGGGCCCAACTAGCCCCCCAGGTACCTACAGTTAGGACCACAGAGCTGAGTTGCAGAGAGGCGTTCCGAGGCCAGGCACCTTTTTTCACCTCTCTGCAACGCAACTCTGTTGTGCTTACTGAAGGTACCTGGTGGGCTAGTTGGACTCCAGGGACCCTCAGGATTGAAGGGGACTTAATCCCCCAACTTAAAACACGCCACGGGGCCTGTTTGCACACATGTCACCTCAAGCCCCGCCCCTCCCTTCACCACTGTGCAAACGCGCCCGTGGCACGTTTTAAGTTGGGGGATTAAGTCCCCTTGAATCATGAGGGTCCCTGGGGTCTAACTAGCCCACCCTGTACCTCCAGTATCCGCCAGGGAGCTGGGTTGCAGAGAGGTGTTCAGAGGCCACGCCCCTTTTACATCTCTCTGCAACGCAGCTCTGTGGCGCTTTCTGGACGTACCTGGTGGGCTAGTTGGCCCCCAGGGTCCCTCAGGATTGAAGGGGATTTAATTCCCCATCTTAAAACGCGCCACGCGGCCTGTTTGCACACATGTCACCTCAAGCCCCGCCCCCTCCCTTCACCACTGTGCAAACGCGCCCCGTGGCGTGTTTTAAGTTGGGGGATTAAGTCCCCTTGAATCCTGAGGGTCCCTGGAGTCCAACTAGCCCACCATCTACCTCCAAAAATCGCCACAGAGCTGCGTTGCAGAGAGGTGTAAAAGGGCGTGGCCTCTGTACACCTCTCTGCAACGCAGCCCCTGACGCATACTGGAGGTTCCTGGTGGGCTAGTTGTCCCCCAGGGACCCCCAGTATTCAAGGGGAATCGTTCCCCATCTGCAAACGCGCCAGGGGCGCGTTTGCAGAGTGCTGCAAGGAGGGGGCGTGGCCTCCGGCGCGATGCCGGTCTTTTTTTTTTTTTTTTTTTTAGGAAGGGGGCTGTGTGGCCCCCCTTCTTTTTCTAATTTATTGGCCCTGGGGACCCCATCCCCCAGGGCATGCCCCCTAATATTTTGTTTAAAAAAAAAAAAATTGGAAGGGGGCCGCGTGGCCCCCCTCCCCAGGCCTTAATCGGCCCCGGGGACCCCATCCCCCAGGGCATGGCCTTCTTTTTTTTTTTAAATAAAACTTATGGAGGGGGGCTGCGTTGCCCCCCTCCTCAGGCCACTTATGGCCCCGGGGACCCCATCCCCGGGGCCGGCCTTCGCATTTTTTTTTATTAAAAAATAAAATTTTGGGGAGGGGGCTGCGTGGCCCCCCCGGGCCACTTGTAGCCCCGGGACCCCATCCCCGGGGCGTGCCCTCTCCGTTGGGGACTGTGGGGGGTCCCCAATCCCCCCACGGTCCCGCCGGCTCCCGCGTCCCTCGTGAGCCGGCATTGCATTTCCACATGGGGAGCTGCTAAGATGCAGCTCCCAGTGTGGAAAAGCAATTGTCTTTGGTTTTTGGACCAAAGCAGTTTGCTATGGCAGACTACAGTGTCCCGGGGGTGAGCACCCCGGGACACTGCAGGAGTCGGCCCTGGGGGGTTGTGGTCCCCAGGGCCATCACAGGCTCCAGAAGGGGGCCGCGCGGCCCCCTCCCAACTTCTTCACAGCCCCGGGAGGTGGTGGTCCCCGGGGCTCTGGGGGTCCGTAACGGAACCCCATATTTAAATATTTAGTGCCCCAGGGAGGTGGCGGTCCCCGGGGTGTGTGGGGGGGCTGGAGCCCCCCCTACACAGGTACTTTTTTTTTTTTTTTTTAAAGCCCCGGGGGGTGGCGGTCCCCGGGGCTGCGGGAGGGCCGAGAGCCCTCCTGCACCATTTTGTTTTTAAAGCACAAGGGGGTGGCAGTCCCCAGGGCTTGGGGGGGCCTTGGAGGCCCCCCATACCTAAAATTCAAAAAACCCTGCATGCCCCCGGGACTTGGCCCACCCGGGGGCCAATTAACAACGAAGCGCGGGAGACCGCGCTTCGTTTTTTTTTTTTATCGGCTGGATCCACGCACCCAGCGCGTATTTTGCCAATATTTAAAAATCCTTGTGGGACCCCCTGAGCAGGCCTAGGGTGTTTCTACCCTGCCCCCTTTTTGCGTTATGCGCAGTTGTTTTACTGCTTCCTTGTGCCTCGGTTCTACCGAGGCACAAGATGGCTGCCAACACTTCCTGGTTTGGAGTGTTGACAGCCAATTACCATACAGCTCGTGATCGGGAAGGTACGCGGACCCTACGCGGCCATAGATATATATGTGGTTTTATTTTTGATTTTCTCAGGAACTACTGAACGGATTTACACCATTTAAGCAAAAGGCACGACTCTGAACCAAGGGCTACCTTTTTGCCAAATTTGGTGTAATTCCGTTCAGCAGTTCGGGCTGTAGCTGCGATGAAAGGTTCCTATGGAAAATGGCATGGGGAAAACATGTTTTGGGACCCCCCTTTTTTCTCGGCCCCCGCTTTACGAATCACCCCGAGACTTTCAAGATAGGAGCGGACCGGAGCGGGCCACAAAGTTTGAAAAGTTCGCGAAGATTCGTCAACCGGCGCCAAAGTTATTTCAAATAGAATGTTGTGGATTTCCTATGGAAAATAGTTCCTAACTATAACTATCTACTGGCGACCGCCAGTAGATAATATGTGAATATATATGTATATATATATATTCACTGAAAAAAACCACAGGTTTCAGGGACGTTATAGTTAGAAATTAGCATTTAAAAAACTTAGAAATTCACTGAAAAAACCACAGGTTTCAGGGACGTTATAGTTAGTTGGACATTTCACTGATGACATCACTGATGACATCATCCAGTGACTGTGTATTTCTGTAAAGTTTAAATATGTTTTATAAATATATATATTTATATATGCCAAGGTGTATTGAAGAATGAGTGGGTGTATAAGTGCCTGAATGGATGATTTAGTAGGTGCATGACTGACTGTATAAGTGAGTGATTGAACGTGTCTTACTGAATGCATGGGTTAGTGACTAAACTGTGTGAATGTCTATATCAGTCTGTCAGTTGGTGTGTAAGCGGCTGTATGGGTTGGTGAGTAGCTGCATGAGTGTCTAGATGGGTTATTGATTGGTTGTCTGAGTATCTGTATGGGTGCCTGAGTGTCTGTGTGGGTGGGTGGGGGGGTGTGACTCTGTGCATAGATGTGTGAGTGGGTGATTCACTGGGTGTATGGGTTCAAGAGTGCATCTGGGAAGGGCTGTATAGGTGGGTGAGTGTGTTGGTGAGTGAATGGATGTCTCAGTGGTACATGTGTGATTAACTACATATGTGAAAGGCAGTATATGTGAGTGTTGGAGTATATAAATGACTATATGTGAGAATGAGTGATTGTGAGAGTAGCTGTATGGATGAGTGTGTGCTTGTATCAGTGATTGTATAAGAGAGTAAGTATGTGTTAGTATCTGTATGAATAAGTGAGGTGGTGTGTGTATAACTGTATAGGTGAGTAAATGGGAGTGTGATTGATTCTTTGCATGACTGACTAGGTGTGTGAGTAACTCTATGGATGAGTGACGGTGTGTGAGTGTCCGTATAGGTGTATGAGTGCAAATGATAGTGCTGTATTGGTGAGTGACTGCATGTATGAGTGACTGTATGGGTGAATGAGTGGATGTGTGTGTAGACCTAGGAATCAGTGAGTGGGTATGTAGTAACTGGTATTGGAGTGTCTATTATTTTCAAAATGGTAGTCCGTATTTTAGTGTGGGTGTATCAAAGGTTATATTAGGGTGTGAGGAGGTGCATCAGATTATCACGTTGATGATGTCATCAGTGATGTCATCAGTGATGTCATTTGAGATGTCATCAGTGATGTCATCAGTGATGTCACTGACCATGTCATGAATGTTGTAATATGTGACGTCATCAGCAGTGCATTGGGGGCGCGAGTTATAGTTAGCTTAACTAACTATAACGGCCGAATTTCTCTGGTTTTGTACGAGTGAAATGTCCAACTAACTATAACGTCCCTGAAACCTGTGGTTTTTTCAGTGAATTTCTAAGGTTTTTTAAATGCTAATTTCTAACTATAACGTCTCTGAAACCTGTGGGTTTTTCAGTGAATTTCTAATGGTTTTTTAAATGCTAATTTCTAACTATAACATCCCTGAAACCTGTGGTTTTTTCAGTGAATTTCTAATGGTTTTTTAAATGCTAATTTCTAACTATAACATCCCTGAAACCTGTGGTTTTTTCAGTGAATTTCTAAGGTTTTTTAAATGATAATTTCTAACTATAACGTCCTGAAACCTATGGTTTTTTTCAGTGAATTTCAAAGTTTTTTAAATGCTAATTTCTAACTATAACGTCCCTGAAACCTATGGTTTTTTCAGTGAATTTCAAAGGTTTTATAAATGCTAATTTCTAACTATGCCTAAAGAGGTAGGACGTGTGCAGAAAGAGGAAGAAAGGTGCAGAAAGAGGCAAGAGAAATGAAGAAAGAGGCAACAGAAGTCCAGAAAGATGAAGAAAAGTGCAGAAAGAAGCAAGAGATATGCAGAAAGAACCAACAGAGGTGCAGAAAGAGGCCTTGTTGCAAAGTCAATCTGTGCCCCCAACTTTTTGCTGACTGGTACTGGTGGTAACTGATTGACTAACCAGGCCCGGAGCCAGTGCTATGCTGAAAGACACTTAGAATACAGTGAAAACACCTACATACACTAGGGCACACTATGGGTTGGGGTACCCCTGTGATTGGCATGACCTCCCCTGTAAGGCCCAAGTACATAATAGGGCAGGGGGATTAAACTACCTTTAACTCAGAGGTGCAGAAAGAGGCAAGAGAAGTGCAGAAAGAAGCAACAGAGGTGCCGAAAGAGGCAAGAGTGGTATAGAAAGAAGCAAGTGAAGTGCAGAAAGAGGCAAGAGAGGTGCAGAAAGAGGCAAGAGAGGTACAGAAAGAAGCAACATAGGTGCATAAAGATGCAAGAGAAGTGCAGAAACGAGCAAGAGAATTGCTGAAAGAAGCAACAAGGGTGTAGAAAGAAGCAAGAGAAGTACAGAAAGAGGCATGTAAGGTGCAGAAAGAAGCAAGAGCAGTGCAGAAAGAACCAACAGAGGTGCAAAAAGAGGCAAGAGGGGTGCAGAAAGAGGTAGGAGAGGTGCACAAAGAGGCAAGATAGGTACAGAAAGAGGCAGGAGGGATGCAGAAAGAAGGAAGAGAAGTGCAGAAAGAGGCAAGAGAATTGCTGAAAGAAGCAACAAGGGTGTAGAAAGAAGCAGGAGAAGTGCAGAAAGAAGCAAGAGCAGTACAGAAAGAACCAACAGATGTGCAAAAAGAGGCAAGAGGGGTGCAGAAAAAAGGTAGGAGGGGTGCACAAAGAGGCAAGAGAGGTAAAGAAAGAGGCAGGAGGGGTGCAGAAAGAAGGAAGAGAAGTGCAGAAAGAGGCAACAGAGGTACAGAAAGAGGCAAGAGAGGTACAGAAACAGGCAGGAAAGGTGCAGAAAGAGGGAACAGGGGTGCAGATAGAGGCAAGAGAGGTGCAGAAACAGAAAAGAGGGGTGCAGAAAGGGGCAAGATATCTGCAGCAAAAAGCAACAGAGGTGCTGACAGAGGCAATTGAGGTACAGAAAGTAGCAACAGAGGTGCAGAAAGAGGCAAAAGGGGTGCAGAAAGAGTCAAGAAAAGTGCAGAAAGTGGCACCAGAGGTACAGAAAGAGGCAAGAGAGGTGCAGAAATAGGCAGGAAAGGTGCAGAAAGAGGGAACAGGGGTGCAGAAAGGCAAGAGAGGTGCAGAAAGAGAAAACAGGGGTGCAGAAAGAGGCAAGAGATCTGCAGAAAAAAGCAACAGAGGTGCTGAAAGAGGCAAGTGAGGTGCAGAAAGAGGCAAGAGATCTGTAGAAGAAAGCAACAGAGGTGCTGAAAGAGGCAAGTGAGGTGTAGAAAGTAGCAAGAGAGGTGCAGAAAGAAGGAAGAGGAGTGCAGAAAGAAGTAACAGAGGTGCTGAAAGAGTCAAGAGAGGTGCAGAAAGAGAAAAGAGGGGTGAAGAAAGAGGCAAGAGATCTGCAGAAAAAAGCAACAGAGGTGCTGAAACAGGCAAGTGAGGTGCAGAAAGAGGCAAGAGATCTGAAGAAAAAAGCAACAGAGGTTCAGAAAGAGGCAAGTAAGGTGCAGAAAGAAGCAAGAGCAGTGCAGAAATAACCAACAGAGGTGCAAAAAGAGGCAAGAGGGGTGCAGAAAAAGGTAGGAGGGGTGCACAAAGAGGCAAGAGAGATACAGAAAGAGTCAGGAGGGGTGCAGAAAGAATGAAGAGAAGTGCAGAAAGAAGTAACAGAGGTGCTGAAAGAGGCGCGAAGGGTGCAAAAAAGAGCAAGAGAAGTGCAGAAAGAGGCAACAGAGGTACAGAAAGAGGCAAGAGAGGTGCAGAAACAGGCAGGCAAGGTGCAGAAAGAGGAAACAGGGGTGCAGATAGAGGCAAGAGAGGTGCAGAAAAAGAAAAGAGGGATACAGAAAGAGGCAAGAGATCTGCAGAAAAAAGCAACAGAGTTGCTGAAAGAGGCAAGTGGGATACAGAAAAGGGCAAGAGATCTGCTGAAAAAAGCAACAGAGGTGCTGAAAGAGGCAATTGAGGTGCAGAAAGAAGCAAGAGAAGTGCAGAAAGAGGCAATAGAAGTGCAGAAAGATGCAACAGAGGTGCAGAAAGAGGCAACAGGGGTACAGAAAGAGGCAAGAAAAGTGCAGAAAGAGGCAACAGAGGTACAGAAAGAGGCAAGAGAGGTGCATAAACAGGCAGGAAAGGTGCAGAAAGAAGTAACAGAGGTGCTGAAAGAGAAAAGAGGGGTGCAGAAAGAGGCAAGAGATCTGCAGAAAAAAGCAACAGAGGTGCTGAAACAGGTAAGTGAGGTGCAGAAAGAGGCAAGAGATCTGCAGAAAAAAGCAACTGAGGTGCTGAAAGAGGCAAGTGAGCTGCAGAAAGAAGCAAGAGAGGTGCAGAAAGAGGCAATAGAAGTGCATAAAGAAGCATCAGAGGTGCACAAAGAGGCAGGAGGGGTGCAGAAAGAGGGGAGAGAAGTACAGAAAGAAGCAAAAGAGGTACTCAAAGAGGCAAGACGGATGCAGAAAGAGGCAAGAGCAGTGCAGAAAGAACCAAGAGAAGTGTAGAAAGAAGCAACAGAGGTGCAGAAGGAGGCACGAGGAGTGCAGAAAGAAGTAAGAGAAGTACAGAAAGAAGCATCAGAGGTGATGAAAGAGGCACAAATGGTGCAGAAAGAGTCAAGAGAAGTGCAGAAAGAAGCAACAGAGGTACAAAAAGAGGCAAGAGTGGTGCAGAAAGAGGGAAGAGAGGTATATAGGCTAGAGCAGTGGTTCCCAAACTGGGGTCCGCGGACCCCCAGGGGTCCCTGACACATTCCCAGGGGGTCCGCAGGCAGCTGTCTTAAAAGCAATGCAAAGTTCCTTGTATAATCTGCAGTTTTACAACAACAATAAAAGTGTCAAGATAACTCGAGTGATTAATGTACCTGCTGGAGAGAGATGGTAGGTAACGCAGAGGGTTAATATGCCTGCTCCAAAGAACGTGTACCATGCATTTTTAATAAAACAGTATTTTATGTGCATAGCTGGGTTCCTGCTTTTGTCACAGTGATTCTTTTGTTACTGTGCAGTTCATAAGTTACAATCATAATTTAGCACCGTCAGCTATGAACTGCTGTCAAAGAGCTGCATACAAACTGCATGGTACAAGTTAGTATGCCATCTTTTTTTCCCCAGTCTTTCATTATCCTGATGCTGCCAAAAAGGTATGTTTGGGTAGAATTAAATTGTTATAATTAAAGTCAACGCTAACCACTGTGTTACATTCTGAAACCAGATTTTGTGCTTCTCCAAATCAAGCACTCTTAAAAAATGCTTACCAGTATGGATGACATGTGAATCCTACACCTTGAAGTCCCCTTTCCCCTATGTAACATTTTCTATACACTGAATTACACACATATGATTCATTGGGGGAGATTTACTAAGCTTTTGCGCCATGTTTGCGTCACAAAAGTGACACAAAATAACACAAAATCTTTTTTTTGTAATTTACTTTCCAGCACTAAACTTGTCCCCATGCAACCACCCAAGGTTTCTCACGCTAAACCCAATTTACTAAAAACAGTAGATTGGGTTTAGCGTGAGAACACTGCGCCCTTTTCAACTAGGCACAAGGAAGGAGAAATTCTTTCATTTCTCCTTCCTTTTCTGGCTTTGCATGCGTGCTGCACTGTGCAGCACGCCTATAAAGTGGGAAAAGCTTTCCCTCGTGTCTAGCATAGTATTTTGTACAGGAAGGGTACACTTCCTGTACAAAACCTATGCTACACAATGGGCCTGATTCACAGAACTAACTTACGTCAAAAACGTAAAGTTAGTACTTTTGGTATTCACAGAATACACTTACTCATTTTGGTATTCACAGAATGAACTTACTCATTTCGGTATTCACAGAAGTTAGTAGTCCTAACTTTAGGACTCCTAAATGCCTTCTGTGAATACCAAAAGTCTTAAAGTTAGGATTTTTCTCAGTTTAGGAGTAGTAAAGTTAGGACTCCTAACTTTAGGACTCCTAAATGCCTTCTGTGAATACCGAAAGTTTTAAAGTTAGGATTTTTCTCAGTTTAGGAGTAGTAAAGTTAGGACTCCTAACTTTAGGACTCCTAAATGCCTTCTGTGAATACTGAAAGTCTTAAAGTTAGGATTTTTCTCAGTTTAGGAGCAGTAAAGTCCTGGGGACGTGGGAGCCCCTCTTCTGGGACTCTCGAACTCCAAAAAGGATGCTACCCACAAAAACGTGGCAGCGGCCCGCAACTGCGGCGCCGATGGGTACCTCACGGGACACTGTGTCCCCTTCGTAGGTTGGGGCCCCACTCGGACCCCCCAAGCAAAGGAGGCCACCCGTTGCAGCTGCCCGCTATCAAGTGGGGCAACTGAGAAGCAAAGTGGGCACTGGTCCCGGGGGCGGGCACCGGCAATGTGCCCCGACACACCCCCCAACCACCAGCAGATCGAGCCCCACTCACCGGCTCCCGGGGCGGGCTCCTCTGGCCGCCGGACTCCTTCCAGCAGGGGACAGGCACCGGTATGTGCCTCGACAGTCCCCTGCTCTCCCCGGACCTCTCCTGACGGCTTCCGCTCTCTCTGGCTGCAGGTGCAGAGAACATGCGGGGCTCTCCCTCACACTACGGGAGCCCCGCCAATGACAGCACGTCGCCTAGCTTCACCCGGGCCCCCCTCAGCACCTCAGGCTCCAGCAGGCTCCCTCAGCACCTCTTCGGCGCCAGCCCCTGTCTTCACCCGGGGCTGCTGATGCGGTGACACGCGGGGGCACGGACCGGCGGGGTGGGCTCCCGCTCCGGTTTCCGCACCACGGGGCTCTCTTCACCCGGGCCACCCCTCGTGGGGCCCGGGACTTCTGGTTCCACTTGAGGAGGCGGGGTAGGCTCCCATCCTCCTTTCCGCTCCCACTTCCTGGCTCCGGCCAGCAGCGGCTTCCGTCGGGCGGCCCCTGCCCACCTCCAGGCGGGCTTCAGGGCGTCCTCATCGCGTCGGCAGCGCCTCTTCTCCCCGGGCCGCGGCGGTGATCCTCAGCACCCGCTTCGGGTGTTCCGGGACTCGGGCCAGCTGCGGTGATTCAGGGTGGCAATGAGGGGTAGGCTCCCTCTTAATTTGCAATACGAAGTGGGGTGGGCACCCGCAAAGGACCACAAATGCGGGGTGGGCCCCCGCTTATTTCTCCAGGACTGCCCAGTACCAACAGTATTTCCCACAACTGCCCCGCTGGACAGTGGGCAGTTGCCACGGGTTGGGGCATTTGTGATTTTAGAGACCCTTGGTGACTGCGCAGTGGCGCCAACAGCTAACCTGCTACATTGGGCCCCTTTTGAATTTAGTAGCCCCGGAGGGGGGGAGGTGGGCCCAATCTGCACAGTGTTGGGGGGCACTATGGTTGCCTAATGCTGTCACTGATGATTCGTGGTGTACCGAGGGGTCTACATAGCAATGATGCCTCCATGCCCAGGTGTATTTACATGAAGTGTACTGCCAATGTTGTTTATGACCGATGCTGTTGGTGTCCCGCCTAATGTTTATGCCCACAAGGACGCCTAATGCAGAGAATTATGCCTACTGTGCATGGGTAATGCTTTCATGCCACGTTATGGGCCTTCAGGTTTACACTCACATGTCAGGCCTAATGCTAATGTCGGGCAATGATGTTCTCCTGTCTAGGTGTTCTTGCTATTGAGAGGCCCCATGTGTTTATGCTAGCGGGAGCAATGCCTAATGAATGGGAAGTTGCCTAATTTCAGGTTTTGATGGTCTAGGTTATGCCTCATGCGAAAGCAATTTATGCAAATGATCTTCACATGTATTCTTCCTATGCTAATGTGCTTATAATGATTTTGGCAGCGGCCCGATTGGCGCTGCCCTGTACATAGTCCCCACTGTTTAAATCTACTGGGTGCCGGTTGGCGCCGTGTTACCACTGTGGTTACATTCTGCTATGCTGATTGCATAATACATATGCTGTTTTTTTTTCTTACTCCAACTGGTGTGGTCTCCTTTTTGTAGTGTGCCTGGTGGGTCACCTGTGTGTGCTGCGCGGATGCTTTACACAATGCTCCTGGTTTAGCCTTCCCGCTCTGCACCACGCTACCCCGTTTCCAACATTGGTGCTCAGCGGTGGGATAGGACTTGTGTTTGCGCAGTACCACAGCGGCAACTGGTTGCACTACAAAGGGTGCACTTGAGAGTAACCACAGATTTGGGGATTGTTTTGCTGACTGTATTTCCTCCTGGAAGTGTTGTTTTGGGGATTGTGTCTCCCTGTTGCACTGTGGGTGGTGTATCCCGGGTGTATCTCACCAGGATGGGGTTAACCTACGACGAGGATTGCCTGTGGGAGTACACTGAGCAGGAGGTGTTGGACCTCTGCAGGGAGAGAGGGATACCAACAGTAGGCAACACCCGCAGGAAGTTGTTCCTCTATGAGGCCCTGAGAAGGGGGGAACCCTTAGAGCCCTGTGGGGACCTTTCTGATTACCCCTCTGCATATTTAGGGTGTGGATCTGGTAGAGACCGTGAGGGGGACTCTGAGAGTGAGGGGTCCCAGTCCATAACCCTGGAGGGTGGCGACTCTGAGGAGGAAGGAGATGTTAGGGCAGAGACACCGGTAGCGAATGAGGACACCATAGAGAGGGAGTCCCGTGCTGGGTCCAGCCCCAGGGGTAATGCCCCATCCCTTTCCCTGTCCCCAGAAGAGTGGGTAGATAGGAGGGAAGAAAGGGAGCACCAGATGGCTTTGGAGAGGCTCAGGTTAGGGCACGCCAAGGAGATAGCGCAGCTGAGGGTTGAAGAAAAAAGGCTAGAGACCGAGAGGGTCCAGCGCAGGAGAGAATGGCTGAGGCGGAGAGGGCCTTCGCCAGGGAGAGACTAGCTCAGGAGGGTAGGTTGTCCACTGAGAGTGGTTTCTGTGGTCTGGATTAGGCCTGGGCAGTAAATTCCGTTCCGCTCGCAGAATTTGCGGAATTTGGGTAATTTCGCGTTCCGCAGAGAACGCAAAAATGCCAAAAATTCCGCGATACGCGACTTCGCGGAGTTTTTTGCTTGTTCGCGCTTTCAAAATGCGTGTTTGCGAGATATTTCTCCCCGAGCACGCAAACAGCGTTCGCGAACAGGAAAAAAGCATCGCAAACGGGCGGAACAAGCAATTCCGCGTGTTCGCGGAACTTTTGCGTGCTCGCGGAGATTTTTTACCATTTCGCGGAGCTTTGCGTAATGCGACTACGCATATTCCGCCCACCCCTAGTCTGGATTCACCAGTGAGGGTGGGATCCAGTGGTGGCAGCGAGAGTGAAGCCAGTGCGGGAAGTCCCACTCCCAGAACCCGGAAGAGGGTGCCTGATCCCCAGAAGGAGGGGGGCAGGTTGGAATTTAGGGGCGGCAAGAAACTGTCCCATCAGTCTTGGGGGGAATATGTGGACGTGTGTTGGACCGCACTGGAGGAGTGGATGGTGTGTGGCACGGTGACAGATGGGGAAGGGCTGTTCCGCCTGATCATCAGGGAGCATGTGCTCAAGAGTTGTTTTCCCAGGTTGCGCCACCACCTGTTGCAGTGTGGGCTCTCCAACCCCAGGGAGCTTGCACGGGAGGCAGACCTTTGGGTGAGTGCCAGAGAGTCTGAGAGGGCACTGGGGAGTGATCCTGAAGGGAGTGGTGCAGGGATCTTCCAACTCAGCGAGGCGGGAGAGGTGGAGAATAGCCCAGCTAGGTCCCAGGATAGTGAGAGGGTTTTAGGGACTCACATCCTATCTATAGGAAGGAGTGAGATGGGGAGGTGTCCCGAGGTGCCCCAACCGCAGTCTCAGGGCCTGGAGAGTTCCATAAGGGAACCCCAGGTTGGGAGCCTAGGCTGTCCCGATGGGCCATCCATGGAAGGGGATCCCCCAGTGTCAGGAGAACCCGGGGCATCTATAATCCGAGCTCCAGGGGTTCTGGGGTCTGCTCAGCCACAGGGTTTAGATCCTGGGCTGGGGTGCCAGGTTCAGGGGCTGCCTGACCTGGAGGGAGGGGCACTTGTAAACAAGGTCCCTACCGGTCTCACTTCCAGGGGTACTTCTCCAGGTGGGAGGGTGCGGAACTCTGGAAGGGGGTGCTGAGGGAGGAAGGACTCGCCTCTGGCACCGGCTCAGCCACAGGGTTTAGATCCTGGGCTGGGGTGCCAGGTTCAGGGGCTGCCTGACCTGGCGGGAGGGACGTCTGTAAGCAGTGTCCCTCCAAAGCTGTCTTCCAGGGGTACCACTCCAGTTGGGAGGGTGCGGAACTCTGGGAGGGGGTGCAGAGGGAGGGAGGACTCACCTCTGGCACCGGGGCAACCTAAGGGTTTAGACCCTGGGTTGGTGGATCGGTTGCAGGGTCACGGCCCTGGACGAGTGAGAGAGTGGTGGTCTGAGGGTGCCCCGCATAGGAGGAACGTGCGGAACCCCAGAAGGAGAGGTAGGGGGAGGAGAGCCTCGCCCCTCACTTGTAGTCAGCAGGAGAGTGTGGTCCCCAGGTGGGAGGACCAGTGGCAGTTTGGGACTGCACGGAGGAGGAGGAGAGTGGTCAACGGGTACTACGGGCCTGGGGCTACTGTCCCCCACTCTGTGAGACAGCCAGGGCCAGAGACACCTGGATGGCCTAGGGGCCGGTCCTGGCTGCAGCCAACTAGGGAGCACCAGGGGGGTGGCCTAGTTGGTCCAGGAGGAGTTGAGAGAGGGAACCATCGGGTTCCAGAGTGGCGAAGAACCAGCGGGTGCCCCTGCAGTTGTGGGCCTGCGTCCACGTGTTCTCACCCCAAGCAGGGAAGCCCATCAAGGCATTGATCGGTCTACCCTGGCTTTTGGCTGGGAGGGGGTTGTGTTGGACTTGGCCCTTATTTTCCCAGAATTTTTCGCTTTTCCCCCTAGCCTATGTATTTTACCATGTATGTAAAAGGTAAATGGGTAATACTGTGTAATGGTGTCACTGTCACTTTTAAAATGGACGCCATTCCTGCCTGCCCTTGTGCCGCCTGACTGAATTGAGTGGCGGTCTAGTTGTTGTTTCCCAGCACTCCCAGCTTTTGGAGGGAAACCTGGCAGCCAGGGTGCCCTACACCCCCCCCCCCCTAAACCAGTTAATACCGGTTCCCCAGGGAACCTTCCAGAAGTTGCCAGCCTTTCTGGTAGGTGGGGTGAGGGGCGGATATATAGGAGGGGCTGGGCTGCCATGTGCTCAGTGACAGAGCAGGAGAGGTGACCGAGGGGGAACTCTGCCAAGAGGTACCGCCACATTGGGCCTGTGTGCTGGCCCCTGTGCCCATCTGCCCCCCCTGTTGTCCCCAGGGCCAGTAAAGAGACATCGCCGGAGTGGAGGCTGCTGTGCTGGCAGGATTGCCACCTTACTGGAGGATGACCGCTCCGAGGAGCTGCTGCTTCAGCACTGGTGAGCCGCCCTGCTAGCCACTGATCTCGCCCTGCACTACTTGCCTCCTGGCCTCTAGCGCCTCATGAGCGCTACAACCGTGCCCTGCCTGCTGTCTAGCACCTCGTGGGCCTTATTTTCGGGATTGCCTAACTTTACTTCTCCTAAACTGAGAAAAATCCTAACTTTAAGACTTTCGGTATTCACAGAAGGCATTTAGGAGTCCTAAAGTTAGGAGTCCTAACTTTACTACTCCTAAACTGAGAGAAATCCTAACATTAAGACTTTCGGTATTCACAGAAGGCATTTAGGAGTCCTAAAGTTAGGAGACCTAACTTTACTACTCCTAAACTGAGAAAAATCCTAACTTTAAGACTTTTGGTATTCACAGAAGGCATTTAGGAGTCCTAAAGTTAGGACTACTAACTTCTGTGAATAGCGAAATGAGTAAGTTCATTCTGTGAATACCAAAATGAGTAAGTGTATTCTGTGAATACCAAAAAGTACTAACTTTACGTTTTTGACGTAAGTTAGTTCTGTGAATCAGGCCCAGTATAAAATACTAAAAGCTTTAGTAATTTGGGTATCTGTTTGGTGTGCACACGTGTGTTTATTTTTTTCGAATTACTGTTTTAATGTTTGAAATTTAAATCGTACGAATTGCTTGGGGGTCCTCGGCTTCCAGTAGTGACTCAATAGGAGTCCTCAGGAGTCAAACGTTTGGGAACCACTGGGCTAGAGAGTTGCACAAAGAGGGAAGACAGGTACAGAAAGAGGCAAGAGGGGTGCAGAAACAGGCAAGAGAACTGCAGAGATAGGCAAGAGAATTGCTGAAAGAAGCAACAGAGGTGTAGAAAGAAGCAAGAAAAGTGCAGAAAGAGGCAAGTGAGATGCAGAAACAGGCAAGAAAGGTACAGAAAGAGGGAAGACGAGCGCAGAAAGAGACAACAGGGGTGCAGAAAGAAGCAAGACAGATGCAGAAAGAAGCATGGTAAGTGCAGAATGAAGCAACATGGGTGCAGAAAGAGCCAAGAGAAGTGCAGAAAGAAGCAACAGACGTGCAGAAAGAGGCAAGGGAACTGCAGAAAAAGGCAAGAAAAGTGCAGAAAGAGGCAAAAGAGGTACAGAAAGAGACAACAGGGGTGCAGAAAGAAGCAAGACAGGTGCAGAAAGAAGCATGGAAAGTGCAGAATGAAGCAACAGGGGTACAGAAAGAGGCAAGAGAAGTGTAGAAAGAAGCAACTGAGATGCAGAAAGAGCCAAGAGAGGTGCAGAAACAGGCAAGAGAAGTGCAGAAAGAGGCAAGAGAATTCCTGAAAGAAGCAACAGAGGTGTAGAAAGAAGCAAGAAAAGTCCAGAAAGAGGCAAGTGAGATGCAGAAACAGGCAAGAAAGTTACAGAAAGAGGGAAGACGAGTGCAGAAAGAGACAACAGGGGTGCAGAAAGAAGCAAGAAAGGTGCAGAAAGAAGCATGGAAAGTGCAGAATGAAGCAACAGGGGTGCAGAAAGAGGCAAGAGAAGTGCAGAAAGAAGCAACAGAGATGCAGAAGGAGGCAAGAGATCTGCAGAAAAAAGCAATTGAGGTGCTGAAAGAGGGAAGTGAGCTGCAGAAAGAGGCAATAGAAGTGCAGAAAGAAGCATCGGAGGTGCACAAAGAGGCAGGAGGGGTACAGAAAGAGGGGAGAGAAGTACAGAAAGAAGCAAAGGAGGTGCTCAAAGAGGCAAGACAGATGCAGAAAGAGGCAAGAGCAGTGCAGAAAGAACCAAGATAAGTGGAGAAAGAAGCAACAGAGGTGCAGAAGGAGGCACGAGGAGTGCAGAAAGAAGGAAGAGAAGTGCAGAAAGAAGCATCAGAGGTGCTGAAAGAGGCACGAAGGGTGCAGAAAGAGTCAAGAGAAGTACAGAAAGAAGCAACAGAGGTACAAAAAGAGGCAAGAGTGGTGCAGAAACAGGCAGGAGAACTGCAGAAAGAGGCAAGAGAATTGCTGAAAGAAGCAACAGAGGTATAGAAAGAAGCAAGAAAAGTGCAGAAAGAGGCAAGTGAGATGCAGAAACATGCAAGAAAGGTACAGAAAGAGGGAAGACGAGCGCAGAAAGAGACAACAGGGGTGCAGAAAGAAACAAGACAGATTCAGAAAGAAGCATGGAATATGCAGAATGAAGCAACAGGGGTGCAGAAAGAGGCAAGAGAAGTGCAGAAAGAAACAACAGAGGTGCAGAAAGAGGCAAGAGAACTGCAGAAAAAGGCAAGAAAAGTGCAGAAAGAGGCAAAAGAGGTACAGAAAGAGACAACAGGGGTGCAGAAAGAAGCAAGACAGGTGCAGAAAGAAGCATGGAAAGTGCAGAACGAAGCAACAGGGGTGCAGAAAGAGGCAAGAGAAGTGTAGAAAGAAGCAAGTGAGATGCAGAAAGAGCCAAGAGAGGTGGAGAAAGAGGCAAGAAAGGTACAGAAACAGGCAAGAGAAGTGCAGAAAGAGGCAAGAGAATTCCTGAAAGAAGCAACAGAGCTGTAGAAAGAAGCAAGAAAAGTGCAGAAAGAGGCAAGTGAGATGCAGAAACAGGCAAGAAAGGTACAGAAAGAGGGAAGACGAGTGCAGAAATAGACAACAGGGGTGCAGAAAGAAGCAAGACAGGTGCAGAAAGAAGCATGGAAAGTGCAGAATGAAGCAACAGGGGTGCAGAAAGAGGCAAGAGAAGTGCAGAAAGAAGCAACAGAGGTGCAGAAGTAGGCAAGAGATTGGCAGAAAAAAGCAACTGAGGTGCCGAAAGAGGCAAGTGAGCTGCAGAAAGAAGCAAGAGAGGTGCAGAAAGAGGCAATAGAAGTACAGAAAGAAGCATCAGAGGTGCACAAAGAGGCAGGAGGGGTGCATAAAGAGGGGAGAGAAGTACAGAAAGAAGCAAAAGAGGTGCTCAAAGAGGCAAGATGGATGCAGAAAGAGGCAAGAGCAGTGCAGAAAGAACCAAGAGAAGTGCAGAAAGAAGTAACAGAGGTGCTGAAAGAGTCAAGAGAGGTGCTGAAACAGGCAAGTGAGGTGCAGAAAGAGGCAAGAGATCTGCAGAAAAAAGCAACTGAGGTGCTGAAAGAGGCAAGTGAGCTGCAGAAAGAAGCAAGAGAGGTGCAGAAAGAAGCAATAGAAGTGCAGAAAGAAGCATCAGAGGTGCACAAAGAGGCAGGAGGGGTGCAGAAAGAGGGGAGAGAAGTATAGAAAGAAGCAAAAGAGGTGCTCAAAGAGGCAAGACGGATGCAGCAAGAGCAGTGCAGAAAGAACAAAGAGAAGTGCAGAAAGAAGCAACAGAGGTGCAGAAGGAGGCACGAGGAGTGCGGAAAGAAGGAAGAGAAGTGCAGAAAGAAGCATCAGAGGTGCTGAAAGAGGCACGTAGGGTGCAGAAAGAGTCAAGAGAAGTGCAGAAAGAAGCAACAGAGGTACAAAAAGAGGCAAGAGTGGTGCAGAAAGAAGGAAGAGAGGTGTAGAAAGAGGCTAAAAAGTTGCACAAAGAGGGAAGACGGGTACAGAAAGAGGCAAGAGGGGTGCAGAAACAGGCAAGATAACTGCAGAAAGAGGCAAGAGAATTGCTGAAAGAAGCAACAGAGGTGTAGAAAGAAGCAAGAAAAGTGCAGAAAGAGGCAAGTGAGATGCAGAAACAGGCAAGAAAGGTACAGAAAGAGGGAAGACAAGCGCAGAAAGAGACAACAGGGGTGCAGAAAGAAGCAAGACAGATGCAGAAAGAAGCATGGTAAGTGCAGAATGAGGCAACAGGGGTGCAGAAAGAGGCAAGAGAAGTGCAGAAAGAAGCAACAGAGGTGCAGAAAGAGGCAAGGGAACGGCAGAAAAAGGCAAGAAAAGTGCAGAAAGAGGCAAAAGAGGTACAGAAAGAGACAACAGGGGTGCAGAAAGAAGCAAGACAGGTGCAGAAAGAAGCATGGAAAGTGCAGAATGAAGCAACAGGGGTACAGAAAGAGGCAAGAGAAGTGTAGAAAGAAGCAACTGAGATGCAGAAAGAGCCAAGAGAGGTGCAGAAAGAGGCAAGAGAGGTGCAGAAACAGGCAAGAGAAGTGCAGAAAGAGGCAAGAGAAATCCTGAAAGAAGCAACAGAGGTGTAGAAAGAAGCAAGAAAAGTGCAGAAAGAGGCAAGTGAGATGCAGAAACAGGCAAGAAAGTTACAGAAAGAGGGAAGACGAGTGCAGAAAGAGACAACAGGGGTGCAGAAAGAAGCAAGACAGGTGCAGAAAGAAGCATGGAAAGTGCAGAATGAAGTAACAGGGGTGCAGAAAGAGGCAAGAGAAGTGCAGAAAGAAGCAACAGAGATGCAGAAGGAGGCAAGAGATCTGCAGAAAAAAGCAATTGAGGTGCTGAAAGAGGGAAGTGAGCTGCAGAAAGAAGCAAGAGAGGTGCAGAAAGAGGCAATAGAAGTGCAGAAAGAAGCATCGGAGGTGCACAAAGAGGCAGGAGGGGTACAGAAAGAGGGGAGAGAAGTACAGAAAGAAGCAAAGGAGGTGCTCAAAGAGGCAAGACAGATGCAGAAAGAGGCAAGAGCAGTGCAGAAAGAACCAAGATAAGTGGAGAAAGAAGCAACAGAAGTGCAGAAGGAGGCACGAGGGGTGCAGAAAGAAGGAAGAGAAGTGCAGAAAGAAGCATCAGAGGTGCTGAAAGAGGCACGAACGGTGCAGAAAGAGTCAAGAGAAGTACAGAAAGAAGCAACAGAGGTACAAAAAGAGGCAAGAGTGGTGCAGAAACAAGCAGGAGAACTGCAGAAAGAGGCAAGAGAATTGCTGAAAGAAGCAACAGAGGTATAGAAAGAAGCAAGAAAAGTGCAGAAAGAGGCAAGTGAGATGCAGAAACAGGCAAGAAAGGTACAGAAAGAGGGAAGACGAGTGCAGAAAGAGACAACAGGGGTGCAGAAAGAAACAAGACAGATTCAGAAAGAAGCATGGAATATGCAGAATGAAGCAACAGGGGTGCAGAAAGAGGCTAGAGAAGTGCAGAAAGAAGCAACAGAGGTGCAGAAAGAGGCAAAGGAACTGCAGAAAAAGGCAAGAAAAGTGCAGAAAGAGGCAAAAGAGGTACAGAAAGAGACAACAGGGGTGCAGAAAGAAGCAAGACAGGTGCAGAAAGAAGCATGGAAAGTGCAGAACGAAGCAACAGGGGTGCAGAAAGAGGCAAGAGAAGTGTAGAAAGAAGCAAGTGAGATGCAGAAAGAGCCAAGAGAGGTGGAGAAAGAGGCAAGAAAGGTACAGAAACAGGCAAGAGAAGTGCAGAAAGAGGCAAGAGAATTCCTGAAAGAAGCAACAGAGCTGTAGAAAGAAGCAAGAAAAGTGCAGAAAGAGGCAAGTGAGATGCAGAAACAGGCAAGAAAGGTACAGAAAGAGGGAAGACGAGTGCAGAAATAGACAACAGGGGTGCAGAAAGAAGCAAGACAGGTGCAGAAAGAAGCATGGAAAGTGCAGAATGAAGCAACAGGGGTGCAGAAAGAGGCAAGAGAAGTGCAGAAAGAAGCAACAGAGGTGCAGAAGTAGGCAAGAGATCGGCAGAAAAAAGCAACTGAGGTGCCAAAAGAGGCAAGTGAGCTGCAGAAAGAAGCAAGAGAGGTGCAATAGAAGTACAGAAAGAAGCATCAGAGGTGCACAAAGAGGCAGGAGGGGTGCATAAAGAGGGGAGAGAAGTACAGAAAGAAGCAAAAGAGGTGCTCAAAGAGGCAAGACGGATGCAGAAAGAGGCAAGAGCAGTGCAGAAAGAACCAAGAGAAGTGCAGAAAGAAGTAACAGAGGTGCTGAAAGAGTCAAGAGAGGTGCTGAAACAGGCAAGTGAGGTGCAGAAAGAGGCAAGAGATCTGCAGAAAAAAGCAACTGAGGTGCTGAAAGAGGCAAGTGAGCTGCAGAAAGAAGCAAGAGAGGTGCAGAAAGAGGCAATAGAAGTGCAGAAAGAAGCATCAGAGGTGCACAAAGAGGCAGGAGGGGTGCAGAAAGAGGGGAGAGAAGTATAGAAAGAAGCAAAAGAGGTGCTCAAAGAGGCAAGACGGATGCAGCAAGAGCAGTGCAGAAAGAACCAAGAGAAGTGCAGAAAGAAGCAACAGAGGTGCAGAAGGAGGCACGAGGAGTGCGGAAAGAAGGAAGAGAAGTGAAGAAAGAAGCATCAGAGGTGCTGAAAGAGGCACGAAGGGTGCAGAAAGAGTCAAGAGAAGTGCAGAAAGAAGCAACAGAGGTACAAAAAGAGGCAAGAGTGGTGCAGAAAGAGGGAAGAGAGGTGTAGGAAGAAGCTAAAGAGTTGCACAAAGAGGGAAGACGGGTACAGAAAGAGGCAAGAGAGGTGCAGAAACAGACAGGAAAACTGCAGAAAGAGGCAAGAGAATTGCTGAAAGAAGCAACAGAGGTGTAGAAAGAAGCAAGAAAAGTGCAGAAAGAGGCAAGTGAGATGCAGAAACAGGCAAGAAAGGTACAGAAAGAGGGAAGACGAGCGCAGAAAGAGACAACAGGAGTGCAGAAAGAAGCAAGACAGGTGCAGAAAGAGGCAAGAGAACTGCAGAAAGAGGCAAGAAAAGTGCAGAAAGAGGCAAAAGAGGTACAGAAAGAGACAACAGGGGTGCAGAAAGAAGCAAGACAGGTGCAGAAAGAAGCATGGAAAGTGCAGAATGAAGCAACAGGGGTGCAGAAAGAGGCAAGAGAAGTGTAGAAAGAAGCAAGTGAGATGCAGAAAGAGCCAAGAGAGGTGCAGAAAGAGCCAAGAGAGGTGCAGAAACAGGCAAGAAAGGTACAGAAAGAGGGAAGACGAGTACAGAAAGAGACAACAGGGGTGCAGAGAGAAGCAAGACAGGTGCAGAAAGAAGCATGGAAAGTGCGGAGTGAAGCAACAGGGGTGCAGAAAGAGGCAAGAGAAGTGCAGAAAGAAGCAACAGAGGTGCAGAAGGAGGCAAGAGAACTGCAGAAAGAGGCAAGAGAGTTACAGAAACAGGCAAAAGAGATACAGAAAGAGGGAACCGAGGTGCAGACAGAGGCAAGAGAGGTACAGGAACAGGAAAAATGGGTGCAGAAAGAGGCAAGAGGGGTGCAGAAATTTGCAAGAGAGGTGCAGAAAGAAGCAAGAGCAGTGCAAAAGAACCAACAGAGGTGCAGAACGAGGCAAGAGGGGTACAGAAAGAGGCAAGTGAAGTACAGAACGAAGCAAAAGAGGTGCAGAAAGAACCAACAGAGGTGGAAAAAGAGGCAAGAGGGGTGCAGAAAGGGGTAGGAGAGGTGCAGAAAGAGGCAAGAGGGGTACAGAAAGAGGCAGAAGGGGTACAGAAAGAGGAAGAGAACTGCAGAAAGAAGCAACAGAGGTGCTGAAAGTGGCACAAAGGGTGCAGAAAGAGACAAGACAGGTGAAGAAATCAGAGGTACAGAAAGAGGCAAGAGTGGTGCAGAAAGAGGCAAGAGAGATCTAGAAAGAGGCAAGAGAGTTGCACAAAGAGGGAAGAAGGGTGCAGAAACAGGCAAAAGGGGTGCAGAAAGAAGCAAGTGAGGTGCAGAACGAGGCAAGAGAGGTGCACAAGGAGGCAAGACAGTTACAGAAAGAGGCAAGTGAAGTGCAGAAGGAGGCAAGAGAACTGCAGAAAGAGGCAATAGAGGTGCAGAAAGAGGCAAGTGAGGTGCAGAAAGAAGAAACAGAAGTGCAGAAAGAGGAAAGAGGGGTGGAGAGAGAGGCAAGAGGGGTGCAGAAAGACGTAAGAGGGGTACAGAAAGAAGCAAATGAGGTGCAGAAAGAGGCAACAGACGTGCAGAAAGAGGGAAGAGAGGTGCAGAAAGTACAAGAGATTTGCAGAAAGAGGCAAGAGAAGTACAGAAAAAGAAAGAAATGTGCAGAAAGAAGCAACAGAAATGCAGAAAGAGGCATGAGAGGCGCGGAGGGAAGCAAGAGTGGCTTGCACACCATTAGTACCAATTTAACACCCACATTTAGTACTAAGTAACAGGTGACCATTCTAGGTTTGCAAAGGGCCTTCCACCACGCTGTAACACTTGTTGCTGCATTTTTGGTAACGTTTGAGCCGTTTGAGCTAGAAACAAGTCTTTTTTTGTTCAAATCTGCAGATTAGGGAGCAGATGATGAATTATGTGGCTGATGCAGAATATGTATAACTGTGCGAAAGTCGGTGCAGCCAAACAGTCACATAATTCCAGTGGGCCTGCTCATACTTCTGACTAGGTCCACAAGTGCTCCTCAGTGATTCCTTCTTTTTTTGGCTCACTGAGTTCATAGTTGAGCTTCTATGGAAATGAGAAAGACTAAACCTGAGGTTACCACTCCACAACACAGACTACCATACCACATAATTACTCTCCATAACACATAATCCCACTCTACATAATTACTATACACTAAATACCACATACTTTCTATCCACATAATTTCACTGCACAACATACCACATAATTCCACTACACACAACGTACATCCACTCCAAAAAACATTAGTAAAAAACGTTTGCATTTAAAACGCCAATAGCTCTAATTCTCGCAAGTGCGAAACCTATTACATAGCAAACACTTCTTTAACTAGTAGTCATGTTTGCAGAGTGGTGGAGAAAGGGTGCTGGGCCTCCGACCAGCGCTCAGGAATTCCGCTGCGTAGGACTTACAGGAGGTACCAGGAGGGCTTCTTAGCCCCCAAAGTCCCTCTGGAGTAAATTGGACTTCATACCCCATCCCGTAGTCTGCCAGGAAGTGCGTTTGCAGAGTGGTGGAGAAAGGGGGGCATGGCCTCCGAAGACGTCTTAGCAATCCCACTGTGTGGGACTTACTGGGGGCCAACTACCCCTCCTATTACCTCCAGTAAGTCCCACACAGCAGGATTGCTAAGTTCTCATAGCAGGCCATGCCCCCTTTGCCCACCACTCTGCAAACGCGCTCCCTGGCGCACTCTTGGATGGGGAATTAAGTCCCCTTTCCTCATGAGGGTCCCTTGGGGCCAACTAGCCCACTAGGTCCCTCCAGTAAGCCCCACACAGCTTGATTGCTGAGAGTGGTCCGAGGCCATGCCCCCTTTTTACACCACTCTGCAAACTCGGCTCCTGGCGCACTGCTGCTCAGGGGATGAAGTCCACTTGTGTCCTGAGGTCCTCAGGACACAAGAGGAACTCATCGCCCCATCAGCAGTGCGCCAAGAGAAGCGTTTGCAGAGTGGTGTAAAAAGGGGCATGGCCTCAGACCACCTCTCTGCAATCTAGCTGTGTGGTGCTTACTGGAGGTACCTGGTGGGCTAGTTGGCCCCCAGGAACCCTCAGTATTCAAGGGGAATTAATTCCCCAACTTAGAACGTGCCATTGGGCGCGTTTGCAGAGTGGTGCAGGGAGGGGGCTGGGCCTCCGGAGAGATACCAGATTTTTTTTCCTTTTTTTCTTAGATGGGGGGCTGTGTGGCCCCCCTTCTTTCAATCTTTTTTTGGGCCTGGGGACCCCATCCCCCAGGGCCTGCCATATTTAAAAAAAAAAAAACGGGAATGGGGCAGCGTGGCCCACCTCCTGAGGCCAAATATGGCCCGGGGACCCCAACCCCCGGGGCCGGCCTTCTATATTTAAAAAAATATATATATATATGTAAATTAAAGGGGAGGGGGCCGAGTGGCCCCCCTTCCCTGGCCATATTTGACCCCGGGGAACCCATCCCCCGGGGCATAGCCAATGCCTTATTATTTTGTTATTTTTAAGGGAGGGGGGCCGAGTGGCCCCCTCCCAGGCCATTCTTGGTCCCAGGGACCCCATCCCCCGGGGCATGTCCTCTCGTTGGGGACCGCGGGGGGAGCCTCAGTGCCCCCGTGGTCCCAGCCGGCTCCCCGCCTCCTGCTAACGTGCAGCTCCAAAAGCAATCTGCTTTTCTTTTTGGTAGCGGGAGCAGGTTTCCTGCTCTCGCTTCCAAAAAGCAAAGCAGGAGTTTGCAATGACAGGGCGGCAGCCGTGCTCCCGCCCTGCCATAGCAAACGGCAATGTCCCAGGGGTGGGCACCCCGGGACATTGCAGGAGCAGGCCCTGGGGGTGGCGGTCCCCAGGGCCATCAAGGGCTCCCCCCTCCCATCATTTGTAAAGCCCCAGGGAGCTGGAGGTCCTTGGGGCCGGGGGTCCATAACGGACTCCCGAATTTAAATAAACAGTGCCCCAGGGAGGTGGTGGTCCCCGGGGCAGTGGGGATGGCTTGAGCCCACACACACACATTATTTATTACAGCCCCGGGGAGGTAGTAGTCCCTGGGGGCTTGGGGGGCCCGTGAGGCCCCCCACCATATTTTAATAAAGCCCTGGGGAGGTGGAGGTCCCTGGGGCTTGGGGGGCACACAAGGCCCCCCCACCCTATTATAATAAAGCCCCGGGGAGGTGGCACTCCCCGGTGCTGCGGGGGGCCGCGTGCCCCCGTGCATAAATTATAAAGCCCTGAGGAGGTGGCGGTCACCGGGGGTGCGGGGGCCCCCGCATATATTATAAATATTGCCCCCGGGACCTGGCCCACGGGGGCTTACAGATAATAAAGCACTTTGTTTTTAAAAAAAATTGTCGGCCAGATTTGTGCACCCAGTGCGAGTTCGGCCATTTTATAAAAACAAATAATGCTTTTTTTGGGCCTAGGGGTCCTTGTGGGACCCCCTGAGCAGGCCTAGGGGGTCAGGGGGTTTCTACCCTGCCCCCTTTTCTTCATTTTTCACTTTTTTTTTCACCTTTTTCTTGTGACTCGGTTACCGAGTCACAAGATGGCTGCCAACACATTCTGGTTTAGAGGGTTGGTAGCCAATCAGAGTGAAGCTCGTGCCCGGGAGGGTTCACGAACCCTCCTTGGTGCTCAGATATCGATATTTTTATTTTTTGATTTTCTCTGGAACTACTGAACGGATTTACACCATTTAAAAAAAAGGCCGCTTTCTGAACCAAGAGCTACCTTTTTGTCAAATTTGGTGTAATTCCATTCAGCTGTTCGGGCTGTAGCCTGTTCCAAAATTTCCTATGGAGAAAAGGCATTTTGGGACCCCCCTTTTTTCTCGGCCCCCGCTTGACAAATCACTCCCAAACTTACAAGACCGGTGCTGACCGGAGTGGGCCATTAGTTTTGAAAAATTCACGAAGATTCGTCAAACGGCGCAAAAGATATTGGCAAATCAAAAAACGCTTTTCCTATGGAAACTAGGTCCTAACTATAACTACCTACTGGCGACCGCCAGTAGGTAATACATATATATATATATATATATATATATATATATATATATATATATTCATTGAAAAAACAAAAGTTGCAGGGCTGTTATAGTTAGGAAATAGGATTAAAAAAACCTTTGATATTAACTAAAAGAAAAAGGTTACGGGGACGTTATGGTTAGGGTCTGATTTCACATTCACAAAACCAGAGAAATTCAGCAGTTACAGTTAGCTGAGCTAACTATAACTCGTGCCCCCAGAATGCACTGCTTATGACCTCACATATTACATCATTCATGACATGGTCAGTGACATCACTGATGACATCTCAAATGACATCACTTATGACATCACTGATTAGATCATCCGGTGACTGTGAGTGTTTCTAAAAGGTTTATGAGTGTTAAATATATATATACACCAAGGTGTATTGATGAATCAGTGGCTGTATTAATGCCTGTATGTTTGATTTAGTGGGTGCGAAACTGACTGTATAAGTTAGTGATTAGGTGCCTCAATGAATATATGGGTGAGTGACTTGTGTTAATCTCTGTATCGGTCTGTCAGTTGGTGTGTAAGTGGTTGTATAGGTGTGTGAGTGGGTACGCGAGTTTCTGTATGGGCGAGTGATTGGTTATCTGAGTATGTGTATGGGTGTCTCAATGTCTGTGTGAGTGGGTGAGGGGGGTGTAACTGCCTGTATGGATGAGTGAGTGGGTGAGTCAGTGGCTCTATGGGTTACTGAGTGTGTGTGTAAGGGGCTGTATGGGTTAGTGAGTTGGTGTATGGCTGTGTCGGTGAGTGAATGGATGTGTCAGGGGTAATTGAGTGAGTAACTGCATATGTGAAAGGCAATATAGGTGAGTATTGGAGTATATGAGTGAGTGTATGTGTGACTGAGTGATTGTAATAGTGGCCGTATGGGTGAGTGTGTGCTTGTGTCAGTGACTGTATAGGTGAGTGAAAATGTGTTAGTATCTGTATGAATAAATGAGTGGTTGTGTGTATAACTGTATAGGTGAGTAAATGCCTGTGTGATTGATTCTATAGGTGAGTGAGTAGGTGTGTGAGTAGCTCTATGAGTGACTGACTGTTTGTGAGTGGCTGTATGGGTATATGAGTGTATATATCAGTGGCTGTATTAGTGCGTGAGTTGGTGTATGTGTGGCTGAATCGGTGACTGAGTGGATGTTTGTGTAGTACTATGAATCAGTAAGTGGGTGTGTAAATACAGGTATTGGTGTGTGAGTGGTTTTGAGAATGCTATTGTGGAAGTTGGAGTGGTTGTATGAAAGGTTATATTGGGGTGTGAGTGGGTACATCAAAGAATCTGTGGATGATGTCATCAGTGATGTCATCAATGATGTCATTGACCATGTCATGAGTGATGTAATATGTGAGGTCATAGGCAGTGCATTGCGGGGACGCGAGATTAAGGCGGATTACTTCTCCATGAAAATCCTAAATTCGGCAAATAAGTCCAAGGATATTTTCTCTATAGTTGACGAGCTTGCTAAACCAGATAGAGTCATGGTGAAACCTGTCCATTCGCAATCTTTATGTGACTCTCTCAACACCTACTTTATTGAGAAAATTGCCACTATTAAGGCTAGCATTCGTACCCATACCTCATCTACGTTTTCTCCGCTCACACGCAAAAACCCACTTCTACTTGATCAAATTCCTCTGATCTCAAGGGAGGTATTCTTTGATCTGCTTAAAAAGGTTGGTTCCGGTTCCCCTACTGATAGCTGTCCCCCTCACATTCTACGGGAAGCTTTTCTTTCTTGCCCGGACCCCCCTCTTTCACTCCTGAACAATTCTCTCAAGCTGGGTATAGTCCCTAATACAGTCAAAAGTGCGGAAATTGTTCCGATTTTAAAGAAACCTAGCTCTGACCCTCTGGTCCTCAGCAACTATCGTCCCATCTCCTTGCTGCCCTACTTAGGCAAAATTCTAGAAGCTCATGTAGCAAACTGCCTCAGCTCCTTCGTTGAACACTCTCACTTTCTTGACTCTCATCAGGCAGGTTTCAGACCTGCACACTGAACGGAGTCAGTTATTCTCACAGTCATGGACGAGCTTAAAAGGGGGGCTGACAAGGGTATCACCCAGGCCCTGGTACTCCTTGATTTGTCAGCAGCATTTGACATGGTCGATCATGATCTCCTGATTGACTGTGTCAGCAATGCTGGGATCCAGGGTCTGGCACTGAAGTGGCTCTCTTCTTTTCTCAGCAATCGATTTCAAGCGGTTCGCCTTGCCAACTTCTCCTCCAATAAAATGAAATTGACCTGTGGGGTACCCCAGGGCTCCTCCCTTTCACCCCTTCTTTTCAATTTGTACCTACTACCCTTGATTTGCTCTCTGAGTGAAAGAAAGGTTGGAACCTTTAACTACGCTGATGACCTTCAGTTGGTATTTGATATCAATTCATCTGCAGTTTCTGTATCTAACTTTCAATCCACTCTGAATTTTATCAGCGATTGGATGAATAGCAATCAACTAAAACTGAATCCTGATAAAAACCGAGCTGATCCTTACGGGTGGGCCAGCCAACCCGTGAAACTCCAGCTTTTGGCCTCCATTGCTGGGAAATCCCCCACTCCCAGCAGGTTCTACCAAGAGTTTGGATATTGTGATCAGTAACGATTTGTCTATGAAAGCCCAGATTGGCTCAGTGGTCTCTGCTTGTTTCTTTCAATTGCGAGGAATTCGGAAGATCAGTAGATTCCTGACCACTGAAGCTCTGACCTTGGTCATCCTAGCTCTGGTAATCTCCCGTGTTGATTACGCCAATTCACTGTATGTTGGTATCCCAGCATATCAATTACATCGCTTGCAGCTGGTGCAGAACCAGCCGGCCAGGTTGGTTTTTCGCCAGCCCAAATGGCACCACGTCAGACCGCTGATGAAGAGTCTACATTGGCTTCCTGTGGCTAAACGCTGCGCCTTCAAGTTGGGTTGTACCATCTTCAAAGCCCTCTCTGGTAATAGTCCAGCATTTATCTCTTCTAGGATCCAGCGCTATGCCCCTTCTAGGGACCTACGTTCTTCCCATTTGAATTTGCTGGCTACTCCATCATTCAAACGCAAGAAGCATGGGGGACTAGGATTCGCGGTCTTGGCCCCGCAATATTGGAACTCGCTTCCTGTGGAGCTGAGGTCGGCGAACTTCTTATGCACAGTTTAGGAAACAGCTTAAGACCTGGCTGTTCTCCCAGGCATATGACTAAGTTAATTCTCTCGTTGTTGCAGTCGCCTCTATGACTCCAGCGCCATGAAACCGTTTGCTGTACGTGCGCTTAACAAGTGCCTTTAACATAATATAACATGACGTTATAGTTAGCTCAGCTAACTGTAACTGCTGAATTTCTCTGGTTTTGTGCATTTGACATCTGAGCCTAACTATAACGTCCCTGTAACCTTTGGTTTTTCTAGTTAATATCTAAGGTTTTCTTAAACTTTTTCCTAACTATAACAGTCCTGTAACCTTTGGTTTTTTCAGTGAATTTCTAAGATTTTTTAAATGCTAATTCCTAGCTATAACTTACCTGTAACCTTTGGTTTTTTTCAGTGAATTTTCATGGTTTTTTAAGTAGCAATGGTGTTTGCAAAATGATGTGGAAAGGGGGCAGGGCCTCTGACCAGATCTCAGAAATCCCACTGAGTAGAACTTATAGAAAGTACCAGGAGGGCTTCTTGGTTCCCAAGGTCCTTTAGCATCCAAGACAACTTTATTCCCCAACCAGTAGTATGCCAGGAAACGTGTTTGCACAATGGTGCAGAAAGGGGGCGTGGCCTCCGAAGACCTCTTAGCAAACTGATTGTGTGGAACTTGCTGTAGGTAACTTGGCCCCCAAATACCTTCAATAGTCAAGGGGACTTCATCCCCCAACTAGTACTATGCCAGGAACTGCATTTGCAGAGTGGTGGAGAAAGGACGTCCTTGATGATTGCACAGGTAGTGCGTGTATGATTCTATGAGTGCCAATGCCAAGGACAGATACCGGGTGTTTTTAACAAAGTGCAAAACACATATATAGACATATTTTACAAAAGGTTTCAGTGTAGCTATTTAGTAAGATACTAATTTAACATTCCCCTTTGAATTAATTTGTCAAAATAATTAAATCAAAAATGCATTTCCTTCTTCACAGCAAAACCGGAGGTCGCAATGACATCAGTAGTCACAAAATACAAATGACAAAGTGAAAAACAGATATATAGACATATTTTACACAAAGTTTGAGTCTAGCTGTTTAGTAACATATTGGTTTAACTTTATTTTAACAACACATATATAAAAGAGAACAGTTTCAAAAAATAACTCAACATCAGAACTCACAAACAGAACATAACTACCAAACACCCATCAATCTACCCATTGTTACCCAAAGTCATGGGGAATTAAAAACTGCTGCAAAACTAGTGCAATGCACAATCTGGAAACATCACACGGCTGGGAAAGAAAGGAATATCATTGGATAATATACTTTTCAGTAAAATGAATAGGAAGTATATATCGACTCCACCTTCTTGAATCTCTTTTTCCAGAAGTTTATTGTGAGCAAGTGGTAGATTTTGGCTAAAGGCTTTTTTTGGACTCATGTGGGACGACGTTCATGTTATATCTTCTTAAAACTTATCATAGAAAATATCTCCAACTGCTGATCAAGCAGAGGGAAGCTGGAGGACCATCTACATCTGTTGCAGCATCAACAATTCCTGGCCAGAAAGTCACTTCAGAGGTACAGACTACTACAACAGATATGGCACCAGACTTTTCAAGAATGGCCACGTATTGCATGGACTGTAGTGTTGTTATAAGAGCTGGTGAGCAGTGTGTTACAACTATTTGCAATGGTGACACAGATCATACATGGTAATTTTTTTCCCCTTTTATATTTTTTGCACATTTCATAAGAGGAGTTCATAGTGAGCAGCAAGAAGCCAACGCAAAGCTGAAGTACCCTCAACTTCAATAGCAGCACAACACCACTGAAGCAGAGAGTCCATTCAAAAGTCCAACCTCAACTTCAAGATTTGGCTCCACAGTTTTTTCCAATGGCATCATACTGCATGGATTGCGGAGTTGTAGTGAATGCTGGAGAGCAGTCCATAACGGCCCTTCGCATTGCTGCAAAGAATAATAAATGTTGATTTTTTTAATTTTTGGTCCTTCATAGTTTTTCTATATTAGCAGGCATTTTATTATCTTACAAAATGTGTATCTAATATCTATGTGTTGTTCATTTTATTGTTTTGTAATTTATTGTAACATTGCTTACATATAACTTGCCATATAGACAAGTCAAACTGTCCCTCTACCAATAAATACACAGGTAACTTTTGCCAGTTATCATTTTTACTTTTCACTTTTTAAATATAAGTCAACAGTCTGTGTTTAAATCTTCTAGAAAATGCATTGACAACATATACAAACATACTCTGGTTTTGTAGACAACACTGTGTTATATTTTGTGATCTCTTATTTAAAACTATCAACTGTAATATATGTGTCTTGTTCTGCAACTCCTCCTTTTAACAACTCTTAATTTTCCCTAGAATTCTGCTTACGACCAAAGAAACAAAACTGCACATCACCACAACCTTTTCTACGTCTGCCATGCAAAAGTGCTCTATTCATTTCTCCTAAACATAAAGCAGGAGTTTTCACATAATACAGCCTCCTAACTAAAGGTCGCATTGTTGAGTAGTATAACTTATTTTGTGTTTTAAACTTTGCCTTGGAAAGATACGTAGGAATTTTCTTAATATATCAATGGATTGCTGTCTAATACTAGAAACACTACTACAATTCCATTTGTATACAGGACCCTGATTACGCCTTCCATGTACTTCTTCTGCAAACAGTTCTTCTACAGTTCTAGGTACCATCACCTCTTTTGCTGTAGGACTACCATTCTTCAGTTCATAACATCGTGCTCTTTAATCAATAGCATGAACTAATCTGTTATCCTGGAGATAGCTTTCTTAATTAAAGAAAGGCTCTGTACAAGAAGTATGTATCGATTCTCCACTAAAAACTATACAACTGTTACTTCTATTCACTAATCTTTTCTTCTGGTTTTGTCTCCTCATGTACAACAATATTTTGTCAAAAGTCTTCATTCTATTTAGAATTAAAATGAAAAGCTTCCTCTTCAGAGCAAAGGCCTTATCAATTACTCTCTCAACTCATTCTTTCTGTATCACTGCATCTCTCCTTCTACACTTTTTGAAATGTATCACTAAATTTACAACCACTCTACTACGAAACATCCTGGTTCTGATTTCCTTAAACTGCTTCTGTCTCCTGGTTATGTTGTGTCCATGTTTGTTACAATCTTTTCTCTTCTTCCAATGTACACTTTGTCCACTCTTGTTGTTTCTCATAGTCATAAGTGTATTTTCTTTATTTTGTAATCTTTGCAAATGTCCATATATATTTTTAAGAAATGACTTTGTCCTCTTGCCAGTAGCTCTTTTTCCTTTCAGCACTTTTTCTCCATTTTGCCCCTTTTGTAACTCATTTCTGCAGAGATACTGTAGTTGCTTCTGTGGCTTTTTCGTCTGAGCTTTTGTAGGCATTCTAATTGTGTGTATGTATGTATATCTTGTTCTGTTGAAAAAACAAGTATATTTTAATTTTTACCCTAGCCAATGACCAAACTACTTTAGTACTGACTTACACATAATACAAAAACAGTTGTTATGGTATGTTGCAGTTTTAAATCTACGTATAAACCTAGCTATATTACTACATGCACTTACTTCAATATATCAAATCCAAAGTCCTACAACACAGCTGCACCATATCTCACTTCTAACTTATACATGGTGAAAGACAAGTTTATCCCTTTTGTAGTAAATTTTAAAATGAACATCAAGCTAAGGGAGCGTATTTACAAGCCCCATGTGCCAAAGCATCACTTTTTTTGACACATCATTGGCATAGTGTAATGCTCCATATTTTCAAGGCCACTTAAGCCAATCTACGTGGCTTTTTGTGGCCTTGTAAATACGAGCCCTTTTCACGCAGCACTTTGCGTGAAAGGAGCGCGCCATGGGTGTTGCTGTGGGTGTCCACATTCCCAGATTTACAACGATTCGTACACCTGGGAATACATTAGAATTCTATGCCTCCCCAGAGGAGGTGTAGGGAGGTACAACAAGGAGAAATGCTTTTCTTTTTCTTCGTTTTTTCCTCTTTCATGCATGTTGCATTCTGCAGAATGCATAGAAAGAGTAAAACACCTCTTGTAATTGTTTTTGTGCAGGAAGGTGTGCCTTCCTGCTCAAAAACAATCATCCCCGCAACAAAGACACCCTCGCACCATGCTACAAGGGTGTCTCCATTGGAGCATGACAGCCAGTTGTGCGCCAGAGCAGGGGAGAGCACAGGGATCCATCATATTGTTGTAAATATGATGCATCCCTGTGCTTTGAAAGTAATGCAGCATGGTGCAGCCAAATGGCTTGCGTCTCTGCTCTGCATTACACAAGTGTACAAGTACATACAGTGTCTCAACACTGTAAATCCAAAAACACACCATAAGAGCGATTTGAGTGCCTCTCTAACACTGTGTCACTGGTATATTTAGTATCTCTGTAATTTTCTACTTAAATGTATAAGATTTACATTTTGGGAAACGCTGCATATAAAAATCTGCACATTAATCTATATCCATCCATATATCTTACTAATTCTTCCTAGTCCTTGCAAAGACTGTGTGACAGGTTGCATATATAATTCGCAAACACAAAAAGGCTGCCCCTCACGTGGGTTCCTACAATTTCCTACAGACTGCTGTTGAGATGCAACATCAGTGGGGGCATCTCATAAAAGTTTCGGACTGGCCTCACACACCGCCCGGTGTCATGCTTCATCATAGGCTGTCCTCGCCCTCTAAAAACTTCGTTTGATAGAGGGCGGGCATACACCTGGAGACAGGGATGCACTTCTACAACTAAGTGATGGCCGTGTGAAAGTGAAAGGTGATTTAAAAACCATCACACCTGTCACTCAACAGTGTTTTATTCAGGGAACAGGTGTATGGTATTAAAAATAGTTATACGGTGATCTGGGACATTATTCTCCCTTCACCGTATTAAGTGTGGTCAACATGTTTCTGCGTTCGTGTCCCCGTAGGGTACGTCGCATTCGTCAGGACCAAATGGGTATATTCTTTTTGCCTCTAATGCAAAAAGCAACTGTTAATCTGGGGACGGGGATAAGAGATAAATAAACTACAAACGCCCGTCTGGTGTAGTACCACTGTAACAGATCCTGTAGGAAAAAAGGAAACAAAGAAAAGAAAACAAACAAACCAACCGTGTAAGTAAGTTAAAAAGACAATTGTTGTCAACCAACCTAGGTCACACCTATAGCGCGCGTGGTGTGGTCTATATGAGACACGTGACATACGTACGTGTCATCACATGATCAATTGCATAATCCATTTCTTACCCTGAAATACTATCCTCTATACTCCATGGGAGGGCGAGGGTAGGAGGGCCTACTTTTGACTTTCTGTATAAGAGAAATGCTGATTTTAGAAAATGGTAATGATCTCATAATGTATCCATAAAACCAGAAAACTAAAAAACATGCAACTGAAATAGCCCAAATGGTTATTCAGTAATAGTGATTGACACCCAATCTCTCCGAGAAAACTGGGATCAAGCTTTCATTCTCACCCTTACGCATTACACTCATACGCTTACTGTCTGACTTCAGCGCTCCCATCGGTTCTCTCTACAGGCGTCCTCTCGGTCTCCCCGTCGATGGAGACTGATGTTCCCTTGGTGGTATATATACTCTAGAAAATTAGTTAATTGTTTAATCATGCGACATAATTGAAAAAGCACCTGGGGCGCTAAGAGCGCTTCCTGTGTCCAAATGCGGGCGGGGCTAGGTGCCTGGCAAGGGGAGTATGTGAATCTACGCACTCCTATTGGATGAAAAAGGTTGTTTTAGTGCAATCGTAAGTGTACCTCTTGCGCGCACGCGCTATTGGATGAGGGACGCGTTGAACTCCAGCGGCAGTAGCCATGCGTAGAGACCCATGGACTGCGCGTGTGCAGATGAAGAGTGTCTATTATCCTTCTACACTCTGTACCTCTGTGTGGCATCATCATCACCTGTGAAATGGAGCTCTCGATTCGTAGCTGAACGTGTCTTGAGGGCGCATGTGCTATTAATAGCGGAGCAACCAAAAATCATGCAACCTAAACCACGTGTTAGAAGACGTGGATAGTGCATGCGTTAAATTTGGGTATTCTAGTGATCCGCATAGCTATGTGGAAACAAACACCATTTATCGGGTGGAGGCTAGTCATACCAGGCACTATTTATCGGGTGGAGGCTAGTCATAACAGGGAGGTGCACAGCGCGATATCCGTACTACGTATTAAAAAATGCATTAAAAATTGCAAACCAGTGATGTTTAAAGTGTGTATTAACTTACGCTAGAGAACATACTCAATTATATTTATATTTATATAGCCTCAATAGGTTGGAAATCTATCCTATGGGCAGAGTACTCTATACTAAAAATAACATAAAACTTTAGATAATATACAACCAGAGTGTCAACATCCTGGATTAAATGGTTTTCAAAATCACACAATGTATTGGATCTCCGGTGATTCAAATGATGTGATCGTAGGGCATAAAACTCATTCTCTCCCCTACAGTGCATTAGACCCTGCGTTAGAGGGCTAAATATATGATGGTCAACCAGTAACTATGTACTCGTGTTTAATCTATATTGCAGCCGTGGTGTATACTACTCTATTGATCCCTTAAAATGTGATGGACATAAGGCAGTGGGACTAAGTATATTATAATCACTGGTCACATTGTATAACAGTTGCCACTGTCTACTTCTAAGGGTTGTTAAGTCTATGCTCACATGGGCTGCCCATTTATGGTCTAAATACGTCACTTGGATACACGGTCTCGGATCACCTTCTATAGTATTGTGCAACTATCTAAATGATTGATCCATGTATTAAGGTTGGCTAGGTCACTTTGCCAGCTGTAGCCATGGTATATCATCGTTCAGGCCTCGCTCCCATGTATGTAACCTGTACACCCACCGTTGTTCCCGGATGTGTAACTGTCTAGAAATGTCTATTTTCCTTTTTTTCATTACTTCAAGAATGATCCACCGCAGATCAGAATCACTATGGTTTTTCTCGGTAAAATGTTTTGTCAACTTGGTGTTTGTTTTTGCACCTAATGGTGCTACGGTGTTCACTGATCCTCGTTTTTACTCTCCTTGTCGTCATCCCCACATATTTCAGATTGCAAGGACAGGTGAGTAGATAAACTACATTTTCCGTATTGCAATTACTGAAACTCTTAAGTCTCCAGGGATTGTCTGTTCCAATATCTACCTCCTTAGTAGTGGTAGTCAGGGGGCAGCAAACACAATTACCGCACGGATAATGCCCTATTGGTTTTGGTTGGCTCCATAAGGTCATCTGGTTTTCTGTGTCATCGTAAGGGATCTTCGAGTGTACCAAGTCATCTCTCAAGTTTCTACTCCGTTTAAACGCAAAAAGTGGGGGTTCCCACTTCCGGTTTCCACTGTTCAAAATTGCCCATTTCTTTTTAATGATGTTCTGCACAAACAGGGGTATATGTGGTGACGCATACCAGCCGGTCTGTTTTATCTTTCCGGTTGGTCTCTAATAGGGCTTCCCGATTATTGTTCTTCGCCCTTTTCTTTGCACGCTTCACCATCTTGCTCGGGTAGTGTCTTTCCAGAAGTTTACCCTCTAGTTGTTCCGCCTGTGCTCGAAACACATCCACCTCCGAGCAATTCCTACGTACTCTGTGTTTCGAGCACAGGCGGAACAACTAGAGGGTAAACTTCTGCAAAGAAAAGGGCGAAGAACAATAATCGGGAAGCCCTATTAGAGACCAACCGGAAAGATAAAACAGACCGGCTGGTATGCGTCACCACATATACCCCTGTTTCAAATAGAGTGCAGAACATCATTAAAAAGAAATGGGCAATTTTGAACAGTGGAAACCGGAAGTGGGAACCCCCACTTTTTGCGTTTAAACGGAGTAGAAACTTGAGAGATGACTTGGTACACTCGAAGATCCCTTACGATGACACAGAAAACCAGATGACCTTATGGAGCCAACCAAAACCAATAGGGCATTATCCGTGCGGTAATTGTGTTTGCTGCCCCCTGACTACCACTACTAAGGAGGTAGATATTGGAACAGACAATCCCTGGAGACTTAAGAGTTTCAGTAATTGCAATACGGAAAATGTAGTTTATCTACTCACCTGTCCTTGCAATCTGAAATATGTGGGGATGACGACAAGGAGAGTAAAAACGAGGATCAGTGAACACCGTAGCACCATTAGGTGCAAAAAACAAACACCAAGTTGACAAAACATTTTACCGAGAAAAACCATAGTGATTCTGATCTGCGGTGGATCATTCTTGAAGTAATGAAAAAAAGGAAAATAGACATTTCTAGACAGTTACACATCCGGGAACAACGGTGGGTGTACAGGTTACATACATGGGAGCGAGGCCTGAACGATGATATACCATGGCTACAGCTGGCAAAGTGACCTAGCCAACCTTAATACATGGATCAATCATTTAGATAGTTGCACAATACTATAGAAGGTGATCCGAGACCGTGTATCCAAGTGACGTATTTAGACCATAAATGGGCAGCCCATGTGAGCATAGACTTAACAACCCTTAGAAGTAGACAGTGGCAACTGTTATACAATGTGACCAGTGATTATAATATACTTAGTCCCACTGCCTTATGTCCATCACATTTTAAGGGATCAATAGAGTAGTATACACCACGGCTGCAATATAGATTAAACACGAGTACATAGTTACTGGTTGACCATCATATATTTAGCCCTCTAACGCAGGGTCTAATGCACTGTAGGGGAGAGAATGAGTTTTATGCCCTACGATCACATCATTTGAATCACCGGAGATCCAATACATTGTGTGATTTTGAAAACCATTTAATCCAGGATGTTGACACTCTGGTTGTATATTATCTAAAGTTTTATGTTATTTTTAGTATAGAGTACTCTGCCCATAGGATAGATTTCCAACCTATTGAGGCTATATAAATATAAATATAATTGAGTATGTTCTCTAGCGTAAGTTAATACACACTTTAAACATCACTGGTTTGCAATTTTTAATGCATTTTTTAATACGTAGTACGGATATCGCGCTGTGCACCTCCCTGTTATGACTAGCCTCCACCCGATAAATAGTGCCTGGTATGACTAGCCTCCACCCGATAAATGGTGTTTGTTTCCACATAGCTATGCGGATCACTAGAATACCCAAATTTAACGCATGCACTATCCACGTCTTCTAACACGTGGTTTAGGTTGCATGATTTTTGGTTGCTCCGCTATTAATAGCACATGCGCCCTCAAGACACGTTCAGCTACGAATCGAGAGCTCCATTTCACAGGTGATGATGATGCCACACAGAGGTACAGAGTGTAGAAGGATAATAGACACTCTTCATCTGCACACGCGCAGTCCATGGGTCTCTACGCATGGCTACTGCCGCTGGAGTTCAACGCGTCCCTCATTCAATAGCGCGTGCGCGCAAGAGGTACACTTACGATTGCACTAAAACAACCTTTTTCATCCAATAGGAGTGCGTAGATTCACATACTCCCCTTGCCAGGCACCTAGCCCCGCCCGCATTTGGACACAGGAAGCGCTCTTAGCGCCCCAGGTGCTTTTTCAATTATGTCGCATGATTAAACAATTAACTAATTTTCTAGAGTATATATACCACCAAGGGAACATCAGTCTCCATCGACGGGGAGACCGAGAGGACGCCTGTAGAGAGAACCGATGGGAGCGCTGAAGTCAGACAGTAAGCGTATGAGTGTAATGCGTAAGGGTGAGAATGAAAGCTTGATCCCAGTTTTCTCGGAGAGATTGGGTGTCAATCACTATTACTGAATAACCATTTGGGCTATTTCAGTTGCATGTTTTTTAGTTTTCTGGTTTTATGGATACATTATGAGATCATTACCATTTTCTAAAATCAGCATTTCTCTTATACAGAAAGTCAAAAGTAGGCCCTCCTACCCTCGCCCTCCCATGGAGTATAGAGGATAGTATTTCAGGGTAAGAAATGGATTATGCAATTGATCATGTGATGACACGTACGTATGTCACGTGTCTCATATAGACCACACCACGCGCGCTATAGGTGTGACCTAGGTTGGTTGACAACAATTGTCTTTTTAACTTACTTACACGGTTGGTTTGTTTGTTTTCTTTTCTTTGTTTCCTTTTTTCCTACAGGATCTGTTACAGTGGTACTACACCAGACGGGCGTTTGTAGTTTATTTATCTCTTATCCCCGTCCCCAGATTAACAGTTGCTTTTTGCATTAGAGGCAAAAAGAATATACCCATTTGGTCCTGACGAATGCGACGTACCCTACGGGGACACGAACGCAGAAACATGTTGACCACACTTAATACGGTGAAGGGAGAATAATGTCCCAGATCACCGTATAACTATTTTTAATACCATACACCTGTTCCCTGAATAAAACACTGTTGAGTGACAGGTGTGATGGTTTTTAAATCACCTTTCACTTTCACACGGCCATCACTTAGTTGTAGAAGTGCATCCCTGTCTCCAGGTGTATGCCCGCCCTCTATCAAACGAAGTTTTTAGAGGGCGAGGACAGCCTATGATGAAGCATGACACCGGGCGGTGTGTGAGGCCAGTCCGAAACTTTTTATGAGATGCCCCCACTGATGTTGCATCTCAACAGCAGTCTGTAGGAAATTGTAGGAACCCACGTGAGGGGCAGCCTTTTTGTGTTTGCATATAAGATTGGAGGCTGGCTTGCCCTTTGGCCCCGTGCCTCTAGTTCCCATCCTCAGCCCAGTCTGAGGTAAGTGTGTGTGTGCATATATAATTCCCCACATGGTTCTAAAGGACTGCATATTCCTCACTAAAACTTGTAAATACATGGGTTTGTGGTTGAATACATCAATACTCCCTGGATGATTGAATGAGTGCATAGGTAGAGCCTAGGTGATTCCCTGAGGATACAAGCACTGCCTAGATCATTCCCTGACTATGTTATAACTCCATGGGTCATTCCATATCTGCATACTTACTGCCTGCATGTTTGCATGAGTATACCAATAGTATCTGGGTGTTTGGATGAGTGCATGAGTACAGCCTGAATGATTAGACAAGTGCGTGACTAATGCTTCATTAATTCAATACATGCATAGATACTGGTGGGATGATGAAATGAGTGCAATTCTAGTGCCTGTATAATTGCAAGAGTACATACCTAGTATATGGGTGATTTATGCAGTGCATAGATAGTGCATACATGATTGTTTAAACCCATGCATAGCACCTGCCTATTGGATGAGTGGATGAATAGTGTTTAAGCGATTGGATGCTGCCTGTTTGTTTTTGGTTGAGTGAACAGGTAGTGCCTGGGTGTTTAGATAACTGCATGGATAGTGCCTGGAGAATTGAATAAGTGCTTCAGTAGTGCCTGGCTAATAAGATGAGTACATAACTAGTGTCTGAGTGACTGCATGATTCCATTGTTAAAGCATGAGAGATTGGATGAAAGTAAGTATACTGCTGGGGTGATTGTATTAGTACAAGACTGTTGCCTCAGTAACTAAATGACTGCATAGGTAATGGAAAGGTGATAGGTTTACTACAATGGTACTCTCTACGTAATTAGGTCAGTTCATGAGTGGACCCTGAGTGTTTCATCAGTGCTCACGTGTGCCTCAGTATTTCAATGACTGCATGGGTTGTAAGTGGATATTTAGATGGCTGCATAGGTTCTGCGCAAATGTTATAATGATTACATAGTTACAGCCTTGTTAATTGCATAAGTCAATAGTTAGTACCTAGGTGATTAGATGAATGTATGGGTAGTGCCTCCATAGTTAAATGACTATATTATTTCTGCCTGCCTGATTGCAAGAGTACATGTGTAGTATCTGGGTAATTGAATAACTCCATGAATAGTGAATCACTGATCTAATGACTACCTGAGTAGTGTTTGTGTGATTGCGTGAGTTCCTGAATACTGCCTGACTGACTGTGAAAGTACCTTCAATGCTGTTAGATACATAACAACTGTCAATATATCTCTGACTCATTGGTTATCTCCTTCTGTCAGTATCAAACTACCTATTGTACTGTATATATGCTTTTCTTCAGAGCTATGTGTGAGTGAAATCCAGGTTTCACACTTGATATATAATTGCATACATGGCTCTCTAGAAACATACATTGCTTTGTTACTGAGTGTGAACATGCATCAGTAAGTTTCTAAAAAAGAAAACATTTTGAAATGTTTCAAAAGCACAAAACCTTTTGCGAATGGCATACCTAAATCATTTCTCAAATACTTCTTCTGCTTCTAAAGCATATATTCAGCAAATCTCAAACAAAAGTTACACTTGAAATGAAGTTAGCACAAGAACTCTCGAGGCATTCTGCACTATGAATCCTTCTCAATTTTAAACAAACCATGTTTAAAGAAAACACTGCACTCACAATATACATGAAATTTTAATTTTCATCAGCCTTACTGAACATAGATCAGCATGTAAACATTTATGAGATTTCTTAAAAGATGCACACCTTCAAGCCATCTTTCCAAAAATATATACCTCTCTCCATCTTTAAGTAAACTCAAAAGTCCCACCGTATATATAGCTATGTGCAAGCACAAAAACCATATCTCACCATCTAAGCATATGCAAAGAGGTCATATAAGTTAAAAACCACATTGACAAACACTTCTCAATACATACCTAAATAATATTACTTCTTTCTAATCCATATACAGGCGGACAACATGTTCTCATCTTTTATTTCTCACCACACTATTCATGTTTAATAATGTTACTTAAAGTACTACAACTCCCAGAATGCAAATAACAGATGTATCTATTCTCACATGATGTTTAGGCATTTAAAACATTCTTAGGTCCTCATTGCAACTTTCCACAAGACTATACTGTTATTTTTCAATAAAATGCACAATGTAATAAAGAGGCACTAATTTATTTTTCTCTTACTTCCCAAAACATTCACCACTAACCTCTTAAACACCTACCCTCTAATAGATACAGTTAACCTCATGTATTTTTTCACATCACTGTGATACTCCTCCTTTTAATCAAACTCCCACATACATCTTCATTTCTAATGTACATTTTTAAAATGATTACAAAGTTATATACATACCAGTGAATTTGAGTTAGTATGGTATATTGTTGTTTTAGCTCTTTCTGGATAGTTTTGACACTTTTAAGATTTGTAAAAACTAAGCACAAGAATGGTACACCACTCTCATACAAAGCAACTCTAAAACGGCAACCTCTTTAACTTTCCACTCTATCATCATGAGAAAGGCAGCAAATGAAATCATGTCTTTCATTTTAGACTACTGCATCTCCACTTGTGAATGGTTGGCATCTGTTAACCCTTTCGTTCTCTTTCAAAACAAGGTTGCTGTACGTGCGTTTTCGCGATGTTTTCACCATCATCGGGGTGAAATCACAAATAAAACGGCAGTTCAAACCTATATCTAGCTTAATTTTTCTGAAATTTAAATACTACACAACAGTTTAATACATAGTCCTGAGTTGGTAATTAAAACTTGCCATTACTTACATCGTGTTATCACTCCTCAACTTTAAAAAAAATGTTCTGTCTCTTTAACACCCTGCCCCCCAATGAAGTCTTAGCTCAGTGTACCTAGCAACCCAGTGGAACCAGTAGGTCACATGTTCACAGCACATTCTAGAAGGAACATGCTGCTTCCAAATAAGATACAGCAGGTGTGCTTTACTCCACAGATTCAAAAGCATATCCAAGTATGTATTTCATTTATTTTCTTAAACAACAGCCAATAATAAGAATTCTTGTTAAGGCATTCAACACACTACCTAATTGTATTCACTTTCATGCTGACAGTATCCAATGAAATATATCTTTAAAAAAAAAAACCTCCATTTTAACTGCTTTTCCTTGGGAAAACTACCTCATTGAGCTACAGCCTTCTCCTGGCTACTATTGCTCCTTCACTTAAAAATGCTTTGAGTATGGATTGTGGGCCACAGCTATATCTATTGGGCTAAAGAGGCTGAGAAAAAGAAGTACAGACTGGGACGTGGGTTTGCCAAATGTGCAGATTACTTGGTTTGGCCAGAGAGGGTTAAAGTTTCATCAGTTGCTGGCTTTGGTTAAATTCATTGTGGATTCCCAAGCTCCTCACCTCATGATTGTGCACTGTGGTGGCAATAACCTAGGCACATTGACTGGAGTAGGGCTGGAAATCCTACTCCAAAACTGCAAAACTGATGTCGCTTTTCCCTCACACTGCCTTGGTGTACTCTAATATATGCCAAAGACAGAAATGGAAGTGGTCAAATCAATTCAGTCCACAGATTGACAAAGCCAGGCAATATGTTAATAAAACTGTTTCTGCATTCCTCAGAGACCATAGCACGGGCTATATCTATAACAACAATCTGCGTTTTCACATGCATGGAATGTATAGAAATGATGGAGTGCACTTTACAGATGAAAGCAACAGGATGTTTCTAAGTAACCTGAAACTCTGAATCCGGTCTTATGTATAGCATCCATATACATACAACCAACACAACGGCTCTTGTCAGAGCCACCCTAGTACTCGAAATAGTGTGATTTTTTTTTCTAAAAAGTCTTTTTTTCTTTAGTGTTTGACAATCTTTGCAACGATGTCGCAATCCCCGTGAACACGTCGCAAAAACGGAAAACAGAAGCAGACATTCAATGACCACCAACACATCCTTAAATAATATGTAAAAAAATCCATTTTAACATTGCCCTACACATATTACTATATACATACTTCTTTCAAAGCATGGTTAAACTCATATTTTTGTACTAAGTTTCTTTAAAAGCCATCTTTCAGGCCAAATTTCCATTTTTGTGGTTATTCGGGACGTCGCAATGACGTCGTTAACCACGACGATCACGCCTTTTCCATAAATTGTAAAACACATATATCCACACATATTACAGTATTTTACACACATGAGGTTTCTTACTGTATTCTCTAAATTCATGTTTTTCTATAGAGTTTCTATAAAAACCATCTCTAAGTCCTTTTTTATCTTTTCACAGTGACTCCGGAGACCGCGATGACGTTGGTAATCGCAATGCCCATGGACATGTTGCGAAAGCGGAAAACATAAGCAGACAGTCAATGGTTACCAACAAATCCAAAAATAATATGTAAAAAAATCCATTCTGAACATTGCCCTACACATATTACTATATACATACTTCTTTCAACCATGTTTAAACTTATATTTTTCTACTTTAAAAGCCATCTTTCAGACCTATTTTACGTTTTTGCGGTAATTCGGGATGTCGCAAAGATGCTGTTAACCGCGACGATTGTGGCTTTTCTATAAAGTGAAAACACATATATGCACACATATGACAGTATTTTACACATTAGGGTCTATTACTGTACACTTCAAACTCATGTTTTTCTAGTGTATTTCTGGAACAACCATCTCTAAAACTTATTTTACGTTTTCGCTGTGAGGCCGGAGATCGCAATGACATCGGTAATTCTGATCCCCGCAGAAAGCAAAAGCAGGAATTCAATAGCCACCACCACATTAAAAAATTATAACTATATAATTAATTCTAACCATCACAGTAGATAACTCACTATATAAATAACTCTATAAAAACATTTATCAACATCTCAATATCTCTATCACAATGTATATTAAGGATTCACTGATATATTTTTGTATATTTCCACCAATATTCATGATGACGTTGATAGTCACGATGTCCATGCAATGGTACATGGGGGGACCGTGCTGGCGGTTGCGTCGTCATAACGAATATCGCGTGCGATTAAAAAAATAAATTTTGGCCACATAACTTGTGTCACTAACATCCCCATTTCTCAACCATGGGGTCAGAGTATTTCCACCCTGACCCCTTATATGGTCTTTCACACAAATTTTCAGCCCCAGGAACTGTTCCCGATAGATAAAATGGTGGCCACAACTTTCTATTCAGATTGTGTCCAGCCAATCAGAGCATTCCCGTTGGCGCATGCAATCGCAATTCATCGTGAAACCACCCCGAAATATCCACGACCAGAGATATCACTATAATTTTTAACTTACATTTCTCAAACACTACTGAACGGATTTACACCAAATAAGCAAAAGGCACTTCCTTGAACCAACATCTACCTCCCTGCCAAACTTGGTGTAAGTCCATTCAGCGGTTCGGGCTATAGGTGTGGCTAAATGTTCCTATGGGAATTAACATTTCAAACAAAACCTTATTTCGCACCCCAAATTCTCAGACCCCACTGCACAGATCACCCCCAAACTCTCCATAACATTAGAACCCATCTAGAACCCACCTAGAGACTTTTTTGGGAACATTTCATGCAGATTGGTCAAACCACGCCAAAGTTATAGCCATGCAAAAAAATGCTTGGCTAAGAGGGACGGCCACGGGCCCCCAGTTATGCCAATTTGCATATGGGCTGGTGGGAGGAGCAGGTGCTGGCCCAAGAGTATGCTCAAGAGATGACAGATAATGTGATCCTATGGTCACATTATTTAGACGATTTATTTATCATATGGCGAGGCACTGAGGGCACAGCAGAGAAATTTGTGGAGAGAATCAATATCAACCAACTGAATTTTAATTTCACTTCCTATATCGGTGCACAGGAAGTCCAGTTTTTAGACCTCACTGTGTATGTTGATCGAGGTAAACTGCACGCTAAAACTTTTCGAAAGACCACTGCGGGCAAAACAGTTTTTCGTGCCTGCAGTTTTCATCCTAACAAGTTAAAATATGGCATCCTGTATCTGGAGAATTTCTGCATGCAGAGGAACTGCAGCAGTAATGCACAACTAGATTTAGCCCAGCAAGAACTCAGTGACTGGTTTGCTGCATGGGGTTATAATGAGAAGGTGCTCGAGGGTACCAGAATCAGGGCCAATTCTAAATCAAGAGAAAAATTGCTGTTCTCAGATAAGAATATAGGTTTAGAAAGTCAGCAAGACATTTGACTTATCACAGGCTTTAGCATCCAGCACCAGAAAGTGAGGCAGATCATACAGCAACATTGGCATTTGCTTTGCAGTGATCCTATCCTATCGTTGGTCCATGATACAATGATACAATGCAGGCCTCTCATTGCATTCCGTAGCGCAAGATCAATTGACCTTACCTTTTTCTGAAGGAGTTTGGAGAATTAAGCAAACATTACACTACAAGAGCGAGTTTGTTGTCTATGAGTTAAGATGTACTTGCTCCAAGTTGTACGTAGGTAGCACAATTCTGAAGGTCAAGCAACGTATTTTGCAACATGTCAGAGCTATGAAACATAAGGATAAGATATATCCTGTAGCTAGGCATTTTGAAACAGAACATGATAGCAGGGTAGAGGATTTGAGTTCTTTTGTATTAGACCAAGTACCGAATAGGATTAGAGGAGGCAACAGAGAACGTTGCCTTGGACAACTGGAGTCTAAACATATCCTTAGGTTCAATACGAAAATACAGGCAGGTATGAACATAGAAGAAGATTTTTACATTCATCTATAGATCAGAGAGTACTGATTTAGAAATAATTGATATATTTGAGCCAATCTGAGTAACATATTTAATGTATATATTTTCTGTCTATGGGTTTTGCGGTTTTTATTAGGGGTGGGCGGAATTTGCGTAGTCGCGTTACGCAAAGTTCCGCGAAATGGTAAAAAATCTCCGCGAGCTACGCAGAATTCCTCGAGCAGTGGAATTGCTTGTTCCGCCCGTTCGCAATGCGTTTTTCCTGTTCGGGGACGTTGTTTGCGTGCTCGGGGGGAAATATCTTGCGAACTTGCCCATGCAATCGCCAATTGACGCGGCCATCTTGTTTCACTGTCCCGCCCGCTCGCGATGCGTGTTTCCTGTTCGCGACCGCAGATGTCCGGTGGCGCGTCCGAATGACGTGTTCGCGATCGCACACTCTCGCGGGGATAGGAAAACTCGTCGGTGAATGCAGGGATCCCGGTAAGTCGCTACCGCGCACATGAACACGCATTTTGAAAGCGCGAACAAGGAAAAAATTCCGCTACGCCGCGGATCGTGGAATTTTCAGCAATTCCGCGTTCTCCGCAGAACGCAGACTTGCCAAAATTCCGCAAATTCCGCGAGCGGAGCGGAATTTACCGCCCAGGCCTAGTTTTTATGCGCAAGAGCACTTTATGTAATTTTTGATTGATGGTCTTAGAATATGGAGTCATTTGAATAGACTTTAGTAACACGAATGGATTAGGACTGCAGCAGTTTAATATCACAGTATGAAACATTAATTTAATGTTATATGGTTCTTCTTGCAAATGTGTACGTTCTCTGATTTTATAAACTTGATTTTTTAATTTTTTGCATATAAATGCAAATTTGCACCAATGCACTTTGTACTTTTGAAAATGGGCACTTGCCCATAATTGTTGGTGCTTTAGTGTTGATTTGTTGCTCTCCGATGAAATGGAGTTCTTTGGTATATAAGATGAGCAATGTAGTACGAAGATAGGAAGAATTCTGTACTTTTGCATTCATTTGCACATCATTCTGCAGCAGTTTGCACAAAATCGTATTTTTGTATAACATGCCAATTTGTAAATGCACATTGCACTTTAGATTAAAGGTCACTTGCCTGTGAGGTTGTTTTGTTGATCGTATGTCCATGATTGAAAGAGGATATTTGCCAGACTCTGATCTACAGTGTGAGCTGTTATTTTAAGGTATCAGACTGGCTTGTGTCAAAGGTGCTGTGTGACCAGGACTTTGTAACATTGATAATGGACCGTCTAAGAGTATAAGTTATATTTTAGTTTGTTTTGTTACACTTGTATTGTCACTTGTAATGAGATGTATTGATACGGTAATGGTACGGTTTAATGAGGTGTACCGTGTCAATGTACACATCATGTAAGTTGTTAAAGAACTGTCACTTTAAGTTAAACAAAGTTTAAACCCATGGGTGGGTGTATAAAAATATCAAAATGGCGCTGACGGTCGAAACGCGTCACCAGAGCTACAAATAAAGTCTGCTTCAAAGCGAACCTGAGCGTGCTGGAGCCTGTTTTCAGAGTGGGAACGGGTGTGTTGAAATATTTATATATATATATATATATATATATATATATATATATATATGTTTTATGCTTACCTGCTAAATACTTTATTTTTCGTTGGTAAGGCATACGTGATAAAGACATATGCATGGTAAAGTTGTTCGTTGTTAAGACATGCGTGGTACTGGCATGTGTGGTTCCGTCGTACAACCCATCTCGTCTGCCATCTTGGGACAGCTGCTACTTAATCATAATGCTCTGACAAGTATTTCACATTGGCACACCCGTCCTAAAGAGAGTTCTGCAGTATCAGTGGCACTTTTGTGGATTCGTCAGTTAAGTGGAAACTGCTGAACCGCCGCAGCCAAACAGGAATGAAAGTACCTGCCGACACAAGTCGGGATATGACTTCATTCTTTGGCATTGGTTATCAAACTAGCGCATTCAGCTACATACTATTTGATGGCAGTACAAGGCTGGATGAAGGGTTTAGAGACTTTGATTTATTTTATTGTTGAAAATGTGATACCACCCCTCAATTGAAAGTGGCGAAGTGTAAATGATGAATATAAGAGCGCAACCAACATGCAAATGAATACTGTGAAGCCCTCACCCATTGCAGGAAAGAATATTGATTTTAAGACACTGGGCTGGCGTACATTATGGGGCTAATGAACATCATTGGGGCCAATTAAACACTTGATATCTTGCATGAAGATGGTAGCTTTTCAAACTAAGAATGTGAAGTCTTTTTTCGCTTGCCACATTGTATCCCCCAACGGGAGCTGGATGTGAGTTCTTTAAAGGCTTGAAAGTCAAACATCTTTTCACCAGCATTTGATAAAGGCATTGAAGTTGAAACGCGTCATGCGTGATTCAATAAATTGGATCCTTAAAAATCCACTGTGTGCTCCGTGGTTCCTGTTGGAAGCGACTTGGTTTGATGTTATTTGTGCAGCCACATGCACATTGGAGCACCCATCCCAAAGATTGTTCAGCAGTATCAGTGGCACTTTTGTTGACTCCTCAATTAGTTAGAAACTGTTGAACCACCACAGCCAAACAGGAATGAAAGTACCTGCCAACACGAGTCGGGATATGACTTCATTGATTGGTGTTGGTTACCAAACTAGCGCTTTCAGGTACATACTATTTGAGAGCAGTACACGGCTGGACGAAGGGTGTAGAGACTTTGATTTATTTAATTGTTGAAAGATGTGACAATGCCCCTGAATTGAAAGTGGCGACACATAAATGGTGAATATAGGAGCATCACCAACATGCAAATGAATACTGTGCAACCTACTCCCATTGCGGGAATGAATATTGATTTAAAGAAAATGGGATGTTGTACATTATGGGGCCAACGAACATCATTGGGGCCAATTAAACACTCAATATCTTGCATGAAGATGGCAGCTTTTCAAACTAAGAATGTGAAGTCTTTTTTCACTTGCTACCTTGTATCCTCCATTGGGATTGGGATAAGAGCTATTTAAAGAGTTGAAAGTCAAACATCTTTTCACCAACATTTGATAAAGGCATTGAAGCTGAAACGCTTCATGTATGGTTCAATAAATTGGATTCTTGAAAAAACAGCTGTGTGTTCCATGGTTCCTGTTGGGAGGGACTTGGTTTGATGTTATTTGTGCGGCCACTTGCACATTGGAGCACCCGTCCTAAAGGAAGTTATATATATTAAGACTTTATAATTGCCTGCTAAATACATAATTTTTTTAAGTTAATGCATGTGTGGTAAAGGCATATGCATGGTAAAATCGTTTGTTGTAATGGCATGCATGGTAAAGACGCGGTCGTTGTAATGACCGCATTGTTAATGCATGCGTGGTAATGGCATGCTTGGTTCTGTAATACCACCCAGATCATCTGCCATCTTGGGACAGCTACTACTTGAGTAAGAATATGTTTATGTCTCATGCCATACTACTGTCTAACCACACATGCCCATGTTGTACTCTATCATTTACTGAGATACACCTTTTCACTGTTCAAAATGCTCTGACAAGTCTCAGCAATGTCTTATTAATACGGACAACTTTATCCAAATGTATACAATCTAGGAGAGGAATCTGTGTTGCTGATGCATTGTATATCAAACACATGTCACTTTACCTTAATGCTGTTTGTGTTTGGATGTCTCATTACTCTGTATGTTTCACTTGTCAGTTACAGTGCTAAAACAGGTTGTCATGTTCACACTGCAACCAAAATCACATGATGTCAGGGAACATCCTGGCAGCAGCATTTCTGGCCACTTCTATCTATCAGCCAGGTACTCTATGCCAACATTTACCTAAGAATTGCAAGATGTCATTAGAGATGTCATCAGTGATATCATTAGTGATGTCACTGACCATGTCATGTGTGATGCAATATATAAGGTCATAAGCATTGTATTGCAGGGCTGTAATTTATAGCTAGCTCAGGTAACTATAACAGCTACATTTCTAAGGTTTTGTACAAGTGAAATCTGAGCCTTACTATAATGTCCCTGTAACCTTTGTTTTTTTGAGTGAATTTATAAGGTTTTTTAAATTCTATTTCCCTACTATAACGTCCGTGTAACCTATAGTTTTTTGAGGAAATTTCCAAGTTTTTTTAATGTTATTACCTAAGTATAATTTCCATATAACCTTTGTTTTTTTAAATGACTATCTAAGGCTTTTTAAATGTTAATTCCTAACTGTAACATGTGACCTTTGAGAGTGAGTGTGTGAGTGAGTGCATGAGTGTCTCGGTGGGTGTGTGAGGGAATACATGAGTGTCTCAATGGGTGTGTGAGTGGGTGTGTGAGTACCTGTATGGGTCTGGAGTGACTGCATAAGTGTCTCACTGGGTGTGTGAGTGGGTGCGTGAGTGTCTGAGTGGGTCTATGAGAGGGTGCATGAGTGCCTGAGTGGGTGTCGGAGTGGGTGCATGAGTGTCTCAGTGGGTCTATGAGTAGGTGTGAGAGTGTCTGAGTGGGTTTGCAAGTGCCTTCATGAGTGTGAGAGTCAGTCTGTGAGTGAGTGAATGAATGAGTGGAAGTGGGTCTGTGAGTGGGTGTGTTAGTCTCTAAGTGGGTCTCTGAGTGGGTGTTTGTGTCTGAGTGGGTCTGCGAGTGGGTACATGAGTTATCTGAATGGGTCTGTGAGTGACTATGTGAGTGATGTATAGGTCTGTGAGTGGGTGCATGTGTGTTAGAAGGTGGTTCTGCCCATCTGAGCCGCCCGGATTTTTCGTTTTTTGAACACCTAATTTTTTAGCTTTTACTGTGGGAGAGCCTTATAAGCTGGGACTCACCCACAGTGAACTTATGATGAAAGAGAATGCATGTGGATTTTACCAGTGTCTTCCTTGTGAGAGAAGGCTGCTGCTCTGCAGCCAGAGTAAGGGGCACCGGACTGGTTACATGTAGACACGTGTGTACATGCGTGTGAACACATGTAGGGGCTGCGCAAGGGAGATTCCTGTTGTGCGCAACCCGGGAGCAGGTACAGATAGAATGGTGGGGCCGGAATGATGCAGAGTTGGGTGGTGACATGGAATAGGCTTTATAATGTGGGAAGACACATGGAAAGGGAAAGTCAGTGTGCCTTACTGTTTTCACTGAAGGAACACTCCATTACTCTCCTATGAAGATGGGGACCACGTGGGGTAGTTTCACTTCCCTAGGGCCTACAAACTCCAGACAAGCACCAAAGTACACTATAAATTGTGTAAAAAGGAGGTATTCTGCTTAGTCCAAAGCCATAACTGTACTGCTTATGGGTCATCTAGAAATGTCATATTCCTCTGACTCAGCTCATAACCAGAGCCTGGCTGGGTGTGACCCTGCCAGGCTGGATTAATTAGCTTCCTCCCCAAGCTGTAGCATCAGAGGCCTGGCCCTTCACTGCAAGCATTCCAAGGGCGAAGGTCTTCTCTCCAAGAAGGAGAGATGGGGGTGGAGCTGCAGGTTATCCATCAGCAGCTGTCACCCGGTGCCAGGACCAGGCCTGTTCCGTGCCCAGGCCATGAAGGCAGCAAAGGAGGAAGGGGGCTTTTCAGAGACCATGTGGCATGAGACCCCTGGACGACGCCATTTTTAAGTATCCCAGAGCCATGTGCAGAAAGGATGGAGCAGGGGCAGAGAGGTGATGTGTCACTGCATGATAGGGCAGAAGTGCCTTTCTGCCAGCCCCCTACAAACTCTTTTAAAATGTCTTGTAGAGGAAGAGGAGCTCTCTCTGGGGTGTGGTCTTGCTGAGGAAGTCTGGTGCTGGAGCCTGGCGCAATGGGCAGTTGGAAGGAGGAACCCCCTGACTGTCCCAGGACCATGGACTGCGCCTTGGAGGGAGTCCAGGGCCAGTGAGGAGAAGCCTGGGCCTCTGCGCAAGAAGAAGAGAGGCCCAGAAGGAGAGCCAGGTGAAAGGCTGGCGCAGGGAGCCAGTGAAGACAGCTCCCTGCTGAGTTCACCCTCCTTGAGACCAGGAGGGTGGCGTAAAGTGCTCCCAGTGGCTAGGGCTGTCCACCGGAAGCAAGAAGAGGCTGAGATATGCCCCCCAGAAGGTAGGCGACCTTTGACCTCTGCCCTGACAGACAACGAAGCGCGTGGGGATCAACCGCCAGTCTTAGATGGGCCCCCAGGGTGGGTCAGGTCCCGGGGGCTGCCCCCAGAAGAAGAGGAAGTCGGGGAGTGCTGTCGTGCTAACCGTGAAAATGTACCCAAGGGGGTTGCCAGGAGCCCACCCTGGCCCCCCGGAGACACCAGAGGAAGGGGAGCACCATTGCCCCCCCCCCCTTAAAGAGGTCTCTGGGGCACGGGACCCCCAACTCCGGGCCCCACCAAAAATTAATTAAGTGCTGCTGCACTCCCCGTGAAGGTCTCGGGGGCCCAGGATCCCAACTCCGGGCCCCTGTGGTTGTGGTGCAATAGAAGGGGGCATGCCATCATGTGTCCCCCTGCCAGGAGAAGAAAAGCTAAGATTTCCCAGGGGCCCGGGACCCCACCTCGGGCCCCAAAGAGAAGGCGGAAGTCAGGGAGCGCCATTGCACTCCCCGTGAAGATTGCCCCAGGGGGCCGGGGATCCCCAACTCCGGGCCCCGGTGTGAAGCTGTAAGAGGAGGGAGTGCCTCCGCACTCCCCGCAGCAGCGGGAAGGAGGGGGGAGTGCCTTCGCAGGAGCGGTCAGACCAGAATGGACGTGCCGGCTCCGGTGGCCGCACACGAAGGTGCAGGCCGGGCAGGGAGCCGGCAGGAGCAGCCGGGGGTGGGCTCCCTGAGCTGCAAGGAACAGGGTCCGTGTGGGACGGGCCCCCACCGAAGAGCAGATGCAGCGTGGGGCCACCCGAGATGGTAGTGCAGCTCTCCCCGGAGCAGCGGGAGAGCCGCTGCTCTAATATGCATGGGCAGAACACGAAGCACCCCAAAAGGCATGGGGAAAGCTCCTTGTTTCGGCATCTAGTGGCCCCCGGAGGAGGGGGTCACCAACATTTGCAGTCTGAGGTGCAAGGGGAGCTGCAGGAGCAGTGCAGACTCCCCCAGCACAAAAGAGGAAAGTCCCCCCTAGGTCTCTGGGGACTTAACAGAAATAACCCCTCAAGAGCTCAGACATGCTCCAACAGTAACCTGTGGCTGGAACTTTTGTTCTTCAGCTGGGTGTGTGTGTGTTTGGGACTGCACCAAGGTGTGAAGGGCTGAACTAGGGATGTCTGGAGAAAGGCATCCCGTGGAGGTGAAGAGGTGCAATTGCACGAGAGGTGCATTTACCTGATGTTGTTTCTTTTGAGGGACTGGAAGTCACATGTGTAATGTGAAGTCATAAGCAAAGTGGGGTTATGTTGCTGGACATTCCTGCTAGGGTGTCTGGCTGTATATGCTTAATCCTGTGATTATAATGGTGATGCCTTTTAGGGGCTTTAATTGCAATGCATTATCAATGTGGCCAGATATAATAGGTACTGTCATTCTAAGTGATGCCTAAACATGTATTCTTGCTACTGCATTACGTGATGAACCACCCAGATTGTCAGCCACTGTGATTCAGGGGTGTATACTCTTTGGTCAATATAAGATGCTCAGTCAGGGTTATGTATCACAAGGGCAGATGTTCCCGTTATAAATGCTTGTGGAGATAATGGGGTGGGTCGCCACTGGGATGGTGCCAGTGGGCAGGGCCCTCACTCCAGGTTATGGTCAACCAACTGCATTAAGGGGCAAGATGATGTGCATACATGGGAGTGGTGGTACTAGTCCCCACCCCCCCTTTTTCGAGGGGTGTGAAATATTATGCAATGTCACGAAGTAATTCCAACAGCTTATGTATATTTGTAAATTGTTGCATAGTATTGAGTAGTGTGTGTGTTTATTAAATGTATTCTTCCTTTTATAAAGCAAAGTACAGACTGGACAATCAATTATTGAGTGTTATTTCTGTGTACTTGTAAATGGCGATTACTAGCCCACACCACCTCACTTCAGAAAACCTTAGACTGCTCTGCAACGCTAGCCTATGAGAGTGAAGCGCTACAATGGGGTGTTTGGTTCCCAGTCAAGGACAAATGTAGACATGTTATTTGTGCAGGCCTCACAGATACTGCCTCCTTTTCCAACAATGTGTGTCTGAGTACATCTGTGAGTGGGTGTGTGAATGCCTGAGTGGGTCTATCAGTGGGTATCTGAGTGTCTGAGTGTGTGAGTGGGTGTCTAAGTAGTATCTGTGTGGGTGTGTCTGTAGATGTGTGAGTGACTCGGCCACAAAGGAACTGCTCCTGCCCTTTTATCCAACAAGAGTCCACGGCTTTGCACAAATTATCTGCTCAAGTGGAGTATTTTCTTCTGGTTATTTAGTAACTGCTACCTCGTTGGGTAAATGTCCAGTGCATATTCTACATTACATCTGTGTAATGTACCACGAGGAAATGTCTGCAGTGACCTTGTGTGCATTTAGCAATGTGATTGTTCCTTCTGCGTCTTCATCAAGAGATCTGTGAAAACATGAATCCTCCTACAAAGAGGACAACAAGACTAGAAAGAGGTAAATCTCCACCAAATAGTGGTACTTCCTCTTATCTATATGAGGTAAGTGATCTTTGCTTTGTGGAGATGTCCTCATATTCCTCAACATCAAGAATGCATCACCAAAATCAGTGGGAAATGCACTGGGGGGCATTTTGGCAAGCTGTCCATCATCCTGGCAAAAGGCAGGAAGACTTTTGCATACAATTAAGGTTGGCCTAGGAGGCCTGCCCAATTATTAGAAGGGGAGGGGGGCCACACGGCCCCCTCCCCCTGGCTGGATTTAGCCCTGGGGAACCCATCACCCATGGCCCGGCATTAATTGAGAGGGGGAGAAGGGCTATGCGGCCGCTCTCTCTGGGCCGATTATGCCCCAGGGATCCCATCCCCTGGGGCATGACCATGACTCCCTGGGTGCCCTGGAGCCCACGCAGGGCACCCAGCATGCGTTGGGACCACAGGGGGAGCTTCAAGGCCCCCTCGGTCCCAGCCAGGTCCCTATCTCCTGAGGGAGCCGGCATTGCTGCTTCATGCTGGGAGCTGCTGGAAATGCAGCTCCCTGTGTGCAGGAGCAATAGTTTAATCTCTTCCCCTTCCTGCATGTCTGCGGGCAAGGAAAGAGAGGAAACCTCAGCTTCCAGCATGCAGGAGCTGTTTGACAGCCCCTGCTTGCTGGAAGTGGAATGTTTGTTTTTCATGCCAACTAAAAACAAACAGCTATGTCCTGTAGGTGAGCACCCTGGGAAATAGCAGGAGCCAGCCCTAGGGGTGGCAATCCCCAGGGCCATATATGGCTTCAGGAGGGGGTTCACATGGCCCATGTGTTTTCAATTTCAGGAGCCTGCACTGGGGAGGTGGTGGTCTCAGGTCTGAGAATGGCCCTCCTTGTAAAAACATTAAAGAAAACTTCGGGGACATGGTGGTCCCCGGGGTTGTAAATGGCCCTCCCCTGTCAATACTGACATTGGCCCCAAGGAGGTGGTGGTCCCCGGGGCCCTTTCACCAATGGAGGGGGGTCCACGTGGACCCCCTCCTCTTTTTTCATAAATCCCCAGGGAGGTGGTTGTCCCTGGGTCTCTTGAAATCTCAGGAGGAGGGCAGAGTGGCCCTCCTCCCTTTCTTTGTAAATCTCAGCCAGCCCTGAGGATGTGGCGGTCTTCGGGGACAAGATTGGACATGGGGAGGGGGGCAGTGTGCCCCTCCCTAAAATGTATTATAAAGTATGCTCCCAGGATCCGGCCCACCCAGGGGCTTTAATAAAAACAAGCATGGGGCCTTCGCGTCCCTAGATATACACATTTTCTGTAAACCTTTGTGAAGATTCATCAAATGCTAAAGACAAAGACAAGTCAAAAAAGGCTTTTCCCATGGAAAGCATGGTCCTAACTATAACTACCTACTGGCAACTGCCACTAGGTAATATATTTTGCAAAAAAACAAAACAAACGCGGGCTCCGGCACTTATTTTGAAAAGGGACCCCGGGTGAGACAGCGATTTATTTAAAAATGGAGGGGGGGCGCATTGGGTCCCCCTCAAATGGCTTACTTTGCCCCATGGACCACCACCTCCCTGGGGCTTATGTTAATAATCGAAGGGCTAGTAAGCAAAAAATATAATAAGTACGAGGTTCCTCTAGATGGTAAGAAAAGCGGGTAGGGGACTGGTGTGGAGAAACAAGGAGGACCACTGAGTGTATGGGAAAGAGAAAAAGGGGGAAGATCCCTTTTAGGAACTAGGGCTCTCACACACCCAGCAAGCTAGGTGTCATGCTTCATCATATGAGCCTGCCCCTCGTCAGGTCGGCGCTGCAATACCTGACGGGCACCCGTACCGGGGCTCTTTGTCGGGGATCTTTTGTTCCTGCCGGTAGGTGCAGTGGGGGTAAGGGCCCTAGTGTGTAGATGTGATGTGTGGTGAAAGTAAAATAGGTCAGTTAATCCTAAAAACCTTTATTGGGAAGGTAAACTGCCTAGTGTAAAAGAATGAGAGGGGTACAGGACTAGTACTGGTGTATCTAGTGGTAAATGCCCAGCTCTCAGGTGATCGACATGTTTCGTGCCATTGTAGTCCTATAGATCAAGGCACTTCCTCAGGATCGAATAAAACGCTATCTACACTTCAAAGGTAAGTGAATTTCTACATACCCAGGACACAGGTAGTTGACCTATGAGAAGTAAAAGAAAACACATATATACAATATAAATATTATGTTCAAACATACTCAGTCCTCAATGTCCACCAAGCTGTTATTGCTATTAAAAGGCCCCACGGATAGTGTGCTACCCAGTGCATACTAAATGTAGTTACTCAAACACACAGTATGTGACAGAGAATGCGATACCGTGATATCTATTACCAAATATCTTCTCTAAAATATTATGGTTAAAACAAAAATAGAGGCAACTAAGTGGATGCAATGGTCAGAACAAACAACTGACTCACCTGGTCTGTAAATCAAGTGTACTTGCAACGGTTAATCAGCGGTACAAAAGGACACCAATTGGGTCCTAAAACAAGAATAAATAGAAGAATACAAAAAGAAACGTGGATCTGTTAAATAAGCTGAATCCGATCAGCTAACGGAATGGTAAATGCCAGAGGGGTGCAGAAACGGACGCTTGCCGGAAAAACAAGAGCCATCAAGGGAACCTGCCCGAGGTGTGTAGTCAGGTAAGCGGTACCCCCCAGTGCCAGGCGGGTCCCCAACAGAATTCAACAACCCGGTAGAACCAGGACTGAGGAACCAACTGGCATGCAAGGATCACCACGGGGCCCGGGAGGATACACGCCATGACCCGAAGTAACACTAGGGAGCCTCGTGATCTCAGGAGGGCAGTCGATTTGCGGGGATGCAAGTACCGCCGCACACACTCACCTCTGATAGTTGTATGTCGTAACTAAAGCCAACTCACCGGCGAATTAACGCTCCTTGCGTTAAGACCTACCCTGCCGCCGACACCGGGATGGTAGCAGGCAGGGGGCCGGAGAAACATAAATAAGCGAGTCGCAGCCCACTTGTGGGCGGTTCCCATGACGTAGTACGGGATGCGTGAGGTCGTGAACCTAGTGACTGGTGACTCGGCTGGAATGAGTAGCACGCATGATAACTAAAGCAGCGGCCATATTAGAGTGTGAAAATGCTCCAAAGAATATATTTAAAGGAGATACTGAACTCTTAATCGAGTGTCCCTGTTGATGCTTAAAGGGACCTGACCAGGTGAAAAGTAACGAATAATAGTTCGAAACATCTATAACAAGGAATGCTACGAGAACCAACGCCTAAAATTATGGGGGCGTGCTATAAACGTGAGCATGGAACCAAAACCAGTTATGAACAACCCAAAGATTAACTGTGAGAGAGTTGTAATATACAGCATGTGGAAAAAAGCATCGGAGGATAGCAATCTAATGATCTAAAAGACGAACAACTTGAAGGGAGTCAACCTCATAACTGCATAAGATAGAACATCCAACAAGGTGGTGATAATGCACTAACAGATGCTAATATAGTCCCAAAGTTAAATACTGATATAGACACCTATACAGATGCTCGTCATGCTAACTAGAGTTACTCCATTCAAAAATGGAAGAGTGTAATCATGGCGTAACTCGTCATAGATAAGGGTGCATGGTCTATACTGTGCAAAGGTGGGGGCCACAGTGTAGATAATTCAAGTAAGTGCACCCCACGGTATATCATCATTGAGGCCCTTAGTATGTGTGGATAATCTATACACCCATCTTTGTTCAGCTTTGAACAGTACAGTCTTGGTTACCTGTGGGTATGTTTCTAGGACTATCCAACGCAATGTTTCAGGGGCATGTTGTGTATCCTTAAAATGTGTATACAATTTGGTGGTGACCCTTTGGCACCTGATATTACTTTTATGCTCTGTTATACGGGTCTTAATTGATCGCATAGTCATTCCTATGTATTGGAGACCACAGGGACAGACCAACATGTAAATACATCGTTTAGTGTTACAGTTCGTGTGTCTCTTCAGGGTCCATCTGAAGTTGGACGACAGGGCTATTTCTTTGGATGTAATGGTAAGCGGGCACACACTGCAAGAACCACATGGGTAGTGACCAGTGATTGCCGGAAGGCCCCACAGTGTCCTCTGTGTGTCGGTGTTGTGTTTCCTTGGTCTGGTGTGTATTAAGGTATCCTTAAGGTTACGAGTTCTTTTATACGCGAACCTGGGTTTGGGTAATTGTAGGTCACCAGTGTTTAAAATACCCCAGTGTTTCAAAATGATCCGTTTGATTCGTGAAGAATCTGGGGTAAATGATGTCACACACGTCAAGGTATCAGTGGTTAGTTTAGGATGTACTTCAAGTAGAGACTCTCTGGGGTTGTTCCTCACTCTCTTCAATGAATCTCTTATTTGTTTCTGTGGATAGCCCCTTGCCGTAAGATTGGATGCTAAAATATCGGCTTCTTTTTGTAATCACTAACCAATTTGCAATTGCGTCTAATGCGCAAGAATTGCCCAAATGGCAAATTATCTCTTAATGCTTTAGGGTGGTGGCTGTTGTACAGGAGTAAGCTATTGCGGTCAGTTGGTTTCTTATAGAGAGAGCTGTAGAGACTGCCTGCACTCAGTGTGATGTTTATGTCCAGGAAAGGGACGGTGGTATCAGAGATGTTGTGTGAGAATTTTAGGTACTCATTCTGGATATTGATCCATCGTACAAAATCTTCGCAGGTTGATCGACTTCCATGCCAAAACACCAAAATATCATCAATGAAACGTTTCCAAAGTTTCAAATTGTTGTAATATGGGTTAGTAGTGTTAAGGATTACTTCCCTTTCAAAAGCTGTCATGTAAAGGCACGCCAGACTAGGGGCAAAGGTACTACCCATAGAAGTACCCTGACTCTGATGAAATAGTTGTTGTTTGAATTCAAAGAAATTCTCAGTTAGAGCCAGGGTAGCGCAATCCATTATAAAGGAAATAGGGGTGGATGATGTCCACTCCAATGTATTGAGGGCAGTTTCCACGACTGCTAGGGTGGCTCTCTGGGGAATGTTTGTGTATAAAGCTTCTACGTCAAAAGTGACGAGAAAGTCAATGTCTCCAGTGTCTAATGTTCCTTCAATAATCCTCAAGATATCAGTAGTGTCTTTTACAAAGGTGGGGGTGTTTTTCACAATTGGTTGTAAAAAATGGTCGCAGAAGATGGAAAGAGGCTCGAGGATGGATCCGATCCCGGAGACGATAGGTCGACCAGGGACCGGTAGGACACCTTTATGAATTTTAGGAAGGGTGTAAAAATATGGTGTTCTGGGCTCCTTAGAAATTAAAAAATCAGCTTCCTTACGGCTGATCCACCCATTGGACTCTGCCTCGTAAACCATTGTGGAAATACTCGTCGTGAGACGTGTAGTAGGATCGGTTGTGATGGGAGTATAATATCTCTCATTAGATAGTTGGCGGATGCATTCTGCATCATAATCAGTTGTAGATTGTACTACCGTAGCCCCTCCTTTGTCCGCTTGTTTAATGGTGATGGTCACATCTTCCGCTAGAGCCCTCACTAAAGCTTCCTCTGTTTTGGAAAGGTTATGAAAAGGTGCCTTTCTATTTGGTAGGTCCATTTCGTTCAGAACTGCCTGCTCGAAGGCAAGGACTTCTACCGGAACCATGTTGTTATGTGGAGTAAAGGATGAGGGATTCCTTAGGCCTGAATCATTCTGTTCCCTAGGAACGGTATCTTTAAAGAAAGCTTTCAGTCGTATTGTGCGGAACCAATTATGTATCTCACATTGGTCTCTAAATTTATCTGGTTTGGGCGTTGGCACAAAACCTAGGCCCATCTGTAGTACCTTTTTCTCAGGTTCAGTGAGGGTACGGTGGGAAAGATTGACCACTAGGTCTTGTTTGCTCTTGTCTTGCTCCGAGTATCCATGCCACTGGTCGGTTGGTCTTGCCAATGGACCTGTTTGTTTACTCCTGTTCTGTTGCGTCCTCTTCCTCTGCCCCAACCTCTGTCTAAAAAGGCCTATTGCTGTTGTTAAAGAATTGGGGTGGACCCTGGTAATATTGAGGGAATTGCCAGAAAGGAGGTGGTGGACCATGGTATAGTGAGGGGTCCTGGTAAGGTGGTCCCTGGTAGTATTGATTGGGGCGTCGGTTCCTTCTAGGTGTACTGTTGCCCCCACTGTTAGTACTTGAGTTGCTATCACTAGAGTCTCTCCTATCTGAGCTCTCGTCAGAGGAATAACTCGTTTTTGTGGAAGTGTAATCATCCCTAAGATAGGGGTAAGCCTTTTCTTTAGAGAATTTCTGAATATCTTTCTGAAGTTTGTTGATTTTCTGCTTCATGAGATATTCTTTATTGTCAGAAATTTCATTGTTGATTTCCGAAAGTTTACTTTTGTAGGCTGTAATCTGGATAGTAGTTTTTAAGGCCCCTTCAGATATCTGGATTCTCACTAAGAGGGCATCTGCCAACCTTCTAGCCGTGTTGATGATTAAAACCAACCAGTCCCTAGTGCACTTCCAAGCAACTAGGGACCATTCACTTTGAAGGTGGCATCATCCAGGAATAGTCTGGGAAAGTTGTTAACTATCAAGCCTGATGGAGCAATATTAGCTCTAAGATATTCCGTCATGAGTGCGCCGTGAAGCGTGATCTTAAGCCACTCTCTTTTCAGTGTGGTCAATGTGTTCCAGTCATCAGAGTTGGAACCAGATGCTGAACTGCCATCACCACCTAAAATAGATGGTGTTCTGTCTAAAATGTCCGTGACTGCATCGTCGCCAAAGCTCAAACCTTGAGCTTGATCCATTGTTCCTCACAGGTATAGAGGACACAAGAGTAAAATGGGCCAGTCTAGGTCAGAGGGTGATCTGCTGGTAACCTGAAATAGAGTCCCACGGGAAAACCCGTGCTAGAACTATTCAACAAAGAGAGGGACTAAGGGCATATTTAACGAGGTCCAACGTACATGCCCCACAAGGACTAGTAAGCAAAAAATAAGTACGAGGTTCCTCTAGATGGTAAGAAAAGCGGGTAGGGGACTGGTGTGGAGAAACAAGGAGGACCACTGAGTGTATGGGAAAGAGAAAAAGGGGGGGAAGATCCCTCATGGAGCCCCTAGGCGCTGCGGACACAGCTACCTGGGACTATGAATAAAAGAAAATAGATCGGGAATGTGTGGACCCCTGGTCCACCACTTCCTGGGGCTATAATTAAATAAATAGATGGAGGGGCCTTGTGGACCTCCCAAGGACTACCACCTCCCCGGAGCTAATTATTTTTTATAGAGAGGGAGGGGTGCTGCACGGCCCTCATCCTGGGCCATACACAGTCCTGGGGACCACCATCTCACCGGGGCAGGCCCATGCCAAAACAAAAGAGGGGGAGCACATGACCCCCCCTGGAGCCGAATATGGTCCTGGGGACTGCCACCTTCCAGGACCGGCTCCTGCTATGTCCTGGGGTGCCCACCCCAGGACATAGCTGCTTGCTTTTGCTTGGCGGGAGCTGACAGCTCCCACCAAGCAAAAGCAAACACTGTGTTTCCAGCAAGCGGGAGCAATCAAACCGCTCCCACTTGCTGGAAGTGGAAGACATGTGGGCAATATTGGTCTCGCATGCAGGGAGCTGCATTTCCAGCAGCTCCCAGTGTGACAGCAATGGCCTTGAGGCTCCTCCCGTCATCCTATAGTGCACTCTGTGTCCTATGGGACCAGGGCAAACAGGGAAACATGGCCGGGCCTCAGGGGATGGGGTTATGGGGCTGAAATTGGCCAGGAGAGGGGGCCGCACGGCCCCCTCCTCCATTGATTTCTGACCAGGCCCCGGGGGTGGGGTCCCCAATGCTGAAATTGGTCCAGGGTGGGGGGTTGCGTGGCCCCCCTCCCCCATTGAATTATGATGAGCCCTGGGGGATGGGGTTGCCAGGGCCAAAATTGGCCCGGGGAGGGGCGACGTGCGGCACCCTCCCCATTGAAATTACAGCAGCCCCCCTCCCCCAATTTTAGATGTAGAAAAACAAGCACAAAACAGCCAAACAATGGGGCACATGCATCAAAGTTAGGAATTGCGAGTCCTTAATAGCGATTATTAAGGAATCGCTATTAAGGAGTCGCAATTACCTATGCATGTAGGTTTTGCAATGAAAATTGCGATTCCTACATTTCCTTAATAGCGAATCGCAAATTGTGATTCACTATTAAGGAATGGCTTACCATTCATTCCTAGGGGCCTAGAAGCCCATAGGAATGAATGGGATTGCATTCGCAATTTGCGAGTACGAAATAGGTACTCTCAAATTGCGCATGCAATTTCAAGGGTGCAAGGGGGCCAAAAGACCACCCTGATGCACCCCCAAAAACATGTAAGTATGCACATGTGGTGCACACGTATGCACCACAATGCACTTTGAAAAATGCATTTTTTTGCATTTTTCAAAGGAATTGCAAATTACCATCAACTTGAAGTTGATGGTAATTTGCGATTCCAAATTGCGAAAACGCAATTTGCGAATGCATGTTGCATCGCATTTAGGGAATCGTAATTTGCGATTCCCTAACTGCATTCACAATTAAGGGAATCACAAAAAATTGCGATTTCCTTAATTGCGAATTGCAAAAAAAGTACATGCATCTAATTTTTGCGATTCACACTGTTTGCGATCGCAAAATAGTTTGATGCATGTGCCCCAATGGGCAGAAAAATTAGCAGAAAAGGCAAAACAGAGGGCAGAAAAATGAGCAGAAAGGCAAAACAGAACAGAAGAGGGCAAAACAGATGGCAGAAAAATGAGCAGAAAAGTCAAAACAAAGGGCAGAAAAATGAAGAGGAGAAAAAGCAAAACAGAGCAGAATAAGACAAAATAGAGAGACACGCACACCCACTGACAGACCAACTCAGAAGCTCCCACACCCACTCACATACCCATTGAGAAACTCATACACTCATTCACAGACCCACTCAGAGACTCATGCACTTACTCACAGATCTACTCAGAGCCTCATGAACTTACTCACAGACCCACTCAGAGATTTAAACACCCATTCAGAGACTCAAGCACCCACTCCCTGACTCAATTAGAGACTCACGTACCCACTGAAAGACCTGCTCAGACACTCATGCACTCACTCACAGACTGACTCACACATTTATGGAAGCACTCACAGACCCATTCAGACACTCATGCTCCCAGTCAGACAGCCACTCAGTCACTTATGCACCGACTCACAGACCCACTCAGACACTCATGCACCCAGTCACACACCCAGTGAGACACTGATGCAGCCATTCCCATACCCAATCAGACATTGACACACCCATTGACAGACCCACTCAGACACTCTCACACCCACACACAGACCTACTGAGACACTCAGGCACTCACTCAGGCACTCACTGTCAAAGGTTAATGGTTACACTTAGGAAATAAAATTAAAAAACCTTAGAAATTGACTTAATAAACCCAAAGGTTACAGAGACATTATGTGTATGTGCATATATATATATATATATATATATATATATTCACTGAAAAAACCATAGGTTTCAGGCACTTTATAGTTAGAAATTAGCATTTAAAAAACCTTAGAAATTCACTGAAAAAACCATAGGTTTTAGGGACAGTTATAGTTAGTTGGACATTGCACTCGTACAAAACCCGTGAAATTCCCCGTTATAGTTAGTTCAGGTAACTATAACTCGCGCCCCCGCAATGCACTGCTGATGACATCACATATTACATCACTCATGACATGGTCAGTGACATCACTGATGACATCTCAAATGACATCACTGATGACATCATCCAGTGACTGTGTGTTTCTGTAAAGTTTAAATATGTTTAATATATATAGGGAAAGGCGTATTGAAGAATGAGTGGGTGTATAAGTGTCTGAATTGATGATTTCGTAGGTGCGTGACTAACTCTATAAGTGAGTGATTAAACGTATCTTACTGAATGCATGGGTTAGTGACTAAACTGGGTGAATGTCTGTATCCGTCTGTCTGTTGCTGTGTAAGTGGCTGCATGGGTTTGTGAATAGCTACATGAGTGTCTATATGAGTTATTGATTGGTTGTCTGAGTATCTGTATGGGTGCCTGAGTGTTTGTGTGGGTGGGGTGTGTGCGACTCTGTGCATAGATGTGTGAGTGGGTGATTCACTGGGTGGATGGTTTCAAGAGTGCATCTGTGATAGACTGTATGGGTGGGTAAGTGTGGGTAAGAGTGTGTTAGTGAGTGAATGTATGTCCCAGTGGTACATGTGTGAGTAACTACATATGTGAAAGGCAGTATATATGTGTGTTGGAGTATATAAATAGCTATAAGCGAGAGTGTGTGATTGTGAGAGTGACTGTATGGAGGAGTGTGTGCTTGTATCAGAGATTGTATAAGAGCGTAAGACTGTGCTAGTATTTGTAAGAGTAAGTGAGCTGGTGTGTGTATAACTGTATAGGTGGGTAAATGGGTGTGTGCTTAATTTTTTGCATGACTGACTAGGTGTGTGAGTACCTCTATGGATGAGTGGCAGTGTGTGAGTGTTTATATAGGTGTATGAGTGCATATAATAGTCCTGTACTGAGTGACTATAAGTATGAGTGACTGTACGGGTGAGTGAGTAGATGTGTGTGTGTAGACCTAAGAATCAGTGAGTGTGTATATAGTAATTGGTGTTGGAGTGTCTATGGTTTTGACAATGGCAGTCTGTAATTTACAGTGGGTGTATCAAAAGTTATATTAGGGTGTGAGAAGATGCATCAAATTATCACATGGATGATGTCATCAGTGATGTCATCAGTGATGTCATTTGAGATGTCATCAGTGATGTCACTGACCATGTCATGAGTGATGTAATATGTGACGTCATCAGCAGTGCATTGCGGGGCGCGAGTTATAGTTACCTGAACTAACTATAACGGGGGAATTTCAAGGGTTTTGTACGAGTGCAATGTCCAACTAACTATAACTGTCCCTAAAACCTATGGTTTTTTCAGTGAATTTCTAAGGTTTTTTAAATGCTAATTTCTAACTATAACGTGCCTGAAACCTATGGTTTTTTCAGCGAATTTCAATGGTTTTTTAAATGCTAATTTCTAACTATAACGTGCCTGAAACCTATGGTTTTTTCAGTGAATTTCAAAGGTTTTTTAAATGCTAATTCTTAACTGTAACGTGCCTCAAACCTATGGTTTTTTTCAATGAATTTCAAAGGTTTTGTAAATGACAATTTTTAAATGTATTAATTGTTATATTAATTTTTTTGATACTGATTTACTACATTTTTTTAAACTATTTATTTTTAGATATTTTATTTTTTAAATTACATTATAATTACATTATACATTACATTACAAAATATACTTTCTCAGAATGAATTACTTTAGTTTAAATACTTTGCAAATAGGCAATAGACTTTTAAGTACAGTAGTTACAGTTGTTGCAATGGGCAACACAATTTCAAACACAATGCAACATTGAGCTCAATGTGAATTTCTAGTTAAATGCAATTAGTTACTTTATGGATTACTTTTCTAACCACAGGACTGGATCCTAGATTCAGTCCTGGGACATCTCCTGTAAACAGTTGAGTAAAAGCGTTTTGGTTACAGTAGTGATTTTTAAGGAATGTTATTGTATTTTAAAAGTTGACACTTAGAAACTTTTTCAAATAGAATCACCAATGTTATCCTATGGGATGAAATTCACTTAGCAGGTAAGTAGTGTTATCGTTACTTTTTCTTACTCAGTGGTGGATCCTGGATCCAGCACTGGTGCATCTCCTGTAAACAGTTGAAAGAATGCGTTTAAGTCATACAGGCGATTTTTAAGGAATATTTGTAGTTTGTGAAAATCGACACTTTGAAACTTTTCTGCTGAAAACCAGACAATGGATTCCTATGGAAGGAAATTCAAGTTACTGGTAAGTACGGTTAGAATTACTTTTCAGGATCTGTACTGGGCTCAAAGATGCAGCACTGAGGTCTCTCCTGATAACAGGTGAGTAAATTGGAATTCGTAGTTCGGCTGATTTTAGAGGAATATTATAAATTTCCAAAACTCCACACTTAGAAGAATTTCCTTGTGAAACCAGTCAATGTTAGCCTATGGAAGGAAATTCAAGTTACTGGTAAGTACGGTTAGAATTACTTTTGAGGATCTGTACTGGGCTGAAAGATGCAGCACTGAGGTCTCTCCTGATAACAGGTGAGTAAATCGGAATTCGTAGTTCAGCTGATTTTAGAGGAATATTATAAAGTTCCAAAACTCCACACTTAGAAGAATTTCCAAGTGAAACCAGTCAATGTTAGCCTATGGAAGGAAAATCAAGTTACTGGTAAGTACGGTTGGAATTACTTTTCAGGATCAGTACTGGGCTCAAAGATGCAGCACTGAGGTCTCTCCTGATAACAGGTGAGTAAATCGGAATTCGTAGTTCGGCTGATTTTAGAGGAATATTTGCACAATGGTGAAGGAAGGGGTGGGGCCTGAGGTGACATGTCTGCAAACACGCCCCGTGGCGCGTTTTAAGTTGGAGATTTAATTCCTCCTCAATCCCGAGGGTCCCTAGGGGCCAACTAGCCCACCAGGTACCTCCAGTATGCGCCAGAGAGCTGCGTTGCAGAGAGGTGTTCAGAGGCCATGCCCCTTTTTACAACACTCTGCAACGCAGCTCCGTGGCACTTACTGGAGGTACCTGGTGGGCTAGTTGGCCCCTAGGGACCCTCGGGATTGAGGAGGAATTAAATCCCCATCTTAAAACGCGCCACGGGGCCTGTTTGCACACATGTCACCTGAAGCCCCGCCCCCTCCCTTCACCACTGTGCAAACGCGTGCTGTGGCGCGTTTTAAATTGGGGAAATAATTCCCATTCAATACTGGGGGTCCCTGGGGGCCAACTAGCCCACCAGGTACCTCCAGTAAGCGCCACAGGGCTGGGTTGCAGAGAGGTGGTCCAGGCCATGCCCCTTTTTACACCTCTCTGCAACGCAGCTCTGTGGCGCTTACTGGAGGTACTTGGTGGGCTAGGTGGCCCCAGGGACCCTCAGGATTGAAGGGGATTTAAATCCCCATCTTAAAACGCGCCACGGGGCCTGTTTGCACACATGTCACCTGAAGCCCCGCCCCTCCCTTCACCACTGTGCAAACGCGCCCCGTGGCGCGTTTTAAGTTGGGGGATTAAGTCCCCTTGAATCCTGAGGGTCCCTGGGGACCAACTAGCCCACCAAGTACCTCCAGTAAGCGCCACAGAGCTGCGTTGCAGAGAGGTGTAAAAGGGGCATGGCCTGGACCACCTCTCTGCAACCCAGCCCTGTGGCGCTTACTGGAGGTACCTGGTGGGCTAGTTGGCCCTCAGGGACCCCAGTATTGAATGGGAATTATTTCCCCAATTTAAAACGCGCCACAGCACGCGTTTGCAGGGTGGTTAAGGGAGGGGGCGGGGCCTGACGCTCGATCGCGTCTTTTTCTTTTGTTTTTTTGAAGGGGGGCTGTGTGGCCCCCCTTCTTTTTTAGTTTTTGGGGCCCTGGGGACCCCATCCCCCAGTTCCTGATGCCTTTTCCCTTTTTAAAAAAAAATAAATACTGTAGGGGAAGGGGGCCGCGTGGCCCCCATCCCGTGGCCTATTCCGGCCCCGGGGACCCCATCCCCCGGGGCATGGCCACTTTAAAAAACATAATTTTGGAGGAGGGGGGCTACGTGGCCCCCCTCCTAAGGCCTCTATTGGCCCCGGGGACCCCATCCCCCAAGGCCTGCCTTTTTTTTTTTTATTATTATTTTTGCAGAGGGGGGCCGCGTGGCCCCCCTCCCGGGCCACTACTTACCCCGGGGACCCCATCCCCCAGGGCTGGCCCTATCCTTTGGGGTCCGTGGGGGGACCCCAACTCCCCCACGGACCCTGCCGGCTCCCCGCGTCCTGCGGGAGCCGGCATTGCTTTTCCACATGGGGAGCTGCTAACATGCAGCTCCCCGTGTGGAAAAGCAATGTGCTTTGGATATTGGAAGAGAGAGCAGGTTTCCTGCTCTCTCTTCCAATATCCAAAGCAGTTTGCAATGACAGGACGGGAGATGCGAGGCTCCCATCCTGTCATAGCAAACTACAGTGTCCCGGGGGTAGGCACCCCGGGACACTGCAGGAGCCGGCCCTGGGGGGTGGTGGTCCCCAGGCCATCAAGGGCTCCAGGAGGGGGGTCGTGCGGCCCCCCTCCCAACTTATTCAAAGCCCCGGGGAGGTGGTGGTCCCCGGGGCTCTGGGGGTCCGTAACAGACCCCCATATTTAAATCTTTAGTGCCCCGGGGAAGTGGCGGTCCCCGGGGCGTGTGGGGGGGCTGGAGCCCCCCCCACACAGGCGTTTTAAATTTTAAAAAAGCCCCGGGGGTTGGCGGTCCCCGGGACTGCGGGAGGGCACAGTGCCCTCCCGCACCATTTTTATTAGTAAGCCCCCTTGTGGGGCCCCCTGAGCAGACCTAGGGGGTCAGGGTGTTTCTACCCTGCCCCCTTTGTGCGTTTGCGCACTTGCGATTTTTTTTTTTATCGGCGGGATCCGCGCACCCTAAGCGCATCCCGCCGATTTAAAAAAAAATGCTTTTCTGCCCAGGGGTCCTTGTGGGACCCCTGAGCAGACCTAGGGGGTCAGGGTGTTTCTACCCTGCCCCCTTTGTGCATTTTGCGCACTTGTTTCTCTGCCTCGGTTCTACCGAGGGACAAAATGGCTGCCAACACTTCCTGATTTGGAGTGTTGACAGCCAATTAGCATGCAGCTCGTGATCGGGAGGGTACGCGGACCCTACGCGGCCATAGATATATATGTGGTTTTATTTTTGATTTTCTCAGGAACTACTGAACGGATTTACACCATTTAAGCAAAAGGCACGACTCTGAACCAAGCAGTTCGGGCTGTAGCCGTGGCTAAAGTTTCCTATGGGAAAATGAATGGGGAAAACACGTTTTGGGACCCCCCTTTTTTCTCGGCCCTCGCTTGACGAATCACCCCGAGACTTTCAGGATAGGAGCAGACCGGAGCGGGCCATAAAGTTTGAAAATTTTGCGAAGATTCGTCAACCGACGCAAGAGTTTTTTCAAATAGAATGTTGCGGATTTCCTATGGAAAATAAGCCCTAACTATAACTATCTACTGGCGACCGCCAGTAGATAATATTACCTACTGGTGCTCGCCAGTAGGTAGTTATAGTTAGGACCTAGTTTCCATAGGAAAAGCGTTTTATGATTTGCCAATATCTTTGGCGCGTTTGACGAATCTTCGTGAAATTTTCGAAACTAATGGAGCTCCTGTCTTGAAAGTTTCAGGGTGATTTGTCAAGCGGGGGCTGAGAAAAAAGGGGGGTCCCAAAGCGTGTTTTCCCCGTGTTAATTTCCATAGGAACTTTTGTCGCGGCTACAGCCCGAACTGCTGAACGGAATTACACCAAATTTGGCAGAGAGGTAGCTGTTGTTACAGAGTGCACTCTTTGCTTTAAATGGTGTAAATCCGTTCAGTAGTTACTGAGAAATTTAAAAATGAAAAATATTAATATCTGAGGGCCGAGGAGGATGCCCACACTCCAAACCAGGAAGTGTTGGCAGCCATCTTGTGACTCGGTAACCGAGTCACAAGAAAACAGTAAAAAAAAACCATAAACAACAAGAAAAGGGGGCAGGGTAGAAATACCATGACCCCCTAGGCCTGCTCAGGAGGCCCAAAAAAAGCATTTTTTTAATATGTTCGGCCGAAATTGCCCTGGGTGCACTAAACCAGATAAAAAAATAATAAAAAAACGAAGCGCGGGCTCCCGCGCTTCGTTTCTTTAAGCCCCCGGGTGGGCCAGGTCCCGGGGGCAATGTCCAAATAATTAGCGGGGCCCGCGGGGGCCCCCGCAGCCCTGGGCAATGCCACCTCCCCGGGGCTCCATGAATAATGTGTGGGGGTGGAACACAGCCCCCCCACAGCCCCCGGTACCGCCACATCCCTGGGACTTCATTTATTTTAGGGTGGGGGGCCATGCGGGCCCCCCAAGCCATGGGGACCGCCACCTCCCTGGGGTCGGACAAAAATATGGATAGGGGCCTCGCAGGCCCCCCAAGCCCTGCGGACCGCCACCTTTCTGGGGCACTCTATATGGGGATATGGGGGTCTGTTGCAGACCCCCGGCCCCGGGGACCACCACATCCCCGGGGCAATGTGCATGTTGGAAGGGGAGCCGCACAGCCCCCCTCCTGGAGCCCTCCATGGCCTTGGGGACTGCCAGCCCCCAGGGCCGGCTCCAGCAATGTCCCGGGGTACCCACCCCCGGGACATTGCAGTTGCAATGACAGGGCGGGAGCACGGCCCTGGGGGCAGAAAACCTGCTCTCGCTTCCATGAAGCGAAGCATATTGCTTTTGGACAAGGGGCTCCCCCCGCGGACCCCAACATGAGGGCATGCCCCGGGGGATGGGGTCCCTGGGGCAAAAAATAAGCCCTTGGGGGTAATTTTTTTTTTTTATAAAATGGCTGGGCCTCAGGGGAGGGGGTCCTAGAGGCAGAATTTGAGTAATAAGAATGGGGGCATTCTTTCTCACGTGCTTGGAGTCGTGACTCCATCGCAGCCCTCAGCACGGCCCCCCAGTGTAAACACAATGGGTTTGCGACTCCAAGCAAAATTTAAAAAAGAGAATGTATTTTTTTTTTAAAGTAAGATTAACTGTTGGGTTATAGGGTGGCTCTAAAGAGAGCCCTTGTTTTCATAATGAGTTTGTTGTAACTACATGTAAGTGCAGATGCACAGCTTTAGGTTGTTGAGGAAGACTCTGTTTCCTTGATCTGTGAAGTGCACTCCATCACTTCTGTAGATGTCGTTCATATCAAAATGTAGATTGTTGTTGTAGATGGACCCCATTCTATGATCTCTGAGGTATGCAGAAACAGCTTTATTGACATTCTTCCTAGCTTTCTCAAACTGTGGACAGAATTGATTTGACCACTTCCATTTCTGTCTTTGACATATATTAGAGAATACAAAGAAAGTTTGAGGCAAAAGCAACATCAACTGTGCAAAGCATTTCCAGACCTACCCCAGTCAATGTGCCTAGGTCAATGCCACCACAGTGCACAATCATGAGGTCAGGGGGTTGGAGATGGAAAAAGGTTTTAACCAAAGGCATCAATTGGTGCCACTTTAATCCTCTCTGTGCAATCTATTTAATATCCACATTTTGCAATCCTAGGTCTTTGTCAATACCTCTGCGTTCAGCATACCTTTTGCACCAGAAAACATAGCTGTGCCCTACAATCCACACTGTGAGCATCTTGAAGGGATGTCTGGAAGGAATGAAAAGATGTCTGTAGCTGAGGTAGTCAGTTGGTAGAATAAGAGGTATCTAAAATGGTGGAGAACATGTTGTTTTTTTGAAAAGCTGATAAGTGATTGGCTGTTCATCAAGATTGTGCACTCAAAAATAGGATGCATGTTACTTTGCTGAGGTATCATATTTGTGATTCGTTATTAGAAAATGTTTGAAAGGTACAGTAGATATCATAAGGTAATATTTTGCAAAAGTCAACCACACCTGCTGTTTGCATTAGTAAGCTTGTGTGCTGAACTTGAAACTACGGTGAACTTGTGACCTGCCAGTACAGTTGAAAGTTCCATGAACTGTTACTATGGAAACTGGCATTAAGTTGAATGGAAGAAGGGTTGAAACTTAACGGTGGACTTAAAATGTGAAATGGATACTTAAATATAAGTGAAAAGTTAGTAAATTAAGGTTTTCTAAGACAGTAGTATGTGGAGAAGTAGTGTGTTGCTGAAAATCTATACTAGCATTATTAAAAATAGGTTTTTGAAGTCCCGTGTGGATTCACGGCTCCACCGTGGTGGAGTCGCGACTCCAGAAAATTACAGAACCAGTTTGAGCACCATTTGAAGACAGTTAGAAAGGGTTAATATGTCTAACCAATAGAAATGTGTTTTATAATTTGAAATAATGATGGAAGCAATGTGATTTGATACTTACATTTATTTGAGTGCAAAAAGAGAGGGAAAGTTTGTCATTTCTGGTTTCACCTTTCTGAGAGAGGTGCATTACATTTCTTGTGTGGTAAAGGAAACCTGTTAAGAGTTTCTGATATTTGGTATTCTGCAATACTACCTTAAACGTGAGTAACACATTTGTAAGGTGTATTATATATTATTTAGTACTGCTTTATTGTTTCTAGTGATATTTTTAGTTTAAAAAAAAGAAAAATGCAAGTGTTGAAATTGTAAGACAAATGTGATGTATGGAATATGTTATGAAATGTACAGCTCTCTATTGTACTTTGTATTATTGTAATGAAAAGAGTTTTGAAATAGTTTGTAGATAGTAACATTGTAGAAGGATTAGTGTTGGCTTTCTGAAATTATCCAGGCAGTACTCTTGCACTGAACTATTCACTCAGGCACTTCTCATCCAGCCATTCATTCTCCGAAGCACTATTGTATGTTTCTTTGATATATGATGCCACTTTTAAAAGGTACAGACACATGCGTGCGTGCTTTCTGGAATATCGTGAGACTTTTAACAGATAGATTGAAAAGGTTGCTGCTTTGTATTTGCTTAGGTCCAACACTCTGAGTAGTTACTGAATAGTGATGCTGCAGTCCAAAACTGAGGTTTAAGACATCTTGGCAGAGTGATTAGTAATTAGCTTAGCTTGTATTGGTCTGTGGAGATGTATACTTCAAATATGCCGCATATTTTGAGGTGTCTTTTTAAAATGGGAAGTGCACTCTTTTAAGTGTAATGAACTTTTTAGTCTTATGACTGAAGTATGTGTCTGTGTGCACATGTAGTCTCTCACGTGTTATGACTAAATATATGATAGAGGTATAAAACTCTGGTACACATGTATTTGTATGTTTCTTTTACATATAATGCCACTAGGAAAAGGCACAGATACATGCATGTTATGTAATCCTTCAGACATTAACCATAGATTTGTGCATTCACCCATGCACTACTATCCCACTCAAACATTCAGTCAGGCACTACCCATGCTTTCATCTACTCACTCAGGTACTACTGATGCACTGATAGAATGTCACAAGCATTACTCTTACATTCATATTTTCACTCAGGTGCTTCCCATACACCCATACAATCATCCAATTACTACCACTGCAGTCATAGAATCATTCAAGTAGTACCTATGCACGTTTTTATTCTTTCAAGCACTACTCATACACTCTTGTCTTCAACCATGCGTTAGCCTTGCACTCATGGTTTGTCAAAGGTATTTCCCGTGCACTGATCTAATCACCCATTCAGCACTGCTGCTCTCATGCAATCACCCAGGCAGTACTCTTGCACTGAACTATTCACTTAGGCACTACCTACTACCCATCTATTTGTATGTTTCTTTGATATTTGATGCCACTTTTAAAAGGTACAGACACATGCATGCATGCTCTCTGGAATATGGTGAGACTTTTAACAGACTCATTGAAAAAGTTGCTGCTTTGTATTTGGTTAGGCCCAACACTCTCAGTAGTTGCTGAATAGTGAAGCTGCAGCCCGAAAGTGTGGTTTAAGACATGTTGGGAGTAGGATTAGTGATTAGGTTAGCTCGTATTTGTCTATGGAGATCTACACTTCACGTATGCCGCATAATTTTAGGTGTCTGTTTAAAATGGGAAGTGAAGTCTGTCAAGTTAAAGGGACTTTTTAGTCTTATGACTGAGGTAGGTGTCTGCGTGCACATGTATTCTCTCACATGTTATGCCTAAGCAGATGGTAGAGGTATAAAACTCTGGTATAATGTATCTGTATATTTCTTATATATATGATGCCAGTAGGAAAAAGCAGAGACACATGCATGCTATGTAATCCCTCAGACATTAACCATAGGTTCGTGCAATCACCCAGGCACTACTATCCTACTCAATGATTCAGTCAGGCACTACCCATGCTTGTAATTACTCACTCTGATACTACTGATGCACTCATAGAATGGCCCAAGCATTATTCTTACACTCTTATTTACTCTCAGGGGCTTCCCATACAATCATACAATCATTGAGTTACTAGCACTGTAGTCATAGAATCACTCAGACAGTACACATGCACTTTTTTGTTCTTACAAGCACTACTCATAGACTTTTGTCTTCAACCATGCATTAGCTTTGCGTTCATGGTTTGTGTAGGGTATTTCCCTGCACTGATCTAATCACTCATTCAGTACTGCTGCTCTCATGCAATCATCCAGGCAGTACTGTGGCACTGAACTATTCACTCAGGTGCTACCCATCTAGTCATCCATTTTCTCAGGCAGTACCCATCTATTTGTATGTTTGTTTGATATATGAAGCCACTTTGAAAAGTTACAGACACATGCATGCATACTCTGTGGAATATGGAGAGACTTTTAACAGACACATTGAAAAACTTGGTGCTTTGTATTTGGCTACGCCCAAGATTCTGAGTAGTTGGTGAATAGTGAAGGTGCAGCCCAAAAGTGAGGTTTAAAATATTTTGCCAGAGGGATTAGTGATTAAGTTTGCTTGTATTGGTCTATGGAGATGTACACTTCAAGTATGCTGCATAATTTTAAGTGTCTCTTTCAAATGAGAAATGTAGTCTGTCAAGTTTAAGGGGGTTTTTAGTCTTATGACTGAGGTATGTTGCTGCGTGCTCATGTATTCTCTCATGTGCTATGTTAAAGAGATGGTAGAGGTGTAAAACTCTGGTACACATGTATCTGTATGTTTCTTTTACATATGATGGCACTAGGAAAAGACACAGATACATGCATGCTATGTAATCCCTCATATATTGACCATAGATTTGTGCAATCATGCAGGCACTACTATCCCACTCAAAGATTCAATCAGGCAGTACTGGTGCTCTCATCAACTGTATGTGGTACTACTGATGCACTGACAGAATGTACCAAGCATTATCTTTACACTCTTATTTTCTCTCAGGTGTTTCCTATACAGTTATACAATCATCTAGTTGCTACCACTACTGTCATAGAATCACTCAGGCAGTACCCATGCAGTTTTTTATTCTTTCAAGCAATACTTATACCGTCATGTGTTCAACCATGTGTTAGCCTTGCACTCATGGTTTGTCTAAGGTATTTCCCCTGCACTGATCTAATCACCCATTTAGTACTGTTGCTCTCATGCAATCACTCAAGCAGTACTCTTGCACTGAACTATTCACTCAGGCGCTACTCATCTAGTCATCGATTTTCTCAAACACTGCCCACTACGCATCTATTTGCATGTTTCTTCGATATATGATGGTACTTTTAAAAGGTACAGACACATGCATGCATGCTTTCTGGAACATTTTCACTCTTTTAACAGACACATTGAAAAACTTGGTGCTTTGTATTTGGTAGGCCCAACACTCTGAGTAGTTGCTGAATAGTGAAGCTGGAGCCCAAAAGTAAGGTTTAAAACTTGTTGATAGAAGGATTAGTGATTAGGTTAGTTCGTATTGGTCTATGGAAACGCATACTTCAAATATGCTGCATAATTTTAGGTGTCTCTTTAAAATGGAAAGTGGGGTCTGTCAAGGTTAAGGGACTTTGTAGTCTTATGACTCAAGTATGTGTCAGCTTGCAGATATTTTCTCACATGTGTGATTTCTATAGAGATGGTAGAGGTATAAAACACTGATATATATGATTTGTATGTTTCTTTTACATATGATGCCACTAGGAAAAGGCACAGACACATGCATGCCATGTAATTCATCATATAACAAGATGGCCGCTGAGCTGGAGCTCCAAAAGGAAGCTCCCAGGGTGTGGATCATTATTCTTTAAATATCCTGCTTTTACCCTGGCATCGACCTTCAAAAAAACCATGCAACGTAAATTGGAACTACGGCAACAAAGATTTACCGGATTTCTACTTACCGATGCAATTTTTACAAGAGTCCTTCGCTGGAGAGTTGCTGCATCCCGCCATCTGTACGGACCTCGCTGCCCGAGATCTTTCGACTCATACCCACTACCACGATCAGCCTCAGCACTGTCCAGTCGCCGGCGCACAGGATTGGAAGCTCTTGTTGGCGTTCTGCAGTCTCGCACAGAAGCGATGAGGCTGGTTGCTGCCCGCAGTCTCGCACAGAATCGTTGAGGTTGGTTGCTGCCCGAGGTCGGTGCGGGGCTTTGAGCAGATGGCCTGATCAGAGGAGGATGGTCCGTCTCGCTGCTGTCGGCTGCACTGCGTGCTGATTCCGGTCAGAATGCTTGTGGTTGGGGAGGGAAAGCCCAGGGTGCAGCCTGAATTTGGAGTATGGAGAATGCTGTCGGCTTGGTCCGGGCTGCCCCCTCCTGACTCCCGTCGTTCTTGGCGAGATGCCTGCTGAGCTGTGAGCTGAGATCGGAGCGCTGGCAGTCCTGAGGCAACGGTTTTTGGAGCTGTGGCCCATCTGGTTGTGTCCTGCGGCGACAGCATGGTTGTGGAGGTGAGAGACCTTGCGGAGGTTGCGATACGGTGAGTGGCGTACAGCTTCTGCCTAGTACAACCAATCTGCCTCCTCCTGTCATATGCTGGGAACCCCCTGCCGATGTGCCGGTCGGAGTTCCTGCAAGCACACTGGGTATTTAAAAATCGGAGGAGAAACGGGAGGGAGTGCCATACGCTTCAACTTTGTTTTGGAGCCGGCTGAGGGACAGTGAGTTGAGAGGCTTGTGTTCCGCTCCTAAGTACGTCCATCGGTGCTCCGGCTGGGCTTCCTCCTACGTGATCTCCCTGTAATTGATTGCTGGATACCTCGCCCTCCCCAGCTCCCCCTGCTCTGCTAGAGATTTCCTCTGCTCTGTTTGAGAAGGCCTCAGATTCACTCGAGACTCTCTTATGCATGGATTTGAGCCGTCTTTGATCAGACCGGGCGCTTTTTTGGGTTATATGAGGTGATTGCTTAGGTGTCCCTCAATTGGTTTGTTAGCCTCCATTTTATGGGACCGTCGGCATTCCACTCGTTCCCTGAACTTCGCTAGGAATGGGCTAAGATGGCCGCCTGGGGACTCCCGACATCAACATAGGACCTGATATGATGGAATTCTACTGGACACAAAAATAGGATTAAGACTGCCACAAAGGGTGTCATTGTTAGCAGCCATCTTGGTAAGGGGTTCAGCCTCCCACTTCATTGTATGTGCGCCCTGGGTGTCTGACTATTGACGATCGTGGTCTGAGGGCTGTCTGCACTTTTGCTGATGGCGCCATAGGCATTGCGGGGCCCACTGCGCTGGGCTCGTGTGGTTCCGTACCTCCCACGAAGAGATTTGAGGTGATCTTGTTAGGCATTGCATTTCAGCCTTGGGGACTGAACTCATTTAAACCGGGACATGCTGTACACTGCCTGTCTTTAAAATGGCGGCAATATGAAGACATCATGATCGCCGCACATTGCCTGACTTTAAAATGGCGGCGATACAAAGACATCATGACTACTGTACCCTCTCTAGTCATATTTAGAGTGGAAATCTAGGCTTGTAATTAATTTGTATTCCCGCAGCTCCTACATTTCAGGCAGAATCACTCCACTACACATCTGTGCTGTCACAAGATGGCCGATGGAGAAGGAGCTCTTCCCGAGTGCTCCAGAGGTAAGGGATCGCCATCGGAGTAAATCCCTGGGAAACCTGCCCCATCGAACCAAAACATTGAACAGTTTGAACCAGCAAATAACTCTTACCTGTGATCTGGAAGCTTTGGACTGACACCCTGCTACGGGACGGAGGGGAGTAGTCCCCGGCTCGCCCAATGAGAAAGGCCTCAATCTGAAGGGCCCCTGGTGACCCCTGGCCTGCTCGAACTGCCGCACCGCCTCCACTAGAGGAACCCAACTTGTACTTCCCCTCATCTCTACCCCCCTAATCAAGAAGATGTCAACCAATATAAGACCCCACCAGAACTCCCCACTAACCCCCACCCCCCTACTTCTCACCAACCTTAAACCACACGGCCGCCGCTAAAATCTTTAAACATAGACTACTCAAGCAACACCCTGAAACACTAGCTGACCTCTACCATAACCCCTCCAAAGGTAAGACAAAAACAGATCTCATCTTCTACACCACCCACCATGCCAAATGGAGAAATAACCTAGCCAACCTCCTTCAAATGACCAAAATCACCAACATCCCCCACGGCCAAATACTGATTATCTCCAAGTCCTCTTCCTTCAAAATCAACGCCACCATAACAATATACAGAAATGGCAAAGTCATGGTCCAAGCCAACGACTTCAACCTCTGCTAATTTGAACTCGCCTTCCCCAAGCTGCGTAACTTCATCTCCGCCCTGTCCAACCACCCCACACCTTCCCAACACACTCCCCAGAACCCAACCCAAGACAGAACGCCCATGAAACCTGATGCAAGCCCTCAACTACCGAACACCTCAGACCTCCACCCCATGCCAGAACCCTCTCTACCCCTCACTCCCATCCCCCCAGCCACACCTCCCACCCTGAGACTTCACGCCCTGAGCCACTACCCCACTTCAAGCCCACTTCCCCTAATCCTACCCTCCCCCGACCCGCCTGTCCAAACCCACACCCTCAGCCGAATTTGCCACACAACCCCTCCCCTCCCCCTAAAAATACCTCCCCTCAACCACCCCTGTCCCATCCTATACCCGCAGCAGAATCTCTCCCCCAACACCCCCCCTCCCTCTAGCTCTACCAACCCCCAACCCTCCTGTCCCAACCTACACCCTCAGCTGAACCTCAGTCAGCTGAACCTCTCCCCTAACACTTCCCCTCCCCCTAGCCCTACCAACCCCCAACCCTCCTGCCCCAACCTACACCCTCAGCCTGTTCGCCCCCCAACTCCTCCTCTCCCACTACCCTAAACCTAGAGTCCATGGCAGAATTAGCTGAACGCCTCACACGCATTGAAACACAACTCAACACCCTCTTACCAATGACCCCTAAGCACCTCATAACTATAACTGAAAACCTATCCCTTCTCCATAGCCAAATCAACACAATCTTTCAGAGCATAAACACAATCTTTCTCAACACCAAGGCCCCCCCACCCCGCCCAACACCCAATACTCCCCTCCCTCATAAACATTAACGAGCCACCTCAACTGCCCAAGCTCCAGACGACCAGCTGGCGCTCCACCCCCAGAATCACCCAATCTCTCAGACCAAGAAAAGCGGTCCCTGAGATATCTTTGAAAGAGGCAGCGACCCTCGCTAACACCTACGACCCCACAACTACCCAAACCCTTCCCTCCAACATACAGGTAATCACCGGAATAGGTAGAGCCAACAAACAACTTAGATCCCCAAGACCTCCTCCCCAATGCTCAACCATTCCCCAAGCTCCCCCTCCTCCCAAAACCTTTCTAACAGCGGCAAGACTAACTGCATGCTTATAAACTGCAGATCCGTAGTCAAGCATGCAATAGAGCTGGCTGATGCCATACTGAATCATGACATTGACATCGCGTTCCTCACCCAAACCTGGCTAAATGAAACATCCAATCCGCTCCTCGACCTTCTAGTCCCCCCTGGTTTCTCCATCATCAAAAAAGACAGAATTGACCAACGAGGTGGTGGCATTGCCATCATCCATAAGAACAACATCAATCTAGTTGAAGTCAAAACCCACTCCTTCTCTACCTTTGAATACCTCGAAACACACATCATAACTCGTAAAAACAACAAAGTAACAAAATGCCATCTCATCTACCACCCCTCAGGAAACTCTCCTGCATTCGGAGAACAAATATCAGACCTATTTACACACTGCTCCCTAGCCAACCCCGATAACATCATCCTGGGTGACTTCAACCTCCCCTGGAATAACGAAAAGGACACTGTCATTCAGTCTCTAAATGAACTCCTCCTCACAATTGAGCTCACCCAACACTGCAAGGGTCAAACCCACAACAAGGGCTCTACCCTTGATGCAATCATAGCCAAAAATGAAACAATAACCATCAATAACATCCTACCAATCGACTGGTCAGACCATCACATCATTATATTCCACATCAATAAAACTGCTAGTCCTCCAGCCATAACTCAAATTACCCATCAAAGGAGCAGAAACCTCAATGCCATCCCCCTCCTGTCCTCGAAGAAACCATAACCTCACTTCTCCCTCCCTCCACAGACAACCTCAACATGGTCGAGCTCACGACACTGTACAACAGGACAATGACAACTGCTCTTGACCAACTAGCCCCCCTGAAACTGAAAAGGGTCAGAGACACCCCCTCCAGAGCCTGGTTCAACAAAGACCTCAACTCTGAAAGAAGAAAGGTAAGAGCCGCTGAGAGACTCTGGAGAGGGGACCCATCCACAACCAACCTCTCCCAGCTCAGAAAAGAACGCAGCAATTACAAAAAACACATAATCAAGGAAAAAGCCTCCTTCTTCCGGAGTGCACTAGACAAAGCCAAGAACCGCCCCAAAGAACTTTTCAACATCATTCAGAAACAGACCTCCAAGCCCACCAAAGCAAACCCCCCTGCCTCCAAACTTCAGTGTAACGACCTGGCCAAATTCTTCGATGACAAAATCACCAATATCGAGCTCTCCCTTGACCGGCGCCCTCAATCCCAACACAGCAAATCCTCACCCACAACCAAACCTAACTCAACCCCAGTTTATGACATACTCCCAGAAGACGAGACCCCTCCTCTGCCAACCACCAAAATAAACCTTCACCCTAAACACCCATCTTCCCCCAAATGTTGGAAAGACTTCGAACCTCTCTCCGAAGACGAAATCTCCAAGGTGATTACCAACTCCAAACCCTCCAACCACTATGCTGACCCCCTACCAGCCTCCCTGGCTAAGAACCTCAACCTCACCCTAACCCCACTGAGGACAAAGATCATCAACAGCTCCCTAAACAACGGACTGATGCCCGACTGCCTCAAAAAAGGCCAAGTCCCCCCTTCTAAAAAAACCTGATGCCGACCCGAATGACCTCAAAAACGTCAGGCCCATCACCAACCTTCCTTTCCTAGCCAAAATCCTGGAGAAATGTGTTCTCGCCCAACTGAACCAACACCTGGAATCCAACAACCTACTTGACTCACACCAATCCGGATTCAGAAAGGGATGCAGCACAGAAACCGCCATACTGAACATAACTGATGACATTCATAACTCCCTTGACTCAAACAGATGCTGCCTACTTGTCCTCCTCGACCTATCAGCTGCCTTTGACACGGTAGACCACAAACTACTCTTAGGCGCCCTACAAAAACACATCAGAGCAGATGGTAATGTCCTAAAATGGTTTTCCTCTTTTCTACATAACCGCTCCCAAGTCATCAAAATCAAGAATACGATGTCCGACACCTCCCCCTCAACCCGAGGTGTCCCCCAAGGCTCAGTCCTCTCCCCCACACCCTTCAACATTTACATGGAACCGCTCACTACCATTCTAAAACAAGCAAACATCGACTATCACCTCTATGCTGACAACACCCAGCTATACCTCGAGATCTCCTCCCTCAATGACATCCTCCGATTCAACTCCACACTATCAAAAGTAGAAAATTGGCTAACACTCAACCACCTCAAACTCAACCAAGAAAAAAACGAAATCCTTGTCTTCTCCAATCACGAACAACCCCCCCAAATCCAAGAATGGATAAACAACCTTGACTCTCTAAACTGTAAACTTACTCCAGCAATCTCAGCCAAATCCCTAGGGATCTCTTTAGACTCAAGTCTCAACATGAGCTCCCACATTAACTCCACAGCAAAAGGCGCCCTCTACAACCTAAGACTCCTCAACAAAATTAAACCTTTCATAACCCCCCAATGACCTAAAAATCGCAACCCAATCTCTAGTTCTGTCCAGACTGGACTATGGAAATGCCACACTAACTGGGACAGCTAAAACACACTTGGCCCCCATGAGATCCACCCTAAACGCAGCCGCAAGAATGGTCACTGGGACCAAGAAATTTGACCACATCACCCCTGCACTACAGGACCTAAAATGGCTTCCCATCGAAGCTCGCTGCGCTTTCAAAACTGCCTGTCTCACCCATAAAGCCCTACACACAGGCAAACCGGACTACCTCGCAGCCAAACTCACAAAAGCAGGTCAATCAAGAAACCTAAGAAGCTCCAACTCGCTCCTCTTAATCCCCCCAAAAAGACATAAACAAAAAGCCCTCTCCCGCTCTTTCTCTGGGAATGCCCCAAAAATCTGGAACTCTCTCCCTACCCACATCAAGACTAATCCCTCCTTCACGATCTTCAAGAGACAACTAAAAGAACTTCTCCTCAACCGTCATCTCTTTGCATCTGGCCAATGACCTCATTCTATGTGACCTCCAGTACTCTAGATACTAGTCGATGTACTTTATTGTCTATGTTTCTACTCATGCTATGCTGCTACAATATCTATGTCTCTATTCATGTTATGCTGCTGTAAAGCGCTCTGATACCCTTCGGGTCTTGTAAACGCTATATAAAACTCCAAAATAAATAAATAAATAATTCCTCAGACATTAACCATAGATTCGTGCAATCACCCAGGCACTACTACCCCACTTAAAGATTCAGTCAGGCACTACCCATGCTCTCATCTACTCAGTCAGGTACTACTGATGCAAGTGAAGTATCTGTCTGTGTGCACAGGTAGTGTCTCGTGTGTTATGACTAAATATATTATAGAGGTATAAAACTATGGTACACATGTATTTGTATGTTTCTTTTACATATAATGCCACTAAGAAAAAGGCACAGACATATGAATGCTATGTAATCCCTCAGACTTTAACCATAGATTTGTGCAATCATGCAGGCACTACTATCCCACTCAAAGATTCAGTCAAGCACTACCCATGCTCTCATCTACTCACTTAGGTACTACTGATGCACTGATAGAATGTCCCAAGCATTAACTTTACACTCATTTTTTCTCTCATGTACTTTTCATACAGTTATTCAATCATCCAGCTACTACCACTGCAGTCATAGAATCACTCAGGCAGTACCCATGCACTTTTTTTATTCTTTCAAGCACTACTCATATACTCTTGTCTTTAACCATGCATTAGCCTTTCACTCATGGTTTGTCTAAGGTATTTTTGCTGCACTGTTCTAATCACCCATTCAGTTGTGCTGCTCTCATGCAATCACCCAGGCAGTACTCTTGCACTGAACGTTTCACTCAGGCACCTCAGGCACTACCCATCCAGTCATGCATTCTCTCAGGTACTACTCACTACCTATGTATTTCTATGTTTCTTTGATATATTATACCATTTTTAAAAAGTACAGACACATCCATGCATGCTCTCTGGAATATGGTAAGGGTGAGACTTTTAACAGACACATTGAACAAGTTGCTGCTTTGTATTTGGCTAGGCCCAATACTCTGAGTAGTTGCTAAATAGTGAAGCTGCAGTCCAAAAGTGAGGTTTAAGACTTGTTGATAGAAGGATTATTGATTAGGTTAGTTCGTATTGGTCTATGGAAATGCATACTTCAAATATGCCACATAATTTTAAGTGTCTACTTAAAATGGAAAGTGGACTCTGTCAAGGTTAAGGGACTTTGTAGTCTTATGAGTCAAGTATGTGTCAGCTTGCACATATTGTTTTACATGTACTACTTTTGTAGAGATGGTTGAGGTATAAAACACTGATATATATGTATTTGAATGTTTCTTTTACATATTATGCCATTAGGAAAAGGTACATGCATATGCATGCTAGTTTTTAGGAATATAATGAGAATTACATCTATATACTCATGCACTAGATGTGCACTGATGAAAAGAGGTTCATATCTCTCTTTGACTCATGAATTCAGTTAGGCATTGTTATTCAGTTATGCAATCAAGGAGGCACTATTTATACACAGTTTTAATCAGTTAGACATTATCCATACATGCATATAGTCAGCTAGACACTACTATTCCAGTCAAACATTTACTCAGCTAGTACCTATGCACTCATGTATTCACTGAGGGGCTGATTCACAGAACTTATCTGAGATAAAATCCTAAACTTACTACTTTTGGTATTCACAGAAGGTATTTAGTAGTAGTAAAGTTAGGACTCCCAACATTGCTACTACTAAACTGAGATACAATTCTAAACTTACTACTTTTGGTATTCATAGAAGGCATTTAGTAGTAGTAAAGTTAGGACTCTTAACTTTACTACTACTAAATACCTTTTGTGAATACTGAAAGTCATAAAGTTAGGATTTTGTCTCAGTTTAGTAGTAGTAAAGTTAGGAGTCCTAACTTTACTACTACTAAATGCCTTCTGTGAATACCAAAAGTAGTAAGTTTAGGATGTTATCTCAGATTAGTTCTGTGAATTGGCCCCTACGACACTACTGATGCACTTATGTAATGGTCCAAGCATTACCTTAATTATCATAGTTTCTCAGCGGTATTTCCCATACATTCATATATTCATCCAGGTACTACTTCTGCAGTGATAGAATCACATAGGCAGTATGCGTACATTCATGCATTATCTCAAGCTGTACCCATACAGTCATGCAATAAACCATGCTTTAGGCTTGTAGTCATAGTTTCTGTTAGGTATTTTTGCTGCATTGATGCAATCACCCTGGCAGTATTGGTGCACTCATTCAATTATTGAGCCTCTACTCTAGCACTGAACTATTGACTTAGGCAGTAGCCATTTAGTGATACATTTTGTTAGGCACTACATATGAATTCATCCAATGACCCTACCATTACTCTTACATTCATCCTTTTACTTACGCACTACCATGCAGTCAAGGAGAAACTACCTATACACATATTACTACTCTTCCCTCTTTCAGCATCTCTCTAGCCTCTTTGTGCAGTTATCTTAGTTGTTTTGCACTTCTCTTGCTCTTTCTGCACCTCTATTGCCTCTTTCTGCACCTCACTTGTTTGTTTCTGCACTCCTCTTGGCTCTTTCTACACCCCTCTTCCCTCTTTCTATACTTCTGTTCCCTCTTTCTGCACCCTCTTCTGTCTTTCTGTATCTCAGTTGCCTGTTTCTACAATTCTCTTGCCTCTTTGTGGAGTTCTCTTGCCTCTTTTTCCATTTCTATTATTTGTTTCTGTACCTTACTTGCGTTTTTGTACAACTGTTTCCTCTTTCTGCACTTCTTTGTCTCTTTTTGCACCTGTCTTTTTCTTTTTGTACATCTGTTGCTTCTTTCTGCATTTCTTACATTTTCCAGTAGCTGTGTTGGTTGAGTATTTAATTTTGCTGTTTGTAAACCTTTTGGGTTTTTTCCTTTCTCCTTTTGGCTGTGTGACCACCTATTCTTGGGCCTGATTCACAGAACTAACTTACGTCAAAAACGTAAAGTTAGTACTTTTGGTATTCACAGAATACACTTACTCATTTGGTATTCACAGAATGCACTTACTCATTTTGGTATTCACAGAATGCACTTACTCATACTAACTTTATGTCCGCACTCGGGCCGGAGATTCCGCCCCGGTGGTGGAGATTCCACCCCGGTGGTGGAGATTCCGGCCCGGAGGTGGAGATTCCGGCCCGGAGGTGGAGATTCCGGCCGGTGGCGGACATTCCGCCACCGGCCGGAATATCCACAACCGGCCGGAATCTCCACCATCGGGCCGGAATCTCCACGACTGGGGCGGAATCTCCGGCCCGAGTGCGGACATAAAGTTAGTATGAGTAAGTGCATTCTGTGAATACCAAAATGAGTAAGTGCATTCTGTGAATACCAAAATGAATAAGTGTATTCTGTGAATACCAAAAAGTACTAACTTTACGTTTTTGACGTAAGTTAGTTCTGTGAATCGGGCCCCTTGTGTTTTTGCAGCTGTTTTGCTCATTTTTATACTTTTCCCTTCTTATGAGTTGTAAATGCAATAGAAATGTAATTGTAATTTTGCGCTTAGTTGTTATTTTCAAAATTGAAATGTTATTAATTTTGAAATTTTAATTAATGTACTAAAATATTTAAACTATTATTTGTTTTTTAGGAAGATATTTTATTTGCATTAGAAATAAAAGGTGGCAAGAAAACATGAAAAGAGAAGAGAACAAAGGAAACAGAAGTACTTAATGAAAACTAAAACGAGTGCAGTAGAAAAACACCAAAAGGGTGCTAAGGATAAAGTGGCTTCTGGTAAGAGAACTAAACAATTTATTTAAAAAGTTGTGGAGAGATTGAACAATCAAAATACGAACCAAAGGAGGAAATAAATTTTTCGAACAAAGGAGAAGCAAATAAAGAAACACAATGGAAAAGAAGTACATGTGACAAAAAGACAGAAACAATTTAAGGAAATACGTGTACGTAGGTTTCGTAATAGAGTAATTCAAAATGTAATAAAAGATTGTAAAAAGTATAAAAAAAAGATCAGCAGCGTACAAGAAAAAGCAACACATTGAAAGTATAGTAGATACTGCTTTTGAATTGAAACGAAAATTATTTATATTGGTATTGAAGAGAATGAAAACATTGAATAAAACTATGCACTTTATGAAGGAGAAAAGCAAAAGAAAAAGACTGGTCAATAGAAGTAACTTTTGCAAAACTTTTTCTTGTGAATGGAAGCACACTTCCAGTACCTAGCCTTTCTTTAATGAAGAAAGCTATTTTCAACAAAATAATTTAGTTCATGCAGTTGATACCAGTGGTCGTTGTTATGAAATCAAAAATGGTTGTGCAATTGAAAAGGAAATGATGGTTCCTAGAGATGTTGAAGAAGTAATATCTGAAGAAGTTCAAGGGAGACGTACAAAAGCTCCAGTGTATAAGTGGGATTGTAGTAGTATTTGTAGTATTCGACAGGAATCTATTTATATATTACGAGTTTTCTTACGAGAATATGCCAAAAAAGTGTTAAACAGAAGATTAAGATGTTGCAAGGACTAGGGGGCACATGCATCAAGGTAGCTTTTGCATTCCTTAATTGCGATTATTAAGGAATCGCAATTAAGGAATCGCAAAGCCTATGCATGTAGGAATCGCTATAAAAATAGCGATTCCTAAACATTCCTTAATTGCGACTCGCAAATTGCGACTCGCAATTAAGGAATGCCGTCCCATTCATTCCTATGGGCCTACAGGCCCATAGGAATGAATTGGAGATTGCATGCGCAATTTGCGAGTACCAGTAGGTACTCGCAAGTTGCTCATGCAATTTCAAGGGTGCAAGGGTGTCAAAATGACACCCTGTTGCACCCCTGAAATTGCGATGTGCACCCATGTTGTGCACACACATGCCCCAAGGGCATGTGTGTGTGTAACCTAAAACTTTAAAAATGCATTTTAGTGCATTTTTCAAAGTTTTTGCAAATTACAGACAAGTTTGATTTGTCTGTAATTTGCGGTCCCAAATAGCGAAATCGCTATTTGAAAGTGCTTCTAGCATTGCATTTAAGGAATCGCAAATTGCGATTCCTTAAATGCAATCGCAATTTAGGAATTCGCAAATAATTGCGAATTCTTAAATTGCGCATAGGAAACACTTTCATGCATCTCCAAAGGCCAATTTGCGATCGCAAACGGCCGATTTTTGCGAATCGCACCGTTTGCGATCGCAAAAACCTTTGATGCATGTGCCCCTAGATACTTGTAAAGTGAGAAAATATATTAAGTTGCAGGGTCATTCTCTGACTTGTCTTTCTAGAAAAGTGTGTCAAAGTACTTTTCATCATTTAAGAATGTTAGCAGTACATCACTCAGAAATGCGGAAGTTAGTATGGAGATTGTACTACCTAAAAAGTCCTGCATTATCTTTAAGTGAAATGAACGCAGCTCTTTTGCATAGTTTAGTATCGAATGTAAAAAAAGTTTGTGATGATATACAGTGTCGTTTCTTTGGTTCACAAGAGGAGTGTAGAGAAAGTGAGAGCTTGATAAGTGTAGGTGTTGAAGAACAGGTAGAAGATATTAGTACTGAGAAGTTTGCAGGAGAAATTACAAAGTTTAAGATACTTTCATGTGAAAAACCAAACTATGTTTGTATTTGTTGTCGACGTACTCACTATAGAAGTCAAACTAGGAATGTTGATGTATATTTAAAAAGTGAAAAGGATTATAATGATTAGTGGGAGCAATTTGGTCCTTATTTGTTGGTGGAAGGTCGTTTTGAGTTGGGTACTGATCAACGTATTTGTAAATATTGTTACAATAAATTAGAAGAGAACAAAATACCAGCTAGAGCAGTACATAACAACTTAGAGTTGGTAGCTATTCCTCCAGAACTGGCAGATTTAAATACATATGAGTCCATTCTTATTCAATCTGTGCACCCGTTTCAGGCTATTGTTCGCATGGAGCCTAAAACAGGTAAGCTTCCTCCAACAGATGTACAAAGAGGTCTGAAAGGAAGAGTTGTGTACTTACCTTTAGATTTTAAGAAAAAATATTGAAACTGTTGGTATAGAGAGAGAGGAAAGTGAGCCTGAAGTTATTCTAGTTAATGGTGTACCAACAAAGAGTCGGAAAATATGGCAAGCGTTAGTAGATGTCACCAAACTTCAAAAGGCTACATTATATCTTGTACAGAACAATATTTATTATAAAACTTTTTAAAACTCAAGCAAAGGTGCAGCACAAGTCAAACTTAAGAGCGGAAAAACAGTTTTGTAGTCTGTATACAACACATATATATTCTTCAAAATTTTCCTTTTAATTTAAATTCAGATTCTTTGTTTAAAAGATCATAAACATCAATTTTCACAACGATACAGCCGACGCATTTCGTCCTTATACAGGACTTCTTCAGGGCACTAGTAGTTGGGATAGGTCAATCTCAGCAATGAGCCGGAGAGTGGCCGAATCAGCAGCCTATATTGTGTTCCACGTCTATATCACGACTCTTAGGTATCAATAAAGAGAATATGCCAGGGATACTGATAGAGTCCCGTCCATTTTGCCGAGATGACCGGCCGTAGGAGACGCGAGGACAGCCTGATACCGGCTGCCGGCAATAACCTTGTGCCTACAGGATGCACTCGAATTAATTTAGTTTGGGTCTGCTTTTTACTTTGATGAGGCTAATTATATGGTGATTAACGTAACTAATTGGTCGGGAGCAATCCTTTTCACGAGATTTACGCTTATATGCGCACCTACCCTTGGGGCTCTATCAGTATCCCTGGCATATTCTATTTATTATAAGGAATCTGCAAATTGAACCCTTATTTAACAGCTGTTAAGACCGGCTCAGGAGCGATCCTTCCTTTTTTATGATATTTCGCGTAGCTACCTGTGCCTCATCATTGGACTCATCCTCCATCCTTATCCTATTTTCATGACCTTGAGGAACCCGCAAAACAATTGATACCTAAGAGTCGTGATATAGACGTGGAACACAATATAGGCTGCTGATTCGGCCACTCTCCGGCTCATTGCTGAGATTGACCTATGCCAACTACTAGTGCCCTGAAGAAGTCCTGTATAAGGACGAAACGCGTCAGCTGTATCGTTGTGAAAATTGATGTTTATGATCTTTTAAACAAAGAATCTGAATTTAAATTAAAAGGAAAATTTTGAAGAATATATATGTGTTGTATACAGACTACAAAACTGTTTTTCCGCTCTTAAGTTTGACTTGTGGTGCACCTTTGCTTGTGTTTTAAATTGTTATGTTCCCGAGGGGACTTGCACTGTGACAGTGGGTGCGTTTCAGTGTGCACACAACCCCAACAAGTATAGAAGGGCTAAAATAATAGAGGGATAGCAGTTCAGGTGCTGTGGATTGAAGGGTTCCACTGTTGAATTTAATTGTTTACATTTATTATAAAACTGTAAATGTGGAAGAACAGGAAATATGTTTAGAAGAAGATACAGAAATTTCAACTGGCCAAATAGAAAAAGTGGACAAGTCCAGGAGTGAAGAGATTTACGAACATTACAGTATACATCCTCTACATTCAAAAGAAGTGATTGGAAACACTATTGAATTATTTCAAATGAAGAAAGCAAAGGGAACTCCCATGAGTGTATGGGAAAAAAGTTTAGAAGCTCATTGTTTTCCACAGCTGTTTACCCACTGGAGAAGGTGGACGATATGATAGACAAGCAGAACAGATTCCAGCTTCAGTATACCGTTCGACAACATTGTACTCAGGAGATCCAAGATTTCGACAGTGTATTCCATATATATTTCATCTTCTATTTGAAAGTGACTTGTCTGGACTATCATATGCAAGGAATCACATATTAAAAACAGGACTTCATCTTACACAAGTTTCTGCAAAGGAATTTATGGACAAAGTTCAACAAAGAGACGATCATCCAGCGGTATCTCGAATACCGTCTTGGAATGGATAAAATCCTTCCTTTCCAAACGCAGACAAGTCATGTCCCTGGGAACTTTCTTGTCTGTTGAACGCACCATTACAACCGGGGTGCCTCAAGGGTCCACGCTAAGCCCATTGTTATTCAACATTTACATGGCTCCACTCATCTCACTGATCGCATCATGCGGGATCGAAGTTACTTCCTACGCAGACGATACCCAAATGATACTATCGCTAGATCAAAACTCCAAGGACGCAGAACTCAACTTCAAAAGATGTTTGACCAAGGTCCTTCAGTGGATGAAGGACAACCACCTTAGGTGCAACACCAACAAGACTGAGATCCTACCTATAGTGAAAGAAGTCTCATTTCTACCAAGCGATTGGTGGCCAGAGGGTACATCATCCCCGCCTGAGACTGTGAAGGTAGCAAGAAATCTAGGAGTGCAGTTTGACTCCACCCTCACCTTCCAACCACACGCAGTGAAGGTAGCAGGGACCTGTTTCAGCCTTATAAGATCCTTGAGAATTTTTTTTGACCTACTCCCACTCGCAGCAAGGAAATCAGTAGCAGTCACCTTAATCCTTTCGCGACTTGACTACTGCAACAGCCTCCTGGCAGGAGCCAGCAAAAAAATATTAAAAAGACTCCAAGTAGTCCAACATGCAGCAGCATGTCTTGTTCTAAAACTTCCTCGAAGGTCTTTCGCATCTGCAGCCCTCAAAACTCTTCATTGGCTCCCATTACACAAGAGAATACTGTTTAAAATCCTTCTAATCACCTTCAGAGCGTTACTCAAGATAGGACCAAAATACCTCTCATCTAGATTCACCCTCTACGTTACAAACAGAACTCTCAGGTCCTCGTCAGCCAACCTGCTCAAACCTCCCAATTTTAGATGCAAAACAAAAGGAGGTAAAACAATGGCAGTATTAGGTTCCAGAGCTTGGAACCTACTGCCTTTGCAACTGAGAATGCTAAAAACTGAAACTCAATACAGAAAGGCTCTAAAAACTTGGATCTTCGGAGCAACAGACGAACTTTGCCTCTCTCTCATTTAAGACCCTCAGAGCTGCATCTCACTTCAGTATCAGCGCCAGGATGCTCCCTTCGGAGTGACAGTTAGCGCTTTACAAATACCACCTTTCATTTAATTTAATTTCATTTGGAATCTCAGTTAACTAATTTGATGGCGTGTCAACGTGGAACTAATGAGTATTGGTATCATCGTCATGGAGAACTTAAATGTATGTTAAGAAACTTAGGTACTCCTACATGGTTTGTTACGCTTAGCTGTGCTGAATAAGCGTGGGACGATTTACTTGAATTTCTACGTCAAGCAAATTCAAATGTCAAGAATATTGAAATGAAGACAGTTGGAGAACTCTGTTCTTTGGATCCTGTGAATGTGTGCAGATATTTTAATCATAGGTTTCAAGCTATGATGTCTTTTATCTCCAATAAAATTAATCCACCTCATGGAGAAGTTACTGATTTCTTTTGGAGAAAGGAGTACCAACAAGAGGTGCTCCTCATATTCACATGTTATTATGGATCAAGGATGCACCTAAATTTGGAACCGATTCTGATGAAACTGTTTTGTCTTTCATTGAAGACTATGTTACCTGTGCCATTCCAAAAAAAGGAGGAGAACAGAGGTTAAGAGAACAAGTTTTACAGTTTCAAAGTCATCGATGTGGAAAATATTGTCGACGAAAATACAAGTCAAAGGGGAAATTTTATACAAAATGTCGTTTTGCATTCCCATGTCCAGTAATTTCAAAAGGAAGAGTCAATAGTTTTATGTCAGCAGTAAGACATACTATAAGTCGAAAATCTCCGAAGAATACATACAACATAAAAAGAACTGAAGATTCAACGTATATTAATAACTACAATCCAGTGATTTTCACAATGTGAAATGCAAACATGGATATCCAGTATGTTGCAGATAATTCAATTGCTCTTGCCCACTACGTTACGTCATATATAACTAAATCTGAAAAGACAGAGTTGAAGGAAATGTGGGAAGAAATTTCACAAGAGAAGAATCTTAGTAACAAATTGTACAGCTTTAGTTTGAAGATGCTTTCCCATCGAGAGATTGGATCCTACGAATGTTCGGATCGGTTGCCCTCTGCAAGTTTATATTCAAAGTCAAGAGGAATCATTTGGGTAAGTCTAGGTCTTGCGGCTACACGAAATAGAGTTTTGAAATCTCTACAAGAAATTGAATACTTAGCATTGAATTAACCAGAAAGTACAGATATTGTTAAAACTAATATGTTGGATACGTACTATCCCAAAAGGAGTCCACATCTGGAAAACATATGTCTCTATGAAGTACTGCAACATTACAGCTTTAAGAGAAATGTTACAGGAAATATAAATGAAGAAAAATATGCAGTAATTGGATGTGATGGATGTTTGGTAAAACATGCCAAAGGAAATCTTATTAACCACAGGAAACTCAGTTGTGAAACTCCAGATAAAAGGGAATTTTTCTATTTAGCACTTCTGCAACTCTTCAAGCCTTGGCGTAGTGAAATGGTACTCCTTGGAGATTTTGACTGCTATGAAGATTCTTTTAATGCATGTAAAGATAGCATTCAATGCACAATTTTCCCAACTTATCTACATATGTTAAATAAAGAGATTGAACAAGAAACTACTATTGCAGCTGAAATAGCTAGAGACAGTTCTCAAGATAGTCAAAGTTCTGCTCCACTAAGTCAAGATCCACTAGGACAACCAATTCTTGAAAATGAAGCAGCAATAGCCATGAATGAAGTAGAAACAGCAAAGCAACAAACACAATAGGATATTATTGAGTTGGGAAATTTAGAAGAAAAACTAAATATTGAATAAAAAGAAATATATCAGCAAGTGACACAACAGATACAGCATGGTTTACTGCATGAAAAAAAAGAATGCCACTGCACATCATTTAATCCTATTCGAATGTACATCAGTGGGCAAGCTGGAACAGGAAATAGTTTCTTAATTAAAGTTTTGACCAGTTATCTACACAGAACCACTGAATCACATTTATCTTGTGTTGTAACCGCTCAAACTGGGTTAGCAGCACACAACAATAAAGGAATTACATTACATCGATTACTCATGCTACCAGTTGAACATGAAAATAAGTTGGAATATCACAAGCTATCTGGAGAAGCTTGTTATGAAGTCTCAAGAGTACTGAAGAAAGTGAAACTTCTAATCATTGATAAGGTGAGCATGGTCTCAAACTTAATGCTTGCCTTTGTACATTTAAGAATGCAACAGATTTTAAAAACAGATTATGATGTTTTATTTGGAGGAAAACATGTAATTGTATTCGGCGATCTACTACAACTCACTCCTGTGAAAAGACAACCAGTTTTTAAAACACTTGTCCATGAAGACACTAGGAAATCTTTGGGAAGTATTGGAAATGTCAACTTTGGTCTCATTTTGAATATAAAGAACGTATTAAGAATATGCGACAAGCAAGTGATGTACATTATGGAAACATTCTTCAAGATATAAGAATTGGTGTTTTGACAAAACATGGTAAAGAAGCTTTACAAAGTCGGCTACTAACAAATTTGTTTCCAAATGAAAACATTGCACCTGAAATAATGTTAAAAAAAATTGGAGAAAAGAAGTCTATAGTTTGCCTAATGACAACACTGCAAGAGTGTTCTACATTCAATCAAGAACTTTTGAAACTGGAAAAACAATCAATAGTGAAAATGGAAGCCATTGATAAAATGGAACATGAAGGAGTTACTATTCTTCTCTTAGAGAAATTACAGTCAAAATTGGATTCTTTGGAGAAGTCTGTATCTAAGACTGCTGGTTTAGAAAAGACTTTATATGTATTTGTAAACTGTCGGGTAATTTTACGGCGTAATTTGGATGTAGAAAAAGGTTTAGTAAATGGAGCAATGGGAAAAGTTGTTGATTTCATTAATTATCAGAACAGAGATGGAATTGAATTTTTTAAGATTAAATTTGTTCAGATTGAAGAGGTAAAACAGATTGGACGTTGTGCTGTTCATTTTTTGCTTGTAAAAGTCTTGTATGTTTGTAGAAAACAGTTTCCTCTTTCTTTAGCATATGCAGCAATCATTCATAAATCTCAAGGTTTAAGTGTAGACAGTGCTTTGGTAAATATTGGAAGTACAATATCCAGCCCCACTGAGACTCCCCTTGTTACAAAAAGGAATCCGTTCACCTTGGATCACTTTCCAGCCATTAACACCCAGTCCTTCTTGGACTTGTTGTCTAGAGTCAAGTCTGGCTCCCCAGGGACTGCTGTCCACCTCATATCTTAAAAGACATTCTTTCTGCCCTGCCGTGTACCATCATGACCTTCTTGAATGAGTCTCTCTTGCAGGGCCGTGTCCCTAAAGCATTTAAGGACGCAATTGTAGTCCCCCTTTTAAAGAAACCGGGAGCAGACCCCCAGATGCTATCAAATTATCGCCCCATCTCTCTGCTCCCCTACTTGGCCAAAGTCCTGGAAGCCCACGTAGCAAAGTGTTTGTCCAACTTTATGGAACATTCTGAATATCTAGACCCTCATCAAGCGGGATTCCGTCCCGCTGACTCTACGGAGACAGTGATTTTAGCTGTACTGGACGACTTACGAGATAAAGCTGACAGAGGTACTCCTCAGGCCCTGGTGCTTTTAGATCTTTCGGCCGCATTTGACACGGTCGATCACGAAATTTTGATGGACCGTGTCAGGCTGGCCGGCATCCAGGGCCCAGCTTTCAGCTGGATTAGCTCCTTTTTAGAAGACCGTACTCAATCGGTTTGCTTGGATTCATTTACTGCTCCCAAGCTATCAACTGCATGTGGGGTCCCACAGGGATCATCACTATCCCCCCACTTGTTTAATCTATACCTTTCACCCTTGATTCAGTCTCTGAAGGCACGGAAGGTAACTACCTTCAACTATGCCGATGATCTACAGTTAACTTTCACAATAGATAACTCCCCTAATTCAGTCCTGGAATTCCAGGCCACTATGCTCCACATTCGCCATTGGATGGACCAAAATCATTTAAAACTTAATCCAGACAAGACCGAACTAGTTTTGACAGGGAGTAGTAAGATCTTCTGGGGCCCACACTATTGGCCTGCGGAACTTGGATTTCCACCCGAACCCTCTACCTCCGTCAAGAGTCTAGGTGTTATCATAAACAACGACCTGTCGTTGAGATCCCAAGTTGGTGCTGTGGTCTCAACCTGTTTCTTTCAGTTACGTAAAATCAGAAAGATCAGCCGCTTGCTCACTCATGCAGCGTTGATACAGGTTGTAATAGCCATGGTATTATCACACTTAGACTACGCCAACTCAATCTATCTAGGCATGCCACTTTTTCTAATCAAGCGGCTTCAGATGGTTCAGAACCAAGCAGCGAGACTGATCCATCAGCAACCAAGATGGCAATCAGCCAGACCTCTTTTGAAAAAACTACACTGGCTCCCTATTTCCCAACGCACGGCCTTTAAAACGGGATGTTTAATCTTTAAGTCTCTTCACAGTCGGAGTCCCAAATTTATTAACTGCCTTTTATCAAGGCATACTCCCTCTCGTAACCTGCGCTCAGCCCACCTTCAGCTACTGACCATCCCCGCCTTCAAGTTAAAACATCAGGGTGGCTGTAGGTTTGCATCCCTGGCCCCAAGACTGTGGAATTATTTTCCACTGGAGGTTCGGTCATGTACTGATCTTCTGAGTTTCAGAAAAATGCTTAAGACATGGCTGTTCGGGCAGGCTTATGAATAACTATCCCCATCGGTCCCGGCATATTCTAGAGTAGCGCCATGAAACCTTTTGGTGTACGTGCGCTGTATAAATTTTTTTATAACATAACATAACAGTGTTTAAAGAAGGCATGGCATACGTTGCATTGTCTCGAGTAAGAACATTATCTGGTTTGTATTTGATTGATTTTGATGAGAAAAAGATTAGTGCTGATGTAAATTGAGTAAGAGAGTACAATCGGTTAAGAAGACTTTATGCTCCTAACTTAGGTGAATATCCCGTATATGAGAAACGTATAGTGTGTCCAAAATGGAAATATGACAAATATTCCACTGAGATTCAAAAAAGAAAACAATTCAAGAGAATGATGAAACTGCAAAGAAAATGAAAATGGACACTGTTGATGATATTGTAGGATACCAGTTAGAAAATAGTTCAGGTATCAATTGCTATGCTAATGTAATTGTGAATGTTGTTTTTTATCTAGAGGATCTTCATCATGAAATTATGGAAAATCGAGAAAAAAAATTCTGTTCTTTACTACATTATAGTTTTCAAAAGTTGGTAACTGATAGAACTAAAATCCATACTGCTTCTGGCATTCGGCATCTTTTGGATATATGTACTGGTTCTTCGCAATTTACACACAATATACAACAAGATGCACAAGAATTTCTTATGTTTATGCTTGAAGTATTGGAAGATGAAGGAATAGAAATTGAAAATTTGTTTGGACTAAGTTACAGATGGGATCATAAATGTGAAGAGTGTTCATTTTCTCTACCACTGAAATAGACACTGAACGATTCATATATTTGACGATACCAGATATGAAATGTTCTCATTGAAATCAGAAATGTTGTCAACATTATTTGTAGAAAGATTTGGACAATATGTCATCTTAATGCTACAACGTTGTAGAGCAGATGGAAGAAAATTGGATACCAAAATAAAAACGTTTGTGGCAAGTCAAGTATCAATTTCAGGAAGAACTTTTAAAGCAGTGGCTATTATTTTCCATGATGGACCTACTACAAAATCTGACATTATACTGTGTATTTAAAGTGCAATAAAGGAGGGACACATTGCAATGATGCCCATTTGGAATTCAAATGTCGGTTGCCTTATGAATTACCAAATTCATATCTGATATTTTTAATGCCAAAGTTTTGAAAACATCATTCGGCCTATTGGGAAGATGTGAACACGAATTAACGAGTTTATTTTGGATATTTTCAATGCAAATGGTTTTGGAAACATTATTCGGTCTATTGGGAAGATGTGAACAGTTATTGTTTGAATTATTGTTTGTGCTAATTCTTATTGCATTTGCAAAATTGAGTTTGAAAGAAGTAGTTTATATATTTGATCTTTATATTATACGCGATGTAAATGAGAGTGTATATTTTACAAAATGTACTTCAGAGAAATAAATGATTTAATGTAGTTGAAGAATGTAATTTAGAAACTGTAGATAGGTAAACAGATAGTTGCACTTGTTGTAAATATGTTCAATGCAGATTTGTTATTTTTTTTTACAATCTCATTGATTGTATTTTTTCCCCGCTGTTGTATGATGATCTACATTGAAATCACTGTGTATGGTGAAATTTAGTAGAATCTGAGAACAGCAAAAAAGGGAAACTGAATATGTTATGTAATTCTAAAATTATGTTGTATTCTTAAAACTATAATATTAAATGCAATAACAGTTGTTCTTTTTTACAGAAGGTAATGGTAAAGTTTGAAAAGATTTTAAATTCAGTTTACAACAAAACTACTGTAAAATAGTTCCACTGAGTTTTGTATCTTCTTTAATAAAAAAGGTAAGATGAAATAATGTAATAAGCATGATAATATGAACTGTTTACAGTCGCTTTTACTGCACTTATCCATTTTTTCAAACACTACCCATGCACTCATCTATACAGTTAGGCACTGTCCCCACACTCCTCCAATCACCCAGGCACTATCCATGCACTTCTCCAATCACCTAGCCAATACCCATATATTTATAATATCACCCAGACACTACCTATGCACTCCTCCAATCACCCAAGCACTACCTCTACACTCATGCAATCAGCTAGACATTACCCCTACACTCATGCAATTACCCAGATATTAGCTATGCATTCCTCTAATCCCCAGACATTACCCTTGCACTCATGCAATCATTCAGACATTACCCCTGCACTCATGCAATTACCCAGACATTACTCATGCACTCCTCCAAACACTCACACATTATCCCTGGACTTATGCAATCACCCAGGCATTACCCAAGCACTCCTTCAATCACCCAGGCACTACCCTTGCACTCTTCCAATCACCCAGGTACTACCCCTGTACTCATGCAACTACCCACCAGTACCTATGCACTTATAAAATCACCCAGGCACTACCCCTACACTCATACAATCAGCTAGACATTACCCCTACACTCATGCAATTACCCAGGCATTAATCATGCACTCCTCCAATTGCCTACACATGACCCCTGCACTCATGCAATCACTTAGGCATTACCCATACACTCCTCCAATGCCCAGACATTACCCCTGCACTCATGCAATCACCTAGGTATTACCCATGCAGTCTTTCAATCACTCAGGCAGTACCCATGCACTTATAAAATCATCCAGGCACTACCTATGCACTCATGCAATCACACAGGCACTATTGATGCACTGCTCGATGCACCTAGTCATTACCCATGCACTCCTCCAATCAGCCATGCACTCATTCAATCACCTAGTCACTACCCTTGCACTCGTACAATCACCCAGGCACTACCCCTGTACTCATAAATTACCCAGTCAATACCTATGCACTTATAAAATCACCAAGGCACTACCTCTACACTCATGCAATCAGCTAAACATTACCTCTACACTCATGCAATTACCCAGGCATTACCTATGTACTCCTCTAATCCCCCAGACATTACCCCTGCACTCATGGAATCACCAATGCATTAGCTATGCACTACTCCAATCACCCAGGCACTATCCTTGCACTCCTCCTATTATCCAGGCACTACTTATGCAATCCTGCAATCAACCAGGAACTACCACTACATTCATGCAACCACCCAGACATTACTCCTGCACTTATGCAATCACCCAGGCACTAGCTATGCACTCATAGAATAACCAAGACAGTACTCTTGCACTGCCGCAATCATCCAGGAACTATCCATGCACTTTTCCAATCATCCAGCTAGTATCCATGCACTTAAAAAATCACCCAGGCACTACTTATACACTTTTCCAGTCACCCAGGCACTACTACTACAGTCATGCAATGGCCAAGTCATTACTCTTGCACTCATGCAATCAGCCAGACATTACTCATGCACTCCTCCAATTACCTACACATTCCCCCTGCACTCCTCCAATCACTTAGGCATTACCCATGCACTACTCCAATGACCCAGACATTACTTCTGCACTCATGCAATCACCTAGCTATAACCCATGCAGTCCTTTAATCACTCAGGCAGTACCCATGCACTTATAAAATCATCCAGACACTACCTATGCACTCGTGCAATCACAGAGGTACTACTGGTGCACTGCTTGATGCACCTAGGCATTACCCATGCACTTCTCCAATCAGCCATGCACTATCCATCTACTCCTTCAATCACCCAAGCACTACTCTTCCAATCCTCCAATAACTCATGCACCTCTGCTGTACTCATATAATTACCCAGGCAGTACCTATGTACTTATAAAATCACCCAGGCACTACCTCTAAACTTGTGCAATTAGCTAGACATTATCCCTACACTCATGCAATTACCGAGGCATTAACCATGCACTCCTCTAATTATCTACACATTACCCCTGCACTCATGCAATCACTTAGGCATTACCTATGCATTCCTCCAATGACCCAGGCATTACCCCTGCACTCATGCAATCACCTAGGTATTACCCATGCAGTCCTTCAATCAATCAGGCAGTACCCATGCACTTATAAAATCATCCAGACACTACCTATGCTCTCATGCATTAACCAAGGCACTACTTATGCACTCCTGCAATCACCCAGGAACTACCACTACACTCATGCAACCACCCAGACATTACTCTTGCACTCATGCAATCACCCAGGCACTAGCTATGCACTGATAGAATAACCCAGGCACTATTTTTGCACTGCTGCAATCAGTCAGGCATTATCCATGCACTCCTCCAATCATCCAGCCAGTAGTCCCTGCACTTACAAAATCACCCAGGCACTACTTATAGACTTTTTATTTCACCCAGGCACTACCGCTACAGTCCTGCAAACACCCAGACATTAATCTTGCACTCATGCAATCAACCAGGCACTAGCTATGCCCTCGTAGAATAACCCAGGCAGTACTCTTGCACTGCTGCAATCACCCAGGCAGTATCCATGCACTCCTCCAATCATCCAGCCAGTACCCATGCACTTTAAACATCACCTAGACACTACGGGCCTGATTCACAGAACTAACTTACGTCAAAAACGTAAAGTTAGTACTTTTTGGTATTCACAGAATACACTTACTCATTTTGGTATTCACAGAATGAACTTACTCATTTCGGTATTCACAGAAGTTAGTAGTCCTAACTTTAGGACTCCTAAATGGCTTCTGTGAATACCGAAAGTCTTAAAGTTAGGATTTTTCTCAGTTTAGGAGTAGTAAAGTTAGGACTCCTAACTTTAGGACTCCTAAATGCCTTCTGTGAATACCGAAAGTCTTAAAGTTAGGATTTTTCTCAGTTTAGGAGTAGTAAAGTTAGTAGTCCTAACTTTAGGACTCCTAAATGCCTTCTGTGAATACCGAAAGTCTTAAAGTTAGGATTTTTCTCAGTTTAGGAGTAGTAAAGTTAGGAGTCCTAACTTTACTACTCCTAAACTGAGAAAAATCCTAACTTTAAGACTTTCGGTATTCACAGAAGACATTTAGGAGTCCTAAAGTTAGGATTACTAACTTCTGTGAATACCGAAATGAGTAAGTTCCTTCTGTGAATACCAAAATGAGTAAGTGTATTCTGTGAATACCAAAAGTACTAACTTTACGTTTTTGACGTAAGTTAGTTCTGTGAATCAGGCCCTACTTGTACACTTTTTCTATCACCCAGGAACTACCACTACAGTCATGCAATGACCCAGACATTACTCTTGCACTGATGCAATCAGTCAGACATTACTCATGCACTCCTCCAATTACCTACACATTATCCGTGCACTCATGCAATCACTCAGGTAATACACATGCACTTCTGCAATCACCCAGGCACTACACATGCACTCATGCAATCCCACATGCACTACCCATACACTTCTCCATATATTCCACTTGCCACAATTCACACAACACTTACAAATTTGTCTATTTTTAACCAAATAGGCAATTCTGAAAAGAACTATTTTTTTCTTCTTTTTTTGTTTTATATTTTTTTGTGTTTTTTAACTCTTTTTAAATTTTTATGGGTGTTTTTTTAAAAAAAAATAGAAAAAGAAACAGAACTAACAGTGAAAACATTAAAAAAAGTATGCAATTAGAAAGTCATTGCATAAAAAAAAATAATAATAAATTAACAGAGGTGGTTCTTAATGGCTACCATGATGGCATCCACTGATTGCTCACTAAAAGATAACATCTTCTTGCATTTAACACTATGCTGCTCCACTCTGGCAAACTCAAGGATGATATTTGGTGTAGCGGTTGCTGTGGAAGCAGATGAGGTGCTAGGTCCAGCAGCGTTCTCCTGAGTTGCCTGCTTTTGTTGCTCACGTCGCAGCTGTTCCCTCGCGAGACGTCGTGGGTGGATGGTTTGTAAATGCTTTAGCATGGATGACGTGCCGCATGAATACTTCTTCTCTGATCCTCGTGAGAGGACCTTGTCGCAAATGGTGCATGTTACTTTGTGGGCATTGACCTTTTTTCCCCTTTGTGGTATGGATAAAAATGCCCAAACGATACTCCCGTACCTGGTCTTCACGAGTTCCTCCAAGTCTTCTTCCTCTTCAGGTGGAAGCTGCTGAGATGGATTTGCAGCTGCCATTTTTAGATGGAAGAAAAAAACACCAAAAAAGGCAAAGAAGAACAGCAAAAGACAACAGGTATGTCTGCTGAGATGCACTTGAAAGAATGAAAAAAATGGGTGGGGTCCTTCAAGTTCTAGAATCAAAAGCTTCTTAACCAATGAAATTGTTTCTTTTGAAGTCACATGGGATTTGCGCACCCGGCGCGCAACCAGCGCGCACCCCGCACACACCCGATGCGATTTCCAAAAACTATATTTAACAGTAATATATCTTTATTACAATCACAAATATATCATATTTACAATTATGTTAAATAATCACTTGGTATAATATACATATTAAAGTTATATACATATACTTTTAAAAAACAAAATAATTTACGGTGGATTTACGCACCTGGCGCAACCCCCAGGAATACGTACGTGACGTTACGCGGGGCCGAGAACCACGTACCCTTCGCATACCGAACGCGCATTGTACACAACTTAACCAATAAGGTGGCAAAATTCTTGGATTCGCGCATCCACCGTGTCTGGTACACAATGGGTACGCGAATTCCCTTTTTAAAAGAATAATAATAATAATAAAAATGTAAATTCATATTTTAGAAAAGAGAAAACATCACTTATTTTTATAAAAATTTAAATATTAAGAAAAAGTATTTTTTGGACATTATAGTTAGAAATTAGCATTTAAAAAACCTTAGAAATTCACTGAAAAAAACCACAGGTTTCAGGGACGTTATAGTTAGAAATTAGCATATCAAAAACCTTAGAAATTCACTGAAAAAAACACAGGTTTCAGGGACGTTATAGTTAGTTGGACATTTCACTCGTATAAAACCAGTGAAATTCAGATGTTATAGTTAGTTGAGCTAACTATAACTTGCGCCCCCGCAATGCACTGCTAATGATGTCACATATTACATCACTCATGACATTGTCAGTGACATCACTGATGACATCACTGATGACATCTCAAATGACATCACTGATGACATCATCCAGTGACTGAGTGTTTCTAAAAAGTTTAAATATGTTTTATATATATAAATGCCAAGGTGTATTGAAGAATGAGTGGGTGTATGAGTGTCTGAATGGATGATTTAATAGGTGCATGACTGACTGTATAAGTGAGTGATTAAACGTGTCTTACTAATACATGGGTGACTGACTAATCTGTATGAATGTCTGTATCAGTATGTCAGTTGGTGTGTAAGTGGCTGCTTGGGTTGGTGAGTAGCTACATGAGTGTCTATATGGGATTTTGATTGGTTGTCTGAGTACCTGAATGGGTGCCTGAGTGTCTGTGTGGGTGGATGCGGTGTGTGTGACTCCCTGCATGGATGTGTGAGTGGGTGATTCACTGGGTGTATGGGTTCAAGAGTACGTCTGTGAGGGGCTGTATGGGTGGGTGAGTGTGTGTATGGCTGTGTTGGTGAGTGAATGGATGTCTCAGTGGTACATGTGAGTAACTACATATGTGAAAGGCAGTACATGTGAGTGTTGGAGTATATAAATGATTATATGTGAGAGTGAGTGATTGTGAGAGTGGCTGTATGGATGAGTGTGTGCTTGTGTCAATGATTGTATAAGAGAGTTAGTATGTGTTAGCATCTGTATAAATAAGTGAGGTGGTGTGTGTATAACTGTCTAGGTGAGTAAATGGGAGTGTGATTGATTCTTTGCATGACTGACTAGCTGTGTGAGTAATTCTATGGGTGAGTGGTGGTGTGTGAGTGTCTGTATGGCTGTATGAGTGCATATGATAGTGGCTGTATTGAAGAGTGACTGCATGTATGAGTGACTGTTTGGATGAGGGAGTGGATGTGTGTGTAGACCTAGGAATCAGTGAGTGGGTATGTAGTAACTGCTATTGGTGTGCCTATGGTTTCGAGAATGGCAGTCTGTATTTTAGAGTAGGTGTATCAAATGTTATATTAGGCTGTGAGGAGGTGCATCAGATTATCACGTGGATGATGTCATCAGTGATGTCATCAGTGATGTCATTTGAGATGTCATCAGTGATGTCACTGACCATGTCATGAGTGATGTAATATGTGACGTCATCAGCAGTGCATTGCGGGGGCGCGAGTTATAGTTAGCTCAACTAACTATAACGGCCGTATGTCTCTGGTTTTATACGAGTGAAATGTCCAACTAACTATAACGTCCCTGAATCCTGTGTTTTTTTCAGTGAATATAATATATATATATATATATATAATATCTATCAGCAACCTCCCACATCCAGGTAAGATTCACCGACACCTTCTGAACGTAGTATGACTTAGATACTCGTATTGTGGAGCAGTTTTGTTGGAGGAAGTATAGCTACGAGCCAGGCCCGCCTGCCTTTCAGAGGTAAAAGACAGGATTTCTCCTAATGAAAATCGTGTGAGGGGCAGGAAGGGAAAGTGAGACGGATGCTTTTCCACTTGCTGGCTGAAAGTGTTGAGAACGCTGTGCAAAGAGGTAAAGGGTTAAGCCACAGGTTGAAAAGTGGAAACTGCACATCAAACAGTATTTTTCAAAAACAGAAAGACTGTAACTGTCTTTGGAACTGACAGGGAGAGAAAATTATGGTGTCATCTCTTTAAAAAATATGGAAAAACAGCAATGGTTTGTGGAATTTGAAGTGAGAGGAAATGATACTGCTTTCCCTTTAAAAAACGTGAACACTTCTGTTTGAAATTGAGCTGTTTTGTTGTAGGATATATATATATATATATTCACTGAAAAAACCATAGGTTTCAGGGACGTTATAGTTAGAAATTAGCATTTAAAAAAACTTTGAAATTCACAGAAAAAACCATAGGTTTCAGGGACGTTATAGTTCAGTGGACATTTCACTCGTACAAAACCATAGAAATTCCACCGTTATAGTTAGTTCAGCTAACTATAACTCGCGCCCCCGCAATGCACTGCTCATGACGTCACATATTACATCATTCATGGCATGGTCAGTGACATCACTGATGACATCACTGATGACATCTCAAATGACATCACTGATGACATCACTGATGACATCATCCAGTGACTGTGTGTTTCTGTAAAGTTTAAATATGTTTTATATATATGGCAAGGTGTATTGAAGAATGAGTGGGTGTATAAGTGTCTGGATGGAGGATTTAGGAGGTATGTAACTGATTGTATAAGTGACTGATTAAACGTGTCTTACTGAATGCATGGGTTAGTGACTAAACTGTGTGAATGTCTGTATCAGTCTGTCTGTTGTTGTGTAAGCTGCTACATGGGTTGGTCAGTAGCTACATTAGTGTCTATATGTGTTATTTATTGTTTGCTTGAGTATTTGTATGGGGACTGAGTGTGTGTGTGGGTGGGTTGGAGGTGTGTGACTCTGTGCATAGATGTGTGAGTGATTGATTCACTGGGTGTATGGGTTCAAGAGTGCATGTGGAAACAGCTGTATGGGTGGGTGAGTGTGTGTATGGGTGTGTTGGTGAGTGAATGGATGTCTCAGTGGTACATATGTGAGTAACTACATATGTAAAAGGCAGTATATGTGAGTGATGGTGTATATAAATAACTATATGTGAGACTGAGTGATTGTGAGAGTGGCATGTATGGATGAGTCTGTACTTGTTTCAGTGATTACTTAAGAGAGTAAGTATGCGTTACTGTCTGTATGAATTAGTGAGGTGGTGTGTGTATAACTGTTTAGGTGAGTAAATGGGAGTGTGATTGATTCTTTGCATGACTGACTAGGTGTGTGAGTAACTCCATGGATGAGTGGTGGTGTGTGAGTGTCTGAATAGGCATATGAGTGCATATGATAGTGTTGTATTGATAAGTGACTGCATGTATAAGTGATTGTATAGGTGAATGAGTGGATGTGTGTGCAGACCTAGGAATCAGTGAGTGAGTATGTAGTAACTGGTATTGGTGTGTGGATGGTTTCAAAAATGGTAGTGTGTATTTTACAGTGGGTGTATTAAAGGTTATATTAGGGTGTGATGAGGTGCATCAGATTATCACGTGGATGATATAATCAGTGATGTCATCAGTGATGTCATTTGAGATGTCATCAGTGATGTCATCAGTGATGTCACTGACCATGCCATGAATGATGTAGTATGTGACGTCATGAGCAGTGCATTGCGGGGGCGCGAGTTATAGTTAACTGAACTAACTATAACGGTGGAATTTCTATGGTTTTGTACGAGTGAAATGTCCACCTAACTATAACGTCCCTGAAACCTATGGTTTTTTCAGTGAATTTCAAAGGTTTTTTAAATGCTAATTTCTAACTATAACGTCCCTGAAACCTATGGTTTTTTCAGTGAATTTCTAAGGTTTTTTAAATGCTAATTTCTAACTATAACGTGCCTGAAACCTATGGTTTTTTCAGTGAATTTCAAACGTTTTTTAAATGCTAATTTCTAATTATAATGTTCATTAAACCTATGGTTTTTTCAGTGATTTTAAATTATCATTCCATTCTCAACCTAGTGAAAACAGCCGATATCGCCAGTTTTCCAACAATAGCTTCCGCAAAAAAATTCGCCACAAATGAGAGCGACAACTAACGCTAATAATATGCAGAGTTGGCGATCCCGTGCAAAAATAACACGAAAACACCACTTCCCGATATTTTCAACGAGCAGCTAAATCTGGGGTGCGATCCAAAAACAGGCGATAAGCTGCGTTAGCAGTAAGAATTTAACATCTGCCTTTTACTGGTGTAAAGCAGGACGACTACCTACAGTGTGAAAGGGAGCCCAGCCCATAACCACATCTAAAGACCAACACATGTCATAGAGCTACTGACCATGCAGCTCCGACACCCAAGAAGGCCACAACACCCACTGCCATCACCCTTAGGACCTCCCCCCCGGACCACCCCCTCCCTACTACCACCGAGGCAGCGCAGAACAGGACTGCGGACCCTCCAAAAACGGCATGGTCCCACAGCCACACAATAGCTGAATGTTGGGAGATGTGGCAACCAAGTATGTGTGAAGGACGCAAGTCACCCATCAACAAAAATGCACACAATACCAAGTGTAGCGGTGATGTGGTGGACAGACCTCACTATGCAGAGCACAAACCTCTCCATGTGGACATATACTGCTGGTGCTTGTAGTGCTGTGGACAATAGACGCAACCATGTTACCTCAGGCAGTGGGGAAGATCTCGGTCATGTAGCTGTGTTGTCCCCCCCTGGAAGCGGAGTGGACTGGTCCAACGTACCCCACTCCAGCATAGGAGTATGAATAAATAGGCTGGGGCTCTGGGTGTGGTTCACTTGTGGGAAGGCCAAAGCATCTGCCAGGGTGGCAGCCCTCACCCTGCCACGAGGCCTCCGCCGTGACCGCCGGCCTCCTTGACACAGGCCCCCTGCGAACCCAGCAGCAGAGCACCACAGACTTATGTCTGTACAGACTACTGCCTTCGATCTACACTGCAGACAGCAGGGCTCACAATTCAGATTGAGTCCCGATTGCAGATGACGCAGTCCAGTAGGCAAGAGACATTGCTCCCAGTGCGGCCCGCCCGGACCACGCATCATCGCAGGCTGCGCACACGCTGAGTGCTTCAGGTGCCACTAATACAGTGCACCACAAGTCATCGCCACGTAGCCTTATTAAGGCAGAACTCATTAGGCAAAAGACATTGCTACCAGTGCGGCCCGCCCGGACCACGCATCATCGCAGGCTCCACACACGCTAGTTGCTTCAGGTGACACTAACTGTACAGCTCAACTCAACGCCACGTGGCTGTGGGCCCTTGCTGACCGCTGCCTCCGGCCTACACTGCGGTCATCAGGGCTCACATTTAAAATTGACTCTTGATTCATTAATTGCAGAGTCCAGTAGGCAACTAAGTATTACGTCCCTAAAACCTACATAATATCCTTTTAGTATCCTTGCTTCAAGAACTTGTTTTATATCAGTTATAGCTTTAGTACAATGACCAAATTCATCTTGCAAGTCCAAAGGAACACTGAATGGCAGTCTACACTGCGGACAGCAGAGCTCACAATTAGAATTCAGTTTTGATTTATTAATTGCAGACAGAATTGTACTCTATGTCCTTGAATTTTGTCAAGAGGAAGTGACAAAAAGCATTCCTTGATGTCTGTGCTGACTACTGCCTTCGATCTACACTGCGGTCAGCAGGGCTCACAATTCAGATCGAGTTGCAATTGCAGATGACGCAGTCCAGTAGGCAAGAGACATTGCATCATCGCTGGCTGCGCACATGCTGAGTGCCACACCTACCACTAACTCTATGCAGCTCAAGTGAACGCCACGTGGCTGTGGACTCTTCCTGACCACTTCCTCCGGCCTACACTGTGGTCAGCAGGGCTCACAATTCAGATCGAGTCGCGATTGCAGATGACGCAGTCCAGTAGGCAAGAGACATTGCATCATCGCTGGCTGTGCACACGCTGAGCGCCACACCTACCACTAACTGTATGCAGCTCAAGTCAACGCCACGTGGCTGTAGGCCCTTCTTGACCGCTGCCTCCGGCCTACACTGTGCTCAGCAGGGCTCACAATTCAAATTCAATCATCATTCATTAATTTCAGAGTCCAGTAGGCAACTAACTATAATGTCCCTTAAACCTACATATTTCGACAGTGTATTCCATAAATGTTTCATCTTTTGTTCCATACACCTACGCTGCGGTTAGCAGAGCTCACAATTTAAATTGAGACATGATTTATTTATTGCAGACAGAATTGTACTCTATGTCCTCGAATTTTGTAAACAGGAAGTGACTAAAAGCATTCTTCGATGTCTGTGCTGACTACTGCCTTCGATCTACACTGCGGCTAGCAGGGCTCACAATTCACATCGAGTCGCGATTGCAGATGACTCAGTCCAGTAGGCAACAGACATTGCTCCCAGTGCGGCTCGCCCGCACCATGCATCATCGCTGGCTGCGCACACGCTGAATGTTTCTGATGCCCCTATCTCAGTGCAGCACAACTCATGGACCCTTTATGACACAATGTTTTGTGTATAATTTCACATCTGCTGCCCCTACCTCAGTGTACCACAAGTCATGGACCCTTTACAATACAATCTTGTGTGTATTATTTCACTTCTGTTGCCCCTACCTTAGTGCAGCACAAATCATTGACCCTTTATGATTGAATCTATGTGTCTGATCCAATGATTACTGTTGTACTTGTTGCCAGCACCAACCATTCCCGGAGGGCTGGCTTACACTCACCCCACACGCATCCAGCACAGACGTCACTGGACATGTGACCCTGGTAATAAAAATGAGTCGAGCGCACGTGCCCGTACCCAGTTCCGCTATCTATCTGTGTCCGTGTGTTCATTATGTATGCAAGATGCCGCCCCTGGGCCCTACCACATTACATTGTGCTGTGGATAGCGTATGCAACCATGTTACCTCTGGCAGTGGGGAAAACTTTGGTTATGTAACTTTCTCTCGGTCATTGTACAAGTACGTACGTAGAGACTGGATCATTAGAGTACTGCAAGGAGAGTGTATAGTAAATTTATAAGGGCTTGGGGATTGGTGGAGTAATTCTATAAGTACATATGTTGGCGTAGCCTAACCCTGAACACAAGCTTGGCTCTAATTGGCTGCCCTCCATGTGCCAAAAACTGAAACTTAAAGTTTCCATGGCCCTGTATTGCTACAGCTGCAACACTCCACTGAATGTGCAATAAACATTCATATCCACACAGATGTGTCATGTCCACCATCTTTCATGTGTGGAACTATGGATGAATGTAGGGTCAGTGATTCCCCGTACCTTCCATGTTGGCCATGTTGTGGGACTTGACTCACAGAGTGACACATTGGCGCTTGCGACCCGGGTGACGTCAGCACTACAACAGGGACACCCACATCAGTTGATTCCTCATACAGCCCAGGACGGAGCCACGCCCATAGCTCCGGAGTCATTCTTCACAGCCTCACGCAGGACTGGCATACGCCAGGCCAGCCCACTCCGCTTACGCTTACAGGGAAGGACAACAACGCTACATGGCCCAGATTTTTATTGCAGTGATCTGCTGGTCACACCCTAGCTGTCAGTACGCCACAGCCACTCCCTCACGGCTAGTATACACCCACACCACACCCATCCAGCACACGCGTCACAGGACACGTGACCCTGCCAATAAAAAAGACCGGGCGCACGTGCTCGACGCCATTTTAGAGTTGCTCGCACCGGATACACTGCGGCCGGCACAGGCACACCGGCACGGGACGGTGACTTTCGGTCCACTGAGCTACGGGTACCGTAACTGCTGAGCGGGTGTGCAGCCAGCGGTGATGGCCTGTCCCGGCGGTCTGGACAGCTCAGGTTTTGTGTGCCCTGCTGGACCGCAGTGTAGGCCTGAGCCATCAGACAGCGCAGGCCTACCGCCACGTGGCGTCGCCTCGCTGGTCGCAGAGTTAGTGGCACCGCAAGGGTTGAGCGGGTGTGCAGCCTGCGATGAAAAGCCCGGTGCACTGGTATGTCCTCTGCCATGGCGAAATCAAGACCCAGCACCAAATGTGAGACCTGGTGGCCTGCGGAGCGGGGCTGCATGACATGCAGGGTGCGGTGTCTGCGGGCCCAGGGCTTGGGGCTTGCAGCGGCACGTGGTAGGCCCTCTTTTCCACACGCAGGTAGCGAAAGGTGAGCAGAGAGGCTTGTTAACGCAGCGGCGGGCAGTCACCTCCGGGCAGTGGGAGTGGATGGGGTGCAGCAGCCTGGGTGCGCAGCGGCAGACAGTCACCTCCGGGCAGTGGGAGTGGATGGGGTGCAGCAGCCTGGGTGCGCAGCAGCGGGCAGACACCTCTGGGCAGTGGAAGTGGATGGGGTGCAGCAGCCTGGGTGCACAAAGGCAGGACAGAGAATTACGCGTGTGCAGTTGTATGTACTCTGCCATTACTGATTCCACACTACGTTTCAGATGAGTAAGCTTGAGGGCTCTACTATGTCCCGGCACGTGGTTGGAGACACACCGGTGACAGAAAGGTGAGCTGTGAGGGTTTTGTCCACAGTGCTGGCACTCACTGTCCCTCTCCATCTCTTCCTTTCTCTCCCTCACACTCTTTCTCTCTCCCTTCCTCTCTCTCTCACTCTATCTCTTCCTCTCTCTCACACTGTTTTTTTCTTTCTCTCTCTCTACCTCTCTCTCTTTCTCTCTCTCTCACTCTTCCTCTGTTTCTCTCTTCCTCTTTCTCACACTGTTTCTCTCTTTCTCTCTCTCTTCCGCTCTCTCACTGTTTCTCTCTCTCTTCCTCTCTCTCTCACTCTTTCTCTCTGTCTACCTCTCACTCTTTCTTTCTTTCTCTCTCTCTTCCTCTCTCTCTCTCCTTTGATGGACGCATGATGCACAATCTTATCTTGCTTTTTGACTAGCAGGCTGTGATTCACAGATTGATGACCCCCCCAACACGGACCTCCCACCACGAGGCGATGACTTCAGTTCCACTGAGTTAGTGCCACCAGAGCTGAGCGCGTGTGCAGCCTGCGATGATGCGTGGCCATCCTGCAATCAACACCCGCTCTGAATTGTGAGCTCGGCTTGACCGTGTGTATGCAACGCCGGAGGAGGTTGCTTCAGCACGTGGTGGACCCTCTTAGACACACGCCGGTGGCGGAAGGTGAGCAGAGAGCCTTGTTTCCGCAGCAGCGAGCAGTCACCTCTGGGCGGTGGGAGTGGATAGTGTGCAGCACCCTGGGTGCACAAGAGCGGGAAGACACCTCCGAGCAGTGGAAGTGGATGGGGTGCAGCAGCCTGGGTGCACAGGAGCGGGCAGACACCTCTAGGCCGTGGGAGTGGATGGGATGCAGCACTCTGGGTGCGCAGGAACGGGCAGTCACCTCCGGGCAGTGGGACTGGATGGGGTGCACCAGCCTGGGTGCACAGCAGCGGGCAGACACCTCTGGGCAGTGGGAGTGGATGGGATACAGCAGCCTAGGTGTGCAGAGGTGGGCAGACACCTCTGGGCGGCGGGAGTTGATGGGGTGCAGCAGCCTGGGTGCACAGGGGCGAAACAGAGAATTAGGTGTGTGCAGTTGTATGTACTCTGCCATTACTGAGTCTATACTATGTTTCAGATGACTAAACTTGAAGACTCCACTATGTCCCGGCACGTGGTTGGAGACACACCGGTGGCAGAAAGGTGAGCTGTAAAGATTTTCTCCACAGTGTCAACACTCACTCTCCCTCTCCATCTCTTCCTTTCTGTCACTCATACTCTTTCTCTCTCTCTCACTCTGTATCTCTTCCTTTCTCTCTCTCACACTCTTTCTCTCTTTCTATGTCTCTTCCTCTTTCTCTCATTATTTCTTTCTCTCTCTCTTCCTCTCTGTCTCACTCTTTCTCTCTCTACCTCTCTCTCACACTGTTTCTCTCTCTCTCTCTCTCACTTCCTTGTATCTCACTCTTTGTCTCTTTCTCTATCTCTTCCTCTCTCTCTCACTCTTTCTCTCTTTCTCTGTCTTCCTCTCTGTCTCACTCTTTCTTTCTCTGTCTCTTCCTCTCTCTCACTCTTTCTCTCTTGCTCTCTCTCTCTCTCCTTTCATGGACGCATGACGCACAATCTTATCTTTCTTTTTGTCTTGCAGGCTGTGATTCACAAATTGTCGAGGGATGACACGCCATACCTGTACCTACTTTTATTTTGTTGTTTTGTTTAAATAAAATGTTTTATATGTAAATCCATAGATGACTGAGATTCTTATTTGTCCAACCTCACATGCATCTTCTTTACTATAATTGTGCGTCATCAGCCAATTTGCTACGTTCCAGATTTCCTAACGTTGCTGTCACATTTGTTTGTGTGGAAGGGGAGGTGAGGGGGGATGGCGGACAAGGGCTGGTGGCGGGGGGTGTCGGAGCAGTGTTGGGTGTCCGAGCTGCATGATCGTTGGCTCCAGTGCATCTGTTGTCATTCAAGTATGGCTCTGGGTGGGCTCCCTTTCATATTGCAGGTTGTAGTCCGACTTTACACCAGCTCAGAGCAGGTGTAAACTTTCTGCTACTAACGCACCTTATCGCCTGTTTTGTACTCTCTTCGACGATCTTGCTGGTGGTTGAGACACTTGCGAAGTGATGTGTTCGCTGCTTTTTGCACGAGAACGCCTTCTCTACATCTCATTAGCAATATTTGCAGGACTCATCCGTGACGATGCTTTTTGAGGCTGCTATCGCTGGTAATCTAGTGATATGGGCTGTTTGCTCCAGCTTGTGAATGGTGCGTTAAATTTATCACCATTTTGGTTGCGATAAAGTGCCGTTAACTCGGCGATATGTCCTTGAGAATATACCCCTCGGTGTTTGAAAGACTTAAGAAGTACTCGAGTGCCGTGCTGAGAGCCGCGAATCCCATCGCTTTTACAAGTTTGCTATGACAGGGTGGGAGAGAGCGAGGGAGAGAGACGGAGTGAGATAGCACAAGCAGCGCAAGGCCGCACGGGCACCTGGCTCCACATACCAACATGTGTGTGTGCATCGCCATCCGTGCACAGGCAATTCCCCCACAATGCAGCCCACACACATATCAATCACAGAACATCAGCAATGAAGGCAATGTGGTACAAAACTCCCCTCATATGGGTTCTGTGTCTGGTGAGTGTGGCGGGGTGATGGCTGCATGGCTGTGTGCCCCTGACACATCAGACTGCATTGGTGATGGGGCTGCATCAGATGTCGTCCAGCACCTATGCAAAAACAATGTCTGGCTCACAGAGGCGGAGCTTGCCAAAGGTCTACACCCCCGTTGCACATGCAACAGTCAGTTCTACCCTGTGTTGGGACGAGGCTCATTGTGGCACACGAATGGACAATCTTTACAACACACCTCCCAGTTAGACACCAGTGGAGTGGCATAGGCTTTATTGGCATGTGCATGTGAGTACGGACGAGGCAACGGCCACAACAGGCACGGACATGCTTAAGACACTTACACGCAGCATGGGTACATGTCGAGGGGCAGATGATGTTGGGCCTGAAATGGACAAGATTTATCACATATGGCAACGCTCACAGCCCACCTTACCTTGCTCCCCAACAACTTAGGTTTCCTAAGAACACCCAAATGCAAAGCCTCGCAGTACCACACCAGCCTTGACTGACATTGAAATCTACCTCTCAGTGTAAAAAATGAGACCACAAAGTGTGCACATAACATTTCTTCTTTTTTGTGTGGAGGATATGCCACAGCTCTGAGCAATGATTTGAATGTGTGTACAACGTTGTGGGACATGGGTTGCTGTTTTCGTGGGTGTCAATGCCATCCCATGCGGGGGTACCACAGGCAAGGGCTTCTATGTGTGGGCTGTGGATAAGTCGGATGGTTTATTTGGTGTCTGCACAGTGCCCCGTGTGAGGGGGCATGACTCACTGTACGTGGGGTCTGCATGGTGCTCTGCCTCCGGGGTGCAGCAATTGTCTGCTCTGCCGACAGTGATCAGGTGTGAGGGTTCGACAGGTTCACATGTCGTGCTACATGGCCATGTGTGTGCTCTCACCGAGCAGTGTGTCCGAATTGGCAAAGTTCCCAAACGACGCTGTGTTGCTCGGACCATGGACCTGCGTCGCCTTGGACAGGTGTGTGTGCACACGTGTTATTCCACGTACATGCGTCCAGAGCTCGACCGAAGGGAGACGTGTCCTCTGTTTTGGTGGGATATGTGAGCAATCCCCACTGTGCAACAAGTTGTTGGACCATGTGCTGTGGGTGGCAATAGGATGTGGCTGCAGGTACGTAGTTACTCGTCCATGAATGCCTGTGCAGCTTCATGTGCAATGTGTTCCAATACTACGTCGTTGTCGTGTTCAAGGAACACCAGGGTGAGCCAATCCATTAGGTGGTCTGCAGGTGTGCTCAGCCCACGCCGTCTCACTGATCCGCAACACAGCCCAATAGGGGAGCGCCTCGATGTGGTCACTGCACACGAGAAATTGTTCCATCTCCCATGCACAACTACCAATACATACGCAGTATGTCAACGCATCCTATGCACGGCTGTCTCGGTTACACTCCTGTTTGTTATCCAACAGGGGGTGCAAACACAAGTCATAGTCCAATTCATCAACAGTTGTGTTGGATAGGCAGACATCCATGGGACACTCCAATGTGCATGTTAGGCAGTGGAACCAGGGCTGGACGCAGGTGACGTGGGCAATGCGGAAGCTGAGCCTGTAACTGATCCACATTCCATCTCTGTTAAGTTAATAACACATGAATTTTTTACTGTCACCCCTTCTCCACTATTTCCAGACTGAGCATAATTTCCAAACGTGCCACATTTTGTTTATCTCGCCGGAATAGATATACAAATGGAAATTAACGCTACATCGAATTTTCAAAACCATACAGGGCCATATTCACAAGAATGGCGATAACATTATCGCCGCTTTAGCGGCAGGAAACTGCCGCTAAAGCGGCGATAATATTATCGCTGGTCTTGAGAATATAGCCCACAATCTTTACAGATGACATCTTACACTTTTTCTTTGTGAAAAACTCCTAAACATATATAAACTACTTGTTACACATTATGCATATTTTAGAACCAATAAAACACCAGACTTTACTAACACTATGTTATTTAGAAACAAAAAATACTTTCAAAGTTAAAAATTTCATCTCAAATACTTAACCACTACTACAAAACACATAACACACCTTCTTAATTTCTAATTTACCTTCCTAGTTGGTATGCAGATTTCAAATGTCACAAACGCATGCAATTCTTTTCTTGTCACACAGTACATGTATTGCACCGCTTTCATCAAGAATCGAACCAGTAATGGCACAATTTCCCTGTTGCTCCACCCATAAATCCATGTAAAGAACAAATCAGAATAGTTCCTTATTTTTTTTAGATTGCAAAACCTCTCTTTATTGCTTATTTTTGAACTTTCCATATAAACTGTTTTGTTAAGGACACATACAGGTGAAAAGTTCAAGGTATTGTATCAACACTTTCTAGAACATTCTCCGACACGTGCAGGTTAAAAGTTCATCATTTTTTTAAACCTACCGATATTTTTTTTGCAACATTTTCTCCAACATTTAACGGCACGTGGAGGTCAAAAGTTCACCATTCTTTCAAGTTTGAACTGCACCTTCCAAATACAATTAGCAGGTGTGGTTGAGCTGAGCAAATTTCATCCTATAATATGTACTCCACGCTTAAACTGCTTTTTTATTAACCAATCACAAAGATGCTTTTCATCAAAACTAATATACACCCTACTTTTTAGGACACAATACATTTCATCTCCCAATCCGTTAACGTTTTGTATGTAAAAAAAAGTAGTTCCCCATGTTTAAACATATCTCTTATTCTACGAACGGACTGCATGAGCTAAAGACATTTATCCATATCTTCTAGCCATACCTTCAAAATGCTAGTGTGGATTGTAGGACATAGCTATGTTTTCTGGTGCAAGAGGTATGCAGAACAGAGACGTATTGACTTAGACCTAGGTTTACAAAATGTGCACATTAAATTGTTTTGCACAGAGAGGATTGAAGTGGCACCAATTGCTCCCTTTGGTTAAAACCAGTTTGCATCTCCATCACCCTGATCTCTTGATTGTGCACTGTGGTGGTAACGACCTAGGCACATTGACTGGGTAGGTTTGGAAATGCTTATCAAGGACACCTTTGGACAATTGATGTTACTTTTGCCTCAAACTGTCTTTGTATATTCCAATATATGCCAAAGACAGAAGTGGAAATGGTCAAAACAATTTTGTCATAAGATTGAAAAATCTAGGAAGAATGTCAACAAAGCTGTGTCTGCATACCTCAGAGACTGAAGAATGTGGTCGATTTACAACAACAACATACGTTTTGATATCGCTGATATCTACAGAAGTGATGGAGTACACTTCACAGATGAGGGAAACCGAATTTTCCTGATTAACCTGAAGCTGTGCATTCGCACTTACATGTAGCTCCAACTAATAAACAGAAGGGCTTTTTTTAGAGCCGCCTTATATTCCCAATTTCGGCTCGCAGAGTATCAGCTGTGATTCAGCTAGCAGAGGGACGCCTGCGGGCCGTCGGGCAGGCTCGCAGAGGAAGAGCTGCGGCCCGTGGGCTCAGCACGCAGAGGGAGACCTACGAGCTGTTGGCTCGCAAAAGCACAGCACCGTACCGGCTCGCAGAGGGAGAGCTGTGGCCTGACTCACAGAGGGAGACCAACGGGCCAACAGGCCTGCTAGCAGACACACAGCTATCAGTTAACAGGCTGGATCGCAGAGATACAGCTGCGAGCCCTCCGTGATGCAACCCGATGGGCTAACTCGCAGAGGGAGAGTAACGGGCCGACGGGCCTGCTAGCACAGACACAGCTACGAGCTAACGAGGTGGCTCACAGAGGTAGAGCTGCGGTCCCCACGGCTCGCAGACACAGAGCTGTGAGCCGACGTACAGGCTTCTAAAGGCATAGCCGCGAGCTGATGATGTGGGGAGAGGGAGCGTAAAAGGAGTATCTCGCACAGACAGACCTGCGGGATATTTTCAGTATTGCCTCGCAGAGGTAGAATTATGGATCCAATGCCTTTTAGTGGGAGAGATGCGAGCTGACGGACTGAGTCACAAAATGGCTCACAGCTCGCAGTCGCAGAGCTGCGAGCCGACGGACTCGCTTCTAAAGGCATAGCCGCGAGCTGGTGATGTGGGGAGAGGGACCGTGAAAGGGGTATCTCGCACAGACAGAGCTGTGGTATATTTTTAGTGTTGCCTCACAGAGGTAGAACTAAGGACCTGATGCCTTGTAGAGGGAGAGTTGTGAGCTGATGGACTGAATCACAAAATGGCTGCCAACACTTCCTAGTTTCAACAGTTTGCAGCCAATCAGCCGCAAGCTCGTGCTCGTAACGCTTCAGCCAATCAGATGTCAGAATTCTTAAATATCGATACCTGGAAAATTTGATATTTCTCTAAAACTACTGAACGGATTTACCCGATTTAAACAAAAGCGTGCTTTCTGGACCAAGACCTTTCTCTGTGCCAAATTTGGCGTAATTCCGTTCAGCAGTTTGACCTGTAGCCTTGTCTAAACTTTCCTAAGGAAATTGCATGGAGAAAACATGTTTTGGGACCCCCCTTTTTTCTTAGCCCCCCTTGATGAATACCCCCCAAACTTTTAGGATAGCAGCTGACCTGAAAAGAGGAACTTTTTGGAAAATTTCGTAAAGATTTGTCAAACGACGCCAAAGTTATAAGCATATCAATAAATGCTTTTCCTATGGAAACGTGGTCCTAACTATAACTACCTACTGGCGACCGCCAGTGGGTAATATATGTATATATATATACATATATATATATATATATACAAACAGCTTCTGATATATATATATATGCAAACAGCTTCCGTAACAGATTCAATTACAGAATGGCACTTCGAGCAATGTTGAAGTTATTTAATCAGCACAGCAGAAAAAACTAAAGCCTTTTATATATATCCTACTGCAGTCGCAGTAGGTAGTTATAGTTAGGACCTAGTTTCCATATGTTTCAGGGTGATTTGTCAAGTGGGGGCCGAGAGAAAGGTGGGTCCCAAAACGCATTTTCCCCATGCAATTTCCCATAGGGATCTTAGACATGACTACAGCCCGAACTGCTGAATGAAATTACACCAAATGTGGCAGAAAGCTAGATCTTGGTCCGGAGAAGAGTGCTATTTGTAATTTGGTGTAAATTGTTTCAGTAGTTTTTGACTTATTAAAGAAAAAAGATTTATGTATTTCTAGAGATGCGGGTCCACCCCCATAGTGGATCTGTGGATCCATGGGCCAACAGCAATGCCTTAATTGGCTGGCTGAAACCTGAGAGGAAAGTTGCAGCTGCTATTTTGTGTATTGAGACTCAGTTCCTAAGGAGGAAAAAATAATTTCAACTGTTCGAAGGGGTCAGGGTAGAGGTACCCTGACACCATGGGACTGATAGAGGGGTCTGTGAGGGACCAACTCATAAGTAAGAAATTGCCAAAAATGTGGGAATATGTGGCTGATCAGCAGATTCAGACCCCAATTAAAAAAATGCACCCACTCACAGACCCATTCAAACACTCTCTCACACCCCCACACAACTACTCAAACATCCATTTACCCACTCACACACCCATACAATCACTCACACTCCTATACAGTCACTGATATATCCACTCAGAGACACAGAGAACCACTCATACACCCATTCACACAACCACACTGTCACTCCTCATCCACTCACACGCCCATACAGACACTCACTCACTGCCCTGTGTGAATATGCGACAGATCAGTACATCCAGACCTCAATTAAAAGTAAATACAGCCACTCACATACTCTCCCATCCACAACCACTCACACACCCACTCACCCATACAGTCACTCACACACCCATACAGTCACTGATATATCCACTCAGGGACCCAGAGAACCACTCACACACCATTTCACAGATGCTCACAGCCACTCACACTACCACTCACACACTGCCCCATGTGAATCCGTGACAGATCTGTGGATCCAAACCCCAAATAAAAAATACACCCATTCACAGACTCACTCACAGGCTCTCACACCCCCATTCAACTAGTCACACACACCCATACAGTCACTCACACACCCACACACCCCCATACAGTCTCTGATATATCCACACAGGCACCCAGAGAACCACTCACATACCCATTCACAGACAGATACAGGTACTCACACACTCACGCATCATACAGACACTGACACACCACCCCATGTGAATCTGTAACAGATCAGCAGATCCAAACTCAATTTAAAAAATACACCCACTCACAGATCCCCTCATACTCTCTCTCATACCCCCACACAACCACTAACACACCCATATTTACACTCACACAACTACACACACACTCATACAGTCAGCCACACACCCTCTCACACACCCATACAGTCATTGATACATCTACTCAGAGACCCAGAGAATCACTCAGCCACCCACTCACAGACCCACACAGGCACTCACACATCCATGTACATACTCATACAGCCATTTATATACCTATTCACAGACCCACACAGCCACTTACATACCCACTCACATAAACATTCAGCAAAACCCCCGATACACCCACTCACACACATATACAGTCATTTTTGCACCGTTACACACGGAAATAGCCAATAACACACCCACGTATACACTCACTTAGCCCAGCACACACCCACAGAGTTACTTACACAGCTACTCACATACAAATAGGTAGTGATACAGATATATAATTTGTATTAGGATATGTTTGTATTAAATGTGTGGTTGTTTTGTATTGAATGTGTGCTTTTGGTTGGGTATGGATCCACGGAGCCACTGCGAATTTGCCTGCAAAACAGGCGGCAGACCCCTTATTTGGCCGAGGATCTGCAGCGGATCTGCGGATCCGAGTGAGAAATTAGAAGGAACGATTTGAAAACAAAAAGTACCATAATTTGGGAAATGGGTTCGCTCTGAAAAGAGCCTTTGTATTTATGGTGTGTAGATGATAATTACACTTAGAACAGGATGCAGTCTTTTAAGTTGTTGAGAAACACCCTGTTGCCTGGGTCTGTGAAATGGACTCTGCCTTTTTGATCTATTCCGTCCATGTTGAAGCGTAAGTTGTTATGGTATATGGAGCTCATGTTGTCATCTCAGCAAAAATGCAGAAACAGCTTTATTGACATGTTTCCTGTTTTTTTCTATTTGCGGACAAAATTGGGTTGACCACTGCCACTTCTGTCTTTGGCACATATTGGAGAACACCAAGGCAGTATGTGGGAAAAGTGATATTAATTTACCAAAGGTATCCTTCATTAGGATACCTTAGGATTGCCTACTGGAAATCGTAATGAAGTAATTGTGCCTAGGTCATTGCCACCACAGTGCACAATCGTGAGGTCTGGATGTCGGCTATCTGCAATGCTTTTAACCAAAGGCAGCAATTGATGCAACTTTAAACCTCTCTGGCAAACCCAACTAATGTCTGCATTAGGTAAACCTAGGTCCCTTTCAATGCCACTCTTTCTAGCACTCTCTCTGGCCCAAAAAACAAAACTATGGCCCACAATCCAGACTCTGACCATTTTGGAGACAAGTAGGAGTAGCACACAGGAAAAGGCTGCAGCAAAATGAGACAGTTTTGAAGATTAAAAGGCAGTTACAATGGAGGAAAGCAAGTAAAATGTAAAAGAACATATTTGATTGGATGGTGGAGATGTGCAGGGAACTAAAATTAGGTAGTGACTTTAAGAACAAAATAACTAACTCAGCGATTGGCAATGGAAAAATAAAAAAAAGTTCTGTTGTTTGGGATATGCTTGGAATTGCAAACAGTCAACCAAACCTGGTACAGTTAATGTAAAGCTGGTATGCTGTTTAGCGAAAGTCTTGTGAACCTTTAACATACTGGTAGGCAGAGAATATTGGAAACATGGTTACAATGGAAACACAGCTAAAAGAGTGTGTGTGGGAAGCGAAGAAAAGAGACTGAAGTGTGAAACTAAACAGCAGGCTAGTGAACAAAAATTGCACAGTAGGGAGTATATGTCTTGACAATATTTTACAAAATAAAATATAGATGAAAATAATTAACAGCAGATTGTTTAATGCTTTTAAGGGCTTCCTTATGGATCCGCGGATCCATAGCGGATTCACACGAGGTGCCACACTGAGTGCCTCTTTGGATCTGTGGATCTGCGGAAAACCTACCAAATTGGGCTTCTTTACAGGAAACATGGAAAGGGTTCAAAATAGTGACCATTTAGAAGTGGTATAGCAAAAATAAAAGATGAAAGAAAGTCTGTAAGTTGCTAAGTAAAGGAGTATGAGTGAGAGCATAGTGGGAAAGGTAGCCATTACTGGTACATCTGTACTGATAGTGAAGGAGTATTGCCATATTTCTAACTTGAGATTTGCAGTGAAAAACAGATCTTAACAGATATTAAAATAAAAGTTGGACAACAGCAAAGAGATTTTACAGGTATGTTAATTATGTTGTACTATTAAAACTAAGCGTAGACAAAAACTGAGTGTGTATAAGCTGAAGGAAAATGTGTAGCTTCTAGACACTACAGTAAAAAGCAAAATAGAAGGGAGGTTAGACGAGAACATCAACTAAAAATATAGTGAGCAGCAAAGGAGGAAGAGTAATTGCTATACTGAAAATATAGTTATTTTATTATGCCAGTATGAATAAATGTGTTTGAAATTAGATGTGGGTGGTTTCTTATAGTATGTAATTTAATAAGATGTAATTTGCTCCCACTCACACGGTCAGGTAGGCAATTACACACCGAGTTACACCTCCACCAAAGCACTTATGTACCCACCACTCATATACCCAGACAGTGACTGACATACTCAGTCATACACTCATAAACCATTCACACACCCATTTACTCACCTATACATCCACTTACACAGTCATTCACACACCCATACAGTCACTGTCACACCCACTCATACATCTATACATCCATTCATGTAACCAGCACTCAGTCAATTACAAACACACTTCCACACCCATACATGCAGTTATACACCCAGACACCCACATACAAACACTCATATACCTATTTATAAAACCATACAACCACTCACACACCCAGTCAGACAGCGACAGAGGCACTTACATATCCACTCACACACCCACATAGCACTTATGTTTCCACCACCAACAGAGCCACTTCCAACAGTTACAAACATAAACACCTACTAACACAGCCAGTTACCAATCCACACAGCCACATATATACCCATTTAGACACCCATACAGTCACTAACACACCAAGTCACACACCCACACAGCTACTTACACATCCAGTGACACACACAGAGAGACACTGATACACTCACTCGCATATCCACTCAACCACTTACACACCCAGTCACCCACGCGTACAGCCACTCATATATCCATTTATACACCCATGCAAAGACACTGACACAGCCTCTTACACACTGACATAACCACTTATGTAGCTACTCACTTGCTTATAGTATGTAATCTAATAGTATGTAATGTAAAGTTATATGTATTCTATATTTGCTTTTCAAATAAATGTATTCTATATTTGCTTTTCAAATATCTACTTGTGTTTAAAGAGGAAAGGAAGATGGAACGGTGAGGTGAAAAGAAATTAACAATTATGTTTGTTGACAGCATCCATAAAATGGGCAATAGATGACATTTTTAGGGCAACTGGCATGTGTGAATAAAATGTCTTTAAAAACGTATAAAAATGCATATTACTAAGTTGAACTTCTAGGTGAAATTGTAGTACAATTTATATTTTTTTTAAACTGTGAAATTCACTAAAAAACTCAAGGTTATAGGGACGTTATAGTTAGGAAATAACATTAAAAAACCATAGAAATTCACTGAAAAAACTAAAGGTTACATGGACATTATACTTAGGCTCAGATTTCACACACACACAAAACCATAGTAGTTCAGCAATTATAGAGCAAACTATAACTTATGTCTCCACAATAAACTGCTTATGACCTCACATATTACATCACTCATGACATGGTCAGTGACATCACTGATAACATCACTCATGACATCAACTAGTGAGTTTAAGAGTTTCATAAATGTTTCTGAGACTAAGCTACTGCATAATTTAAATGACTATTCTTTCTGTGCTACTGAGTGATACTATTTCTAACATATGCCATCTGATCTATAATCCCATTTTTAAAGCGGGTGTACTATTTATTGGTGAACTAGCCTTTACACTGATACATGACCCCTGCTGATGTATGTGTATGGTAGTGCTTTGCAACAGTCTAAGCTGTTCAATAAGACTTCACTCCACAGTGATGACTGAGTATAGTTCTCTTTTATGACATAACAAGCAGTTTCCTTAGACCTCTCTCCTTTGTGATGATTGACTACAGTAGTAGATTGCAATACATTCACCTGTTTACTAAGACATTTATCTAGGGGTATGGCTCAGTGTAGTAGACATTTAAAACAGACTCACCTCTCTGCTCACAACTTTCTCCAGGATGAAGAATAATTTTACTAGTTGTTTGTGACACAGTGGCCTGTCCGCTAAGACCTCTCCACTGGTTGTATGTTGTAGTGATTTGTGTAAACCTGACATTTGCACTAAAACCTCTTTCCAGGTTCATGAATGGAGCTGTTGTGGTCTGCATTAGACTAGCCTATATCATTAGAGATTTTAGTTTGGTCATTAGTGTTTAGAGTGGTGATTCAGAAGAGACAGGACTATCCACTGAGAACTCATCAGTGAGTGTACTAGTTGATAAGGATACAGTGAGCTCTGTGCTGTATGTCTCTCACCTGTGTTTTCTTATTTTAAAAAAATGTAAATAATATTTTATGAAGTATATTGAAGTTTACTTTGCTAGCTGATGTAATCAGTGACGTAATTTGATATATCATCAGTGATGTCATCAGTGATGTCCCATGAATCTCGCAGAGTTTTTGGGTAACCTCGCAGAACTCACTGGAGTAAAACTCTGCTAGTTCCACCCACCCCAATGGTCTGTTGTGCTGCCACTGCCCCTCCTACCTGTCCTGTGTGATCAGTTTGCTGCCCCGTTCCCTCCCCCTGCCCTCCATTGTCTGAGTCCATGCCCTAACCTCTCCCTTCTGTCCTCCATGGTCTTTTGCATTACCACTGCCCCTATCTGCTGCACTCCATGGTCTGTAGTGCCGCCACTCCCTCTTAAGCGTGCTCTGTGTCTCTTGTACTGTCATTGCTACTCTCACCTGCCCATTTCTATGCCACTATCCCTTCCCTTCTGCTCTCTATTGTCTGTTGGCATGCCCCTGCTCCTCCCTACAGTCCTCCATGGTCTGATGTGCCACAACAGCCCCTCCTGCTTGCCTGTATGGTTTGCTTGCTGCCCTTACCTCCCTCCCCCTTGCCCTCCATTGTCCATGTGCATGCTACTACCCCCAGCATTCTGCTCTCCATGGTCCATTGTGCTGTCACTGTCCCTTCTACATGTCCTATGTAGTCAGCTTGGTGCCCCTGCCCCCCACGCTCCATTTTCCAAGTCTGTGACCCTACCCCATCCCTCCAGCCCTCCATGTTCTGTGTGCAGCCCCTGCCTCCTTCCCTCCATGGTTCGTTGTGCTGCCACAGCCTCTCTTACCTGGCCTGCATGGTTGGCTTGGTGCCCTAGCCCCCTCCCCCCTGCCCTCCATGGTCTGTTGTTTTGCCACTGTCCCTTCCACCTGGCTGGTATGGTCACCTTTTCCTTCCTCCCCACACAATTCTCATGAACAGCTAGAATGTTAAGATTCTGTATTCATGATAAAAAGTGTGGCATACCTGAAGTCATCTTGATGGAAACAAAACTGTAAAATCTAAAGCATTTCCCTTGGAAATGAAGAAAATTATGTTTTTTTCTCCTAGAAAATATGACTAATGCTCTAGAAAGCCAAAATAAAGACACATTTTCTGAATTCTCAAATAGCAACAAAGGGCTTTTAAACTAATGGCTTTTTTATATTTTGATTATTTGTTGCACGATTTATTTAAGCATTTTTCACACTTCTATCACAGGCTATATTTGGGCTACATTTGGGCACAATCGAGGCTACATTCTGGCTCTTTTTTCTGGGGTGCGCATCTTGAGAGACGTTTTTGTTCTCAAGCTTCCTCATTTCTTCATTTACTGCAGTATTATATGTAGGAAATGTTTTCTGCTTTACAGCTTTGATTTCATCAAGATAGCTTTCAGATGTGCCACACTTTTGTGATGAACACAGAATGTTAGCTCTCTAGTTAATCATTAGACACGTGGTTAAACTGCCGCTCATCAGCAGAGAGTTAAATGGCAGGCTGGTGTTGAAAGTATGTTTTAGGCTGCATGTCAAAATGTTTTACTGAAATGGAAGAGGAAGATCTTTAGGAACTCATAGAAAATGTGCCCTAATTTTGCCTTCAACAGCACTAATCATAATTTATATGACAAAATAAGCCCCCTCATTTTGTTAATTTGTAAAGAAAATGTTTTAAATTGTACTGCTTTGATTCAATCAAGATGGCTTTAAGTGTGCCATGCTTTTGTCATAAATAGAATGTTAGCACTATAGTTGTTCATTAGACGGTTGCTGCAGAACACTGGGAATCAACTGCCAGGCTGCTGCTACTGGAAGTTCACTTTACTCAGTATGTCAGACTTTATTCTCACATGGCTGAGGCAAATAGTGTGAATTTACAGAAACTTTTAGAGCACCTTCCATAAGCTCTATTAAAAAATCATGGGAGAAGCCAGTTTCTCTCCAATGTGGTTCATCAAATCTCAGAAAAGGATAAGCATTTTAGACAGGGTAAAGTCACCTTAGAATACAACAGTTCCTAAACTTAGTATGGTACAAAGAGCAAATTATTAATATTGTAACTAAAATCTGTCATCATCCTATATATGTGCTCCTTTTTCTGAACCTCAAAAACAGGCTTTCGCTACAATGCATTTCAATGGGACCATGTTCCAGAGTTCTGTAATAGCTGCCAAAATATGTAGTCCATGTTGTGCCTAGCCAAAAAAGAGAAGATCCCTTAGGGACCCACCTGCCCAGCCCCTCATATGCACAGTTGGGGTCAGGGTGCTCACCCAGCCCATATATATGTTTTTAATTAATTTTCTGTACCCAGGAGCCATGTCCCTGTTATTTCTAATGGCTGCCGTAATATATTGTTTAGGTTGTAGCCAACCAATCAGGATTAACTAGTCCCCTTTAAAGCAGCCAATCATAGCATACTCGCACTCCAGCTGTCAATATACCTATAAATTTTGAACATTAATTTCACAAAATCTGCCAAACAGATTTACATCGAATCACAAAACGCATGCTTTCTGAGTTGAAAAAAATCTAGCTTTCTGCCAAATCTGGTCTAATTCTTTTCAGTCATTGTTTCTGTATAGTCTAATTTTTCCTATAGAAATTGCATGGGGGGAAGTGTTTTTGGACCCCATTTTTCTTGCCCATATTTGGCAGATCACTTTCTAGGAATGAGCTGATGTGGATGAAACTTTTTAGAAAGTTTTCTGAAGATTCATCAAATGGCACCAGAGTTATTAGCGAAATGATATATATCTCAACAATGTTCTTTCAGCTTACAGTAAAAAAACTCATATATATATATATTCACTGAAAAAACCATAGGTTTTAGGGACAGTTATAGTTAGTTGGACATTTCACTCGTACAAAACCATAGAAATTCCCCCGTTATAGTTAGTTCAGCTAACTATAACTCGCGCCCCCGCAATGCACTGCTGATGACGTCACATATTACATCACTCATGACATGGTCAGTGACATCACTGATGACATCTCAAATGACACCACTGATGACATCACTGATGACATCATCCAGTGACTGTGTGTTTCTGTAAAGTTTAAATATGTTTAATATATATAGGGAAAGGCGTATTGAAGAATGAGTGGGTGTATAAGTGTCTGAATGGATGATTTAGTACGTGAGTGACTGACTCTACAAGTGAGTGATTAAATGTATCTTACTGAATGCATGGGTTAGTGACTAAACTGTGTGAATGTCTGTATCCATCTGTCTGTTGGTTTGTAAGCGGCTGCATGGCTTTCTGAATAGCTACATGAGTGTCTACATGGGTTATTGATTGATTGTCTGAGTATCTGTATGGGTGCCTGAGTGTTTGTGTGGGTGGGGTGTGTGTGACTCTGTGCATAGATGTGTGAGTTGGTGATTCACTGGGTGCATGGTTTCAAGAGTGCATCTGTGATGGACTGTATGGGTGGGTGAGTGTGTGTATGGGTGTGTTAGTGATTGAATGTATATCTCAGTGGTACATGTGTGAGTAAGTACATATGTGAAAGGCAGTATATATGTGTGTTGGAGTATATAAATGGCTATAAGTGAGAGTGTGTGATTGTGAGAGTGGCTGTATGGATGAGTGTGTACTTGTATCAGTGATTGTATAAGAGTGTAAGAATGTGCTAGTATTTGTATGAGTAAGTGAGCTGGTGTGTGTATAACTGTATAGGTGAGTAAATGGGTGTGTGATTAATTTTTTTGCATGACTGACTAGGTGTGTGAGTACCTCTATGGATGAGTGGCGGTGTGTGAGTGTTTATATAGGTGTATGAGTGCATATGATAGTCCTGTACTGAGTGACTAAGTATGAGTGACTGTACGGGTGAGTGAGTGGATGTGTGTGTAGACCTAAGAATCAGTGAGTGGGTATGTAGTTTTTGGTGTTGGAGTGTCTATGGTTTTGAGAATGGCAGTCTGTAATTTAGAGTGGGTGTATCAAAAGTTATATTAGGGTGTGAGAAGATGCATGAAATTATCACATGGATGATGTCATCAGTGATGTCATTTGAGATGTCATCAGTGATGTCATCAGTGATGTCACTGACCATGTCATGAGTGATGTAATATGTGACGTCATCAGCAGTGCATTGCGGGCGCGAAGTTATAGTTAGCTGAACTAACTATAACGGGGGAATTTCTATGGTTTTGTACGAGTGAAATGTCCAACTAACTATAACTGTCCCTAAAACCTATGGTTTTTTCAGTGAATTTCAAAGGTTTTTTAAATGCTAATTTCTAACTATAACGTGTCTGAAACCTATGGTTTTTTCAGTGAATTTCAAAGGTTTTTTAAATGCTAGTTTCTAACTATGCCTACAGAGGTAGGACATGTGAAGAAAGAAGAAAAAACGCACAGAAAGAAGCAAAAGATGTGCAGAAAGAACCAACAGAGGAGCAGAAAGAGGCCTTGTTGCAAAATCATCCTGTGCCCACAACTTTTTCAGACGGGTACTGGTGGTAACTGACTCTGACTAACAAGAGCCAGTGCTATGCTAAAAGACACTTAGAATACAGTGAAAACACCTACATACACTAGGGAACACTATGCGTTGGGGTACCCCTGTGATTAGCATGACCTCCTCTGCAAGTCCCTAGTACATAATAGGGCAGGGGGATTAAAACTACCTCTTAAAACGCGCTACAGGGCGCGTTTGCACAGTGGTGAAGGGAGGGGGGGGGCCTGAGGTGACATGTGTGCAAACGCACCCCGTGGCGCGTTTTAAGTTGCGGGATTAAGTCCAGTTGAATTCTGAGGGTCCCTGGGGCCCAACTAGCCCCCCACGTACCTACAGTTAGGACCACAGAGCTGAGTTGCAGAGAGGCGTTCCGAGGCCACGCACCTTTTTCACCTCTCTGCAATGCAACTCTGTTGTGCTTACTGAAGGTACCTGGTGGGCTAGTTGGCCCCAGGGTCCCTCAGGATTCAAAGGGAATTAATTCCCCAACTTAAAACGCACCACAGGGCGTGTTTGCGCACATGTCACCTGAGGCCCCGCCCCTCCCTTCACCACTGTGCAAACGCGCCCCGTGGTGCGTTTTAAGTTGGGGGATTAGGTCACCTTGAATCCTGAGGGTCCCTGGGGCCCAACTAGCCCACTAGGTACTTCCAGTAAGCACCACAGGCCTGCGTTGCAACGCCTGTAACAAATTGTGCAGTTGTGTTTAGGTAGTGAAGAGGGTCGTGCTGGGGGTAGTGTTTTAGGGTTTAGGGTAGTGCAGTGGTGTTTGTGTAGTGTAGGGGGTCATGCTGGGGGTAGATTTAGGGTTTAGGGTAGTGCAGTGGTGTTTGGGTAGTGTAGGGAGTCGTGCTGGGGGAGTGTTTTAGGGTTTAGGGTAGTGCAGTGGTGTTTGGGTAGTGTAGGGGGTCATGCTGGGGGTAGTGTTTTAGGGTTTAGGGTAGTGCAGTGGTGTTTGGGTAGTGTAGGGGGTCGTGCTGGGGGTAGTGATTTAGGGTAGTGCAGTGGTGTTTGGGTAGTGTAGGGGGTACTGCTGGGGGTAGTGTTTTAGGGTTTAGGTTAGTGCAGTGGTGTTTGGGTAGTGTAGGGGTACTGCTGGGGGTAGTGTTTTAGGGTTTAGGGTAGTGCAGTGGTGTTTGTGTAGTGTAGGGGGTAGTGTTTTAGGGTTTAGGGTAGTGCAGTGGTGTTTGTGTAGTGTAGGAGGTCGTGTTTTAGGGTTTAGGGTAGTGCAGTGGTCTTTGGGTAGTGTAGGGAGTCATGCAGGGATAGTGTTTTAGGGTTTAGGGTAGTGTAGGGGGTCATGCGGGGGTAGTGTTTTAGGGATTAGGGTAGTGCATTGGTGTTTGGGTAGTGTAGGGGGTCATGTGGGGGTAGTGTTTTAGGGTTTAGGGCAGTGCAGTGGTGTTTGGGTAGTGTAGGGGGTCGTGCTGGGGGAAGTGTTTTAGGGTTTAGGGCAGTGCAGTGGTGTTCGGGTAGTGTAGGGGGTCGTGCTGGGGGAGTGTTTTAGGGTTTAGGGCAGTGCAGTGGTGTTCGGGTAGTGTAGGGGGTTGTGCTGGGGGAGTGTTTGAGGGTTTAGGGCAGTGCAGTCGTGTTCGGGTAGTATGGGGGTTGTGCTGGGGGTAGTATTTTAGGGTTTAGGGTAGTGCAGTGGTGTTCGGGTAGTGTAGGGGGTCGTGCTGGGGGTAGTGTTCTAGGGTTTAGGGCAGTACATTGGTGTTTGGGCAGTGTAGGGGGTAATGCTGGGGGTGGTGTTTTAGGGTTTAGGGCAATGCAGTGGTGTTCGGGCAGTGTAGGGGGTCGTGCTGGGGGTGGTGTTTCAGGGTTTAGGGCAGTGCAGTGGTGTTCGGGCAGTGTAGGGGGTGGTGTTTCAGGGTTTAGGGCAGTGCAGTGGTGTTCGGGCAGTGTAGGGGGTCGTGCAGGGGTGGTGTTTCAGGGTTTAGGGCAGTGGTGTTCGGGCAGTGTAGGGGGTTGTGCTGGGGGTGGTGTTTCAGGGTTTGGGGCAGTGCAGTGGTGTTCGGGCAGTGTAGGGGGCGGTGCAGGGGGTGGTGTTTCAGGGTTTAGGGCAGTGCAGTGGTGTTCGGGCAGTGTAGGGGGTGCTGCAGCGGGTGGTGTTTCAGGGTTTAGGGCAGTGCAGTGATGTTCGGGCAGTGTAGGGGGTCATGCAGGGGGTGGTGTTTCAGGGTTTAGGGCAGTGCAGTGGTGTTCGGGCAGTGTAGGGGGTCGTGCTGGGGCTGGTGTTTCAGGGTTTAGGGCAGTGCAGTGGTGTTCGGGCAGTGTAGGGGTCGTGCTGGGGCTGGTGTTTCAGGGTTTAGGGCAGTGCAGTGGTGTTCGGGCAGTGTAGGGGGTTGTGCTGTGGCTGGTGTTTCAGGGTTTAGGGCAGTGCAGTGGTGTTCGGGCAGTGTAGGTGGTCGTGCTGGGGCTGGTGTTTCAGGGTTTAGGGCAGTGCAGTGGTGTTCGGGCAGTGTAGGGGGTCATGCTGGGGCTGGTGTTTCAGGGTTTAGGGCAGTGCAGTGGTGTTTGGGCAGTGTAGGGGGTCTTGCTGGGGCTGATGTTTCAGAGTCTAGGGCAGTGCAGTGGTGTTCGGGCAGTGTAGGGGGTCTTGCTGGGGCTGGTGTTTCAGGGTTTAGGGCAGTGCAGTGGTGTTCGGGCAGTGTAGGGGGTCGTGCTGGGGGTGGTGTTTCAGGGTTTAGGGCAGTGCAGTGGTGTTTGGGCAGTGTAGGGGGTCATGCTGGGGCTAGTGTTTCAGGATTTAGGGCAGAGCAATGGTGTTCAGGCAGTGTAGGGGGTTTTGCTGGAGGTGGTGTTTCAGGGTTTAGGGCAGTGCAGTGGTGTTCATGCAGTGTAGGGGTTGGTGTTTCAGGGTTTGGGGCAGTGGTGTTCAGGCAGTGTAGGGGGTCTTGCTGGGGTTGATGTTTCAGGGTTTAGGGCAGTGCAGTGGTGTTCGGGCAGTGTAGGGGGTCATGCTGGGGGTGGTGTTTCAGGGTTTAGGGCAGTGCAGTGGTGTTCCGGCAGTGTAGGAGGTCGTGCAGGGGGTGGTGTTTCAAGGTTTAGGGCAGTGGTTTTCGGGCAGTGTAGGCGGTCGTGCTGGGGCTGGTGTTTCAGGGTTTAGGGCAGTGCAGTGGTGTTCGGGCAGTGTACGGGGTTGTGCTGGGGCTGGTGTTTCAGGATTTAGGGCAGTGCAGTGGTGTTCGGGCAGTGTAGGGGGTCGTGCTGGGGCTGGTGTTTCATGGTTTAGGGCAGTGCAGTGGTGTTTGGGCAGTGTAGGGGGTCGTGCTGGGGGTGGTTTTTCAGGGTTTAGGGCAGTGCAGTGGTGTTCGGGCAGTGTAGGGGGTCATGCTGGGGGTGGTGTTTCAGGGTTTAGGGCAGTGCAGTGGTGTACGGGCAGTGTAGGGGGTCTTGCTGGGGGTGGTGTTTCAGGGTTTAGGGCAGTGCTGTTTGGGCAGTGTAGGGGGTCTTGCTGGGGGTAGTGTTTCGGGGTTTAGGGCAGTGCAGTGGTGTTCGTGCAGTGTAGGGGGTCTTGCTGGGGGTGGTGTTTCAGGGTTTAGGGCAGTGGTGTTCGGGCAGTGTAGGGGGTCTTGCTGGGGGTGGTGTTTCAGGGTTTAGGGCAGTGCAGTGGTGTTTGGGCAGTGTAGGGGTTTTGCTGGGGGTAGTGTTTCAGGGTTTAGGGCAGTGCAGTGGTGTTCGTGCAGTGTAGGGGGTCGTGCTGGGGATGGTGTTTCAGGGTTTTGGGCAGTGCAGTTGTGTTCGGGCAGTGTAGGGGCTCGTGCAGGGGGTGGTGTTTCAGGGTTTAGGGCAGTGCAGTGGTGTTCGGGCAGTGTAGGGGGTCGTGCTGGGGGTGGTGTTTCAGGGTTTAGGGCAGTGGTGTTCGGGCAGTGTAGGGGGTCTTGCTGGGGGTGATGTTTCAGGGTTTAGGGGCAGTGCAGTGGTGTTCGGGCAGTGTAGGAGGTCTTGCTGGGGGTAGTGTTTCAGGGTTTAGGGCAGTGCAGTGGTGTTCGGGCAGTGTAGGGGTCATGCTGGGGGTGGTGTTTCAGGGTTTAGGGCAGTGCAGTAGTGTTCGGGCAGTGTAGGGGGTCGTGAAGGGGGTGGTGTTTCAGGGTTTAGGGCAGTGCAGTGGTGTTTGGGCAGTGTAGGGGTCATGAAGGGGGTGGTGTTTTAGGGTTTAGGGCAGTGCAGTGGTGTTCGGGCAGTGTAGGGGGTCGTGAAGGGGGTGGTGTTTCAGGGTTTAGGGCAGTGCAGTGGTGTTTGTGTAGTGTAGGGGGTTGTGCTGGGGGCAGTGTTTTAGGGTTTAGGGTAGTGCAGTGGTGCTTGTGTAGTGTAGGGGGTCGTGCTGGGGGTAGTGTTTTAGGGTTTAGGGTAGTGCAGTGGTGTTTAGGTAGTGTAGGGGGTCGTGCTGGGGGTAGTGTTTTAGGATTTATGTTAGTGCAGTGGTGTTGGGGTAGTGTTTTAGGGTTTAGGGTAGTGCAGTGGTGTTTGTGTAGTGTAGGGGGTCATGCTGGGGGTAGTGTTTTAGGGTTTAGGATAGTGCAGTGGTGCTTGTGTAGTGTAGGGGTCGTGCTGGGGTAGTGTTTTAGGGTTTAGGGTAGTGCAGTGGTGTTTTTGTAGTGTAGGGGGTCATGTTTTAAGATGCAACGCTCCAATACCTGACCAGTCTGCACTACATAAAACTGCAAAAAAACTAAAAATAAAAAGTGTTTTGCACACTTTTGTCATTGGGCTATATGTGTGCTACATCTGGGTAATATTTGTGCTACATTTGGGCTCTTTTTTCACTGGTGGCCATCTTGGAAGACTTCTTTGTTATGAAGTTTCCTAATTTCCTCATTTACTGCAGTCTCCTCAGTAGGAAATGCTTTCAGTTTTTTACTTTGATTCCATCAAGAAGGCATTCAGATGTGTCACACATTTGCCATAAATTCAGAATGTTATTACTCTAGTTGTTCATAAGATCACTGTAGTAAAGCTACTGCTCACAAAGGAGTTAACTGGAAGTCTACTGCTGGTATTGAAAGTGATTGTTTCAGTCTGCATGTTAGAATTTTCTAATGAAATAGAAGAGGATTTGAGATCTCACTTAAAACATGCACTAAATTTTCTTTTTGCAGCACTAACCATAATTTCTATGGCAAAATGAACCCCCTCATTTTGTTCCTTTTTAAATTAAATGTTTTAAGTGTTACCAGTTTATTCCAATCAAGATGGCTTCAGGTGTGCCATACTTTTGTCATAAGTAAGACTGTTAGCGCTCTAGTTGTTCTTTAGAACACTCTGGGAAGCTGCAGTAGAACACAAAGGCATCAACTGACAGGCTGCTCCTGTTGAAATATAACAGGAAGATATTTGAGATCACACTTGAAACATGTCCTAATTTTTCTTTCTACAGCACTAACCATAATTTCTATGACAAAATGAACCCCATCATTTTGCTCCTTTTTAAATTAAATGTTTTAAGTGTTACCAGTTTATTCCAATCAAGATGGCTTCAGGTGTGCCATACTTTTGTCATAAGTAAGACTGTTAGCGCTCTAGTTGTTCTTTAGAACACTCTGGGAAGCTGCAGTAGAACACAAAGGCATCAACTGACAGGCTGCTCCTGTTGAAATATAACAGGAAGATATTTGAGATCACACTTGAAACATGTCCTAATTTTTCTTTCCAGAGCACTAACCATAATTTCTATGGCAAAATGAACCCCCTCATTTTGTTCCTTTTTAAATTAAATGTTTTAAGTGTTACCACTTTATTCCAATCAAGATGGCTTCAGGTGTGCCATACTTTTGTCATAAGTAAGACTTTTAGCGCTCTAGTTGTTCTTTAGAACACTCTGGGAAGCTGCAGTAGAACACAAAGGAATCAACTGACAGTCTCTGCCCTTGTTGGATGTACATGTTTTACTGAGAATGTCAGACTTCATTCTCACATGACTGAGAAAGATAATGTGAATTTACAGAAAATATGCTCTCATTTTAGCTTCTGGGGCACCTTCCAAAACTGTATGGGACAAGCATGTGAAAATAGTTTTCTCTCAAACATGATTCATGATATCCCAGCAGAAGGTTTTTCACAGGGTAAAATCACCTTAGAACATACCACAATTCCTGAAATTAGTATGGTACCATCAACAAATGAATTCTAATGTAACTAAAGTCTGTTATCACCCTTTACAGTTCTCCTTTTGGTAACCCTCAAAATCTTCGATTCACTACAATGCATTTCAATGGGGTACTATCATTTATATTGGTCCCAAGATGGCTGCCAGCAATTCCAGGATGAAGTGCTGACAGCCAATCAGATCTCACGATGACATGTGTGGTTAGGCTCCGCCCAGATATATATGTGTTTTTACTTTTGATTTTCTCAGCAACTACTGAACGGATTTACACCATTTAACAAAAAGGGTTCTTTCTGAACCAAGAACTACCTCTTTGCCAAATTTGGTGTAATTCCGTTCAGCAGTTCGGGCTGTAGCCGTGTCTAAAGTTTCCTATGGGAAAATGAATGGGAAAACACGTTTTGGGACCCCCTTTTTCTCGGCCCCGCTGACGAATCACCTTGAGACTTTCAGGGTAGGAGCGGACCGGAGCGGGCCATAAAGTTTGAAAATTTCGCGAAGATTCGTCAACCGACGCAAGAGTTATTTCAAATAGAATGTCGCTGATTTCCTATGGAAAATAGGTCCTAACTATAACTATCTACTGGCGACTGCCAGTAGATAATATATATATACATATATTATCTACTGGCGGTCGCCAGTAGATAGTTATAGTTACAACCTATTATCCATAGGAAATCCGCGACATTCTATTTGCAATAACGTTGGCGTCGGTTGACGAATCTTCGCGAAAGCTTCCAACTTGTTGGGGCGCTCCGGTCCGCTCCTACCCTGAAAGTCTCGGGGTGATACGTCAAGCGGGGGCCGAGAAAAGGGGGTCCCAAAACGCGTTTTCCCATTCATTTTTCCATAGGAACCTTTAGTCGCAGCTACAGCCCGAACTGCTGAACGGAATTACCCCAAATTTGGCAAAGAGGTAGCCCTTGGTTCAGACTGGTGCCTTTTGCTAAAATGGTGTAAATCCGTTCAGTAGTTCCTGAGAAATTCACAATTAAAATCACATATATATCTATGGGCGCGTCGGATCCGCGTACCCTCCCGATCACGAGCTGCATGCTAATTGGCTGTCAACACTCCAAATCAAGAAGTGTTGGCAGTTATTTTGTCCCTCGGTAGAACCGAGGGACAGAAACAAGTGCGCAAAGCGCAAAAGGGGGCAGGGTAGAAACACCCTGACCCCTAGGTCTGCTCAGGGGTCCCACAAGGACCCCTGGGCAGAAAAAGATTTATTTATTTTTAAATCGGCGGGATGCGCTTAGGGTGCGCGTATCCCGCCGAGAAAAAAAAAAGAAACAAGTGCGCAAAATGCACAAAGGGGGCAGGGTAGAAACACCCTAACCCCTAGGCCTGCTCAGGGGTCCCACAAGGACCCCTGGGCAAAAGCATTTTTTTTTTTAAATCGGCAGGATGCACTCAGGGTGCGCGAATCCTGCCCAAAAAAAATCGAAGCGCGGTCTCCGCGCTTCGATAGCACTGGCCCCCGGGTGGCCCAAGTCCCGGGGGCATGGTGGGGGGATAATTTAATGTGTGGGGGCCTCAAAGGGCTCCCAAGCCCCGGGGACCGCCACCCCCGGGGCTTTTTTAAAATGGTGCGGGAGGGCTCTGAGCCCTCCCGCAGCCCCGGGGACCACCACCTCCCGGGGCTTTTTAAATTAAAAATTAAACCAGTGTGGGGGGCTCCAGCCCCCCACACGCCCCGGGACCGCCACCTCCCCGGGGCACTAAACATTTTAATATGGGGGTCCGTTACGGACCCCAGAGCCCCGGGACCATCACCTCCCCGGGGCTGTGTACTGAATGGGAGGGGGCCGCGCGGCCCCCTCCTGGAGCCCTTGATGGCCCTGGGGACCACCACCCCCAGGGCCGGCTCCTGCAGTGTCCCGGGGTGCCTACCCCGGGACACTGTAGTTTGCTATGGCAGGACGGGAGCCTCGCGGCTCCCGTCCTGCCATAGCAAACTGCTTTGGATATTGGAAGAGAGAGCAGGAAACCTGCTCTCTCTTCCAATATCCAAAGCGATTGCTTTCCACATGGTGAGCAGCATGTCAGCTGCTCCCCATGTGGAACAGCAATGCCGGCTCCCAAGGGACGTGGGGAGCCGGGCGGGACTGTGGGGGATTGGGGACCCCCACAGTCCCCAACGGAGAGGGCCAGCCCCGGGGGATGGGGTCCCCGGGGCAAGTAGTGGCCCGGGAGGGGGGCCACGCGGCCCCCTCTCCAAAAAAAGAAAAAAAAATGGAAAGGCCGGCCCCGGGGATGGGGTCCCCGGGGCCTTAAAATGGCCAGAGGAGGGGGGCCACGCTGCCCCCTCAAAATAATAAATATAGAGGCCATGCCCCGGGGATGGGGTCCCGGGGCCAATACAGGCCCAGGGAAGGGGGCCACGCGGCCCCCTTCCCGTTTTTTTTTTTGTAATTTTAAAAAAGGGGTAAGGCCCTGGGGATGGGGTCCCCAGGGCCCAAAAAGAGAAAAAAGGAAGGGGGCTACACAGCCCCCTTCAGGGGACAAAAAACAAAAAAAAACAAAACGATCGGGCCCGCAGGCCCCGCCCCTTCCTTCACCACTCTGCAAACGCGCCCCTGGCGCGTTTGCAGAGGGGGAACAAATTCCCCTTGAATACTGGGGGTCCCTGGGGCCAACCAGCCCACCAGGAACCTCCAATATGCGCCAGGGGCTGCGTTGCAGAGACTGTAGAGAGGCCACACCCCTTTTACACCTCTCTGCAACGCAGCTCTGTGGCGCTTTTGGAGGTATATGGTGGGCTAGTTGGACTCCGGGGACCCTCAGGATTCAAGGGGACTTAATCCCCCAACTTAAAACGCGCCACGGGCGCGTTTGCACAGTGGTGAAGGGAGGGGCGGGGCTTCAGGTGACATGTGTGCAAACAGGCCCCGTGGCGCGTTTTAAGATGGGGAATTAAATCCTCTTCAATCCTGAGGGTCCCTGAGGGCCAACTAGCCCAACAGGTACGTCCAGAAAGCGTCACAGAGCTGCGTTGCAGAGAGGTGTAAAAAGGGGTGTGGCCTCTCTACACGTCTCTGCAACGCAGCCCCTGGCGCATATTGGAGGTTCCTGGTGGGCTAGTTGGCCCCTAGGGACCCTCAGGATTCAAGGGGACTTAATCCCCCAACTTAAAACGCGCAACGGGGCGCGTTTGCACAGATGTCACCTCAGGCCCCGCCCCTCCCTTCACCATTGTGCAAATATTCCTCTAAAATCAGCCGAAATACGAATTCCGATTTACTCACCTGTTATCAGGAGAGACCTCAGTGCTGTATCTTTCAGCCCAGTACTGGTCCTGAAAAGTAATTCTAACCATACTTACCAGTAACTTGAATTTCCTTCCATAGGCTAACATTGACTGGTTTCACTTGGAAATTCTTCTAAGTGTGGAGTTTTGGAACTTTAAAATATTCCTCTAAAATCAGCCGAAATACGAATTCCGATTTACTCACCTGTTATCAGGAGAGACCTCAGTGCTGCATCTTTCAGCCCAGTACTGGTCCTGAAAAGTAATTTTAACCGTACTTACCGGTAACTTGAATTTCCTTCATAGGCTAACATTGACTGGTTTCACTTGGAAATTCTTCTAAGTGTGGAGTTTTGGAACTTTAAAATATTCCTCTAAAATCAGCCGAAATACGAATTCCGATTTACTCACCTGTTATCAGGAGAGACCTCAGTGCTGCATCTTTCAGCCCAGTACTGATCCTCAAAAGTAATTTTAATCGTACTTACCAGTAACTTGAATTTCCTTCCATAGGATATCATTGCCTGCTTTTTGCTGAAAAAGTTTCTAAGTGTTGATTTTTGAAACATACAAATATTCCTGTAAAATCAGCCGAAATACGAATTCCGATTTACTCACCTGTTATAAGGAGAGACCTCAGTGCTGTATCTTTCAGCCCAGTACTGGTCCTGAAAAGTAATTTTAACCGTACTTACCAGTAACTTGAATTTCCTTCCATAGGCTAACATTGACTGGTTTCACTTGGAAATTCTTCTAAGTGTGGAGTTTTGGAATTTTAAAATATTCCTCTAAAATCAGCCGAAATACGAATTCCGATTTACTCACCTGTTATCAGGAGAGACCTCAGTGCTGCATCTTTCAGCCCAGTACTGATCCTGAAAAGTAATTTTAACCGTACTTACCGGTAACTTGAATTTCCTTCATAGGCTAACATTGACTGGTTTCACTTGGAAATTCTTCTAAGTGTGGAGTTTTGGAACTTTAAAATATTCCTCTAAAATTAGCCGAAATACGAATTCCGATTTACTCACCTGTTATCAGGAGAGACCTCAGTGCTGCATCTTTCAGCCCAGTACTGATCCTCAAAAGTAATTTTAACCGTACTTACCAGTAACTTGAATTTCCTTCCATAGGATATCATTGCCTGCTTTTTGCTGAAAAAGTTTCTAAGTGTTGATTTTTGAAACATACAAATATTCCTCTAAAATCAGCCGAAATCCGAATTCTGATTTACTCACCTGTTATCAGGAGAGACCTCAGTGCTGCATCTTTCAGCCCAGTACTGCTCCTGAAAAGTAATTTTAACCGTACTTACCAGTAACTTGAATTTCCTTCCATAGGATATCATTGCCTGCTTTTTGCTGAAAAAGTTTCTAAGTGTTGATTTTTGAAACATACAAATATTCCTGTAAAATCAGCCGAAATACGAATTCCGATTTACTCACCTGTTATAAGGAGAGACCTCAGTGCTGTATCTTTCAGCCCAGTACTGGTCCTGAAAAGTAATTTTAACCGTACTTACCAGTAACTTGAATTTCCTTCCATAGGCTAACATTGACTGGTTTCACTTGGAAATTCTTCTAAGTGTGGAGTTTTGGAATTTTAAAATATTCCTCTAAAATCAGCCGAAATACGAATTCCGATTTACTCACCTGTTATCAGGAGAGACCTCAGTGCTGCATCTTTCAGCCCAGTACTGATCCTGAAAAGTAATTTTAACCGTACTTACCGGTAACTTGAATTTCCTTCATAGGCTAACATTGACTGGTTTCACTTGGAAATTCTTCTAAGTGTGGAGTTTTGGAACTTTAAAATATTCCTCTAAAATTAGCCGAAATACGAATTCCGATTTACTCACCTGTTATCAGGAGAGACCTCAGTGCTGCATCTTTCAGCCCAGTACTGATCCTCAAAAGTAATTTTAACCGTACTTACCAGTAACTTGAATTTCCTTCCATAGGATATCATTGCCTGCTTTTTGCTGAAAAAGTTTCTAAGTGTTGATTTTTGAAACATACAAATATTCCTCTAAAATCAGCCGAAATCCGAATTCTGATTTACTCACCTGTTATCAGGAGAGACCTCAGTGCTGCATCTTTCAGCCCAGTACTGCTCCTGAAAAGTAATTTTAACCGTACTTACCAGTAACTTGAATTTCCTTCCATAGGATATCATTGCCTGCTTTTTGCTGAAAAAGTTTCTAAGTGTTGATTTTTGAAACATACAAATATTCCTGTAAAATCAGCCGAAATACGAATTCCGATTTACTCACCTGTTATAAGGAGAGACCTCAGTGCTGTATCTTTCAGCCCAGTACTGGTCCTGAAAAGTAATTTTAACCGTACTTACCAGTAACTTGAATTTCCTTCCATAGGCTAACATTGACTGGTTTCACTTGGAAATTCTTCTAAGTGTGGAGTTTTGGAATTTTAAAATATTCCTCTAAAATCAGCCGAAATACGAATTCCGATTTACTCACCTGTTATCAGGAGAGACCTCAGTGCTGCATCTTTCAGCCCAGTACTGATCCTGAAAAGTAATTTTAACCGTACTTACCGGTAACTTGAATTTCCTTCATAGGCTAACATTGACTGGTTTCACTTGGAAATTCTTTTAAGTGTGGAGTTTTGGAACTTTAAAATATTCCTCTAAAATTAGCCGAAATACGAATTCCGATTTACTCACCTGTTATCAGGAGAGACCTCAGTGCTGCATCTTTCAGCCCAGTACTGATCCTCAAAAGTAATTTTAACCGTACTTACCAGTAACTTGAATTTCCTTCCATAGGATATCATTGCCTGCTTTTTGCTGAAAAAGTTTCTAAGTGTTGATTTTTGAAACATACAAATATTCCTCTAAAATCAGCCGAAATCCGAATTCTGATTTACTCACCTGTTATCAGGAGAGACCTCAGTGCTGCATCTTTCAGCCCAGTACTGCTCCTGAAAAGTAATTTTAACCGTACTTACCAGTAACTTGAATTTCCTTCCATAGGATATCATTGCCTGCTTTTTGCTGAAAAAGTTTCTAAGTGTTGATTTTTGAAACATACAAATATTCCTGTAAAATCAGCCGAAATACGAATTCCGATTTACTCACCTGTTATAAGGAGAGACCTCAGTGCTGTATCTTTCAGCCCAGTACTGGTCCTGAAAAGTAATTTTAACCGTACTTACCAGTAACTTGAATTTCCTTCCATAGGCTAACATTGACTGGTTTCACTTGGAAATTCTTCTAAGTGTGGAGTTTTGGAATTTTAAAATATTCCTCTAAAATCAGCCGAAATACGAATTCCGATTTACTCACCTGTTATCAGGAGAGACCTCAGTGCTGCATCTTTCAGCCCAGTACTGATCCTGAAAAGTAATTTTAACCGTACTTACCGGTAACTTGAATTTCCTTCATAGGCTAACATTGACTGGTTTCACTTGGAAATTCTTTTAAGTGTGGAGTTTTGGAACTTTAAAATATTCCTCTAAAATTAGCCGAAATACGAATTCCGATTTACTCACCTGTTATCAGGAGAGACCTCAGTGCTGCATCTTTCAGCCCAGTACTGATCCTCAAAAGTAATTTTAACCGTACTTACCAGTAACTTGAATTTCCTTCCATAGGATATCATTGCCTGCTTTTTGCTGAAAAAGTTTCTAAGTGTTGATTTTTGAAACATACAAATATTCCTCTAAAATCAGCCGAAATCCGAATTCTGATTTACTCACCTGTTATCAGGAGAGACCTCAGTGCTGCATCTTTCAGCCCAGTACTGCTCCTGAAAAGTAATTTTAACCGTACTTACCAGTAACTTGAATTTCCTTCCATAGGCTAACATTGACTGGTTTCACTTGGAAATTCTTCTAAGTGTGGAGTTTTGGAACTTTAAAATATTCCTCTAAAATCAGCCGAAATACGAATTCCGATTTACTCACCTGTTATCAGGAGAGACCTCCGTGCTGCATCTTTCAGCCCAGTACTGATCCTCAAAAGTAATTTTAACCGTACTTACCGGTAACTTGAATTTCCTTCATAGGCTAAGATTGACTGGTTTTCAGCAAAAAAGTTTCAAAGTGTTGATTTTCACAAACTACAAATATTCCTTAAAAATCGCCTGTATGACTTAAACGCATTTTTTCAACTGTTTACAGGAGATGCACCAGTGCTGGATCCAGGATCCAACACTGAGTAAGAAAAAGTAACAATAACAGTTTTTACCTGCTAAGTGAATTTCCTTCCATAGGATAACATTGGTGATTCTATGAGAAAAAGTTTCTGTCAACTTTTAAAATACAATAATATTCCTTAAAAATCACGACTGTAACCAAAACGCTTTTACTCAACTGTTTACAGGAGATGTACCAGGACTGAATCTAGGATCCAGTCCTGTGGTTACAAAAGTAATTCATAAAGTAACTAATTGCATTTAACTAGAAATTCACATTGAGCTGAATGTTGCATTGTGTTTGAAAATGTGTTGCCCATTGCAACAACTGTAACTACTGTACTTAAAAGTCTATTGCCTATCTGCAAAGTATTTAAACTAAAGTAATTCATTCTGAGAAAGTATTTTTTGTAATGTAATGTATAAAGTAATTACAATGTAATTTAAAAAATAAAATATGTAAAAAAAATTGTTTCTAAAAATGTAGTAAATCAGTATGAAAAAAATTAATATAACAATTAATACATTTAAAAATTGTCATTTACAAAACCTTTGAAATTCACTGAAAAAACCGTAGGTTTCAGGCACGTTATAGTTAGAAATTAGCATTTAAAAAACCTTTGAAATTCACTGAAAAAACCATAGGTTTCAGACACGTTATAGTTACAAATTAGCATTTAAAAAACCTTTGAAATTCACTGAAAAAACCATAGGTTTCAGACACGTTATAGTTAGAAATTAGCATTTAAAAAACCTTTGAAATTCACTGAAAAAACCATAGGTTTTAGGGACAGTTATAGTTACTTGGACATTGCACTCGTACAAAACCCGTGAAATTCCCCGTTATAGTTAGTTCAGCTAACTATAACTCGCTCCCCGCAATGCACTGCTGATGACGTCACATATTACATCACTCATGACATGGTCAGTGACATCACTGATGACATCACTGATGACATCTCAAATGACATCACTGATGACATCATCCACGTGATAATCTGATGCACCTCCTCACACCCTAATATAACCTTTGATACACCCACTCTAAATTACAGACTGCCATTCGCAAAACCATAGACACTCCAACACCAATAACTACATACCCACTCACTGATTCTTAGGTCTACACACACACATCCACTCACTCACCCGTACAGTCACTCATACTTACGGTCACTCAGTACAGGACTATCATATGCACTCTTACTCCTATATAGACACTCAAACAACGCCACTCATCCATAGAGATACTCACACACCTAGTCAGTCATGCAAATAATTAAACACACTGCCATTTACTCACCTATACAGTTATACACACACCAGCTCACTTACTCATACAAATAGTAGCACATTGTTACGCTCTTATACAATCACTGATACAAGCACACACTCATCCATACAGCCACTATCACAATCACTCACTCTTGCTTATAGCTATTTATATACTCCAACACACATATATACTGCCTTTCACATATGTAGTTACTCACACATGTACCACTGGGACATACATTCACTCACTAACACACTCTTACACACACTTACCCACCCATACAGTCTATCACAGATGCACTCTTGAAACCATCCACCCAGTGAATCACCCACTCACACATCTATGCACAGAGTTGCACACACCCCTCCCACACAAACACTCAGGCACCCATACAGATACTCAGACAAGCATTCAATAACTCATATAGACACTCATGTAGCTATTCACAAACACATGCAGCCACTTACACAGCAACAGACAGACGGATACAGACATTCACCCAGTTTAGTCACTAACCCATGCATTCAGTAAGATACGTTAAATCACTCACTTATACAGTCAGTCACGCACCTACTAAATCATCCATACAGACACTTACACACCCACTCATTCTTCAATACGTCTTTTCCTATATATATTAAAAATATTTAAACTTTAGAGAAACACACAGTCACTGGATGATGTCATCAGTGATGTCATTTGAGATGTCATCAGTGATGTCATCAGTGATGTCACTGACCATGTCATGAGTGATGTAATATGTGACGTCATCAGCAGTGCATTGCGGGGCGCGAGTTATAGTTAGCTGAACTAACTATAACGGGGAATTTCACGGGTTTTGTACGAGTGCAATGTCCAAGTAACTATAACTGTCCCTAAAACCTATGGTTTTTTTCAGTGAATATATATATATACATATACATATACATATATATATCTATATATATATATATATATATATATCTATATATATATATATATATATATATTATCTACTGGCGGTCGCCAGTAGATAGTTATAGTTAGGACCTATTTTCCATAGGAAATCCGCAACATTCTATTTGCAATAACGTTGGCGCCGGTTGACGAATCTTCGCGAAAGCTTCCAACTTGTTGCAGCGCTCCGGTCCGCTCCTATCCTGAAAGTCTCGGGGTGATTCGTCAAGCGGGGGCCGAGAAAAAAGGGGGGTCCCAAAACGCGTTTTCCCCATTCATTTTTCCATAGGAACCTTTAGTCGCAGCTACAGCCCGAACTGCTGAACGGAATTACACCAAATTTGGCAAAGAGGTAGCCCTTGGTTCAGTGTCGTGCCTTTTGCTTAAATGGTGTAAATCCGTTCAGTAGTTCCTGAGAAAATCAAAAGTAAAGTCACATATATATCTATGGCCGAGTAGGGTCCGCGTACCCTCCCGATCACGAGCTGCATGCTAATTGGCTGTCAAGTGGCTGTCAACACTCCAAATCAGGAAGTGTTGGCAGCCATTTTATCCCTCGGTAGAACCGAGGGACAGAAACAAGTGCGCAAAGCGCAAAAAGGGGGCAGGGTAGAAACACCCTGACCCCCTAGGTCTGCTCAGGGGGTCCCACAAGGACCCCCTGGGCAGAAAAAAGCATTTTTTTTAAACGGCGGGATGCGCTTAGGGTGCGCGGATCCCGCCGATTAAAAAAAAAAACACAAGAAACAAGTGCGCAAAACGCACAAAGGGGGCAGGGTAGAAACACCCTGACCCCCTAGGTCTGCTCAGGGGGTCCCACAAGGACCCCCTGGGCAGAAAAAAGCATTTTTTTTAAAAAAAATCGGCGGGATGCGCTTAGGGTGCGCGGATCCCGCCGATAAAAATAAAAATCGAAGCGCGGTCTTCCGCGCTTCGATTGTATTTTGCCCCCGGGTGGCCCAAGTCCTGGGGGCATGCAGGGGTGGGTTTATGTTTTATATGGGGGGCCTCCAAGGCCCCCCAAGCCCCGGGGACCGCCACCCCCTGGGGCTTCTGTTTTTTATTTGAAATTACCTGTGTGGGGGGGCTCCAGCCCCCCCACATGCCCCGGGGACCGCCACCTCCCCGGGGCACTTAGAAAATAAATGTGGGGGTCCGTTACGGACCCCCAGAGCCCCGGGGACCACCACCTCCCTGGGGCTGTGCAATTGAAGGGAGGGGGCCGCGCGGCCCCTCCTGGAGCCCTTGATGGCCCTGGGGACCGCCACCCCCAGGGCCGGCTCCTGCAGTGTCCCGGGTGCCTACCCCGGGACACTGTAGTTTGCTATGGCAGGGCGGGAGCCTCGCGGCTCCCGTCCTGTCATAGCAAACTGCTTTGGATTTTGGAAGAGAGAGCAGGGAAACCTGCTCTCTCTTCCAAAATTCAAAGCAGATTGCTTTTCCACACGGGGAGCTGCATCTTAGCAGCTCCCCATGTGGAAAAGCAATGCCGGCTCCCGAGGGACGCGGGGAGCCGGCGGGACTGTGGGGGATTGGGTACCTCCCACAGTCCCCAACGGAGAGGGCCAGCCCCAGGGGATGGGGTCCTCGGGGCAAGTAGTGGCCCGGGTGGGGGGCCACGCGGCCCCCCTCCCCAAAAAAAACCTAAAAATAAAAAAGAAACGGAAAGGCCGGCCCCGGGGGATGGGGTCCCCGGGGACTTAAATGGCCTGAGGAGGGGGGCCAAGCAGCCCCCCTCCAAATATTTAAAATTTAAAAAAAAGAGGGCATGCCCCGGGGGATGGGGTCCCCTGGGCCAGTATAGGCCCAGGGAAGGGGGGGCCACCCGGCCCCCTTCCCGTTTTATTTTAATTTTTTTTTTAAATGAAAATCCTCATGCCCCGGGGGATGGGGTCCCCGGGGCCATAAGAGGCCAAGGGAAGGGGGGCCACGCAGCCCCCCTCCCATACAAAAAATAAATAAAAAAGACCGGCATCGTGCCGGAGGCCCCACCCCACCCTGTAGCAGTCTGCAAACGCGTCCCCTGGCGCGTTTGCAGATGGGGAACGAATTCCCCTTGAATACTGGGGGTCCTGAGAGCCAACTAGCCCACCAGGAACCTCCAGTATGCGCCAGGGGCTGCGTTGCAGAGAGGTGTACAGAGGCCACGCCCCTTTTACACCTCTCTGCAACGCAGCTCTGTGGCGCTTTTGGAGGTACATGGTGGGCTAGTTGGACTCCAGGGACCCTCAGGATTCAAGGGGACTTAATCCCCCAACTTAAAATGCGCCACGGGCGCATTTGCACAGTGGTGAAGGGAGGGGCGGGGCTTCAGGTGACATGTGTGCAAACAGGCCCTGTGGCGCATTTTAAGATGGGGAATTAAATCCTCTTCAATCCTGAGGGTCCCTGGGGGCCAACTAGCCCACCAGGTACCTCCAGTAAGCGCCACAGAGCAGTGTTGCAGAGTGTTGTAAAAAGGGGCGTGGCCTCTGTACACCTCTCTGCAACGCAGCCCCCTGGCGCATACAGGAGGTTCCTGGTGGGCTAGTTGGCCCCTAGGGACCCTCAGGATTGAGGAGGAATTAATTCTCCAACTTAAAACGCGCACAGGGCGTGTTTGCAGACATGTCACCTCAGGCCCCACCCCCTTCCTTCACCATTGTGCAAATATTCCTCTAAAATCAGCTGAACTACGAATTCCGATTTACTCACCTGTTATCAGGAGAGACCTCAGTGCTGCATCTTTGAGCCCAGTACTGATCCTGAAAAGTAATTTTAACCGTACTTACCAGTAACTTGAATTTCCTTCCATAGGATATCATTGCCTGCTTTTTGCTGAAAAAGTTTGTGTCAATTTTTGAAACTTACAAATATTCCTCTAAAATCAACCGAACTGCGAATTCCGATTTACTCACCTGTTATCAGGAGAGACCTCAGTGCTGCATCTTTGAGCCCAGTACTAATCCTGAAAAGTAACTTTAACCGTACTTACCAGTAACTTGAATTTCCTTCCATAGGATATCATTGCCTGCTTTTTGCTGAAAAAGTTTCTAAGTGTCGATTTTTAAAACATACAAATATTCCTCTAAAATCAGCAGAACTACGAATTCCGATTTACTCACCTGTTATCAGGAGAGACCTCAGTGCTGCATCTTTGAGCCCAGTACTGATCCTGAAAAGTAATTCTAACCGTACTTACCAATAACTTGAATTTCCTTCCATAGGAATCCATTGTCTGGTTTTCAGCAGAAAAGTTTCAAAGTGTCGATTTTCACAAACTACAAATATTCCTTAAAAATCACCTGTATGACTTAAACGTATTCTTTCAACTGTTTACAGGAGATCCAGGATCCACCACTGAGTAAGAAAAAGTAACGATAACACTACTTACCTGCTAAGTGAATTTCCTCCCATAGGATAACATTGGTGAGTCTATGTGAAAAAGTTTCTAAGTGTCAACTTTTAAAATACAATAATATTCCTTAAAAATCACTACTGTAACCAAAACGCTTTTACTCAACTGTTTACAGGAGATGTGCCAGGACTGAATCTAGGATCCAGTCCTGTGGTTAGAAAAGTAATCCATAAAGTAACTAATTGCATTTAAGTAGAAATTCACATTGAGCTCAATGTTGCATTGTGTTTGAAATTGTGTTGCCCATTGCAACAACTATAACTACTGTACTTAAAAGTCTATTGCCTATTTGCAAAGTATTTAAACTAAAGTAATTCATTCTGAGAAAGTATATTTTGTAATGTAATGTATAATGTAATTACAATGTAATTTAAAAGATAAAATATCTAAAAATAAATAGTTTAAAAAAATGTAGTAAATCAGTATCAAAAAAATAAATATAACAATTAATACATTTAAAAATTGTCATTTACAAAACCTTTGAAATTCACTGAAAAAAACCATAGGTTTCACACATGTTATAGTTAGGAATTAGCATTTAAAAAACCTTTGAAATTCACTGAAAAAACCATAGGTTTCAGGCACGTTATAGTTAGAAATTAGCATTTAAAAAACCTTACAAATTCACTGAAAAAACCATAGGTTTTAGGGACAGTTATAGTTAGTTGGACATTGCACTCGTGCAAAACCCGTGAAATTCCCCCGTTATAGTTAGTTCAGCTAACTATAACTCGCGCCCGCAATGCACTGCTGATGACGTCACATATTACATCACTCATAACATGGTCAGTGACATCACTGATGACATCACTGATGACATCTCAAATGACATCACTGATGACATCATCCAGTGACTGTGTGTTTCTGTAAAGTTTAAATATGTTTAATATATATAGGGAAAGGCGTATTGAAGAATGAGTGGGTGTATAAGTGTCTGAATGGATGATTTAGTATGTGCGTGACTGACTCTACAAGTGAGTGATTAAACGTATCTTACTGAATGCATGGGTTAGTGACTAAACTGTGTGAATGTCTGTATCCGTCTGTTTGTTGGTGTGTAAGTGGATGCATGGATTTGCGAATAGCTACATGAGTGTCTATATGGGTTATTGATTGGTTCTCTGAGTATCTGTATGGCTGCCTGAGTGTTTGTGTGGGTGGGGTGTGTGTGACTCTGTACATAGATGTGTGAGTGGGTGATTCACTGGTTGCATGATTTCAAGAGTGCATCTGTGATGGACTGCTTGGGTGGGTGAGTGTGTGTATGGGTGTGTTAGTGAGTGAATGTATATCTCAGTGGTACATGTGCGAGTAACTACATATGTAAAAGGCAGTATATATGTGTGTTAGAGTAATTAAATGGCTATAAGTGAGAGTGTGTGATTGTGAGAGTGGCTATATGGATGCGTGTGTGCTTGTATCAGTTATTGTATAAGAGCGTAAGAATGTGCTAGTATTTGTATGGGTAAGTGAGCTGGTGTGTGTATAACTGTATAGGTGAGTAAATGGGTGTGTGATTAATGTTTTGCATGACTGACTAGGTGTGTGAGTACCTCTATGGATGAGTGGCGGTGTGTGAGTGTTTATATAGGTGTATGAGTGCATATGATAGTCCTGTACTGAGTGACTGTAAGTATGAGTGACTGTACGGGTGAGTGAGTAGATGTGTGTGTGTAGAACTAAGAATCAGTGAGTGGGTATGTAGTTATTGGTATTGGAGTGTGTATGGTTTTGAGAATGGCAGTCTGTAATTTAGAGTGGGTGTATCGAAAGTTATATTAGGGTGTGAGAAGATGCATGAAATTATCACATGGATGATGTCATCAGTGATGTCATCAGTGATGTCATTTGAGATGTCATCAGTGATGTCATCAGTGATGTCACTGACCATGTTATGAGTGATGTAATATGTGACGTCATCAGCAGTGCATTGCGGGGGCGCGAGTTATAGTTAGCTGAACTAACTATAACGGGGGAATTTCACGGGTTTTGTACGAGTGCAATGTCCAACTAACTATAACTGTCCCTAAAACCTATGGTTTTTTCAGTGAATTTGTAAGGTTTTTTAAATGCTAATGTCTAACTATAACGTGCCTGAAACCTATGGTTTTTTTCAGTGATATATATATATATATATATATTCACTCCACAGCAGCTTGATTGGCTCATCCCCCTTGCAGTGGCACAAATGAAAAAGGATGATCCATGACTCTCCAGGCCTTTTGACCCACACAATGTATTTTAATTTGATTTTATCCAGCAAATGAACGATTAATGTGGTCTGCAACAGTTGCAGTAACTGACCACGACCGACGCATTTCGGCAACCGCCTTCAACTGGGTCTTCAACTGGCATGTATATATACACACACACACATGCACACATATATGGTTATAGTTAGGTCTGCTTTTCCATAGAAAGAGCGCCTTTTGGTTTAATAATAACTTTGTCCTCGTTTGATGAATCTTCACAAAACTTTCCCAAGAAAGTCCTCCTCAGCTCCTTCCTGGAAAGCTTTGGGGTGATCCGTCATGTGGGGGCTGAGAAAAAAAGGGGTCCCTAAACACAAAATCCCCATGCGTTTTCCATAGACTTATTTAAGACTGTCTATGGCAAAAACTGCTGATCGGAATTACACCAAATTTGGCAGGAAGCTAGATTTTGTTCTGCAGATTGTTCTTTATTCAATTCGGTGTAAATCCATTCAATAGTTTTTGAGAAATGTAGGGTAAAAATAATTGCATATTTAGGCAGTTGTGTCTGCAAAAGTCCCGAGAAACTCTTTGTGGGAGCATCACTTTAAAAATGGGGAATCCTTTTTGGACCAGTGAGCTTTATTTCCCTTGGGCTGTCTCACTTCCATGGGAGTCAGACTCCCGCGAGCGCTCTGATTAGCTGCCAGCAACATGAGAAAAATTTTGCTGGCAGCCATTACAGTAGTCGGGGACTAAGTCCCCTGTCCTGAAGTTTTAAAAAATTACTATAATGGGGCATGGGAAGGATACCTTGACCCCCTAGGACCCATGGGGGGACCCAGAGAGAACTGTGCAGTAAAAAAGAATTGCCAAAAAATACAGCGATCCCACAGACTCTTGTGGGATCAAAAAACAGAAATGGCATTCAGGCCGCATTTATTTACTATAAGCCACAGGGAGCCCATTCCCAGGACTGATTTCATAAAGGGGAAGGGGCTGTGTGGCCCCCCTCCCTGAGCCTCCAGAGGCATCGGGAAGCCCACCCTGGGGCGGAAACAATTTTTATGGGAGGGGGACGCAAAGCTCCCCTCCACATGCAATCAAAGGCCCTGGGGAGACCACCCCTGGGACTGAACATATTATGTTTGGGGAGGAGGGACACAAACCCCCTCCCCAAACCATTGGAGGGCCCGGGAGCCCGAAATCATTAAAGAAGGGAGTGGGGCTGCACGGCCTGCCTACCTGAGCCTTGATCATTCCTGTGGAGCCCACCCCTGGGGCCGAAATTGTTGGAAATGGTGAGGTGGCTGGTCGGCTCCCCTCCCGAGCCTCTGAAAGCCTCGTGCAGCCCACCCCTCAGGGCTGATTACTTGTAGGTAGGGGGCTCCCCTCCCTGAGTCATTAATGGCTGGCTCAGATGCTATGTCTCATGGAGCCCACCCCCCCGAGATGTAGCAGTTTCCCTGCCTGCACAAGCTCGGCCATGGAAACCTGTGTTTGATCTCGCTTGGTGGGAGCATTTTCAAAACTCCTGCCAAGCGGGACAAACACAGAGTCCTCTCCCAGCACGCAGGAGCTTTGAAAATGCTCCCGCCCACTGGAAATAGACTTTTGATCTGTTTCCCTGCACTCAGTGATGCTCAGATCATAATATTGTTCCTGCCTGCAGGGAGCAGCATTAGTAGCTGCTCCCTGCAGGCAGGAACAATGCCGGCTCCCACTGTATGCAGGGAGTCAGCTGGGGTTGCGGGTGCCACGGAGGCCCCCAACGAGACTATGGTGGATGCCCTGGGTAGGCACCAGGGCACCCATCATTATGTTTGATGGCCCCAGGGCAAAAATTGGCCCTGGGAGGGGGGCAATGTGCCCCCTTCCCTGCAAAATGTCGCTCAGCCCCGGGGATGGCGTACCCAGGGCTGGAATAGGCTCATGGAGGGAGCTGCATGCCCTCCTCCCCCTGTAAATATTGCCAGGCCCCAGGACTAAAATCAGCCCATGGAGGGGGGCTGCGTGCCCCCCTCCCCTAAAGTTTTTCCTGGACCACAGGGGATTGGGTCCCCGGGGCCGAAATCTGCTCAGGGTGGGGAACTGCATGCCCAGCTCTCCTAATAATGATGCCAGGCTTTGGGGGATGGAGGTTCCGCGGGGAGGAAGTCAGCCCAGGATGGGGACCGCATGCCACCTTACCATGAAAATTATGTGGGCCTCATTGGATGGGGTCCCCGGGCCCGAAATTGGCCCACGGAAGGGAGCCATATTCCCCCTTCCACCTTAAAAGAACACCAGGCCCTGGGGTATGGGGTCCCCATGGCCCAAATCAGCCTGGGAGGGGGGGCCATGCATGCACCCTCCCTGTTATTTAAAAGAGTGGCACTGGGGGATGGGATCCCCAGAGTCTTACAAGGCTCGGAAAAGGGGGCCATGTGGCTCAATGGTTAGAGCGGCAGACCCTGATGCAGAGATCTGGCCCGGGACCAGGGTTCAATTCCCGCCTCGGCGGGTCTTGGGCTCAATTTCCTCGGACCTGATAATTCTCGCCTCGGTGCCTATTCTAATCATGGGTCCCACTCTGCAACTCTGGGCAATAGCTTGCTTAATCTCCACAACGACCCCACCAGCGCTGGGATGCCTGGCTTCACCTTGGGGGTGCCCAGGAGTGGACATTTCACAGGGAAAAGCCAGGAAGGGTTCCACAACGGTATGCGTACAGCGCCAGGAAACCCCAGGGTATCAGTGCGCTTTACAAGTACAAATTCATTTCATTTCATTCATTTCTGTCCCCTTTATTTAAATTAATGGTCCTGGGGGATGGGGTCTCTGGGGACGATAACGGCTCAGGGAGGGATGCCACATGGCCAACCTCCCCTGAAAAAACAAACAACCCTGGGGGATAGGGTCCCCAGGGCCATGCCATATGGTCCACCCCCACTGCACACGGCTAGAGGTCGTGCATAGCGGGGGTTGACTGTATGGAGGGGGGTTGACTACAGGGGCTGGCCGCAGGCCAGGCCGTGCACAGAAGGGGTTTGCATTTACATATGGTAATTAAGTATCACTTTATGTTAAAAAAAACCTAGAAATTCATTGAAAAATACAACAGGCTCAAGTAACATTATAGTTAGGTGAGATAAAAAGATCTGTTTTCATTTTTTTTTTTAAACTTAGAAATTCATTGAAAAAACCAAAGGTTAAAGTAATGTTATAGGGCCAGATGAAAGACCCTACAAATTTGCAAGTCGCAAATTGCGTCGTTTTACGACTTGCAATTTGCGACTCGCAAATAGGAATGTACAATAGTGTCTTAGACACTGTTTGCGATTCTTAATGGGGTCGCAAATTGCCTGCCTCATTAATATTCATAAGGCAGGTGCAATTCGCGACACCATTAGGAATAGCTAGCATGCCCAGGGATGGTGGCCTGCTGGGGTCAGCAGACCACCATGTCTGTGACTGCTTTTAAATAAAACAGTTTTTTTTTTAAATGCAGCCCGTTTTCCTAAAAGGAAAATGGGATGCATTTAAAAAAGAAAAATGAAACGTTACGGTTTCATTTTTTAAGAGTAGGCAATGGTCCCATGGATGCGTGGGAATATTTTTTTAAAATGCGGTTTCCTGCACTTGTTTTGGGTGGGCCAGGTGCCAGGGGTAATTTATTATATAAAGAAGATGGCCACTTTTGGCCTTGGGGATCCCATTCCACAGGGCGTGGCTGCTTTTAAAACAAGAAGGGGGCCATGCGGCTCCCAATCTGGGCTGATTTCAACCCTGGGGACCCCCATACCCCGGGGCCCAGTCGATCTAGGAAATGGGGAGGGAGGCCCTGTGGCCCCCCTCCCCAGGACGCATCCAGCCCTGGGAACCCCATTTGCCAGGGCCAGGCCATTCCCAAGGTCTAGCTCCTGCTATGTCCCGGGATCCCCACCCCCTGGACATAGCAGTTCCCTGCCTGCACTGATGTGGGCAGGGAAATCTATGTTTGCTCTTGCTCGGCGGGAACGATTTCAAAGCTCCGGCCTAGCGAGAGCAAACACTCCCAGCAGGCAGGAGCATGAAAAATGCACCCACCCGCTGGGAGCCAACTTTCATCTGTTTCCCTGCCCACACTGAAACGGGCAGGGAAACAGATGAAAATAATGCTTTAATTCTATTTTCTAAATATAATGTCCCTGTAATCTTTGTTTTTTTCAGTGGAAATATATATATATACTTTATATAAACTTCCACACTAGCAGATTGTGGTAGTATTTTGTTATAGTGCGATGACCTTTGACAACTTTATATTTTTGCATCCAGTGGGAACTGCTATTTTACAGTGCTTTGGAAATGCATATAGAATATTTATACTATTACCTGCTATGCTCGTGCAACTGTTTACTGTTTAATGTACTATGGTTAAATTTTCATATGTAGTATTCTGATATTGTGGCAATATTTGCCACAAGCATCTTTCTATACATGACCCACTTTGTATAACCAGAGATAACTACTCTTTAAGATAGCTGCTGCATTCACTTGTATTTTGTATAACCTGTTGAGCCCTTACCCGTCATTAATGTTCACACCCCTTCACTATTTTAGTAATGTTGCCATAGTGTTCTCCAACCCGTTACCAAGGCGTGTGAAATGCTGAAACTCATTGGGTTATTTTTGGTGTTGCACTGGATTAAATCCATGTATCATCTCATGCCTGACTGCTCATTGTGTACTGTAGTGCATGTCTTCAATTCTTTGGAGAGTGGTTTTGATATTTGCAGGCGCCACACCTGCGCATGCATCGAAGCTTTAGGGTCCCAAATATGCGGACCGCTGATCTTCATTGTGAATTTTTTGTAGGTTGACCCATGGGATCCTTTGAACTTTGGCCGTAACAGCCTGAAATTTGCTACATGCACTGGGCATGCTGTTGGCTGGATGTGCAACAGCGGTGTCCAGTCAGGAAGAGTTCCTGCTCAATCATGTAGGGTGGATACAGTGCCTCACAGCGGGTGGCTGAAATCTGTGAAGCCGAGAGGTGCGTCGGAAGACGCAGCGTCCGGCTTCACCCGGCAGCGTCCGGCTTCACCCGGCTTCACCTGGATCAGTAAGTACGCATCCCCACTGTGTTCTGCAGGAACTATTCACTTTGGAGAGAGACTACTGTGATCGTGATCGTAATTAACTCTCTAATGCTTGGATGCATTTAGTTGGTGGCACTAAGTGACTGATTGTTACAGCCAGACATTAATTACTGCATGATACCCCATAAACTGTCTGGGATGGTGCCTTAAGCAGTGCACAACTAATTTTGGGCAGGGGTCAGGATGAACCCGATGATGAAGCATGACACTACTAGAGTGTGTGAGGGCTATTTAAAGAAAAGGATTTTTTCCTTTCCACCGCTCATTGACGCAGAGTCTAGTTGGGCCAAGCACTCCCTCATCCCATCACGTGTTGTGACACTAGGTAGGATACCTGAGAGTATTGTATTGATGGTAAGCTATTCAAACAAGAACAGAGTATGGCAATGGGCACATGCTTTGCTCCCAGCTATGCTAACCTCTTCATAGGGTGGTGGGAGCAGCAGATGTCCAAGACCATTGACGACTTCATTACTCAGGGCGTACTCTGGATACGATATATCCATGACCTGTTCCTAATATGGAAAGGTAGCAAGGACCAGGCAACAGAGTTTATTATGAAACTCAATGATAATGATGTCAATTTCCATTTTGATGGGACCATTAGTGATATCAGTGTAGATTTGAAGACATCAGAGTGACAGTTGAGGATGGCAAATTGATTTCTAAATTATTTGGAAAGCGTACAGCAGGTAACACACTCCTGCACGCACAGAGTAGCCATCCACCTAACCTCATTAATAGCATCCCCTACAGGGAATTTCTGCAGGTGTGCAGAAATGGTAGCACTGAGGAGGCTTTCCAGACGGAATGTATATCCATGGTAGCACGTTTCAGAGAACGAGGCTACAGTGCAAAAGTACTCAATTCTGCTTTCACCAAAGCTCAGGCTACCGACATAAAAAAACTACTAGCCATAGACAATAATGCAAGGAACCAGGAGGATGAACAGGCTAGACTTATTACTACTTACAATAGTAAGGCTAGAGCTATAAGGAACATCTTCAACAAACATTGGGACAGTTTGTCCACTGAGGACACCCTCTCTGATTTCATAACTGATCACCACAAAATTACATTCAGAAGGGGGGTTACGCTGAAAGATAATCTCATCAGAAATGAGGTGATATCCAACAATACCAGCTCAAAAGAACATGCTAATGGCTTTTTTATCTGCACCAAGTGCAAAGCTTGTAAGTACAGGCATATTTTCAAGACCTACTCTGCCCCCTTAACATACACCATTACATCTCTCGATATATTTCTCAACTTCTAATCAGACTTTTGTGTCTATGCCCTCATCTGCCCATTGAGTAAACTTTATTGGGAAGTACCATCCACCCTGTGAAGAAGCGTGTGGTGGAGCACATGCGGACCATAAAAAAACTAGATAAACAGTATCCTGGGGCATCCCATTTAGAAACTTTTCACAAGAGCAACAGCACGTTGCTGAAGTACTTTACTCTTGACAGGGTACCAGTATCACCGAGGGGTGGTAACCGCATACAAAATCTGCGAATGCTGGAATCAAGATATATTCTTGAGCTGAGCCCCAAGATCCCCAATGGTCTCAACATGGACAAAGAACTGTCTGTCCATTTGGGGGATTGATCATTCTGGGTTTAGTCTCCCTACCTATGTCTCTTCAATTGGCCTGTTTTTAATGTCTCACTTTTTTTTTTTTTTTTTTTTAGCTGTTAGGTGCTATTGCATTCCCTGTGCAATCCCTGTTCAGGTATGGCCAGTTTCCATCTGTTGGCCAACTTATTTTGACTATGCCTATTATGATTGTCAATTATTTGTACATAATGTTAATGCTCTTCTCTTTTTCACCTCAGATGCAATGTTTTATCTTCCGCTTGGTGAGTTTTTAATCATCACTTTTGTAAATTTTATTTGCATGGAGGGTTAGGGGTGCAACTGTGTGGAATGCCACCCATGGATATTTATCTCCAAACTTATCTCCATGTCATCTGCTGTGGAGTGAACATGAGCTTCTTCTTCTGATTTCCATCTCTGGGTACCGATGAGTTAAAACGGAAAAACTTTATCTGTTTGTTCATTTTCTTATTTTCTTCTTCTCTTCGTGTATTTTCTTCTTCATATAAATATTGATGTGTGACATTTGTTAGGTTTTGGATTTATGTTTTGCACACATTAACCTTTGACCATACCAACTGGGGCTCAATATGCATGCCTTAATTTTAAGGACCACTTGGGCTCAATTTTGGTTGCTTAGGCATATGCGATGTCTGCTTAGTGAACAGGAGTTTTGTTTTTTGTTTATTGTTCAGCGACTGGTGATTGTTATTGCAGATTTGGCAAAGTGTACTTGACAAGTACACTTATTGGTCACACATCCTGCTTACTCTTTTCATATATTTCCATTTATTTAATTTTGAATAATATGACAAGAAAAGAATTGTTTCACTTTCTTAGTTATATCACTTTATTGCTACGTTATTTGGCTCATTTGCTTCATGTGACAATCTTGGCAGTTATTGAGTACATGTTTGTATAGTAGGAATGGGGTGTATATACTTTATATATGCTTTCAAACCAGCAGATAGTGGTAACATTTTGTTATAGTGCAATGACATTTGACAACTTTACATTTTTGCATCCAGTGGGAACTGCTACTTTACAGTGCTATGGAAATGCATATCGAATGTTTATACTATTATCTGCTATGCGTGTACAACTGTTTACTGGTTAACTTGTTCGGATTGAATTTTCATATACGGTATTGTGATATTGTGGCAATATCTGCCACATGCGTCATTGTATACATGACTCACTTTGTATAACCTGCATTAACTACTCTTTAAGATGGCTGCTGCATTTTGTATAACCCGTTGAGCCCTTACACATCATTTATGTTCACACCTCTTCACTATTTTAGGAATGTTGCCATGTTCAGCCCGTGACCAAGGCGTGTGAAACACTGAAACACATTGGGCTGTTTTTGGTGTTGCACTGGATTAAATTCAATATATCATCTCATGCCTGACTGCTCATTGTGTATGAAGTGCATGTCTCAATTCTTTGAAGAATGGTTGGGAAATTTGCGGGCAGCTCACCCGTGCACGCACCGAATCCTTAGGGTCCCAACTATGAGGACCGGTAATCTTCAAATATATATGTATAATATTTGCCTTTTCCCAGAAGCAGGTCAGACTTGCACCCACAAATAATGTTTATGTATGTATGTATGTATGTATATATGAGACACCAGAGCCCTGCCTTCTTAAACAACCCTGAATGATTGGTCATTAGTTCTATCTGGGTTTCCAGCCATTTTACTCTTGAATTTTGGAGCATTTTCAGTATAAGCACCAATGTTTCCTCACAAAACATATATTATTTTTAATTTTTTATATTTTGTTTTTATTTTTTTATGTGCACTAAGCTTGTCTTTCCCCCTCAAAAAATATGCTTCATAAAATGAATGTACCACTCACTTACAGCCATTTGATCATTGTATGCTAGATTTTGGGGCATCAGTGTCCCAACCGTTACTCACCCCTTTGCTCACTAACAAATATCGGATATCAAATTAAAAAAGCTGGAATGGGACCTATTTGATTAATGGATCAATGTAAAGGGGGTGTAATAAGTGCTGTTGGGGAGGGAGGGTGAGAGTGGATGCAGATTGTCTGAAATCTGAGTTCCAAACAGCCATAGGTGAACGTGAGTCGGTTCATCATTAGTAAGCCTCCATAGAGATGAGTACATGCCAGAGTTTAAGAGTCTGCCTCACACAGCTTTCTATAGGACTACTTGTTTCTTACACCTGTGTTCACTTAGGAAATATTTGGACCTACTACCTCTTGAAACTCAATTTCTTTTAGTTCCTACCCTGATTTCAGCCAGGTTGGATTATATGAATAGTCTGTACCTTAGCCTTCCTCACTATGTGGTGAATCATTTACCAATTGTGCATAATGAGGCAGCCCGCTTAATTCTTAAGGCACCACACCAACTGTCAATACCTTATCATCTTAGATAACTTCACTGTCCGCCAGTACCAAAGCATATTCTTTCCAAAACAATGGTTCTGGCCCACAGAGCCCTTTACAAATCTGGTCCCAAATACCTCATGGAAAGGCTTCAGCACTACTGTCCAGCCAGAATCCTGAGGTCTTCAGATGCTCTGCTGATGACAATACCTGGGGTCAGATGTGCCAGGAGGGGTAACAGGTGATCCAGCGGATTCAATCTAGCGGTACTGGAGCCAACCTTTTAATTTTACAGAGGATGTACTCCTCTGGCTGGATCATTTACAACCGCTTTACTTACTTGCTAACTTGGTCTTCCGATGGACCTTTTTGAGTTGCACTGAGGGGAGAGAGAGTCAGCATCACTTGTCCGATCAAATTCAATTAACAGTGCAACCAGTTTGACTACACAATTGGGACCAGGAATGGATATCCAAATTTAAGAATGTTTATTACAAATTAAAGATCAGGTTTAAGTAGATCATTCTTAGATCAAACTCTATAGATATTGTATAGCAACAGGGAGGGCTAGCCTCCTGAAGAAATTTAAGTGAACAAGAATCAAACAAACAAGCAGCTCTGTAGCTGAATGCAGAATAACAACATTAATATCTGATGCTCAGAATACAATCTAGCTTGATCTTTCTTAGGCATTAGCAATGTAATCCTCTTCAATACAAAGTAAGGCACATAACTGCTCATAGTTACTCTACTCTACAAAAGACAATAGGGATTAGGCCTAAAAGTACAAGGAGCAACAGCATTGCAGAAGCTTAGTCAGGAGTCTTCAAAGTGTCAAGAAATGTTGGTCTAAACCACACTTGGGGAAATTAACGTGACATAGGGAAATGTCTCTAAGAGTCAGTCCATTTAAGGGGCCATGGGATTTGGGGTCACTGGGAAATAAGGGAAAATGGTTCAGGTCGAAGTCCAAAAGAATGCTCTGCAAAGGACACACAGAAAGAGTTCAGCAAAGAAGTCCAGTATGCGGTCTGGAAAGAAAGTATGAAGTCATCTGTCCGCTCATCTGCGCTCATCTCTCTGCATCTCCATCTGCATGCATGCCACCTCATCCATGGCAACCAATAAATTATGGTCCACAAAGTTTGTTGTCAACTCCCCTTTTGGTACGTCATCAATAGTAATCCATTGTATTTGTTTCAAACGTTTATACAGTTGCACATGGTATTTAGACTGAAACATTGTAGGACATACTGAACATGGGAACATCATTTAGGTCCCACACTCATGGGTAAAGACAATGGTTCATTGTTCATGTGAAGAGTTCTCATGTGCTCTTCATAGGAATCCCTTCCCATACATATATCTATTACTTGTTACAAGAAATGTATCAATTCAAATTAGCAGTTGGTGAGAACTCCTGCAAAGTAAGGAAGTCAGCAAAATGCAGAAACGTAATGAATTCTCATGGGACCACAAACCAGGCCTTTAGTGTAATGCAGATAACTTAAGACATCAACTTCTATAATGCACAATTTATATGCATGTTCACACTTCAACATAAACACATATAATATTTCTTTAGTATCTTTTAGTCCACTGACTAAATCATAGAGCAAGCAATGAAACTGCACATTGAGAATTGCATTCAAGAATATATACGTGTAACATTAATGCATACATTGATGATACTTTATTGTTTGAGCTATTCAAATATCTAACACATGCAAGGATCATTTAAAGCTAAAAACAACATTTCTAGCCGTTACACAGACTAAATTGCATACATTTTTGAATCAAGTAAAAATCTTCAGCAATGAAATGGAAGGATGATTTACAGTGACTCACATATTGCAAATGTCTCATTATTCAGTATAATATGTGTTATTATTCATAAATCCTTTTACTAGTAGCAATTCAATAAATGCGTTAATACATGTCAGTCACTTTACTAGAAAAATGTTTCATTTAGAGACATATTTTATTAATAAAGACAAATTCTATGCTAATCATCAAATGCATTTCTCTTCGATATTAGTAAAGCATTCAATGTAAAACCTTAATTCTCAGTGGACCCACTGCATTAGCAGTATCGAGTGTAACGTGTCAGAATCACAAGGACACACAGGACTCGTGTGCAAGGTGCACGTTCATTTTATGTGTCAGACATCAGTCATATTTAGCTTTTTGTGACGTGTAGGGAATGGGCAACATTGCATTACACCACTGGTCCTTCTACTTTCTGGATGGTGAGGCCTGGACTAATTTTCCTTTTGACCTGCGCCATACCTTCAATGAGATGCATTTCAGGAAACAGCTTAAAACGTGGCTCTTTAGGACTATCTTAGCCAGTTCTGGTATGACACATTTTGCTCTGAACCACCAGGAAGCCCTTCTGGGCAGTGTTGTAGTATACAAAAAAACCTTTCATTCATTCATTCATACATTCATATTTATGTGAAAATGACAGCTGAATTTTCAGACTTGATTTACAAACAATGGACCTCATGTAAAAAAAAATCCATTTTATATATCATATATCGTGATACATTGCGAATAATGTTTGGCTACAATGACAGTCAAAATCAGAGGAGAATGAATCACATGTCCTGTTTTTGCCAGGGTCTTACGGTCTTGTGTACTGGAGACCCTCATTCACATATAACTCAGGGTGCAGTATATGTTGGTTCTCTGCTCTGTCGGTTAGGTGAATAGCATCATCAATGGGTCTTTTATCACTTGAGTGTTCAGTTCTCCAAGTGATCTGTGTTCCTCCACCTGGAGGGAGACCGTCTGGTTTTTAGACAGTTGTGATTAGAAAGTGAATAGTGTCAGAGAAAGGTAAGTGAAATTAAAATTACCTCCATTCCTTTGCTCAGTCTTTTATTTAACAAGGAAGTGACAATATTAAAAAGGGGGGTGGTTGGTGCTGTAGTGAATGTGGTAATGATCCAACGCACTTGGTGTTAGGTTGTGGTAGGTTGACATGTTTTGGCCCTTGGTTGCCATGACAGGTCTGTGGGCCTTCTTCAGGACCAAAGTGAAGCTGGCTACCTTTTAAGTATTGCAGTGAGTAAGTGATTCACTTACTCCTCTTCATCAGTGAGCTCAATCGCTCAACTTCTGATGTGTGTTATAGGTACTCCTTTTGCCTATAACTATGTGAGATAGAATGGAACAACAGTGTAGACAAAACAACAGATAAATACATTTCATTCATTGTATTCATACATTAGTTCACACGCAATCTGATGCTGTTCATGTGGTATTCATCAATTGTCATTATTTCTCTGGGCGCTGCTGGGTATTATAGGTGTAGGTTTCTACGCTGTTGATGTTTGTCTCTGTGAGTATCAATGGAGACATTATACATATCTCCATAGGAGTGGATACTTATTGAGATATAATCACAATTCCCTTGAGGTGCGGGATATTATTATAAAATACGAGTGATGGTGTATAGGCTGACTTGTGCATGAAGAAATGTCATTACAAAGTGTAGCGATGCGTGGGATCTGAGGCTATCTCTTATTGGGAATATAGTAAGTCCAGCGACTATCGTGCTGTTAAATAGGATGTAAGGTCTTGATATTGAGGATTTGACTTAATAAAAGGACTGTTAGTGTGGAAGGAGGCTGCAGCAGACGGTGGGTTTAAATCCAGGAACTTTATTTGTAGAAAATGTGTGGGACATACAGCAACCCACAACCGATGCCTCTGGTGCTGTCATCCAAACTGCCCAAGTACACAGTTGAGGCAGCTTGAATGAAAACGCCAGAGTGTAGAGACAGGATTAAAAGGAAACAGCGCCTGAGGGAAGCGCTCGTGACAAACAAGTTGTCCTTAAAGGGGAAAGGACAACTTGTCATTATAACATCACCCCCTTTTGTTTGAACAAAAAGGAAAAGTGCAATACACAACAGTGAGTGGAAACACAACATAATAAATGCAAAGCAAGTGCTCATATAAGAAAGCACAACAAAAGTAAGGAAATAAAAAGTTACATCAAATAGAAATCTTTGAATCTTTGAGGCACAGATACATTCCGTGGTGACCTGTGTGAAGTACCAGGAACCAAGCGATTATGAGGAGAGACTTGAGAATTGGAGAAATCCAAGTAGCTTGATCCAGGAGTAGGTGATGCAGATGATGATGCAGATGATGAAACCTGATGGCTTGAACCAGGAATAGGTGATGCAGATGATGAAACCTCATGAGAAACATTGGTATTAAAGCTGTCTTGTGACTGTGGAACAGTGACTACAGAGGAAGGAATTGGTTTATCAAAGTAAAATTCCACGTCATCAATATCAGAAACACAAACACCTTGTTTTTTTGCAGAAACAATTTTGATAGCTTGTTCATTAGTAATTTTAACAAGATTTCTTCTGTTCCACCATCCTCTGCCATTTAATAAAATCACTGTTTGAAACTCTAACAACTTTCACAGGAAGAGTAAATTTAGACTCACCTTTTCTAACCCTATTGGGTTTCTTAATTAAAACCCAATCACCAACACAAAATAGGAGATCTTTAGTGTTCTTTGCATTCTTATGATAAATTGAAGTGGCTAAGTGCTTAAGTTTGACGTTTTCTCTAACGCCTTCCCAATTGTCCTTAAAATTACAAGTGGAAGAAGTTAGATCTTTCACCCAATTTGGACACAAATGAGAAGTGGCAAATCTGTTACGTAACAACCTGAAAGGTGAAACACCCGTGGTGCTGTGAGGAGTGACATGATAGTTCCAAATTTTCTGTCTCAAGAACTCTTCCACATGAAAACCACCAGAAAGTGCAGTTTGAATTCCTTCTTTCAAGAATGTGTTGACCCGTTCGACCAGGCCGTTTGATGATGGTGAATACAAAGCCACAGTAAGATGTTTAATACCAAAACCCTGTATAAATTCCAGCATCTGATGAGATTTGAAATGTGTGCTATTATCCGTGATAAGTTCCCTTGGGGGACCTTCAATCTCAAAGACTCCTTTGAGGAACCTTATGACAGAATTTGTATCAGGCGAGGCAACAAAATTGAAGTAAACCCACTTAGACATATAATCAACAAGGACAATGAGATATCTTTTGTTGCCTGGGAGAAGCTCAAACGGACCAGCAAAATCAAGGGCAACTTTGTCCCAAGCCGACTCAGGAAGGGGAAACATATGAATATTGGGTTCAGAAACTTTCCAATGTTTGTCGGAAATTAAACATGTACTACAGCCAGAAATCCATGTTTTGACCTGTGAATCAATACCCGGCCACCAGTAGAACTGTTTTAAATTGCGAATGGTGGCAGAAACACCCATGTGACCTTCATGACTTTTCTTGAACAATAACTCTCTAAGAGAAAGTGGAGGAATCAAAAAATCATGACGAAGAAGCATACCATCTACAACTGACAATTCATCCAAAACATGTGCAAATGGTTTGACATCAGAAGACAAATTTCTGTCGTGAGGCCAACCCTGTCTGATACAACTGATGATTCTTTGAAGAAGAATATCCTTCTCAAGGGCGGATAACCATGACTCCTTAGAAACTGGAGATTGCATGGCAAAAACATCCTCAACAAGGGCTACTACGCACTCAACATCATCAGCTACAGGCAGAGTTGGATCAACAATAGGCATTCTGGAAAGGCAATCGGCACGTCCATTTTTACCCCCAGGTAAGTAATGTATCAAAAAATTGTACACTTGTAACTTAGAAATGATACGTACCAATCTCGCAGAAGCCTTGCCAGAGCCATTACCATTGAGCATGAAAATTAGGGGTTTGTGATCTGTGAAAATCTTGAAGTGAGTACCCCACAAATAAGTTTTGAACTTCTCAACCGCCCAGGCACAGGCAAGTGCTTCCTTCTCAATTGTGCTGTAGTTCGTTTCTGGAGAGGACAGGGAGTGTGAGGCATAAGCAATGGTACATTCACTACTTCCAATATTTTGAGAAAGGACAGCCCCCAATCCCAGCTGACTAGCATCCACTGTCAGACAACAAGGTTGTCCAGCATTGAATGGTAACAAAATGGGAGATGAAGTTATCAGACTTTTAACCTGTTAAAAAGCATTCTGTATAGAATCAGACCATTCAAAAGCTTTTCCTATGTTCAGTAAATCCCTTAAAGGTTGAACAATGATAGCATACCCATGTATAAAACGAGAATAATACTCGCATAATCCTAGAAAGGAACGGAGAGTGTCTTTGTTGGTGGGAGGTACAGCATCTTGGATGGCAGCCACAAGATACATTTTTGGGCTAATGCCTTGTTTGGAGACATTGTGACCGAGATAGTCCAATTGGTCCACCATGAACTTGCACTTTTCTTTTCTGAGAGTGATGCCCACTCTCTCAAAGATTGACAAAACCCTCTCTAAAATGAGATTGTGTTCCCTTTTGGATTCAGCAAAGATAAGGACATCGTCCTGGAAAGCTTGAACACCCGATATGTTCCTAAGAATGGTGTCCATAAATTTCTGGAACACACTTGCTGCGGAGGCAAGACCAAACGGCATGCGCAAGAATTTGAATGCTCCAAAAGGCATAATGAAGGTGGTGAGGTCTTGACTCTCCGCAGCAAGTGGTATATGATGGTACGCAGACCTAAGGTCTAATAAGGAAAACACCTTAGCTGAACCAATATTTGCTAAAAGGTCCTGTACCTTAGGTAATGGGTGGCAGTCAATGATTATGGTTTTGTTAAGTGTGCGTAGGTCCACACACAGGCGGATCTCACCTGTTTTTTTTTTAACGATAACCACTGGACTGACCCATTCTGAGGAATTGGTTGACTCAATGACCCCTTCAGTGCAAAGTTTGTCCAATAAGAGTTTGAGGTCGTGCCTAACACTAAGTGGTACAGACCTAACTTTGTGAACAATTGGCATGGCATTTTGTTTGAGCTTAATAAAATGTTCAAACTGAAGAATATTGCCAATTTCTTCTGGAAAAATATTGTGAAACTTGCCAAGAATGTTGTGTACATTGGTGTCAGTATCAGCTTCAATAAATGAAATGGAATGTTCACCAAGAACAATAGGCTTGTCAGCTCCAGGAACAAGAATAATTCCCAATCTAGCCAGATCCTTCCAACCTATAATATTCTTTCCTTTTAAGGCTACATAAACTTTGGTGGTGATCTGTCTACCTAAACACGATAAAATGTCAATAAAGTAACCCAGCATAGAGATAAAAGCTTTGGGGTGTATATCAGGTTTAGACAATTGTCTATCTCCCCACTTGTCAGAAAATAGTTTGTCTGAAATGATAGTAATTGGTGCGCCAGAATCCGCCATCATTTCTAATGGGACTTGAGCGACCATGTCTTCACAAAAGGGACCCTTGATAACAATTTTTTCAGAATCATCACAAGAAATAGTGAGGACTAACTTGCCCAAATCACGTGTACACGTTTCAGGAGTGGCTTCAATTGAACTTATCCTGACTGTGTTTTTAGCACTCTTGCAAACTGACACTAAATGACCTATCTTGCCACACTTAGTGCAACGTTTGTTGGAAGCTGGACAATTGGGATTATTCCCAATATGATTGCGAGAACCACACCTGTAGCAAATCATATTGGGTTTCTTAAAAGATACTTTAGATTGTCTACTTCTCACATCTATGGAAGAAATATGTTCTCCTTCTTCTGAAACTGCTGATACTGAAACACTGTTGGAGAAAGAATCGTTAGACATAACCCTTGAAGAAATAATGGACCTCTCTATGCCCTTAGCGATTTCAATAGTCTCAGATAAAGTGGGATCCTACAACCCAAAAGTCTTTCTTGAATTTTTTTAGAGTAGCAGCTGTAAACAAACTGGTCCCTTAAACAAGTATCAAGAACAGTGCCAAAATTACAAGTTGAGGCTAATTGTCTCAAGGCAGATATGTAATCCTCAACAGGCTCATCTACATTTTGCTTTCTTCGCATAAAATTGAAGCGTTCCAAAAGGACACTTGGTTTCTCAGAACATTTTCTAGTGAGTCTAGCAATGCCCTCTGAATAAACATTCCATCCTTCTTGTGCTCCTGATGGTGGTTGAATTTGTGGCAAATTGTTAAAAACTTGGTGGCCTTCATAGCCTAAATGACCAAATAATAATGCAAACTTTCTTTATGGCTCATAATCAATAGCATCGTTGGCAATAAGATAATTCTGGAACATACTGAGCCAATGTTTCCATGGAATGTGTGGTTTCCCTGGAGCAGTCAAGAACTGAGGAATAGTGAGTAGCTGATTGCTTGAAGCCATGCTGAGAAGATATAATAAATTGGGTAAAGAACAATTTGCAAGAATAAATTACCCCTAAAGGAAATGAAAATGAATTTAGCCACAAAATGATATTCTTGAAGAAAAGGTAAGGCTAAAACTGTCAGGAAAATTGTGTGCCTGTCACTGATTATGCAGCCAAATCATGTAAAGAGTTAATTCAGTAAAAGGTGTGCCTGTCACCGAAGCGCAGGCAGGTCTTACCAGCAAGATGATGAGCGGAGTAGCAGAATGAAGACCGCTGAAGAGGAAACTTTCTCCCAAATGCGCACGTTGCAGCGATAGAAATCGCTGAAGTGGAAAGGATGAGGAAGGCAAAGTACCCGCGTTGCTAGGGAGCGGAGTACGTCATCCAAACATCGAGATTAGCATTGCGCCGAGGGGGGCCAAAGAGATTTCACCAAATGGCCGGAAATCCCTCCCCTCCGAGCGTACAGCATCGTCGAAATTCCTCCTCTGATTCCGCGCAGGACAAATAAGTGGGCGGAGACAAGGATTGCCAGGAAGAAAGCTCCGTTGCGACGGTGAATCTTCCAAAAATGAAGAAAAAGAGGAGATCCGGTCGGTGGGTCGCTGCGCCAATCGTCGCCAAATGTGGAAGGAGGCTGCAGCAGACGGTAGGTTTAAATCCAGGAACTTTATTTGTAGAAAATGTGTGGGACATACAGCAACCCACAACCGCTGCCTCTGGTGCTGTCATCCAAACTGCCCAAGTACACAGTTGAGGCAGCTTGAATGAAAGCGCCAGAGTGCAGAGACAGGATTAAAAGGAAACAGCGCCCGAGGGAAGCGCTCGTGACAAACAAGTTGTCCTTAAAGGGCAAAGGACAACTTGTCATTATAACAGTTAGGTTGTCTAGTTAACGTAAGGACAACTGCGGATGGGCGGGATCCTGACTGACAGATTCGTGTTCGGTCATGATGGCATCATTGATATAGTTTCTTAAGTGAAATCGGGATTGGTTAGGGGGGTGAAACATGATGGTTACTTTCTGCTTGTTGTTACTATTAGAAGGAGATTATGTTGAGTCCTGCGACAGTGATACCATTAAGTGAGGTTGTCTTGACTTAACAAATTACTATGAATGTGTTTTGCAAAGAGAGATAACAGTGGATGGACGGGATCTGGACTGACTATCCGGTGTCCGATCATGATTAACTAATCGATTTAGTTATTAGGTAACAGTGACATTTGTTATACGTTGACGGATTGGTTTTTTCCACTTAATTTTTAAGTAATTGTGACATTTGTTAAAAGTTAACAAAAGACACACAATTGATGGACGCAATGCAGAACAAATCAAAACATTCACCCCCAGTCAAAAGATCTGGGTTAAATGCATCATTCTGTTGCTCACCATGCCACCCCAGTTTAGACCTGGCCATATGCAAATCAGCCTTGACCCTGTGCCTCATGGGAACAGTCCAGCCTGAACTGCCAAGCCAGGTCCTCCCTGCACTGGAAAAAAGCCTCCTAGGACCAGTTTCGGGTTTCACCCCTCCTCAGCTAGGATAGCTTGAATC